>CM053612.1:97047150-97088839 GCA_028646535.1 Procyon lotor | reverse complement strand
ATTTATTTATTTATTTATTTATTTATTTGAGGGGGCGGTGAGCAGGGAGAGGGAGAGAGAGAATTCTCAAGCAGACTCCCCGCTGAGTGTGGAGCTCAACATGGGGCTCGATCCCAGGACCCCGAGATCATGCCCTGAGCTGAAATCAAAAGTCAGGTGCTTAACCTACTGAGTCACCCAGGTGCCTCTATTTGTCTATCTTTATGTTTACTATCCCACTGGCCTGATTATAGCAGCTTAATAATAATTTTAGAAATTAGGTAGTGTTAGCCTACCTCTGTTCTACTTTTTAAACGTTGTTTTGATTATTCTAGGTTCTCTGAATTTCCATATGAATTTTAGAATCAGTTTCTCATCTATACAAAAGCCTGCTGAGATTTTGATTAAGATTGCATTGAATCTATTAGCCAACTTGGGGGGAAATGACATCTTACCAATATTGACTGAGTCTTCTGGTACTTGAATAAGGCATATTTGACTATTTATGTGGGTAATTAATTCCTCTCAGGAATGTTTTATAGTTTTAACTGCATGTTTTTCTTTTGGATAGTTTGTCCAATTTATCCCTAGGCATTTCATTCTTTTATGCTATTGCAAATGATATTTTAATTTCAAGTTCCTATGGTTCCATGCCAGTATACAGAAGTATAATTATTTTTGTATATTGATCTCGTGTCTTGCAACTTTGCTAAACTCATTCATTAGCTCCAGCAGACTTTTTTATATGTGGATGCATCAGATTTTCTATGTGGGCTATGATGTCATCTGTGAATATGGACAGTTTTGTTTTTTCCTTTCCAATCTTTATTTCTTTTCCTTAACTAACTTCTCTGGTGATAATCTCTAGTACAAACTTAAATAGAGGTGATAAAATAGACATCCTGATCCTGCTTCTGATTTTAGAGAGAAAGCTTTCAGTCTTTCACCAAAGTATGGGTTCTTCGTAGATGCCCTTTACCAGCTTGGGGCAGTTCTTTCCTATTCCTATTTGCTGAGAGGTTTTGTCAGGAATGGGCATTGGACTTTGACAAATGCTTTTTCTGTGTATATTCAGATTATCATAAGCTTTTTCTTTTTCCTTATTCTTTTTCTAGTTTGCTAATATAGTGAATTACATTGGTTGATATTCATATTTTATGCCAACCTGCATTCCTGGGGTTAACCCCACATGACCATGATCTGTTATCCTTTTTAACATATTGTTGTTGTATTTGATATGCTAAAACCTTATCTAGAATTCATTTGAGAAGCACTGGTCTAGCGCACATTAAATATTGAAAAAGTTAGTGACCCCCTCCCCCAAATGTACACAGCTCTTCTATAATTGCTGTTTTTCTGGAGTGTGATGAACACAATTACACAAAATATGCCCAGTAGTGCATTTAAGCACCTGGGCAAATTTAATTAACCTGTTAAGAGTTGTCATAGGAATTTAGTTTAAATTACATTTAAACTTAAGTTGAACTTCTATTTCTTAGCTACATGAAAATAATGAGCACATGCCCCTTCTTGTTTGTAACAAAGGAGCTTCTGGAGCTGAAGGCTTACCTGCAATCTCAAATTTCTTTCTGGCTTTCTATTTTCAGTTTCTACACAAGCAGCAGAAAGCATCCCTTTTCAAAACCAAGGCTAATGGGGTGCTTTTACATCCACACAGGACAGTAAGGTCAGGCTTCCGGTAGCGAGAACTGGGGAACCCATCCAAACACATTATGTTCTGTTAAACCTCACACTGGAGATCCATTCACCCTTGAGCGCACAATATGTTCAATTCACACTCTATGTAAACACGGCTGTTACGCAAACTGACACAATTCCAATGAATGTAATCTTCTACCCCATTCTTACATGTTAAGCAAAAAACCAGGGACAATCCGATGCAAGAGCAGACAAGTGGTCTTCAGTTTGAGTCCTTTGTGTCATCACCTTCCAACATTTCCTGGGTGAGGGTCATGGGCTGCTTAACACGGACATTCAGATTGCGCGGGCTAAAAGGAAAAACAGTCCTTTCTGCTATCAACCACAGACTGTGGAAGAGCTAGACAGACTCCCTGGCAGCAGCTGTGTCTTAAGAGGCCCGGGGGAAGGGAGATGGCAAAAGAATCAGCAAACGTTTGCGGGTATAGAAGGAGTTGTCCGTTCTACCATAATACGTAATGTAATATAATCTAAAAATCTTGGTATAGAAAACAATGTTTAAGCTTAGCACATGCCATGTCTAAGAACCTTGAACGTTTACAGTTACATCTGAGAGTCGGCTGAAACATTCAAGGGTGTGGGAGAATCTAATCTCGGGGGTCCCAAGTACATGTAAGGCAGGCTTGGCTGGTATTCCAATTTGTCTTCTGACCAACCTCTGAATGGTCCCATTTGGGGTTCAAAAGAGACTTACCATTTAATCTAATAATTTATAATCAACTTTAGGCATGGCTGAAGGGAAATACATTTCTAAAATGAATCATGGCCCTCCTGTTTGCCTAATTCTCTTTTTCCTTCTCTTGGTCTCTATTTGCTTTTAGTATATTCTGGGCAAAAATAGGATGGTAAATCATTAGAAGTTTTGCCGAGTGGGACATATCGCTAAGGAAGCCTTGAACTATTTTTCGTGACCAAACACTTCTAAATTTATGTTGGTTTTGGCATTAAGTGAAAGTGAAGCCGTTTTTCTCCCCTGTTTCTTATGACCAACATAATTTGAAGGCATATTCTTTCACTCAACTTTTTTTTGAATGCCATCTGGGTGCCCAATGCAAAGTTTCTGTTTTTAAAATAGTAAAATCTTTGTTTGCAAAGATGATCTCTTGTATTTTTTTTTTTTAGACACCAGTATATCTAAGATGGTGCAAGGCATATTATAAAACTTTCATAAATACTTATAAAGAACTCAAAAAATTGTGTATTTAGAGCAACACTTTTTGTTGTTTGGACATTTGGTCCAATGGTTTCCTTAGCTCCTTATTTTCCATGATTTTTATCATAGGCAAATCCTTTCACTCTAGCAAGAAGTAGGTTTTCTTTTAAATAAACAAATTAATACATAAATAAATACAAATTTTTAATAAAGATTTTTATTTATTTATTTGAAAAGTAGAGAGAGAGAGAGCCCGTAAGAGCAGGGGGAGGGGAGAGGCAGACTCCCCAATAAGCAGGGAGCCCCGAAGCAGGGCTTGATCCCCAGACTCTGGGATCATGACCTGAGCCGAAGGTAGATGCTTTAACCGACTGAGCTACCCAGGTGCCCCAATAAATATAAAATTTTTAATAAATTTATATATCTGCTATTTGTATATTGCTGTATTTATTCATGTATTGATGTATATATTTCCTTCCGAAAACATATTTGGCCATAAGAAGATCTTTGCCGGAGACCACACTCGGTGTGTCGAACATTTCTTTGGCAAGATTTTCTGAGCTATGCTCTCCTCAGAAGGAGGAAGCACAGAGTAGCGGAAATGCTGAGCTGATACTCCTAATGATGCTCTCTCTTGCACTTGAAAGACAGGTTGAACTGCGAAAACACGCACCTTCCACCAGAAGAGTGGAGGTTACCAGAGGCAGCAGAGAACCGGCCGTGTAGCCCATCTTCAGCAAACGAGGCTTGAAGGAAGGATTTCCAAAATAATCTGGACTACTTGCCCTGTGCGCCGGTCCAGTGTTTAAACACCCCTGGTGTGTAAAGTGTGAATGTCTGGAACATCAAAAGGCTCACATTTAAATTTCATTGCAAAGAAAGCACCCTGAAGCCACATGCAAATATCCTGTTCAGGTATCGGAATTGTCTGTGCCTCGGCTCCTCGCCATTCCATAGTCTATGCAGAGCAAGCAGAAGTCGTATTTCTGCCCCTATTCACCTAAACGCTGCCCCTCCCTTTGCATTATTTATTATCATTCAAGACGACGTGATGCTGCCAGTCTTAGGGCTCCACAGAGCCAGACGGGCCCCCCGGGAAATACTGCTAGGGCCAAAGTGTGCCCACACTAGGCCAGTCTTAATAATCTCCTATTGGCAAGTCATTCATTGTAAAAGCAACCAAGACAAACAAGACAGCAGAGACTGAAGCGGAAATAGGCACTCTTGGTGGAAACTCAAAGTGGAAAGGAACGAGGAGAAGCCTGCTGGCGCGAAACAGCAAATATGCAAGAACGACACGCACCAGGGAGAGCAATTCAAGTTGAAAAGGAAGAATGTCGGAGATTCCCAGGAGCAGAACCGGAGTCACCGGTCAAGAGGAAAGCGAAAAGAACGCTTAGAGTCTTGAGAGAAAACGTGACTCAGTGATAACCTTGGACTCAAATCCCTTAGCATGTCCACATCTCACCATCCTCCTTTGCACTCCCTCCCAGGGAGCCACACTGCAACATTCTGATGTCGAAGCTTCTAGAAACTGAAGTATATGCCCATATATTTTTAACGCCTTCGGTGCTTTATCCAAACTCTAAGTTTAACATAGCATCCTCTAAAGTCACCCTCCCTCGTGTTTTATTTCACTCACTTCTTCATGGAAAAAGATTCATCTGGAAACCGACTAGCAAGCATAAAATAAAATAAGTGTGATGAAAGTTGCCAGTAGGCCTCTATGGACGTGACAATAGGTGCCGAAAGCGATTGTCTGATTTGTTAACACCTCATTTTTGGATCAGCCCTTCCATAAATACTCTTCTCACACCTCAGAAAGAACAAGAGCAGAAGATACTTAAACGGGGCCCACTAGATGAGTCCAAAGCCTTGTCAGGAGACCTGAAGTCTTGAAACCGTAAGTTCTCAGTACATGAATGAAGTGACACTTCCATTTATTCCAACCCTGCAGTCTGTCATTTAAAGAAACCACATTCTTATCTCTTCTTGGTTTCACTTGTTTGTTTTGTTTTATTCCAATTTACTGAATTTCCTTAACATCTGGCAAATGTCCGTACGGTACAGGGGAGAGGGAAGGCGACGGAACAGGAAGAAGGAAATAAACTTGGGGTAGGTAGGAGGGAGTTCCAGAAATATTTTCCACGCACGTTTCCATACCGAGGCAATGGTAATGGGAATTTGCTACATGCCAGGCGTCGGGTGAGGCAGACAAGGCACCATGCTAGATGGACATCAAAGAGGGAGCAAAAAAGCACAGCGGCTTGGCAGACATACTGACTTAAAAACCCATTTGCACAGGCTTGAGAGAGCCTGCTGTCTCCCGGGGCGGCTTTGGCATGGCCAGTAGAAAACATCAAAGACACTCCAGACTTCAAATCCCTTCCAAGGGTGCGATCAGCAGGACAGGAAATGGGCAAGTCATCCTGGAAGGAATTTGGAAGCCAAGGGGCTTAGACAAGGACACCCCTGGTCCCGCCCGGGAGCACTCGCCATGTGTATGGTCAACACACGTGATACGGTGAACAGCTTGGCGCCCCGTCAGTAGCGAGCCTTGCCCTAGCCCCCCACCAAGAAACTGCAGGGAATACGGCAACGGAATAAAAGATAATTCAATAAGAGTGTTTTGTCATCTCCACGGTCGACTTCATATTTTGAAAGGATCCCATGGTACAAGAAAGCGTGCATTCTAAAACAACAGAAGCGTAAATAAATATTCAAAGCTAGAAGCCCACAGGGATGGGAGAAGAGCAAACTCAATCAAGAGAAACCGAACGAGCGGGATTTGCCTGAAGTCGTGCCTAGTATGCGAGACCAAAACTACCCGTGACCCGGTAGGGTCGCTTCATGCTTATAGTACCTCAGTAGGACCGAGGAACCAAACATTGCCAACAAACACAGGGCAAGGCCTTTAATTCCGTGTCGCTGGGAAATAATGACAGACTATGAAATCTGCCCATGTACAGGGTCCAAATGAGACTGAAATTTCACATGTAGCCTGTCACTGCAGTCGGAGGGGAAAAACGACCATGGCCAAGCTTTTTTTTCAAAACACAGAGTTCCTACAAAAGCAAGGGGTGGGAACTTCCTTGAAGAGGTAGGAACTCATGTTCAAACCAACATATGGGATACACACATATATATTGATGGCATGTATTTTCTGTACGTTGCCTAAGCCGAATGATGCATGCTGCATACGAACACACACATTTATACATTTTAAGATAGATTAAAATATAAATATACATTTAAAATATATATTTTAAGTTGAACAAAGCCGAGATTTTAGTAGGACTTAGAGAAGTTCCTAATCTAGAAAACACGGGCATGATATCAGTACTTACCTTGCACAGCTATTGTAGGGACTAAGCAAGATGACAGATGTAAAGCTGATTGGACTCTAGCACATGTCAGAGACTCAATAACCATTCACTTCCAATGTCATAAATCTATTATAATCTCCGCCTCCCCATCCCTCGGTAGCATCCACAGCAACCAACAGAGCAAAGAGTAATGAGTAATACTTAATTCTTGCTTCTAGCTCAGTGTAGAAATTAAGAGTTCCATCACTTGTTTGATTCCTTAAACCCCACAATATAAACAGACATATAAAATAGAAAATTTCTTTTCTTTGTTCTATGTGGTCATTTCCATCAGGTACTAAACAGATGCATTTTTTTTTAGTGTACCTAATTTTCTGTTTAATTTCATCTTCTTAGGACAGAGTAAATGCCTATTCCTTGTCATCAGTATTAAATCCCATAAATAATTTTAGATGTCAGTAGCATATTAGTACCTTAAAAGAATGTTCCTCAAGATTCCTCCAAGGAGCAGATCCTCCAGTGTGAATAGGCACCCTTATTAAAAAAAAAAAAGAAAGAAAAAAGACTTCTATATTAATTTGAAAAATGTGGATTAAGCTATGGTAACCAGGCACACAGGATTTATCAGAGCTTTAAATATGCTAATATGCGGGGCGCCTGAGTGGCTCAGTCCTTGAGCTTCTGCCTTAGGCTTAGGTCATGATCCCAGGGTCCTGGGATCGAGCCCCAGCATCTGCATCAGGCTCCCTGCTCAGCGGGGAGCCTGCTTCTCCCTCTCCTGCTCCCCTGCTTGTGTTCCCTCTCTCGCTGTGTCTCTGTCAAATAAATAAATACATAAATCTTTACAAATAAATAAATATGCTAATATGCACTGTGGATCTCCAGATGACTATAACGTGCCATGCTTCCCCCAATTGCTCATTTTTCAGGGAATTACCTCCTTCACAGTACTATGACCCTCAGATAGAACCAACACTCTATGATAGGCACTTTGGGATATGCTATCTTAGAGGGATGGCTTGAAATCTTAGGATTTTATCCTGGAAAGTGGGGTACTGATCTCATGAGAATACAATCACTTTTGTACACAGATGGTCTGCATACAAAGCAATGGTGACTATAAAAGGTCAGTGCTAGACAAACCATAAGAGACTCCTAGACTCAAGAAACGAACTAAGGGTGCCCCGGGGTGGGTGGGGGTGTGGGTAGGGATGGGGGGGCTGGGTTGTGGACATTGGGGAGGGTATGTGCTGTTAAGTGCTGTGAAATGTGTAAGCCCGACGATTCACAGACATGTACCCTGGGGCAAATAATACATTATATGTTAATAAAAATTAAAAAAAAAAAAAAAGGTCAGTGCCCTGTGCCCTAGGGCTGATCCTGAGGACTCTGCGGCTCCTCTCTCTTAGACCACTCCCTACATAGGCTCCACCCACCTCTATAAGCTTAGAAAAGCCAAAGTCTTCGAAAGACAATGTAGTTCTATTTTCAGTCAAGACCTTCACTTGTGTTAGAAATGTGTTATGCTCAACATGTCACCGTGAATACAAAGATAACAAAATCTACATTTGTATACTTTCCATAGTTATTTAAGCCTGCTTTCCAGTTTTGTCTCTTGATCGGCATTCCTCCAACTTTGGGATCATAATAATCACCCATGGAATTTGGGATAAATGGGGATTCTTGGGTTCTACCGGCCCATGTATTGTGAAATGCTTCCCTGCTGAGGCTTATGATCGAGCTTCTTTGGGAAATTCAAAGTTAGCTACACATTACTAACCTTATTTTTCTTGAAAATCCCAGAATCCTAAACAAAACCTATTGAATCAGAATGTCCAAAGGTGGGCCGGGTATCTATCTATATATATATTTTTTAAACATCTGAAACGTTTGGAGAGCCAGTTCTCTGCGGAGAACCAAGTTCTTGCCTTATATTATTTCATTAGGTTGAAATAAGGGAAACACCAACATTCTCTCCATCCTTTGATTCCTCTCTGACCTGGTGTTTTGTTTAGTGTTCTTCTTAAACATTATACCTTCGAAACATAAGCTTTTAGAACATAATGGTGGCTAAATAGAAGAGGATGAACTAAAGGGGAACTTCAAATAATTTTGCTCTAGGAGAGTAAGAAGATATAAAAAAATAATATTTAAATAACCCTTTTAGGCGTAAGATACCAATTCTATTCTCCCTGTACCCTCCGGGCTTTTCTTGAATCTTTGAAATCCTTTCTCTATACCTGGCCTCCTTGTGAAGATATTTCTATATATTTATTCTCAAGTAGCATAAAAATATTTTGGGATTCTTTGCTAATTTAATCTGATAATATTTTATACTTTTAATAGCCACTCACCTGGGGGATGAATAAAAAAAGAAAAACCCTTTTCAATATTATCAGTTTCCATTATGTCTTATTAGTTCCCTGGAAATTTAATTTTGAAGCTGTGTCACACTTTGAAGATTTGATTTGAAGTAAAAGAGTCAATTTCAGTAAGATACCAAAAAGACATTTTCACTTTTGCAATTTCCTTAGACTGAGTATGGGTGTAAGACACGTCTGGATTCATGTCTCGGGGTACTGCTCTGTAACACTGGAGTTCAAATACTAAGCAAATTGTATTTCAGGTGAGAAACCTGCCAGCAGTTTGCTTTTACCTTGTGAAAAAAATAAAATAATAGTTTCATACCCAAACACCGGTAAAGAGACTGTGGAATAATTTGAGTGTCGAGGCTATGAATATTCATGCATTCCTTCGGGCATAAATTAAGTAGGCCACAGGGCAGTTGGAGGGTGACCGCAGCCTGACAAACCTTATGGTTCAGCAGATGTGGTTGTGAGATACGGCTTCACTGAAAAATATTCACCACCAAGCAATTTTAGGACTCCACTCTGAGGTTTTGATTTAAAAACTTGGAACTGCCAATAGAACAGAAGTGGGTGGTACCATCATGTGGGCCCCAGGATACAGAAATATTGAGTTGCCTCAAGTAAGCACTAATGTGAATCAACAGCATTTCAAATCGCAATCTTTCTACAAATGTGCAAGTCATGAGCTGAGAAAGTTTCTCAGTGCACGCAATGACTTTATTCAGTTTCTTTTTGTTGAATTCCAGATTCCCCGGGGGCTTTTCTTGGTGTATATATTAGAAACCTTCATGTGGGTCATTCGCTTTGAAGGATCAGCTCAATATTTGAGTCAGTTATTTGAACAGCATATTCTTTGATTTGGAAATAACAGGAATTCTTAACTAAATGTCAAATTATTGAAATGTTCCAAGATTTTAAAGGAAATATCACATCCACAGTCATTTCCTGGGCTGTGGAGCTGAACACCATCATTTATAATATACGTTGAGAAATTCCATTTAAAATCATGAAATGCACAGGAATCAAGGGAATACCTAGATGTGTGGGAGAATAGGGACCAAGGAGCTTCAGAAACAATCTAATGTCAACCTCTTGCTTCAAAGTCTTTGGTTAGGGGCACCTGGGTGGCTCAGTCGTTAAGCGTCTGCCTTCGGCCCAGGTCATGATCCCAGGGTCCTGGGATCGAGCCCCGCATCGGGCTCCCCGCTCTGTGGGAAGCCTGCTTCTCCCGCTACCATTCCCTCTGCTTGTGTTCCCTCTCTCGCTGTGTTTCTCTCTGTCAAATAAATAAAATCTTAAAAAAAAAAAAAAAAAACAAAGTCTTTGGTTAATAAAAATTGAGTAAGACCAGCAGCACTGCTTTGATCTAGATCAAAATTTCCCACTCTAATTCCTTGGCTGTAAGAGGAAAGTGAATTTCCAGATTTCTCTTTGTAAAGAAAAGAAATGTGAAAGATGCTGACATGGTTCTAAAACTTGTGGTTAAATTTATGAAACTCCTTGAGTTACAATCTAACATTTACATAAAGCAGGAGCAGTGTGTGCGGAGGTGGGGGGTGCGGGGTAGGGGTGGGTGGGTGGGTGATGAAATCAACATGTCCAAAAGTTACAAAGGAAAACTCTAAGATAAGGTAGGATCGCAGTATCTTTACCTTAATGGGTTCTGGTTCCACACCTGGGGGACAATTCCTTCTCGGTGAAATACTTAGCTCCCAAAACTCTTGATTTGTTCCAGTTTCTCACTTACCCTCCCACTGAATATTCAGAGTATCACTTACTGGTTTTATTAGTCTGAACTCTTTGGTTACCCAATCACGACAAATATTCGTTTTAAAATATTCGTGTTTACTTGCAGTGCCCTTGAAAATGACCACATAGACAAATGAAGACCAAGCGAAAGAAAAGTTGTGTTCTCATTGCCTAAGAGCCTGGCAGTGTTCCTTCACTGGACTGTAAGCGCCATTAGGGTAGGGATATTAAGTGCTCGTTCTTCGGGGTGTCATCACCACTAACACGGTGGTTTGCACATAATACAACAACTCCAGAAATATTTCAGTTTGGCTCATCACATCTGGGGCCATGAGCACCTGTGCTTTGGGTTTTCCTCTACTTATTATCAATTATGCTTCACAGTGAGTTTTCTAGTTAGGCAGTATTATCCTCATTTCATCAAGTCCAAAGTCACATAGGGCAGGAAAGCAAAAGAACTAGGATTAGAGCCCAAACTTTCTTAGTCCAAGTTTATCACTCCTACCCACACCAGACACCCGAAACAGTATTCAGCAGATACTCACAAAGCAGCTTCTGAGTCTTTTCTCATCCCAGCAAATAAAGGATAGTATTTCATTGCTCTAATTTTTATCTGATCATAGGAATCCTTAAGTACAGAAAAGGGAGGGTATTGAGATCCACTATTTCTTTCAATTTTGAAGGAACAGAAAAGTCTTCAGTTAATTATTTAGAGAAAAAGCTTCCCAATTCCCATTTCGATATCTTCCTAATCCCATTTCTGTTTGGAACACAGGCACTGAATTTGGAACCTGAAGACCATTTCCTGTCTAAAACGGTTTTCATTCATTGAATGTGAACACTTGTTTTTTATTGCAAAGTTGTTTACAAAGCCGAGCTGCTGGAATTCATTTCTTTTAATGAACAAAAGGGTGATGGAATATTTAGCTGGAAGGAATTCACAGAGAGTTGCGTGCAACTGGCAAAGAGTTTTAAGGAAAAGTTTTCAGTTCTAATGGAGGTTCCTCAGTCCAAACTGGAGGAATATTCAGGTAAAAGTCTTCTAATGAAAGAACTGAATAAAGGAGAAAAGGAAGTTTGATAACCTTTTCAAACCAAACAGAGATGGTTTTCATCCAAAAGAATCATGCATTCAGGAAATAGTCATAAACATTGAATCCTCGCTAGAAGCCAGGCATCGGGATCCAAAGTTCACTAGGACTCTGTGATTTGTACCCATAAAAGATAACTAATAATTTTATGTTTTTGTGAAGAGTGCCAGAAGACTACTGCTCCTAAAATAAAATTCACCATTTAAAGCGAGTAATTCAGTGGGTTTTAGTATATTTACGGAATTATGCAATCACCATCACTAATTCCAGAACATTTTTTTTTAAAGATTTTATCTATTTATTTGACAGAGAGAGATCACAAGTAGGCAGAGAGGCAGGCACAGAGAGAGGGGGAAGCAGGCTCCCTGCTGAGCAGAGAGCCCAACGTGGGGCTCGATCCCAGGACCCTGAGATCATGACCTGGACCGAAGGCAGAGGATTTAACCCACTGAGCCACCCAGGTGTCCTAATTCTAGAAAATTTTAATCACCCCAGGAAGAAACTCTGTACCCACTAGCAGTCACTCGCCATTCCCTCCTCCTCCCAGCTCTAGAAATCTCTAGGGATTTGCCTATTCTGGACATTTCATATAAACAGGATCATACAATATGTGGTCTTTTTTGATGAACTCCTTTTACTTTGCATAATGTTTCTGAGGTCCATCCACATGGTAGCATGACTGAATTCATTCCTCTTTAGCTGAATCATATTCCACTGCTTGGATAAACCATAGTTTGTCCATTTATTCTTTCGTTGATGGACATTTGAGTTGTTTGCACCTTTTGGCTACCGTGGAATAATTTCGCAATGAACAATCATGTACATGTTTTTGTGTAAACATGTTCCTTTGATATGGTCAACTTAGAAGCAAAGGAAAGCAAGACTCAGAAAGGTGCCTACCATTGTGCCAAAGACAGCAAACATATCAGTAGTCTGTTCCCTTTGTTCCTGAATAGTATTTTACTGTAGGAAGATACCACTGTCGATTCATTTAGCAGTTGGAGGAGATTTAGATTGTTTCCAGTTTTGGGTAATTATGAATAAAGTCACTCTAAATGTTCACGTACAGATTTTAAGGTGAATGTAAATTTTAATTTCTCTTGGGTAAATACCTGGGAGTAGGTCTGCCGCATCATATAATTCTATGTTTAACTTTACAAGAAAGTGCTAAACTCTTTTCTTTTTTTTTCTTTTTCTTTTTCTTAAAGGTTTTATTTATTTATTTGACAGAGACACACAGCAAGAGAGGGAACACAAGCAGGGGGAGTAGGAGAGGGAGAAGCAGGCTTCCTGCTGAGCAGGGAGCCCAATGTAGGGCTCGATCCCAGGACTTGGAGATCAGGACCTGAGCCGAAGGCAGATGCTTCACCAACTGAGCCGTCCAGGTGCCCCATTATTGTTGTTTTCTAGCATTTTTAAAAACTTGCACAGAAGTAGAGAGAATGGTATAATAAATTGGCATAAACCATTCACCCAGCTTCAATGATGATCAACATTTTGCCAATTTGTTTCATCCCGCACCACCACCATTTCCTGGTTCGTTTTTTCTGGAGTTCTCTTAAGCAAATTTCATGCTTTATCTTATTTCACTTAAGCATTTCAATATGAATCCCTTGTATAACTTTAAAAATAAAACAAACTGTAATCACAAGTAACAACATTAACAATAATTCGTTAATGTCCTCTAATATTTAGCCTATGCTCAAATGTCCCCAATTGCCTCAAAAGTGTCTTTTCAAAAGTCACTTTGTTTAATTTAATTTGCTTATGATCTAAGGTGGAAGCTAAAAAACTTGAGGTCCCACTTCCAAGTGACTGAGGTTCCACTCAATTTTTAGAAATAGCTTAAGCTTAGTTCAGATTTTACCCAAGTTATAGTTTAGCTATTTCATATTATATTTTTATTACACAGCAGCAATTAGAGATTATAAAGCAGATATCAAGAGTACAGAACTGGCATATCATTTAACCCACAGATCAAAACACTTAAAAGATGATCGCCACTATTAAAAGGTGTAGCTGACCGATTTTGTTGGCAGTGACTACATGGGTGGGCACTACCAGTCCAGGGCAGGGTGGAGAGGACAAATTCAGAGGTGGGGGCATGGGAAGGGTTTCCTTATTTGGCCACTAACAAAAGGACATGCTTCTCTTGACTTAGCATTGTTGCAAACAAGGGTTGTTCATAGGAGGCCCTCCACAGGATTGAGAATAAAATGTCCCATCAAGGTGGGTGTGTGCACGTGCGCGTGGGTGTGTGCGCGTGTGTTTTGCATTAGGGGCTTCAGCCCAGTAAAATTTTGGTTTTGTTTTGGAATGAAACCCAAATAAGGAATTTTTTGCCCTGCCAGTTTAACTTCTACTTTATCTAGAAACAAATAAGACTTTATTTTGAATGAGTTCCATTTTAGTTCACAGTTGAGTCCTACAACCATCCAGAGATTACTATGTCGATTTAAAGATAAGCAACGTGGTGTGTTCTGTTCTAATCATTTAATTAATATCTCAGTTTAAATTCTTGGTTGTTACAAGACTTTTCTTCAGTCTGAACCATCGTGCTGTGTTTTACGGTTCCCTACAGCCCCTGAGCTCTTTTGCAACATTTGCCCAAATGTATTTGCTTGCTCTATTACCATTTAGCCCAGATAACAAGGCTCAAGTAAATGTAGCCTGCACAATAAGAATATAATCACTGTTTAAAATCAAACTTCAGAGTGGGTCAACATGGCATAATCCGCTGCCTAAGTGATCTGTAATTCGCCTCTCCAGATAGTCATCTTGGCCCTGGAGTAGTTTAAAAGGTAGTAGCTGCCAAAAATTGTTAACCATTAAACAAAGGTTTACTTTTCTTTTGTGTGGCAGGAACAAAGGTGCACTTTTAAATCTGTGTCTAAAAATGTGTAGGTTTGAAGAGCTCAATCTGCTCCAAATCTTGCTTTTAGTATCCCGAACAGAACTTTTAAAAGTGCTTGGGGGTTTTGGTTTGTTTTTTTGTTTTTTATTTTCCCTTGATTGGGTGATCTTGGCCAAGGTAGCCGAGTTTTATTTCTGGGGGTAGAAGTTGAAGCAAAGAAAACTTGGAAAATATTCCTAAAAGGAGGGCACATTACACGGAAACGTATTCCATCAATTGCCAGAATATTTAAGAACCCTGAGTCATCATCGTGGGTAATGCCCCCTTCACCAGGGCAAAAAGGAGTTTTTATCAGGAAGAGTATTCATCTCTCTTATGAACCAAGGTGCAATTCAGCGGTCTATATATTCACCTTTCATGACAGCTAAAAAGTAAACACATTAGCATTTTTGCTCGCTTTTCAGTTTCACAAAGTTAGCCCACTGCTGTACTTCTAGCTTCAAAGAATTCTACAGTTTCATTTTCAAGGCAACTCTAGAAGACACGGCACTTTAAGCACTAGGAGACTCGAGACTCCTACCCGCACAGCCGGTCATGGATTCAATTAGTCGCCATTAGAACCTGAAGATCTAAGTTTCTACGTAGCTGACTGTGGTTATGGCAGGTTTCTCCCAGGGCATTGTGTCTTTTCACAATTATATTTGGTTTCTGCCAAGTTCTCCTTCTGGAACTTAGAATGTCTTTTTAGACCTTTACCAGTGGAATGACAATGCCAGGTTTTTCATTAGTGTAATGAGCCCATTTGCTAGAGCCAATGGGGTATCTTGTTACTTTTCAAATTCCTTAGAGTAAAAATGTTGGCAAAGTCATTGCGTTCCTCTACCTATTAGAATTGTTTTTCTTTATTTCCAGATAAAAGACACAAAGATACTTGAAGTGATGCCTTATAAGTATGGTTTTTCAACCTCCCTGGTACTGTGAGCATTTGGGGTCAGATAACTCTTTGTAGAAGGGGCTGTCCTATGCATTGTAGGATGCTTACCAGCATCCCTGGCCTCCACCCACTGGACGCTAGTAGCTACCCGACCCCAGTCATGACAACCACTAACGTCTCCAGATATTGTCGAATGTCCCCTAGGGGACAAAATCACCCCCTGTTGAGAACCACGGTTGTATAACCAGTGACATAGGTATTCATTTTCTGTCTTTTAAATTATATAGGGGCACTTGCGTGGCTCAGTTGGTTGAGTGTCCAACTCCTGATTTCAGCTCAGGTCATGATCTCTGATCCTGGGATCGAGCCCCGCATCAGGCTTCATGCTCAGTGGGGAGTCTGCTTGAGAATTCTCTCCTTCTTCCCCTCCCTACACTCATGCTCTCTCTTTCTTTCTCTCTCTCTCTCAAATAGACAAAATCTTGTAAAAAATAAAAATAAATAATTTATTTATTAATACATTCCATAGCTACTATGTAGCTATGAGATCATCATTCTTCATGTAACTCTCCTCTTTTGAAAGGAAAATTCTTTTTTATTTTATTTTATTTATTTTTTTTTAAAGATTTTATTTATTTATTTGACAGAGAGAGAGAGATCACAAGTAGCAGAGAAGCAGGCAGAGAGAGAGGGGGAAGCAGGCTCCCCGCCGAGGTGAGAGCCCGATGCGGGGCTTGATCCCAGGACCCTGAGATCATGACCTGAGCCGAAGGCAGAAGCCCTAACCAACTGAGCCACCCAGGTGCCCCTTGAAAGGAATATTCTTATGAATTTTTTACTCTTACATTAAATTCAGCAGTAATTTAAGAGCAACCAAATTAGGTTGTCAGATGATTGACTTTGTGAACAATAGCACATGGAAATCAATGATGAGAAAAGCAACACAATACAGATAAAAGAGGACTGACAGGATTCCTTTACCATTGTGAGAATAGACTGTGGTAGGGCTAGGGTAGGAGCAGGGATATCATTTAGGAATCTGTTACATTAAATTCTAGTGTCAGGGGTGGGAACTACGAGAGGTGGTCAGATTAGGGATACACTGCAAAGACTGAGCCAACAGAATTTGCAGATAAATTCAGTATAAAAAATGACTCAATAAAGACCCCAAGATTTATGGTGTGATTTACTGAGTTGAGGAACTTAGGGAAGTAGCTAATTTGAGAGGAGATCAATAATTCATTTTTTAACAAGGTAACATTGAGGAACTCTGTAGAATCCAAGCATAGATATCAAGTAGCCATTTGGAAATATGAATCTAAAGTTAAACGCTTGGCTAGAAATAAAAACTTGGGAGGAGGACTGCACAGGTTTCTGAATTGCAGGCAACAGAATCCCCTCCAGCCAGTTTAAATAGAAATGGGATATTACAATATATGCACTCATGTTCACTACAGCATTACTTAAAATAGCCAAGAAATGGAAGCAACCTAAGTTGTCCATTGACTGATGAACAAAGAGGGTGTAGTGTATATATACAACAGAATATTACTCAGCCATAAAAAGGATGAGATTTTGCTGTTTGTGACAACACAGATGGGCCTAGAGGGTATCATGCTAAGTGGGATAAGTCATACGAAGAATGACAAATACCATATGATTACACTCCTTTGTAGAATCTCAAAAACAAAAAAAAATTATAAGAATAACTAAAGAGGGTGCCTGGGTGGCTCAGTCATTAAGCGTCATGGGTTGGGTCATGATCCTGGGGTCCTGGGATTGAGTCTAGCATCAGAGTCCCCACTCAGTGGGGAGCCTGCTTCTCCCTCTCCTCTCCCCTTGCTCGTGCTCTCTCTCTCTCTCTCAAATAAATAAATAAATAAAATCTTTTAGAAAAAGAATAAGTAAACAAAAAGCAGAATAAGACCTATAAATAGAACAAACTGATGGTTGCAAAAGGGGAGAGGGGTGGAGGGATGGGCAAAATGGGTGAAGGGAAGTGGGAGATACAGGCTTCCAGTCGTAGAATGAATAAGCCACAGGGAAAAAAAGGCACAGCATAGGGAATATAGTCAATGATACTGTAACAGCATTGTATGATGACAGATGGTAGCTGCACTTGCAGTGAGCACAGTATAATGTATAGAGATGCTGAATCACCATGTTGTACACTTGAAACTAATGTAACATTGTGGGTCAACTGTACTCAAAAAAGAAGAAAAATAAAAACCATAACAACTAAAATAAAAAGTAACACCTCCAGCTCTCACTGGAATGGCAACATAAGAGGAGTAAAAGTTGGCTCTGAGTAGACGTTCCATATTCAAAATGTACAACTATAATAATCCTTAATCAGTAAATGTGCATTGTTCCTATTTTTATTCTGTATTATGCACTTAGGCTAAGTCAAAGTATAAAAAGTATAAAAATGGGCTGAATAAGGGGGCGCCTGACTGGCTCAGTGAGTAGAGCATGCAACTCTTGATCTCAAGGTTGTTAAGATCGAGCCCCATGTTGGGTATAGAGAGTACTTAAAAAAGTAAAATAAAATAAATGTGCTATATGAAATATTATTAATTTATGTAGAATTGTATAGGCTGATCAGATAAAGAAAATTCAATAAAATGAAAAAAAAAAAAAAAAAGGAAAGGGAGTACTACATGGTTCCAAGAATAGACAGAACAAGACCTGGACATTACATGGCCAAACGTGATGCAGCCAGGGCAAACACCCAACCACACCATTGGAACCACACCACGGGAAAGTTCTAGTTTAAACACCATTATTGGTACTGCCCACTGTGACATTAGAGACCAGACACTGTTAATCTATCTGACTTCCTTCAGACAAAGCAGATATGCCTTAGTCATGAAAGGTGACCCTATCTCTCCTAGTCATGTGCACCCAGATTTGCACTAGTGCATATGAGTTGAAGAAATTCAGCCACACCTCTCCACACCGGCTATAAGAAAAATATGCCATTTTAGCTTTACAACCTCTCGAGTGATAGAAGGAAAGCTAGAGGAGTTTGGAATGAGTATTGAATATGTAAACTTGGTACTAGGTGAGGCCACTTGGGGAGAGAAGAGGGACAGTGGCTGGGCTGAGTCCTTGAGCACCCCAACACTTTGATATCCAGGAAGGAAGCTGAGAACAATCAGGTAGTGAGAAGAAGAAAAACCAGAAAAGTGTGGTGTCCTAGAAGCTCGAGGAGTAAGTGATCGGCTGTACTGAATGGTGCTTTGAGATGGATTAAGAACAGAGAACTGATCACTGGATTTGAAAACATGTAGACTATTCATGACTTTGACAAGAGGTATTTCAGTACAGTGATTAGAATGGGTTCGTAAGAGATTTGGAGAGGGTGAAATGGAGATGATGTGTATAAAGGGGCAAAGATATGGTGATGGGAGTTGGAGGGGAAAATGGGACCAAGGGGAGGTCTTCTTTCAAATGGGAGATATTTAAAAATTAAAGGTGAAAAAGGTATAACATAGCCACATATCTAAACAATCCAACCAAGTTGTATATTTTGAATTTTCCTTCACAACTGGAGAATAAGCTCTCTGATCTTGTTCACACTTTCCCTGAAGCATTCATCATTTCAGCTTTCTCTACCTTTAACAAACAAGTTCATCAGAAAATATTACCCTTGTGTACCCAGGAGAGAAATGAGCTTATAACTTTAAAAGGTGTTAGAATATGAAGTTCAAGTCATAGATTGTGTTGCCATTTGAGACTGTCTTCTTTTACTTAGTATAATGCTTTTGAGATTCAATTGTATTGTATCCATAGTTTGTTCCTTCTTATTGCATAGTAGTAGTCTATTATACGAGTATACCACCACTTCTTTATCCTTTCACCAACTGGTGAACAGGGGGGTTGTTTCCAAAATTAGGAATAAAACTGCAATGTGGTATGTGTGTGTGTGGGGGTGTGTGTGTGTGTGTGTGTGTGTGTATAATGGAGTACTACTCAGCCACAAAAAGAATGAATCTTGCCATTTGCAATGATGTGGATAGAGCTAGAGAGTATTATGCTGAGCAAAATAAGGCAGAAAAAGATGAATACCATATGATTTCTCATATGTGGAATTTAAGAAACAAAACAGATATATGGGGGAA
Organism: Procyon lotor; assembly: GCA_028646535.1. NCBI lineage: Eukaryota > Metazoa > Chordata > Mammalia > Carnivora > Procyonidae > Procyon > Procyon lotor. Next base: position 97,069,541 of record CM053612.1, on the reverse strand, counting down.
AATAAAAAGAGAAACAAACCAGAAAATAGATTCTTAACTATAGAGAACAAACTGAGGGTTACTGGAGGGAGCTGGGCAGGAGGACAAGGTAAATGGGTGATAGGTATTAAGGAGGGTACTTGATGAGCACTGGGTGTTGTATGTAAGTGATGAATCACTGAATTCTACACCTGAAACAAATATTACACTCTATGTTAACCAACTGGAATTTAAATAAAATCTTGAAGAAAAAAAGGAATAAAACCGCTACATACATGCCTAGGTGGCTCAGTGGTTAAGTGACTGCGTTCGGCTCAAGTCAGGATCCCAGGGTCCCGGGATGGAGGCCCGCGTCGGGCTCCCTGCTCAGCGGGAAGCCTGCTTCTCCTCCTCCCACTCCCTCTGCTTGTGTTCCCTCTCTCGCTGTCTCTCTCTGTCAAATAAACAAATAAAAATCTTTAAAATAAAACAAAAACAAAAACAAAAACTTCTACATACATTCACATTCAGTTTTTTTGTGTATGTGGACAAATAAAGAGAAATGTCTTCAATGTCTTCATTTCTCTTGGGTTAAGTAAGGAATGAAACTGCTAAATCATAATATAAGTGTATAGTTAACTTTAATCTATACTGGAGGCAGTAGTCATTTTATATTCCACACCAGCAATTCATCTGGCATCCTAAAAACTTGCTAAACTCACTTATTAGCTCTAATGGGGTTTTTTTGGTAAAATCTTTGGGATTTTCTACATAGTCAATCATGTTGCTAAAGAAAGAGACAAGTTTTATTTACTCCTTTCCAAACTGTGCCTTTAAAAAAAAATTGCCATATTTCACTGGCCAGAATCTCCCAGTACGATGTTGAATGAAGTGGTAAAAATAAAAATCCTTGCCTTAATCTTGGAAAGAAAATATTCGATCTTGAATAGGAAAGTATGAGGTTGGCTATAGCTATTTTTGTTGATGCCCTTTATTAGAATGAAGACAGTTTGCCTGATGAATACATGTTGAACTTTGTCAAATGAGTCTTCTGCATCTATTGAGATGATCATGATAAATTTCATTGAAGTTTTAATGTTGAACCAACCTTGCATTACTAGGATAAGTCCCACTTGCTCATAATATAATTTAATTCCTACATTTTATTTGCTAATATTTTGTTAAGAAATTTGTGTTTATGCTCCTGAGGTATATTGGTCTGTAATTCTCTCTCCTTTAAATGTCTTTGTCTGGTCTTGCTATCAGGATATTGCTGGCCTCATAATTTGAGCAGGAATGTGTTTCATGTTCCTCTATTTTCAAAAAAAGTTTATATAAGACTGTCTTATTTCTTCCTTTGTTGTCTATTAAAACTTGCCAGTGAAGTTATCAGAGCCCAGGGTTTTCTTTGTTAGAAGATGTTTAACTACAAATTTAATTTCATTATTTGGTGTAGGATTATTCAGCTTACCTGTTTCTTCTTGAGTGAGCTGGAGTGGTAGGTTTATGACATTTGAGCAATTTTTGCATTGTATCTAAGTTTTCATATCTATTAGCATAAAATTGTTCAAAGTAGTCCCTTATTTCCTTTTTAATGTCCTTAGGATCTTTAGTGATGTTTCCTCTCTCATCACTGATACTATTAATTTGTGAGTTCTCGCTTTTTTCTTCAGTTCAGCTAAAAATTTTTTTTATCAACTTTATTGATTTTTTTCAAAGAAATAGATTTTGCTTTTATTGATTTTCTCTTTTCTCTGTTTTCAATTCCATTGATTTCTGGCCTTACCTTTATTGCTTAATCTTTTATTTCTTGCTTTCAGTTAAATTTGCTTTTTTCTAATTTACTTAGGTAGAAGCTTAGGAAATTGGTTTGAGACCTCTGTTTTGAAACATTTAATGCTATACATTTTCCTCTTAGTGTTGCCTTAGCTGCATTCCACACAATTTGTATGTTGTCTAATTTAATTCATTAAAATATGTTCTAACCTTCTTGTGACTTTCTCTTTGTCTAATGGGTTATTGGGAAGTGTGTTATTTCATTTCTAAATATTTGAGTGATTTTCCGGATAACTTATTATTGATTTCTAGTTTAATTACTTTTTAGTCAGACACTTAATTTTAATATTTTCAATTACTTTAAATCTGCTGAGGTCTATTTTACAGCTCAGAACAGGGTCTCTATTCATATTCTATGTTTATCATATTTAGTTTCACTACAGAAATATTTACAAGCTTCCCTACAGAAATATTCAAATGATTGATTTCCTAGCATTTCCCCAGCCTCCACTATAGGTGTTATGTAATATGCAGTATATGCACCATGAAATCTTCCTAAAACCTGAAAAACTGTGAATTCTAAAACACATCTGGTTTCAGGGATTTGGTTTAATTGTGGACTGACTCCTTGGTTGCATTATCATACACATGATTCAGAATATGTTTATATTGTTGTTATATCATCATTGACATAAAAACACATAAATTTAAAAATTCATAGGAGAACTTTAGGACTCTAAAGAATATTTCCCTAGACCATGAAGGCCATGGTTCCCAGCCAAAAAACTTAGCAATGATGAATTTATGACATAATAGCGTTGAGTTTCCTTTGGCTCTAGCTGCTTTTTTTAGAGAAGACCTTCTTTGAAATGCTAAACTATCTGACAGGCAAATTTGGGTGGCACTTTTTGTTTTGGATTTTCTTGGACATGATCAGAATTGTCAAAGGCAATTTTCCTGCTTTTCTGTGATGAGTACTAAAAATTCCAAGTACATCCCTGAGAAGATAGAGAAGATAAACAGTTCATGACAAGTATCAACCTCATTCTAGATCAGAACTATCTTGCTTATTGAAATTCTATAATTATCTGTTGAAACCAAGAAAATTGCTTACTGAAACCAAGAAAGTTGGCAGTTTTAGAATAAATTCTTACCAATATTATTCCCGAATCTGTATAATGAACAAGAGGAAAAGAGTACATTTAAGTGTGCTCACAATGGCAAATCTCAGCCCAGATTTAAGTAATGCCAGTGTTTATTACAAAATATTGTTGAGTGGAAATGATAAGTCAAGGGGGGCTCAATTTTGTAGGATTAGGAGAAAAGACTCAAGATCAGCAAGTAGGAGTTAAATTAGTAAATTCAATAGACAACGTGTAGGTCAGCCAAATCCACGAGCAGGAGGCAGACAATGCAGGAAGAGAAAGCAGCAAAGCTCTGACAGTTGGCATTCTTTTAACTGCAAGAATTTGAGGAATCAAGAGAATTGTGGGAAACTGACCAGAGATTCTGAAGGTTGATGCCACAATTTCTCCGCACATTTTCCATTCCTGGTCGCCCAGGAACCAAGACCCTACCTTATTCCAATGACATTATAAAAAGAAATTCACATGATAATGAGGAAAACAGTAATTGGGGTTGGAGCAGAAGATCATCCGGTTAGTTCTATTTTGACAGAGTCTTGATCACAAGGTTAGGTTTGATGTCACTAAGGGAAAGAATATCAAAAATTACTTTTAACCGGGTGCTACTGATGTATTGCTTCTTCTCATGGAGTCTGGGGTGGACTCCGTGTTAAATAATAAATGCACTCAAGTGGAATGACATTATCGACTCTTAGATCCCTGCTTAGAAGAAAAGGTTTAGGAAGTTAAGATTCAGGACTAGAACCAGATGGATCCTCCATTTCCTGGGGCTCTGTTCAGGGCAGGGGATGAGTGTCAGTGTCTCTCATCTCTGGAATAGCCCTATTTCTATATGCTTGTGCTGGGAAGATGCATGGTACACAGGAAGCCAGAGTCTACACAGCATTCTTGACTGGGCACTCATTTTTCACTTATATTTTGCTTAGATTCTTTTAAAAACTAGATCAGGACTTATCAAAAACAAGTTACTAAAGTCAACCTTTAGTAGGGACGCAACTTAGAAAATCCTGTTCTGATTTCACTTCCATTTCAAATTTAGGAAACACGCACACTCATCTGTCTCAGTCTCCACTGTATATGAATTAAACTTCTGGGGCAGAATGGAGGTTTGCTTAAGGAAAAAGTAGGAATGCATAAAATGCTTTGAAGAGAGAAAAAGGCCAAGTCAATGCTGCAGGCAGTCATGACTAGAATTCTTAAACCCTATGAAAAGTCAAGCCGGGCACAGTTCTGTTCCAGCATGGGCTACTCTTAGTTGCATTAAGTGACCACTTCAAGTGAAGGCAAAGCTCAGCTTTCCAAGCTGAGCCATACACCTGAATGCTTTGAGAACTTGTCTTCATTTTTTTTCCTTCAAAACCTTACAGCCTGCTGACCAGGTAAAATAATAGAACATGTGGTCTTTATTTAATTCCTTCGTGCTTACCGCCAAGACAAGAGGAGGTTGAAGGGTGAAGATCTCTTGGCTGTCTCCAATGCTTTCCTTTAATCTTACTTTATTTACTAAGAGCTAATAAAAAATCCGAAGTGCTTAACTCTCAAGTGTTGTTTTTTCTTCTGGGCATTGGTATTTGATTTGTTCCTTGGCCTGAATCCCCCTGCTCTTTTTACTGCTGAATGTGCCATTGTGAATCTCCTTTTTAATGCTGCATTCATTCTCCTTTCTTTGATATATTTTTAGCTTCCAAAACTTTGTCTTTTTCCACCCCTATTCAAATTACTTTAAATTATTTTAAAAAATAATTGCATTGGATTTATATAAAGTATAATAATTGAATCATAAAATAATATTTCTATGAAAAATTTTGGAGAAGAGGAGAAAATCACTTATCTTGCTGCCCAATTGCAATAGCTCTTCATTATTCTCTCTCTCTCTCTTTTTTAAAGATTTTATTTTTTTAAAGATTATTTATTTATTTATTTATTTATTTGACAGAGAGAGATGTAGCAAGAGAGGAAACACAAGCGGGGGGGGGGGTGGGAGAGGGAGAAGCAGGTTTCCTGAGCAGGGAGACCGATGGGGGCTCCATCCCAGGACCCTGGGATCATGACCTGAGCTGAAGGCGGACACTTAATGTCCGAGCCACCCAGGCATCCCTATTATTCTCTTTTAATATAAGCATTGTATTTTGCGTGCTGGAAGAGTACATAGAATTCTGTCCAAATCCCTTTCACTCCATATTATCCTATCACTGTGGTTCCGTGTTTGCTAATTCTGCAGATTAGATATTAGATATACAATATATATAGATATATAGATATTAGAAATTCCAGTTGACATTGCCTCAATTGATGTAGCCCTCCTGCTATCAGTAGGACATTTAGATTGATAGCATCTGTTTCTAAGGCTGTGCTTACAAGGACAGGAACTTTGTAAAGCAATCAAACCTGCAACAAATTAACATGTGAGAGCTAATAATATGTGAGGCTTTGGATATGAAAATGACAAGTTATAAAAACTCTGTAACACACAATTCAACAAGAACAGCTCTCTCTGGTTATTTGCAGTACATACAACTGTAGACTGGGAAAATGAGCACAGATATGACTGGAGTATAAGCATTCTTAAAAAAACTCTAATGTAATTATCCATCCCTATAGAGTCAATTTCCTGCCATATCTTTTCTGAAATTTATCCCTGAAAATGTGCTTCTTGACATATCCAACTCCCAGGTGAAACTGATTATATCTATATCAAAACCTTTAATATTTGTACAAGATAAATATTTCCTTATCAATTACATAGTGAGTAGCCTTTTTAATATATTCCTACATTCTAATATTCACACATTCTGGTATTTTATTTGGAGCTTTAAAAAACTGAACTGCTTTTATAAGTGGTATTTCTCTACAGATAATAAAAATTGAGAATAAGGGCTTAATAAATCTAAATGCATCATTACTGTCAAGCCTGATCGCCTTGTTTTTGATAACCAGGAAATTTTAAAATAGGTAAAAACATGCTCTTTAGCCCTTTGTATTTGCTGCACTACCTCTTTTCCAATATTGTGCTCCTTAGACTGGATATCAATTTTCTTTCTCTTAGAAATTCTTTTAATTTGTTAAAAAATACTTAACATATATATAGAAATCCTCGAGATTCTTGATATCATCAACTCCTAGTCAAACACATTTCACCAATACCAAAACCCTTTAATAGGGCTACTAATTAATTACTTCTTCCTTACTCATTTCGTTTTAATATCTTTTTTCTCTTTTCATACATTTTTCTTAAATTCTATCTTATAATACATTAATATGCCTGTTTTGTTCTTGTAAATTGGCGTTTCTTTTATTTTTTTAAAGATTTTATTTATTTATTTGACAGAGCGAGCAAGTGAGCGCACAAGCAGGGGGAGCAGCAGAGGGAGAGACGGAAGTAGGCTCTCCACTAAGCAGGGAGCCTGACGTGGGGCTCGATCCCAGGACCCTGGGATCATGACCCAAGCCAAAGGCAGATGTTTAATCAACTGAGCCACCCAGGCGCCCCTGGGTGTTCCTTTAAAAAAAAAACAACAACCCTTCATTTTAAGATACTTTGTTACTTTATGTATTTCTCTTGTGAGCAGTGTTCTTATCCAGTCTCACAATGTTCATATTGAATGAGTAGATCTCATTCTTTAAATAATAAATACTAAATCTTTAAATAATAAATCTTTTTTGCATTTATTTTTATGGACAACTTAAATTGATATTGTCTTCTCTTTCTTTTCTTCTCTCTTTTTTCCCCTTTTTTCTTTGCTACTAATTTTGTTTCCCTTTTCTGACTTTTGTAGGATTAAAGACTTTTTTAAAAATCTGTTCTTTTTTTAAAAAGAAGTGGTTTGCATTTATATTATTTCAGGGGCTACTCATATATGTGAACATACATAGCAATTCTCCATTTTTCTAACAAATTTAAGGTTAATTGGTAGTCCTGCCATTTCCCAAAACACATCAAGAATGTAATGCCTTAAATATCCATAGAAACTTCCACCTCCTTTCTTTTTATTATTGTTTATACTTTTATCTCTTCCCCAAAAGGAAACTTTTTTTTTTTTTTAAAGATTTTATTTATTTGACAGAGAGAAACACAGTGAGAGAGGGAACACAAGCAGAGGGAATGGTAGCGGGAGAAGCAGGCTTCCTGCTTGAGCAGAGAGCCCCATGCGGGGCTCGATCCCAGGACCCTGGGATCATGACCTGAGCCGAAGGCAGATGCTCAACGACTGAGCCACCCAGGCACCCCTCCCAAAAGGAAACTTATTGCTTGTCAGTTATGTCTACTTATACATTTTAGTTGCTTCTTGTACCCCACATTTTCTTCTGGGTTTAAATTTCTTCACGTAGAAGCCCCTCACTCTTGGTTATTTTTGTGAGGGTCTTTGGTAGGGGGTAAATTCACTTAGTCTTTGTGCAAGTGGAACTGTCTTTATTTTGCTTTTGCTTCTGTTTTTGCGTGATGGTTAACTAGGTCTAAAGCCCTAGGTTGACATTTACCGTCAGCACTTTGAGGCTATTAATTCATTGTCCTCTGGCATCTCTTTCTAATTATGAAGAGATGTGCCGGCTGTCTCGCCTACAATAATCTGTTCTCTGACTTCTCTCTGGCAGCTCTTAAGATCTTTTATATGTTACCCTTCGTGTTCTGTAGTTTCATTACAATGTGCACAGGTATGGATTTACTTCCATTTATTCTTCTTAGTACTTGTGGCATTCTTTTAAATTTAGGACTCGTATCTTTCTCCAATGTAGATATTTTTCTACTCTTACATAAAAGTCCTTTCCCCCATTCTCAGCTCCCCACTTTTCTGACAACACCCCAAAAAGGTTGGGGGGTGTTGCGGTACCTTGCGACAGCCTGGTAAAGGCGAAAGTCTAGGCTTTCACCCTGCCTTTCCTGGTGAGGATGGGGGTGAAGCCACGGTCTTTTTTGAGGTGTTCGGCTATGGCAGAGTAGTGAGCATCTAAAAGTTCTTCATGTTGCCAGTTTGCCCTCTTCCTGGTCCTTTGGCTGGAGAGAGAAGGCCTTTCTTAGGTTTTTTTTGTCTGTGCCTATTGGCATTTCCAGGCATCCAGGCTGATGCAAAAAGAAAACCTCAGCTTCCGAGGTTCCTAGTCAGTCTACCTTCTTTCCTCCACTTTACAAAGTATTGTTACGTTCGTCTTATGTGTAATGTTATGCGTTTTTAGTTCTACTTAACTGGAGACACAGGGAAAGGGGGAATGTCTACTATACCTTCCTGGGAACAAAACCTATGTTTTAAAGTCTTTTTGTTTTTTTTTTAAGATTTTATTTATTTATTTATTTGAGAGAGAGAGAGAGAGAGATACTGAGAGAGAGCACGAATGGGGAGGAGAGGGAGAAGCAGGCTCCCTGCTGAGCAGGGGAACCGAACGCTGGGCTCGAGCCCAGAACCCTGGGGTCATGACTTGAGCCAAAGGCAGATGTTTAACCAATTGAGCCACCCATGTGCTCCTTTTTTAAAGTCTTTGTCAGGCTTCTCTAGAAATTAATTTTAAGTGGGAGGAATTTAAATATTGATTTAATTATTATTTTGACCATGTTTCTTGCTTTGGATTTTTTTCTCTTGTTTTTACATTTTGATTTGCAAGCTTATTTGGAGATAGAGATTTTGTTTTATGCCTCTGCTCTCTCTCCCTCTCTCTCAATGATCACCTATCTCTTTCTAGTAATTTTCTTTCTCCAGACCCTAGACTACAACTCTAGAACCAGGTTTAAAATGTAATTCAGGGTCAATGTCCTTTGCAGTGAGATAGAGTTACCATAGACCTGGGCCCCAAGTTATTTGATAATTTGGCTAAGCTCCTAGTTAGCCAGCTGTGCCTGAGTTCTCCCTTTGGGTTGGCCCACAGGTAACTGAGTTATGGCCCTCAGCAGTGACTGACAGAAAAGTTTTAAGTCTCCTTTCATTAATCAGGGGAGAGGAAGTCCCCTATCAGCCCTAGCTGTAAGCAATGAGCCTATCCTAGTGCATCTCAAGTGAAGCCGCGATAACCAGAAAGTACTTCAAGTCTCCCTTACTTTGCAGAAGTTCAACCATCTGCTATTAGACCCAGATTCCAAGAGGTCTCTCGCTTTACCTCTGCCCACCATTTCACTTTCCTGTTATATTTCTGGACCATGGAAATGTTACTCTTTTTATGTATGTTTTTATTTTTTTACTTTTTTAAAAGACTTTATTTATTTATTTCACAGAGAGAGGGAGATTACAAGTAGGCAGAGAGAGAGGGGGATGCAGGCTCCCTGCTGAGCAGAGAGCCCGATGTGGGGCTCTATCCCAGGACCCTGAGATCATGACTTGAGCTGAAGGCAGAGGCTTTAACCCACTGAGCCACCCAGGCGCCCCTTATGTGTGTTTTTAAAAAAATCTTTTTGGACCACATCTTCTTTATCCATATCTCATTGCCATGTGCTGGGAACAAAAACTGTGCACCAAAGCATGAATTTACTAGACTATCTAGACAGAAAATATAAACCTTTCTTAAACATGTTTTGGAAACACTCGGGGGGAAATAGTTTATATAAGATAACAAGCTCTAAAGTCCAAAATTAGCTCTGATTAAGCTAGTTTCATAATGGAACCAGTTCTTTCTAAGTGACATCATCTACTTATTAGCCATTTTGATATATAATTATGTAGTTCTCTTACATTCCCCTTTCCCTCAACTCATCATCCAAATATGGGTAGATGATAACTTTCTGCTAAATTGTTCTTCAGTATCATTGGGTAAATATAAGCCAAATGCTTACTATGATTAAACTAACTTTCTCATAAACTTTTTTTTTCCTAGTGCTAATAATTGTCTTATTTTCCTTTGCTTAGTTGTCCTTCTACTGACAATTAATTCTTCCAATACCATATTACTGCAATATGGATTTCCATGCAATTAAAATCTCTCAGTTCATGTATCAGTTGCTTTTTTCTCCTTTATGACTTCCTTTCTAGAACCCTCCATGACAGTTGTTTTCTTTGAAATTTGTCTTTACCATCAACCTTCTCCTTTTTCCTGTGTTGTAACTCCTGCTTCCAAGGCTTCACTTTTTTCTTGGTTTGCTGCAGTACAACCCATGCTCCAAGAACTTCCTAAGAGAAGATGCACTGGAGATACCTTTTAAAAAACCTTTGTTTTGCTTTCATTTTAAACGAGTAGTTTGGCTAGTATAACATTCTCGGTTGGAAATTATCCTCCACCAGAATTTTTGGAAGTTATTGCTCCATTTCCTTCTAGGTCCTGAAGTTTCTAAGTCCAGAATAGTTTTCATTCCTGATCTTTCATTTAGGACCTGATTTTTCTCCCTGGAATATTCTAGGATTTTTAAAATATCATTTATGTCTATAATTTCACAATGATATACTGTGATGGGGGTCTTCTGTATTCTGAATTATCCTCTTAGTGGGTTTTTTCGATCTGGAGATTCATGTACTTGAGTTCTAGATTTTTTTCTTGAATTATGTGGCAGAGACAGGTAAACTCCCATTGGAATTTTGTCGCTCCTCCTTGCTATGGTTTAAATGTTAGTGTTCCTTCAGGTTTCATATGTTGAAATCCTAACCCCCAAGGTGATGATATTAGGAGGTGGTACATTTGGGGGGTGATTAGGTCATGAGAGAAGAGTCCGCTTGAACAAGATTAGTGTCTTTATTAAACAGGCTCTAGGGTGCTTGCTAGCACCTTCCACCATGTGAGGACATAGTAACAAATTGGTAGTCTGCAGCTTGGAAGAGGGGCTTCCCCAGAACCTGACCATGCTGGTGCTCAGATCTTGAACTTCTAGTCTTCAGGACTGTGGGCAATACGTTTCTGCTGTTTAGAAATCACCTAGTCTACGGTATTTTTGTTATAGCATACCGAATGGACAAAGAGAGAAAATGGAATTTTGTTTTTCCCCTTCCAAAGGGAAGTGGAGCTGGGTTGGCCAGGTGGGGTGGTCCACACTCCCAGAGTTTTATAGTTCAAGTGATGTGTTAGTAATTCCTTTGGCCAAGATGTGAGGAAAAAAGAGAGATCGTAAGTGGGGTGTGGTTTGAGGTCTAATTGGTCTTTCTATAGAGTAGAAGGATCCCAGCAAAAGATAACCTGGATTACCAGGGTATCTCACTTTGGGGTCTTCCTGAAAACAGAGCCTGAGCTAATGATGTGAGTGGAGTTAATCTGGGAGGTGATATTTAAAGCAGAAATCAGGGAATGAGGACAGTGGAACAGGGAAGGGAGAAAAAAACCACAAAAGAATGAGTTAATGAGTTGGTAAACAGTGTAGGCAACTGGGGCACAAATCCAGTTAAGACCATCTGGGGAACTAGTAGAACAGATCTCGGAATGGTCACACCAAGTGAAATGGAAGTAGAGCCCCCCCCCAAAAAAACCAAAAAAAACAAAAAACGATTTATCTATTGACTCTCACTGCCCTTCTATTAATAAGGGTTACCTCTGGGAGCATTAACATCCCCCTCACACTTCAGGGCAGTGGCTGTTCAAGGCCTAGAGGGTCTCTCTCTGCTTTGGAAGATCCCCTAGAAGCCAAACAAGGCAATGCTGAGACTGAGATGAGGCACGCTGGGAGAATGTATGGAATGTTCGTCCCAGCTTCAGGGAGATCAGTTAGACTAAGAGCACGTAGTGAAAGACACTGCGAGGATCTGATCCACGGGGCTGGTCGAAGGAGACGACATGAGTGACCAAACAGAAGAGAGAAGCACCTGCCTAAACTCAAGGGCATCAGGGTCAGAGCATTCAAGCAGAGATCCTCCAAGAAGCCCTCAAAAAGGCCCACATGACAAACAAAACAGAACAAAACAAAAAACCCAGTTTTAAACATCTGCCAGGCATAGAGAAAGCAAAGCCAACATTCTTTTCCCCTTCTTGCTATTCCTCCCCATGCCCAGATCGTCGAGCCATCTGGCCAACATGCTAGGGAACCAGGGAAGGGGAGAAACCCAAGTCTGTGCCCCTCTCTCCACAGGGGGCTTCAAGCCTGGGAAAGTGATGAAGTGCTGCCTTTAAAGCAAAGTTCAGAGTTTTCATTAATATCCTGGATTGGACACCGATTTGCAAACCAAGACCGTATGGAACTCTCTATAACCATAAGAGCTACATGTTACAATACTGAGCAGAAAAGTTTTTATCTTGGGGCAGGAGACTTTCGACTTTCCCACGTCAAGCGTGGGAGATAAGTAAAGTTGCGTTTTGATTGCAGCCTTGGCTGTCCTTATTTGATCTACATGCGTCAGGCTGTTTTAATGAAATAAACTTCATCCTTGCTTCCCCCCCCCCCAGGTGGCCGTATTTTCCAAAATGAAAAAGGTGATGAAGGATACAGCCGATAGGAAGCTTGGCTTGAGGCTATGCGAAAGAACCCAAAGTGCTAACCACTGCTCCTGAGGCCTGGTGTGGTCCTGAGCCTGCTTATCTCTCCCAGTCGTGTAATACCCTCCTCCTCAAATTCTACGCTCCAGCCACACAGATTCTGTCACCGTCTGCAGGGAACTGTAACGTAGCTTGTCTCCAGTGCTTCCTATTGCTGTTCTGCCTGCTCTCCCACCTTCTTTTTGACACCAGAATTACTACGCACTAGATCTCAACTTAAATGTTGCCTCCTCCAGGAAGTCCCCCATCCCGCCCAAGCATCCAAGTTTACATCCCGTGTCCTTTGGGTGCTAACATAGCTCCCGATGCTCCGTCCTTCCCAGCACCTGTCACTACCGTATTTCCTTGTTTACTTTGCACTCTGTGCCCTTACTCGCTACCACAATCTCTGTAAGAGGCAGTCAGTCTGGTTCACGCCTGCAGCTCCAGAAGCTAGCACAGGGTTAGGCATATAGTGGGAACGCCTGTCAAATGAAATAATTTGTATATATATGTTCATAAAAGAGCTGACAAATGCTCACAAATTAAGCCATCAACTTCTTAAAAATCAGCTTTGCAGAAAAGAGTAAAATGATAAGACATCGGAACCATCTTGGAAAGTTCAGGACTTATGGTGGCTCTCTATTCCCTATGGCAGCATTTCTCAAAGTGTGGTCCCTGGACCAGAAGGCTCACTGGGAAGCTTTTCAGAAATGCAAATTCTCAGCACCTCCCCACCATCGGAAACTCTGAGTGGGGAGCCCAATATGTGTATTTAACAAGCCCTCCAGGCCACGCTCGAGTTTGAGAACCACTGCCCTAATATTTGAAATGCCCCTCCCTGCAAAGTGCTGAAGTCATATTTGGAAAGAAGAGATCATGTCTATTAAACATCCCTGAAAACCAAGACCCATATGATCTCCTTCTTCTCCATGCCATTGAAGTTAACCATCCAAGCTAAAGACCATCCAGCACAATCCATTACTAGAGGATTCAGCTGGAAAGGATTATAGCCGAGCAGCACTGTCGACATCTACAAACGGGGTCCAGGTGCATGCATCTGGTACTCCTGGCTAGGAAATCACTGGATTACTTGCTTCATTTAGTTCTACATTTTAACGGTCTGACATTTTAAACTGCATGGCTGGGTTTTTAATCAGATGGGCCCATCTCTGTACCTATCTTGGCATGACAACTTACTCTGTGAGAGAGTTGAATTAGCAAGGGTGTTAAGCCTCAGGTTTGGCCAAAGGGAGAGGAAGAGATATGGAAATGTCAGGCCAACCCATGTGTGACCTCAAGATGGGGGATCAAAGCCTCCAGGTGGACAAGAACCGTGAAGAGCCACAGAGAAACTATCCAGAACCTTCAGGGAGTATTTGCTGATCCCCTCACCCAAGTAGGTTATATATTCTTAAAACTCTATCAAGTTCAGGGAGATGAAAGTCTTGTATCTTAGACAGATTCTATTCTATCCAGGAGGGTCACCAATAGGACCAAAGGGACAGAACATGACACAGGAATGAAAATGTCTTTAAATGGAGTGTGCATGTATGTATGTATGTACGAATGAATAAACCAAAACACAAACAAGAAACAAAACAAGAAGAGCCAAGGAAAGGAAGGAAAAAGAGTGAAAATTTTTCAGTTCAGGTTAACAAAAAACAAATAATAAATAACAAATAATGTACCAGACACTATGATGGGGAGGAAAAAAGAAGAGAAGGGTAAAAATCCTCACTATCTTAGTGCCAAAGGCTATCTACTGACCCTCTAGAGTGGTTCTGTCCAATAGCGAAGTTAGTAGCTACATGAGGCTATTTAAATTAAAAGTAATTGAAACTAAATGAAATTAAAAATTCAGTGCCTCAGTCATACAAGCCACATTTCAGCTTGTATGACTGGACCATACCACATGTGGCTACCATATTAAACAACATAGATTAGAACACTCCCATCATCCCAGAAAGTCTTCTTGGACAGTGCTGCTCTACAGATGACCCTAAGATCAAACTTGTACTTTCCCCCATCCTTCCAGGAATACCTAAATTCATAGAATATGGAAAAGCCAAAAGGTAAATGGCCAAGGACACTTAAGTAATTTTGCTTTGTTGACGAATTAGAATTCTCCCTGAAATTCCACGCAAACATAGCCTGATTTGTTTGGTGGCACGTCTCTCCAACGTTTACTCTATCTGATTCGACAGAACAAATGCTGGCCTGAATGCCTTCTCTGGGCAAGACATTGCCCTGGGTACCACTTGAAGAGTGAAGATGCATAGAAAGCAGTCCCTGTTCTCCAACGGACATGTTTGACAGAAAACGTAGGACCAGAATATAACCACAAGAAAAATAGTTGGAAGAGGTACGAACTATCTCATGGGTTCCCCACTGCCACTGTGCATATGATAGATAGATGCCATGTATTTATAGGTCCGATTCTGCTTTTTGTTTGTTTGCTTATTCATTTGTTTTGTTTTTTAGATTCCACATATGAGTGAAATCATATGGTATGTGTCTTTCTCAGTCTGGCTTATTTCATTTAGCATAACATCCTCTAAGTCCAAACTGATGGTTGCCAGAAGGAGGCAGGGGGAGGAGGGATGGGAGGAATGGGCGAACGGGGGTGGAAGATACAAGCTTCCAGTACAGAATAAATAAGTCAGGGAAATACAAGGTACATAGGGAATATTGTCAGTGACACTGTAATCGCGCTGTATGGTGTCAGATGGGAGCCACATTTGTGGCGAGCACAGCACAACAAATAGACACGCTGAATCACTAGGTTGTGAACCTGAAACTAATACAACATTGTGTACCAACTATAGTTAAACTTTAAAAATTGAAAAAAAAAATACAGATGCTCCAGCCCCATCTGAAGAGAAGACGGTTTATAAACTAGCTTTGGTGCAAATGTTTGTGTGTTACTGATCAGAGCACTTCAGCAATTGAACTAGTGACTATTGTCGAAATGTCTCCATCGTGATTTGTCTTTGAACCTACAAAAGCCAAAGGAGTAGTTTAAAGTCTTGAGTCAGAAAATGAACTCAGGAGTCATTGAGACCTGAATGGAATTAATAAGGAAACAAGGTCTTGAAGTCATGAGAATTATTCAAAGGCCTTAAACCTAGCTAGAAGACAATAGAACCAATTCTTTGGTGACAGATGAATCATCTATTGTATTCATCAAGTTATCAATTAATAGGGGATCAGCAATCCTCGAGGGAAGAGCACACTTTTTATAGATGGAACAACTTTGGAATATAGGAAAGCATTCTTGGGGATTGAAATATGTAAAGCTGAGAGTACCCGGCAAACACTATGCCCCAAGGTGCTGCACTTAAACAGATGGCAAAAACGCTGAGACTCTTAGCCAGTCAGTAACTTTCTGAGCCCACAATGTCAACAGATATCTCTTGGCTCATCCCTTGGCAATAATGGCTTTAACATCAATGGCCGACTGGCTTGGGACAGGGAGATGGACACCCCTCCCGTATTTGAGCAAAACCAAAGAAATCAGTATTAAGTTTATAGTTGATTTGGATAACATCATAGACTAAAAATCACATCAGGATTATAACTTTAACTTTTCCATTCCCATCCTGGGTTTCTTTTTGTCCATCTATTCTGGGATATTGCAAACTCATCCCTTTCTTCTTTTTTTCTCCTTTCTTCCTTCCTTCCTTCCCTCCCTTTCTCCCTCTTTCCTTCCTATCTTTCTTTCTTCCTTTTTTCTTTATTTTTTTAAAGACTGGAGATGAAAGGGATTGCTTTTTCTTAACAGGACAAGGCAGGTAAAGAACAAGAATGGTGATTCACTCAAGGCTGTCTTAATTTCCTTTGTTTGAACCTATCCCGTCACCACCACCAGAATGCCTTCTTTAATGACAAACAATTTCCTGCTATACCAGATTCCAAGACTTTAATCCTTGTGAAGGGCCATGCAAATGTTAGATTTGTAAGTCATATGCAATTGTTCCAAGGAATTTTTATTGAGTTTCATTGGACATGCAGGCTAAATGTAATTTCTGGCTTTTATTAGGCTCTAAAAGTCTATGTTTCAACTAACTCAACAAAGGAAAACTTGGGTGCAATACACAGCAGATGGGAGGACACTGCTCAACTCCAGGGAGAGTCATTCACAAAGTCTTCAAAGTGAACAGTGTCCCTGGGAGTTGTACCTGCCCAGCTGTTCATAATATCCTTAGCTGAAAGCTTTCTATAGCATTATCAAAGGTTATTTGTTCACTCAACTAAGTACTTATTGGATGCTTATCATATACAGGTTCTATACTGGACCCCGGTGAGCAAGCCTGATTCAGTCTCTGTCTTCATGGAGCCAATACTATATTAGGAGAGTCAAATAATTAAGCAAGCACTAATAAGTACTGTAATACCAGAAAAAAAGGATGCCATGGAGCAAAGAGGAGGGAGTGCCTTTGGAAAGCAGTTGGGGTAGATTCCTAGAGGAATTGGTGGTCATTCTGCAATATTAGCAATGAATAGGAATTAGGCCAAGTAAGTGGATATGGTTGGGATGGGTAGAGGTAGGGGATGCTGAGGAGAGAACATTCCAGAAAGAACATTACGCATGCAAAGGACTGAACAATGTGTGGTACACCGACTCATCAGCTAATTGCTGATGCCAGTTTTTTGGAGCCGAGTGCACTTGTCCAAGTGACCAAGGCAGAGACGAGCCATGGATCTTGTTCGGGAAAGATGTCATGCCTATGCAGTCACCTGGACAGTTGTGCTTTGCCTCTGTCTGCTGACCCTTGTCTCAGATCTTAGGCTTTGTTTGAAAGTAATCGGGGTACTTTGCTCCCTACTCGACTGTGAGAGCCCACTGAGAACAGAGACAATCTTAGCCCCCAATGTCCTGTTATTCTGTCTCTGCATGTGGTAGGCATCCAGTGTAGGTGCCCAGTGTAGGTGTCCAACGAATATCTGGAGAAAGTACTTAACCCATCATCTAACTTAAAGTAAATTGATGTGAGATAAGGATTTGGGAATTTAACTCTTCCTTTTTCCAACCTTTCAATTCAGTTAAACCAACACAGACATTTAACCCAGGTGGACACTGAGCCTGGTTTTTCTGATTTCAGTTGTGCTATTAGTGAACATATAAAGAGTAGTTTCCTGATATTGTAATATGACAGAGAAGAACATTTAAGCAAATAATGATATTTGCAGCAAAAGACTCATGATCTCACGTTTTGTCTCCAATCTTATATACACTTGAAAGTAGCTTTATAGGTATCTTGGGCTAATTCTGAGAGAGCATATAGTTCTTGTGCAGTCATTGGAAAGAAAACACAGTATCCTGTTCCAATAAAATTTCAGACACAGCAGTAAATCAGGTTCGCCTTTCAGAATGCAACATTAGGCCATCAGTTTGGGCATAACATTTGGTAATATCATTGAGACACTGAAGGCAATCGTCATAACCCACATGTATCCAATGTTCCAAGGGCCACTTTATGGTGCAGCCAGAACATGACAGCAGTATGTGGGGTTTATTGTTGTTTTTTAGCCTGGTATGGAGAAGACCATAGAGACAGATAGCCTGTAACCCATTAATAAGATTAGCCTTTGTCTTGACACTAGGGGAGTAGCTTTTCTGAAAGCTCATAACATATTCTCCTATCTCCACTGATAAGTTTGCAATGACGGGGGTGGGGGAAAGTTCTCAATTTATTTTATTCAGCTTAAACATTTTTAAATATGTTAGACTGTAAATATATGCATTGACTTAACTCAACTGCACCATTCCTTTTTCTGATGAGTGACCATGTGGCCAGCCACAGCGAGGATGAGTGACCTAAAAAAGTGGGCTTTTACAATTTGGCTTATATTTTCAGCTTGCATTTAAATTAGGAGACTTTGCTTCCAATTTTCTCCTGGTTTTAGACTACTTTAATTTCTCACAGGATCTGGTTCCAGAATAGCTATGCCAAATGTGGTCATCCATAACGACAGTGGTATAAGTCAGAGAAATATTGGCCTCCAGATTTCTTTGAAGAACACATTCAGATTTAATGCTGCCAATACCCCATATTTCTTGGGGGAAATACGCTAGAATCTTTGATTTCATCTATTGGGATACTCAATAAAAATGAATAAAGTTACCCATTACCCTCTCGTTTACTGGTATATTCTCATTATGTTAAATTCTGATGGTCTTGGATTACATTGGGCTATTTCAACACTTAATTTTTCATGGTTTCTCGAGACTTTCAACAAAGTAAATATACTTTTCAGGTGCAAATAATTGACATGTTGCAGCATAGGTATAAATATCTTTATAATTGAGCATCTTTCCATATTTGCTTTGCACGAAGTTGCCCAATGAATATTTTTTGAAAAGAACAAATAGTTCCATAAATATTTCTGCATATCAATCAGCCAAAATATGTTAAGGCCAGACTGTGACTTGGACAACTTTCAAACACATACTTCCAATTCCAAAATGTACTTCAAACCACCCAGCATTTTCAGTCCACGGTTGCGCTGGTCCCTAGGTCGATGTTCTCTCACACGGGCCAGCTCAGCTCTCAGGAATAGTCAGTAAAGTGACCGTGCCAGAGTCCCCTCAGTGGGTGGCCTCATTCCTCAGGCCACATGAATGTTTATCATGCTCATCAAGACCCTCAGTGCCCTCAGGCTTCCTACAAAAAAACCTTCTCCATACTTGGAAGATTCGATCCTATGCTACTTTCTAGAACCAACCTTTATTTTTGCCAGGAGGCTTTAAGGAATTCTGGTTTAATATCTAGAACATCCTTTTATACTTTCTTGGCTGCCATTTTGCTTCTGATCTTACCCCCAGTTCTCGTAACTGGATTTCTTCCTTGTTCCCAGGATAGTCGCCTCACCTGAGGCCTCCTGGCTTACCTCTTGGGCCCAATCTGTATCTCAGTCATTGGAACGAGCTCAGCCTCTTCAGGAAAGTACTGTCTTCATCCCTTCTGGGTACCTTATGGTGGTGGAGGGCTGTATTCTCTTGCTCTCCATCAGTTCAGGGAAGAACATTCCTGAAATCTCCTGCCTGGATGCCGCTGAGATTGCCGAACATCCCCATAGGCTCCTGAATTTCCTGCTAATGCACTTCTCTCATTTGTCAGACACCCCACTGGATCTCCTAAGCCCTGCTTTCTATAGCCATGATGGCTGGGTACTGTGATCTACCTGTGTGCTAGTTCACATCCTCTGAGAAAAAGGCTAATGCGGGATAAAATATGCAAGGATTTCATTAGGGGGCACGTCTTAGTGAAAGGAGCTAGGATGGAAAATGGAGAAGTCGGAGAGACCATTCAGATCATGATGTACAGTGACTTACAGCGAAGGAGAGAAGGGGAGATGGTGGAAACTCCTAGTCTGTCCTTCCATCTTAGGAAGGTTCGAGAAAGCCATCGTGAGAGCATATCAACCATGGTCACCCACCAAAGGGGTACTATGTGTCTCAGGAAGGGGTCTGCCTTAGTCACTCCTCATCATTTGGCCTGTGGAAGGGAGCAAGCTGTGGGAGGGAGCTTCTGCACTCCTCGATGGATTCCAGCCTGTAGCCACTGGGCCCCTGGGTCTGTCTATGTCCTCTGCACTCACAGACCTGCCAGGTGCATGCTCATGGCCTTCACACCCTGTCAGGCTGCACTTTGGGCCTGGAGCCCAGGAGCTGGCCCCACCCTGCCCACATGCTGTTTTACTTCTGGGTCCCAGCGTCTCCCAGCCCGCGCCACCCGGCTGGAGTCTAGGGCCAGCCAGGCCATGCCTTATCACGACTAGTACTTTCATGGATGAATTCCTTCCTGGCATTTCTCGGGGATCTTATGTGTGTCTCATAAATCCAAATCCAAGAAAAAAATTTCGGAACACATTAAGGAAATGAGAAAAGGTGCTCTAATTCTCCTCCAAGAATGAAAATTGAACAATCAACACGGAGACATAACTGGTTTGAGGAAAGCCACTGACACAAAATCAAAAGTAAGAGAGGGAACTCTGATGCGAGGATGGAGCCAAGAACAAGGTCAGCATTTCCAGAAGTGGGACAGGAGCAGAGAAAGGGGGGCGTGAGCTCACCAGTCAGCCTTGCCCGCAGCCATTACCAGGTGATGCATGCGTGTTCATTGTAAACAAGATAAATAGAACTAAGTTTACATGCACAGTATACCTTATACAAAGCATATGATTGGTGTTCAAGAAATGACAAGTTTTTGAAGCAAAATAAGTCCTTCAGTTGGCCACTTCCACACGTGACTCAAGTGGTGTCATTAATCTTATAAGGAGATCTGAATGTAAGGTTATTTCTGACACTACCCAATAACTATTATTCATCAGCATTTTCCAGTGTTTGAATATTTGCCATAACTCTTTTTAAATAATGCTAATCTGAGAATTCCTCATTTACTAAACAATTTATAATATCTATAATAGCTAATAAAACACTTGAAAAATGCTGAAGAATTTTAACAATAATACATCATGAAAAATAACATATGGGATTCCCCAGAATTCTGATTTCTCATTCCAAGTCCTGAAGATTGGCGACACTGAGAGATAAAGCTTGGGAATTCTCCAGGATTGAGGAGAGAAATGCCGAAGACTAACTTGAGCTTGCTGCCTTCTCCTTATCCACTCAGAATTCGACTGTCTTAGCCAAACAGAACTTTAATCTCATTGCTCTGTGAACCTAATTTAACTGCTTGCTCCTTCACAATAAGGAAAATAATCCTATCGAACAGGTTTTGGTTGTGAATCTTCTCATTTTAGAAAAAGATAATACAGTTTTCTTGCAAATTATTTGTCTTCTATAGGGTTTGGCAAGTATATGGCTAAAAGGGAAAGACATACCACAATGTACGAAAAAGGAAATCATGTCATTTTACCCATGCTATTGCTGCAGTTTTCATAAATTTGACCTTTGGGGAATGTGTCATCTCTCCAAAGAGCTATCCCTGATTTTACTCCATGTCCTGGTTTGCTCGGACGGCCACTAACAAAATACCACTGACTGGGGGCTTCAACAGACATGTATTACTCATAGTTCTGGAGGCTGGGAAGTCCAACATCAAGGTGCCAGCCAGTGTGGTTCTTGGGGAAGGCTCTCTTGCTGGCTAGCATCTTGCTGTGTCCTCACATGGCAGAGAGAGGCAGAGAGAGCAAGCTCTCTGGTGTCTCTTGTAAAAGCACTTTTTCCATCACGAGCGCCCTACCCTCATGACCACATCCAACCCTAATTACCTCCCATCTCAAATACCATCATACTGGGGCTTAGGGCTTGAATATAAAAATTCAGGGGGGGGGTGGTGAGGGATACAAACATTTAGTTTACAACACCCAGCACGGCTTTCCCGAGATTAGCACCAGCTCATAAAAAAGGAGGCCAGTTGGGGGAGGGTGAGCCAGTTCTCAGTCTTTCTCCTGTGGGCACCAGTCCCTTCGTGTGCTCGTGGGGCCCCTGTCTGGAATTTGTGCAGGGAGGGAAGGGGGCAGTGCCCTCCCACGTGTCGAGGGCAGGCCACGGGCAGGGGCTCCACAAACATCAACTTTCATCCTTCCAACATCCCTGGGGCGAGTCCTCCTCTGTTTTATAGAAGGAGACATTTGTGGTTCATACAATTTCAATAATTCATATGCCCATGTCACACACATGGTAAGGAATAGACCTAGTTTTTCAAAGACACAATCTATACACCACAAAGTTCACCCTTTTAAAGTGTATAGTTCAGTGTTTTTCTGTATGCTCACAAAGTTGTGCAATCATCATTATTAGAAAATTCTGGAACATGTCATCCCCCCTTCCCCCCAAAAAGCCCCATGCCCAATAGCAGTCACTCCTCATTCTCCTACCCCAAGCCCCTGGAAATTCCTTCTCTGCTTTCTGTCTCTATGGGATTGCCTATTTGGGGGCATTTCCTATAAATGGAGTCATACAATAAGTGGTCTTTTGTGCCTGGCATCTTTCACTTAGGGTAATATTGTGAAGGTTCATCCATGTCATAGCATGAATCACTACCCCATTCTTCCTTATGGCTGAATAATATTCCATTGTATGGATGGACCACATTTTAATTATCCACTCATCAACTGATGGACATTTGGGTGGTTTCCACTTTTTGACTTTTATGAATAGTGCCACTAATAATATTCATGTACAAGTTTTGA
>CM053612.1:96833660-97046650 GCA_028646535.1 Procyon lotor | reverse complement strand
GACCACAACACGCTGCAAGAGAGTAAAGAGGCATAGGTCCCTGAGAGAGGATCACACGTGCCTCGGAAGCATGGCGAGACCACGGCAGGCCCGCAGGCCCCTCGGGCCCAGTGTCCATCCATGGACGTCCACGCACTCCCCCTTTCTTGAGCTCCAGGATGACGCTGTTGCCTATTAACCTCACAACAGCCCTCTGACATAGTGATGGCCATGATGCCCATTTTACAGATGAAGACCCTGAAACTTGAAGAGTCAGAGCACCTGGTCCAAGGCTCTCAAGTGGTGGAGCTGGGATTTGAATGGAGAACATCTGGCTCCGGAGTCCTTACTCTTAACTGCTTTGTGATATTGACTCCATTCTAATAAACAACTTTCACAATGAAAAGAAATAGCTCTTCGCCTTAATCACTGCAAAAATATCACCAAATGCAGTACTCTATGTGACCCAAACCTCAACACTGGTGAGAAATGAACCAAAGAGTTTGAAATTTGGCCAAAGGCCCTAAGAAAATAAGTCCTAGTATCAGAAAATTTCAGACATTCTAGATTCCAAACTTGTGTACCTGACCCTAGGGCACACGATGTTTTTTCTCTGTACCCGTGATCGACATATTTAATGTTTCTTTTCTGCTCTGAGGATGGGATTCTGATAATACACCATACATGATAACATCACCCAAAGTCTGGGGGGGAGGGAGTTTTGAACGTTGAAAAGTTTGCTAAAAAAGTGTACCAGCACAGTGCAGCCGGGGCTGCTGCCTCCTTCCACCAACTGAACCATATCAGTTTCCAAACTGTCTCTCGCAGTAGCCTCTGGTTTTATTTAATTTACTGCACTTGGAATTTGATAAGTTCCTGGCTAGCTCTTGCATTCTTTCGCATCCTCGTAATTCACATATTATCTTTCAGCTTTCAGTTCTTTGAATCTTCTAGGCACTCCTGGAGAAAAGCTGCTTTAGCGTTTTATCCAGTTAATGCCTCAAAAACATAGTCAGAGTCAAACACGGGGATATATTCTTACTCAGAAATGTCACTGTGGTCCAGACACTCCTCGGTGCCTGACATTTTGGGAGGTCCAATTTTGCTCATGGGCCCCATCAGGGATCTGCAGATGAAAGCGTGTCCCAACCCTACCGGAGCTCCTATTTTTGTGGGAAGGACAGACAATAGTGAGTTACAAAATAACATGAGCATTCCAGCAGAGGTCTATATGTGGTGCTGCCCGTGCCCATGATCGAGGCGGCTTACACCGACTGTGGAAGCACGAGAAGTTTTTTAACTGGAGGATGGGGGACATGATAAGTAAAGAAGAGGGACGACCATCTTCCAGGAGACAGGACAGCATCCCCAAAGCATCAGCTATGAGAGTACATGTGACCGGAGCAAAGATCCGGGGGCATGGTGAAGAGATGAAAAAAAAAAAAAAAAGTTGATCCTTACATAGTCTTAATAACATACCCTGCGTAGTGCTTCCTGTTTACTGAGTCCTAGTAACAAGCCTCTCAGGGCTTGGGAGGTAGGTATTACTATTTATCCATTTTAGAGATGAGGAAACTAAGGCAGAGCGAGGTCACAGTGTCCAATACGGGATGAAGCTAGGATCCACACCCAGATAACCTGGCGCCAGAGTCCACAGTTTAATTCTAGAAGGCTGGTGTGCAGACTGTGTATCAGATCTTGAATGACGGTCAGTTCATCCCCTCCAGTCGTGCCACTATATGCTACGGATGATGGCAGGCTTGAAGACGAAAGCAGGAAGGACCTTGAATCCTATCCTCAGGGCAATGGGGTGAGCAGGGCAGCAGGCAGGTTGCCATTTCATTAAGATGCAAGGAAATAATGAGACACTCCCTTCTGTATGCTAGAGTCTAACAGGAGGAAATGCTATGAAAACAGGAAACACTCCAGCAAATAATTGAGGGAAAGTCGTGAAAAGAACATGTAGGCTCAGCCTTGGACCTTATGAAGGTAAATCTCATAACATACAAGGAGGTCAAGACTGGTAAAGAACACACTGTTGCATACAAAAGGGGAGGAGCACAGTCTAGAAAGAGTTGATGCCAATGTAATGGGATGACAATTTGATATAAAGGGTTAAACAGAGCCAAGGGCAAGGCAGGCTGGCTGGGCCACTAACGGGCATCAGAGGCACCGTGAACATTCCCGTGTTTCCATCCAAATCCATCATGGCTTCTCCTGGAACATTCGAAGATGTTCTAGCACACAGAAGTGCCTGGAGGCCAGCCTTAAAAATCTGGCTGACTGACAAAAGCACCGACCTAAAGGAATAGGGTTCTGAATTCTTCCGGGAACACACCCAATTAGAACACTCTGGTCTCGAGTGATAATGACTTCAGCAGACCGGGCATAAAACACAAGATCTCATCAACTCCCAACCAACTAACTTGCCCCACAGTGAAGCCCCCGTACCTCCCCTGCCCTCTCCACTTGCCACTGAAGGAGAAGGGAGACTACGGAGCTTAGAAAGCCACCCTCTAAAACTCCTCCTCGAACTCAAGCAGGGACAACACTTTGGGACTCTTCCCAAAGCAGATTTTGTTGTTTGACCAGAGGTAGAAGTTTTTCTCCAGGATGTTAAGCACCTCGTGCTGGTGTAATCGAGTTTCCCTGGGAAGAAGCCACTGCCCCCTGGGTGGTCACTGCTGCCAACAAATTGAACGCAGATGTTTGGCGGGTCGATTCCCCATGCATCCCACTCTTTGTGTTTTTCCTCTTAGAGAGATGGGAGTAGGTTCAGCTCGTCCCTAATGCTGGGCCTGTGTACTCATCAATATGTCCGTGTGGTTTGCTCCTCTACAAACCTCTGTAATTAGCTGCTCGCCCAGTGACTCCATCGGTCACCTCCCATATTGCCTCCCCATCCTCCCAGCCACTGTCCCAGCCGGTGGCCACACCAGTTACTGTTGAGGAAGGATCATGGGAAGGCTCACGAACTTGTGAAACGCAGGTTTTTAAAGCTGTGTTCTTCTTTAAGATTATTTTGAGAAACAAATGGCGATGATCTTAACCTTCCAAAGGGAGGTGCTCTTGTGTGAGGGAGGGTATTGATTTGCTGGTGCACTCCCATATTAAGGGTAATTTTTGAGAAATTATGAGCGAAGAAAGGAGTAAGTTAAGCTTTTACAGCTTACCTTTACAAACATCCTACTGTTTCGTCTATTTAAAGAAAAGCTTATTTATTCCAATCCCCTCCAGCTACTCCGTTCCTTAGTTCCTGTCATTTATAACATAATTCCTCTAAAGAACTGTCTGTACTCCAAGCCCAATTTCTCTTTTCCTATGTGTCTTATGCTACTTCAATTTCTTTATCTCGCTATAAAATCCACTCACACAGAGGCCTCCCAAACACGAAACAAATCATCTCTGCTTCTAGGCTGAATCTCATTTTCCTTCGAATCCTCCACTCTCGTTTTAGGACAATTTTTTTTTAAGACTTATTTATTTGAGAGAGAGAGCAAGTGAGCATACACGTGAGCACGAGTCGGGGGTGGGCAGAGGGAAAATCCTCAAGTTAGACTTCCCACTGAGCATGGAGCCCGACTTGGGGCTTGATCCCAGGACCCTGAGATCACAACCTGACCTGAAATCAAGAGTCGGCCGCTTAACCAATGGAGCCACCAAGGCGCCCCAGGACTATGTTCTAATTAGGCTTGTGCATCAGTTCAAGACTGGCTTCTTGTACTAGCTCATGGCTATGCTCTTTCAGGTGGGGCCTTAGGCCAATAAAATTAAAGCGAAAACACTGTCTACAACTTCATTCTGCAGCACAAATATTAATCTATTGTCAGCTATTATTTGCAAGGAGCCGTATTTTCTAGGATCAACAAGCCTGTCCCAATCTGGTACAATGCCAAAAAAAGCATCATGATACACAATTAAAATCCTGTGCTTCTGCTCCCTTTAGTGAGGGCCAGTAAATAGAGTGTGTGGCCTCGTGTGTGCTGTGTACCCTTTAAGTACACAAATGTCACTTAGTCATCTTGCACTTCTATAATTGTGCTCACTGGATGTGTTTCTTCCCTAAGTGATAATAGTAGGCTAGGGTGATGGATTGGTTTGCAAGTGCATCCACTCTCCAGCGGTAACCCCTGCCAGCCACTTTTGAGTAATTATGGGGTGGAGAGAGGAATAAGTCAAGGTTCTAAAATCATTTTCAAAACATGCAGTCATTTCCCCCTATCACCCAATCCTTCTCTGGACACTGCTCCATTTCTTGACTTCCTTTTATAACAAGAGTCCTTCAGGGTTTTGTCTCTATTTCCTGTTTCTAATTTCCCACCTCCCGATCTTAGGAATTTCCCCTGATCACGCCTTTTCCAGGCAGCACACATCAAGGCTGCTCCACTGCAGTTTCACTAGTTACTTCCGTGTTACTAAATCCAGCCTCGAATATCGGTCCTCATCGTGCCCGGCTCCTCGGCACCGTTTTATAGAGCTCACCGCTCTGTCCTTGAAACACTTGTGATGCCTGGCGGCCAGGACACCACACTCTTCCGGTTTTCCTTCTGCCCCTCTGGCTGCTGCTTCTCAGCCTCCTCTGTTGGTCTCTTCTCTCCCTGACTTTTTTAAAAAATTGGGGTGAAATTCACATAACTCAAAGCGAACCATTTTAAAATGAACAACTCAATGGCCTTTAGTCCAGTCCCCATGCCGGGCGTCCACCTCCACTATCTAGTTCCAAACCATTTCCATCCACAAAAGAAAAACCCCGAGCCCCGGAGCAGTCACTGTCATTCCCCCTCCCCCTAGGCCCTGCTAACCTTTCCTGTGCTGTCTCTGTGGATTTAACTCTTCAGTGGGTGACCTTTTGGTTTTGCCTTTTTTCCCCCCAAATACGTTTCTTTTATATTTTCAGTGTTCCGAGACTCATTGTTCACACACCACACCCAGTGCTCCATGCAGTCCGTGCCCTCCTCAGTGCCCACCACCGGGCTGTTTTTGCCTTTTTTGACTCAGCATAAAGTTTTGAAGCATGTCAGTACTTAATTTCTTTTTATGGGTTACTAATATTCCATTGTATGGTCAGGTCGCGACTTGTCGACCTTTGGGTTGTTTATACCTTTGGGCTATTGCGTACCTGATCTGTTCTGTTATCACAGTGCCCTGCGACTTAGTCCTCCTGCCTCTTCTCTTTCTTTCCTTTTCACTTCACTCTTTAGTGGGTTTCTTCTAGTCATGTGACCTTAGGTACTGTGTGGATGCAGTTCCTCTCCAACTCGGACTTCTCTCCCTAACTCGGTACTCTCATCCCCGAACGGCCTGCTCAGCATCTGTTGGCGGGTGTCGAATAGGCATGTCACATGTCACCTGTGCAATATGGAGCTTTTCATATTCCCCAACCTGCGATTTGCTGCCAATTCTGCTCCTCCTAGTCTTTCCATCTCAGTTACTAACAACTTCATCCATCTCTATTCTTTGGCCAGAGAGCTTAGGGACGTCCTCGACTCCTCCCACAGTCACATTCACATTTGCTTCATCAGCAAATCCCATCGTCTGTTCTCATCTCCTCCACTTTGACCATGGAGGTCCAAATTACCCGGTCTGGTCTCTCCTAGGTTAGCACAGTGGTGCCCTGGCTGCTCTCTCAGCTTCTGACAAAACTGGGTTATAACACACACACACACACACACACAATGATACATGCAAACGTCAACTCCTCAGGACTCTCTCTTTTTGGATGTTTTCGCAAACTGCTAGCCTGCATCTGATTATAATAAGTTTCTTGGGCAAAAGCATAATGATCTTCCACGAGAAGTTTAAGTTTATCCATTATCATCTGGGGAGAACATTCTTAACTGAAATAAGTATGGAAGAAATGACTGATTTACTCATTTTTCAATGTTCTTGTGCTCTGGCTTTATTTTCTTTGTTGCTAACTCTTAAGGGGAAAAACATCAACACAAATTAAGTTTCTTAGGTCCACTCCAAGGGAAAGAAACAAGTTCTTCTTTGTGCAATTTCGAGGGTAATCTCCCTCCACCCATTTTAATATATGGACTAACTCCCGATTCCCTGCCCAGCTTCAATTCCACATAAGTGAATTAATTCCATGTTGCCTAACAATTTAAAAGGGCAGTAAATCAACTCTATTGAACCCCATTCACAAGTAGAGGACAGCAGAGCAGCACTGAAAACTTAAAGCCGGGGTTCAATGAGCATCAAACTACTTTTACTTGTCAGATGTATAAAAACACCAGTGTTATTTGCAAGAAGACAAAACTTGTGGTATAATATCACCGCCAACGTATCTTGCTATAAAGCTGTTGCTTTCAACTGGGGGCAATTTTGCCCCCCAGGGGACATCTGGCAATGCGTGAAAACATTTTTGGTTGTCACAACGGGGAAGGGCATGCTCCAGGAATCTACTGTGCTGGGGACAGTGCCCAATGTACTACAGTGCACTGGACAGCCCCTTGCAACAAAGAATCACCTGGCCCCAAACAGCAAGAGCGCCGAATCTTAGACACTCTGATTTAGAGTTAAAATGTTTATTATTCCACTGGCCCATAGGAGTACAAATCCAATTTTAAAAGATGCAAATCTTACCAGCAGATTTTTGGTTTTCAGACTTTGGTGCCTTTCGTGGAAGGCACAGCTTTTATATTTTCATGTCAACGTAAAGTAGCAATATGTCACCTGTAGAGTCACCCATGTGGCACTAAACCAACTTCCGGAAATACTCTGAGAAAAACTCAGTAGCAACTAATTCCCCGAAACACTGACTTGGCACCAAACTGCTACTCCAGAGATGAACACAAAAACATGAAGCAAAGTGCTTTGCACGTAGTAGGTGTTGACACGATCTAGTGATTTACTGACTCCAATTCAGAATGGGTCTGCAATTCAAGTTTCTGGATAGTTTGTTAGTGTCTACATTTATCAACCTGATGTAGTATTCAAATCCTTTTGGACCCTGGAGGGTCCCACAATTTCTATAAGGGAAGGCGGTGTGAGATGACTTAGATTTTATTCCAAAACATTTGAATCGCTCTCTTTCTATTGCCAGTATAGGCATATGAGTAGGAATAGGTATAACTCTGTGAGCACTGGGGACATCTTAAATCAGAAATCTCACGTGTATTGTGTTCTCTGCTTTAAGAGGCTAACTAAAACATCCTTGGCTTCCGGAACATAAATACTTGAAGGACTAATGAATATCTGTTGCAACCATACCTCCTTTATTACAAAGGAGGAAAGAGAAGCTCCCAGAGGTTAAAAGACTTTTCCAAGGCCACAGAGCTGATTAGTGGCCAATCCGGAACAAAACCTCTACTCTTCTGTTAGACTACTCTCTGGGATCTTCCCAACAGACTAATCTTTCTTTGCTTGACTTCTTTGGAATCAAACGTTCCAGAATTGCTGTGTGAAGTTGCGTTGTTTAATTTATTATAAACTTAATAGAAGTTCCCGAGCAAGTTATTTATTCCCATCCTTTTATCTCAAATTAAAATCCTTCCACTAAGCATACAGCACAATTCTTCTTTCAAGTGAGCTGAAAATTACTGTAATACAGACTTAATAAATGTAATATATGCTTAATATATAAGAAGAGTGCAGTTAATGGTTTTTTCTGTTTTTGCCATAGCAGCTTTTGAAAAGTTAGTCACTTTGAAGACAATTCTTTTCCCCTCAGAACATCAATTTTTCACCCCCAAACACACTAAATAAATAAACTATAAGAAGTGATATGTCAACATTATTAATTTAGGCAATGGCATATTCACCAATTTAGTTGACACAACAATTTTTGGTCAGAGAATACGATAATATGGAACAGATTTCATGTATACCGTGTTTGAATAAACCTAAAGAATTTTGCTTGGTCCTTACACCAACCAAGAGGGATGGCCGGGTCAATGGCTATTGGCTACATGTGCCATTTCCACATTTGAAACACAGTCATATTTAACCTTAACATTTCCCCAAAAGTATGTTTCTGCACTACAACTTTATTTGTATGTCTATTATGAGTAAAATGCAGCCATCAGCCTCGAAGGATTGAAAAATGGGTCAGAAAACAACAACAACAACAACAACAAACCTCCCTAACATTATATTTTAGGTTAAAAAAAAAAAAAAACCAACAACAAACCTCCCTAACACTATATTTTAGGTCTGCTTATGTATTTGTCTCTTTAGTATCTGTTCCACCTAATTAATGGAAACTTTTTCATTTAATGATTTTCAGAAATGAATTAAAGCAGTTACAGCAAAGAACGGAGTTGAGAGTGATTTGGGCTTTTTATCATAAGGCTGAGTAGTCAACCTGGGTAATTACCCCAAAGACACAGATGTAGTGAAAGGAAGGGCCACATGTACCCCAATGTTCATAGCGGCAATGGCCACAATCACCAAACTGTGGAAAGAGCTGAGATGCCCTTCAACAGATGAATGGATAAAGAAGATATGGTCCATATATATGACGGAATATTATGCCTCCATCAGAAAGGATGAATACCCAACTTTTGTATCAACATGGATGGGACTGGAAGACATTATGCGGAGTGAAATAAGTCAAGTGGAGAGAGCCAATTATCTTATGGTCTCTCTTAAGTGTGGAGCTTAAGGAAAAACATGGAGGACATTAGTAGAAGGAAGGGAAGGGTGAATTGGGAGACATCAGAGGGGGAGACGAACCATGAGAGACTGTGGACTCTGAGCAACAAACTGAGGGTTTGGGAGGGGAGGTGGTGGCGAGTTGGGTGAGCTTGGTGGTGGGTATTGAGGAGGGCACGGATTGCATGGAGCACTGGGTATGGTGCATGAACAATGAATCTTGGAATACTGAAAAAATAAAATTAAATTAAAAAAAAAGTCGAGTAGCCAAGCACCCTCCATACCTCTAATTCTACAATTCACCTTTCCCTGTTTCCCAGTAGAATTAATTATTAGTAAAAGGTGAAAGATTTATGCGATCTGAAAAGAAACCAGAGTATAGAATTAATTATTAGTCCAGTTGCTTCTAGATTTTCTCTTTGACTATCTTCTCTCTGTATCTTTTCCTGCCAGATACATACTGAAGTGTTGTAACAGACGCTTCAAAAATGCCTGGAGTCAGGCATGTGACTTTAATAGGGGGCTCCGGCTGGAGCTTTTTGCAATGAAAACCAAATAATTCTGTGTTCAAATGGAAATGGAAATATTTCATCCTGAATTATCTTTACAAGATGATTCCAGCTTTTACATATGAAAATAACAGTTGAGATTTTTATCTGTGAATTTCTCAGGAGCTCCATTTTCAGACTCTGTGGTCTATTTTAAACACACCATATGGATTATGTACTCTAAGAACTACTCTGGACTGAAAAAAAACCTGTGCAAACACAAACCACCCAGCTCTAAAGTCCCAGCTGGCACTTCTGTTACCCATAAGTGCTCTTTTCTGTTTATGTTTCTTACACCCACATGTATATATGTTTGCAGTTGGAATCCTTCACCCTTGTCTCTTAAAAATTCCTTGAGCAACAAGCAGCTGAGAAGGGGACACTCTGCTCCATTTCTGAGGTCAGCACTCAGCCCAGCAGTGTGGATACGGCCACCATCCAGGCAGAAGGCCGCCAGGAGAACGCGTGGTCCCGAAGCTTCTCCCCCGCTTCCCTTCAGACTTGCTCGTCTGCCATCCATTCCCGTGAGGCTCAACTTCCTGCTCCTGCAGATGTCACCCAATCTGATGAAGCAGCCTTCCCCAGAGCCATGTGCCTTACCGGCTGTTAACAAGAGTCCCGTGAAAAGAAGAGTCCCGTGGCAGAGATGTGGGGAGTCAAAACTTTTCAAAACCTTTGATTTCCGTTTTCCGTGTTAATGCTCATTGTAAATATGGTAGGTGCGTCAGTTAGATTGTTTCTGCAATGTGTTTAGATATGAAACTCCTCCTTTTCTCTTCAGTGTCCACAGGACTCCTTTTGGGAACTATTACTAAGGTTAACAGCTTAAAGGGACGTCGGAAGGTCTAATACTATGTTCCAAGTAGGACGGGCAGGCCTCCCGTGAGGCTGCCGGGGAGGCTATTTTTAAATAAGTGGAGCTATTGGTACATGTCAGGACCCACCACACAAGTGGTTGCCTATTTGAGTCCTGATAATGTACTCGCCTGTGACACGGTCACATTGTCACACACCTAGGAGTGACAGAAATGATTTCAGGGATGATGAGATATGACAGGCAATACAGAAAGTAGATAGAAAGTTTCAACGGTGTCATTTAGGGTTTATGAATTACAAATAGTGGCAACCTGGCAATCCCTTTGGTCTTTTTGTCCCCCACTACGTGATGACTACCTTGAGGGCAGGCCCAGGTTGTCCCCAGTTGCTGCCCTGGGCGCTACTAATACAAGGTTGGGCACATCTGGGCACTCGGTGAATATTTGCAGAGTGACTCAGTGATTCAGTGATGACTAAATTCAGACATTCTGCTCACTTTTCATGTTTCTCCTTCCCCTTCTGCAATTCCAATCCCCATTTTTATAGATGATCATGGGAATCTATAGATACGGGAACCAAAGAGGACATCCAGTCAGTCGTTTGTCCCTAGTCTGAAAGCTAGCTACGTTAGGTGAATGATCGGCTCTCTTGTATTTGAAATCTCTAGTAAAACTGGCATCGAGGCATCCTTATCACTCTGCTCCAGAGTTGCGCGACACTCGTGGCCAAAGAAATCACCCACGATCACATATTCTACCTTGTGCAAGCATCTAAAAGGTACTGCCGGGATGGGGACCACTTCTCTGCAGTGTCAAGTTCAACCCTACTTTGCCCTGAACACTCTGGCCAGACCACCAAAGAACAAGATTTTTCTTGCTGCATAAGTAGATAAAGGACATCCTCTAGATTTTTATCTCCATTCTCATCTTAAAACACACACACACACACACACGCACGCGTGCGCGTGCACACACGCACGCACCCACACGCACGCACACACATGTGCTCGTGTGCACACACACAAATATATCTATTTGCATGTGTGTGTATTTATATATGTGTATTTAAGTGTACTGATATCCCTAATTATACAGGTTCAAGACGTTAGCCATTTTCATGTCTTTCTCCTATGAACTTTGTTCGTTTAACGAGCCCCTGAATTCGATCCATGCTGTTCCTGAAACGACACATGCATTGGATCCTCTCCAAATTTCTACCGTTAGCTCCTGCCTTCCTTCTCTTTCATTTAGACTGTAGGGTAGGCTCCAAACTAATAGAGAGATATTTCCAAACTCCCCAGCCAGTACTGCATTTGTGTGGCCCATTATAATTGCTAACTGTCTTCCAATGCATTTTTTAATGCTTGTAACAATTTGTGGACCAGGCACTGTGACTTCTGTGTGCTGACAAGGTCACAGTGAATGGTAAACAATTGCCTCAGTGTCCCACAGCCAGTAATTTATATGTCAACAAGTCATGCTTTCCCTCACCCTCGTTTTCCCCCATGGACCTTAGACATTTTTTGTAAAACACAATAAAAAAAAAATAAAATTTGAAAGACTGCTAAATGGGAACTTATTAAATGGGGAAAAGCAAATTTGTCTTTATACATCACTAATAAAGTTAATAACCATGAAAACCTTAAAACAAGTATTTACTGATCAAAATTAAATACGTTCTCCTTAAAACTAGTTCATTTACACTATGAAAAAATGATGAGATACTTTTTTGTTAATTCCTAAGGGCGGGTGAAAAGAGATGTATGGCCACAAAAGGGTTTTGATACTCCCTAATTGTTGGGATTTGTGGATCCTGCCAAGGAGAACTACTTGTTCTGTGCCTATGGTGTATTTGTCTACACTTCTCTCCCAGCACAGATGACTTTCCAGTATCCCCAACCTGCCCAGACTCCAAGTCCCAGTTCATATGCCACTCCCACCCCCAAGCCTTCTCTGCTACCCTGGTTGCTGTTGGTAACTCTCCTTAGGGTATTCACTGGATTCTAGTCTACATCATGGTTATCAAGGTACGTGTCCTCCATCCTTCGAGACTCATTCATTCATTCATTCATTCACTGACTCAACAAATAACCTTTCAGTGTAGCTACCACACCAAGCACTGTTCTGAGCTTTGAAAACAGAGAGAATAAGAAGAAATAAATTCTGCTCCCGGACTGCAACCTTGTGCACGCCCCTGGCCTCTCTGCTACGTCACATGTATGGGGGGACAGCGCTGCTGTGACTGGTCCAGGATGTCTGGGCGCAGACTCCAGCTGATAAGAGTGCTGTTTCCTCTTCCACGTCTTTGGTGGAGTCTGAGAGTGCAACTCCATCATAGAGAAATCGTGCCTTGCAGCCTTGCATTGAGCCTTTCAAACAGAATGGTGCTTCCATTGAGAAAGAGGTATCCCTTACACGAGCCCAGCATTCCATCAACCAATGGAAGTGTTGTTTAGACATGCCGTTTCTCCCTGAATTCTTCTCTTAATTATGTAGCTCAGAGTAGTAACAGTCGTGGAGAAATCTGTCACAGCCTGGATTCTTCCCCACCAATGAACTAATTAGAACTTTTTTTAATGTTTGTATTAAACATTATAAACACTCTTATATACAAGAGTGAGTTCACTTTGCAAAGTATACTGAGTTCAGCAGTGACGAGAAGGGTCCATGGCATTCTTGAGCAATCAGGAAATCGTTGTTTCAGTGCTTTGGTGCTAATTATAATTGTCAGTTCATCATTTATATGATAAACTCTTCCGAGGGCCTCTTTCCACAGCCAGTGTAAACCAATACACTAAGGAAAACAAAGAGAAACTAAGGGAACAAAGGGAAAACAAATTCCAGAAGTTTCAGTAGATCCTAGAAATTACAGACTCCATTATTACTCTATGTCTTGGGCAACTCTTTCAAAGCAGGATCTGAGATGATCTCAGGCACGTACATAAATTCCCAATAAAAATAGGAAATAGAGGCCACAGAAGGAAGTAGAAAGAAAATGTGCGCTCATATCTGGTGGACCCAAACAAGTATACTTCTGAGCTTCCTGTTGGGCAAGGCAAAAAGGGAATTATGACCAGTAACCAAGTTCTTCATAGCAGAGTGGACCACATATATGTGTCTTCTCCTGGATTAACTCTTCAATTGGAGACCTGGGCTCCATCAAATTTTACTAAGTTTCCTCTATAACTGAAGATAGTATTATGTTAATAGGTTATAACTGGGATGCCCGCCTTCCTTCCTGAACCCCTGTCATCTGTTCTTCAGAGAACAGTGAGAGTGAGCCATCTGGACGTATCGAGGCCTGTGTCTCGTGTGCTCACCATGGTCCCAACACTTTTAGCCACCTTTAAGCACAGTCCGGATGCTCATGGCCTTACAAGGTCTACACGCTGCCTCAGCTCCCACCTTCTTTCCCCTCTTCCAATTCTGCTTGAAGCACGATGGTCATCTGTCTATTTCCAGAACACACCTCACTCATTTCCTCCTTGGGGTCTTAGCTCTCGCTATTTCTCCTACCCAGAAAGTTCTTTCCCTTGATTTTCACATACTCGCCTCTTCCTTCATTCACATTTCATGCCAATGTTAAATTCTCAGGAAGCACTCCCCTGACCATCACAGAACCAGTCTGCACATTACTTTTTAACACGTCACTAGGTCTTACTTTCTTCACCACGCCTACCATCTGAAGTCATCCTGGTGCTTGCCTTTTTTTGCTTGTACATCTGTGTCATCACACGGGCACAGAAATCCACAAAAGAAGCCTGTGTGTCTTGCTTTCCTCTCCATACTCAAAGCTCAGGGCCACACATAGCACACAGGGTGATGAATGGATCAATACATGAAAGCCAGTATACTAGCTAGTATACTATCTTATGATAAAGTCAGTTTATAGTATACTAGTATACTATACTATAGTATATATATATATATACTATATACTAGTACATAACTATACTATAATATAGTAGTATACTATACTAGTATACTGTATATAGTATAGTATAGTATACTATAACTATATAGACTAGTTATAATAGTATACTATAAACTGACTTTATTATAAAAATGTATAAAATGGAAGAGAAATACAAAAATATCATAGCTAATTCCTTTCTCAAACTATCTAGTTAAAGTCCAAATCAGTGTATTCATCTAATGCAGAGGTCAGCAGACTTTCCTGTAAGGAGCAGAGAGTAAACATTTTAGGTTTTACTGGACCTACAGTCTCTGTCTCAACTAGTCAACTCTGTCCTTATAGCATGAAAGTCACCATACATAGCACATAAACGAATGGGTGTGGCCATCCTCCCTTAAAACTTTGTTTACATTTGCAAATATCTTCTGTTCTGTGGGTTGCCTCTTTGTTTTGTTGACTGTTTCCTTTGCAGAAGCTTTTTATTTTTTTTAAAGATTTTATTTATTTATTTGACAGAGAGAGACACAGCTAGAGAGGGAACACAAGCAAGAAGAGTGGGAGAGGGAGAAGCAGGCTTCCCGCCGAGCAGGAAGCCCGATGCGGGGCTCAATTCCAGGATCCTGGGATCAGGACCTGAGTTGAAGGCAGACGCTTAACGACTGAGCCACCCAGGCGCCCTGATGAAGTCCTAAAAGTTCACTTTCTCTTTTGTTTCCCTTGCCTTTAGAGGTGTATCTTGAAAGAAGTTGCTGTGGCCGATGTCTAAGAGGTTACTGTCTATGTTCTCCTCTAGGATTTTGGTGGATTCCTGTCTCACAGTGAGGTCTTTCATCCATTTAGAGTTCATCTTGCAAATGACACTACAGATAAAGGGCTGGTATCCAAGATCTATAAAGAACTTCTCAAACTCAATACCGGAAAAAAAGAATAATCAAGTCAAAAAATGGGCAGAAGACATGAACAGATACTTCTCCAAAGAAGACATAAAAATGGCTAACGGACACATGAAAAAGTGTTCATCATCATTAACCATCAAGGAAATTCAAATCAAAACCACATTGAGATACCACCTTACACAAGTTAGAATGGCAAAAATGGACACAGCAGGAAACAACAAATGTTGGAGAGGCTGTGAAGAAAGGGGAACCCTCTTATACTGTTGGTGGGATTGCAAGCTGGGGTAGCCACTTTGGAAAACAATATGGAGGTTCCTCAGAAAGTTAAAAATAGAGCTACCCTATGACCCTGCAATTGCACTACTGGGTATTTACCCCAAAGATACAGATGTAGTGAAAAGAAGGGCCACATGCACCTCAATGCTCAGAGCAGCAATGTCCACAATAGCCAAACTGTGGAAGGAGATGAGATGCCCTTTAATAGATGAATGGATAAAAAAGATGTGGTCCATATACACCATGGAATACTACTCAGCCATCAGAAAGGATGAATACCCAACATTTGCATCGACATGGATGGAACTGGAAGGGATTAAACCAAATGAAATAAGTCAAGCAGAGAAAGACAATTATCGTATGGTTTCGCTTATATGTGGAACATAAGGAATAGCATGGAGGACATTAGGAGAAGGAAGGGAAAAATGAAAGGGGGAAATTGGAGGGGGAGTCCATGAGAGACTATGGACTCCAAGAAACAAACTGACGGTTTCAGAGGGGATGGCAATGGGGGAATGGGTTGGCTCGGTGGTGGGTATTAAGGAGGGCATGGACTGCAGGAAGCACTGGGTGTTACACGCAAACAATGAATCATGGAACACTGCATCAAAAACTAATCATGTACTGTTTGGTGACTAACATAACACAATAAAATAAAAATAATAAATAAACAAAACTTTGTTTACGGAAATAGGCAGCTGTTAACATCATACTCAATGGTGAAAAACTGAGAGCTTTTGCTCCAAGATTAGGAACAAGATAAAGATGCCCACTCTTGCCACCTTTATTCAACAATAATGGAAGTCTTAGCCACAGCAATCAAATAAGAGGCATCTCTATTGGTAAAGAAGTTAAACTGTCACTATTTACAGATGGTGTGATTCTATAGAGAGAAAATCCTAGAGATGCCACCAAAAAAAACTGCTAGAAGTAATCAAAGAATTCAGTAAAATGGCAGGATACAAAATTAATACCTAGAAATTGGAAGCATTTCTACATACTAATAGCAGAGCAGCATGGGGCGCCTGGGTGGCTCAGTGGGTTAAGCCTCTGCCTTCGGCCCAGGTCATGATCTCAGGGTCCTGGGATCGAGCCCCGCATCGGGCTCTCTGCTCAGCGGGGAGCCTGCTTCCCCCTCTCCCTCTGCCTGCCTCTCTGCCTACTTGTGAGCTCTCTCCTCTCTGTCAAATAAATAAAATCTTAAAAAAAAACCCACCAAAAAACAAAAAAGAGAGCAGCAGGAAAAGAAATTAAGAAAACGGTACCATTTATAATTGCATCAAAAGAATAAAGTACCTAGGAATAAACTTTACCAGAGAGGTGAAAGAATTTGTACTCCCCAAACTATAAGACATTGATGCGAGAAATTGAAGATGACACACCAAAAATGGAAAGATATTCCATGCTCATGGATTGGAAGAATTAACATTGTTAAAATGTTCATATTACCCAAAGCGACCTACAGATTAAAAGCAATCTCTATCAAAATACCAACAGTATTTTTCACAAAAGTAGAACAAATAATACTAAAATTTGTGTGGAACCACAGAAGACCCCCAAACAGCCAAAGAGACCTTGAGAAAGAACAAAGCTGGAAGTGTCACAATTCCAGATTGCAAAATACACTACAAGGCTGCAGAAATCAAAACAGTATGGTACTGGCACAAAAAGAGACACATAAAACAATGGAACAGGATAGAGAGCCCAGAAATAAAGTCATGTTTATAGGATCACTTAATCTATGAGAAAGGAGGCAAAAATATACAATGGGGGAAAAGACAATCTCTTCAACAAATGGTGTTGGGAAAACTGGACAG
Source organism: Procyon lotor (assembly GCA_028646535.1). NCBI lineage: Eukaryota > Metazoa > Chordata > Mammalia > Carnivora > Procyonidae > Procyon > Procyon lotor. The sequence continues at coordinate 97,029,805 of CM053612.1, read as the reverse complement.
TCACTCACAAAAGAAGGAAACCGGACTGCTTTCTAACACCACACAAAAAGAGAATCTCAAAATGGATTAAAGACTTAAATGTGAGAGCTGAAAACATAAGATTCCTAGAAGACGGCACAGGCAGTAATTTCTCTGATATCAGCCATAGCAACATTTTTCTAGATATGTCTTCTAAGGTAAGAAAAACAAAAGCAAAAATAAAGTATTGGGACTACATCATAATAAAAAAAAACTCTTGCACAGTAAAGAAAAAAATCAACAAAAGAGAACCTACTAAATGGGAGAAGATATTTGCAAATTACATCTCCGATAAGGGGTTAATATCCAAAATCTATAAAGAACTTATATAACTCAACACCAAAAAAACAAACGATTTGATTAAAAAATGGGCAGAGAAACTGAATAGAATTTTTTCCTAAAGAAGACATACAGATGCCCAACAGACACATGAAAAGATGCTCATCACTAATCATCAGGGAAATGCAAATCAAAACCACAATGAGATATCACCTTACACCTGTCAGAATGGTTAAAATCAAAATGACAAGAAACAGCAAGTGTTGGTGAGGATGTGGAGAAAAAGGAACCTTTGTACACTGTTCATGGGAATGTTGGTGCAGCCACTGTGGAAAACAGTATGGAGGTTCCTCAAAAAATTAAAAACAAATACCATATGATCCAATATTTCTACTCCTAGGTATTTACCCAAAGAAAACAAAAACATTAACTCAAAAAGATATATGCACCCCTATGTTTATTGCAGCCTTATCTACAATTGCCAAGATATGGAATCAACCTGAGTGTCCATTGAGAGACAAATGCATAAAGGAAACGTAGTAGATACACACAATGGAATATTATACAGCCAGGAAAATTATGAGATTGTGCATTGAGACACCATGGATGGACCTAGAGGGTATTATGCCAAGGGAAATAAGTCAAACTGAGAAAGACAAATACCATAAAATATCACTCATAAGTGGAATCTAAAACACCCTAATGAATAAAAAATGAACAAATGATCAAAAAGTAAGAATAAGACCTATAAGTACAGAGAACAAACTGGTGGTTGCCAGAGGGGAAGGAGCTGAGGGGGATGGGAAAAATGGGCAAAGGGGAGAGGGAGCTACAGGCTTCCAGTTATAGAATAAATAAGCCATGAGAATAAAAGGCACAGGGTGAGGAATATAGTTAAGGATACTATAACCGTGATGAAATGGGACAGATGGTAGTTATACTTGTGGTGGACATAACATGATGTATAAACTTGTCAATTCACTAAGCTGCACACCTGAAACTAATGTAACATTGTGTGTCTACTATATTCAAATTAAAAAAAAATTAGGTGGCTGTTGGATTTGGCCCAGAGGCTGTAGTTTGCCAACTGCAGATAAAGCATGGAGATCACAATTAGTATCAGGAAAATTATAGTTGCTGTGAAGAGTGAAAACAAATAAAAATTCTATGTTAAAAAAATCCACTAACACTGCAGTGAAAATGTTTATGTCTAGGAAAAAAATGAAACTAAGAGATAAGTGAATTCATGATTAAGAATAACAGAAGAAAGATCAAATCATAGCAATGTCAATGGCCACATTACGGTTTAGGCCATACTCATCACAGGCTCCACTCTGTGGTTGTGAAGAGATGACCCTCTCTCCAGAAGATGCCAATGAGATCATGCTTGGAAAAATGTAGACAGGTCCAGGCACTTCATGAAGGAGAAAATGGGAAGAAATGTTCAAACCACTGGAAAGCATTCATAGTCACTGGTGTGTGACCTAAGGCACAGAGCCAGAAAGAAGGCTTCGGAAGCTAGTGGTTGGGGAATGATTCGAAAGACCCCATGAAAGGTAACAAGGTAGGATAAATGAAGACTGCCAAGGCCATGCAAAGTGTTCACGCAGGAATACTACAAGTACTGTAGAAAGAAGAGGAATATGCTGTTCATCCATCTAGAGATTTGAAAACACGAAATAGAATAAAACTTGGAAAATACATATTTAAGCCATATTTTTCCTACCAGAGTTTAGAACAAAAATATTAATGTCTATACTTTTAAAATCTCTTCCAGTGATTCCAAAAATTGTTTCCCAAATTTAGGTATTTAGATTTATTTAACACTTGACAGTTTTCAAGGTACATTTGGACACGCCATTCTAATTTGATCATGGAGGCAGGTAGGAAAAATTCTATTATCCCCATTTTGAAGATGAAGAGACAGAGGTTCAGAGAAGTTAGTAACTAGCTAGTAAGTGGTGATAAAAAGCTCATGTGTTGGAGATCTGAATTCAGATTATTCAAATTATGATTTTGCTATTTACTGGTTTAAGAAAGAATGTTCTCTGAACCTCTACATCTTCATGGACTCAGGATGTTCCACTTGGAGAATTTCCGGCTATTCATTAGATTTACCTGGAGTGATTTTTAAAAAAAAATTTAGCTATGCCTGTGCCCCATCCCAGATCAACTATATAAAAATTTCTGGGAGTGGGATTCAAACATCAGTGATTTTTAAATGTTCTAAGGTAATAGAACCAAAGTTGAGGATCACTGATCTAGTACAGAGGTCGGCAAATGTTCTCTGTAAAGGGCTGGTTGGTCTACTTAACCCTGCCATTGCATGGTAAAAGCAGCTACAGACAATATGTAAACAAATGGGCATGGCTGTGTTCCAATAAAACTTTATTTACAAAAACTTTATTTATAAAGACAGAACAAAACATAAACATGTGACAGGCCAGATTTGGTTCAAGGGCCATGGTTTGCCAACCCCTGATCTAGTAGAACCTTTGCGTGGAAGAGAGGTCTGGGGATGTTAAATATTTTGCCCACGGCCTCATGTTTCCTCAATAACAAACTCAAGGCTGGGATTCTACCCCACTGGCCTGCTATGATCTCATTACCAGCTCTCAAACCATGACCTTGGGAATGTTATGCTTCACTTTCCACAAGCTTAAAACATCACTCTCAGAACAGAGTATCAGTGACTTAGTGGGAAGAGGGCTGTCTTTGGATATAGAGAGCTGTGGTTTTTTTGTTTTTTGTGTTTAAGATTTTATTTATTTATTTGACAGAGGGAAACAGGTCATAAGTAGTCAGAGAGGCAGAGAGAGGGAAGCAGACTCCATGCTGAGCAGAGAGCCCGATGCGGGGCTCGATCCCAGGACCCCGAGATCATGACCTGAGCCGAAGGCAGAGGCTTTAACCCACTGAGCCACCCAGGCGCCCCAGAGACCTGTGGTTTTGAGTCCCAGCTCTTCTACTTCCTAACAGGGGAACCCTCCAGGAGTTCTCTCAGAACTTGAGTCTGAGTGCCTGAGTTATAACCCAGGGATGAATTGCTCCACAGAGAATTTCTATGTGGATTAAGAGTACTAAATGACCTGGCACCATGCTTCGTACACACTAAGTGCTCAATAAATAATGATCCCACAATCTGTGGACATTTACTGGGTTTTTATTTTCATTTACTGTTTTAAGATTCATTTTTTTTACACATCATGTGGAAAAATTTTTGAAAGAACTAGAATGTTAGGAAAAGATAAATGTTTCACGAAAATTTACTCTCACCATCAGAGAGAAGAGCAAGGACGTAGTGAAAAGGGGTAGGAAGAAAGGTAAGGGAGGTATGTAGAGAATTTCCCCAAAGAGATTTTGATCGCTATGGTCCTGTCCAACCACACCACCAACTGAGAATCGCTAACCTAATTTTGAATAATTTCCCACAATTCCAGAAGTTGAGTTGAGATGAAGAGAGTGTGATTATATTTTTTAATTTGGAGATACAAGAAACAGGGTGTGGGTTTGTTCACGCCATCTTCCTAAATTTGGTTGCTTGAATATGAACCTAAATCTCATAACTCATTATTGAATACAAGAGACAGTACTAGCCAAATTACGAATTCAGGACTTAGTTGGCATGATAAGACTGATTTCTACTGAGACTATTAGTGAATTTACTGACTTTCCAAAGATTCTGGGGTGATCATCAATGGACCATCGGTGGACCATTTTCCCACTGAGGTGTAAAGGGGTCCTATGTCATATATTCTAAAATACTGGGATGATCTATTAGCAGAAATTATTAGCCTCTCCAACATGTTTTCCTTCCTTCCTTGCTAAGGGAGCACCATCTCACTCAAACATCCCTTACTCTCATGCCGTCATGTGTCTCATACGAGGGAGGCTGAATCTATTTTTTAGCTCCACCCACAGACCTGACTGATCAGGTGCAATACATTAATCCTCTCAGTAACTGACTAGAAATGGGTATATGACCTTATTATAGCCAATGAGAGAGAGAGGAAATTGGGTAGACGCTTCTGGGAAAGGTTTCCTAATTCTTCTGAAAGAACAACAGGAGAAATTGTCTCTCTGTTTTCTTTGGAAAGCACTGTGTCTATAGGTGATGCCTGGAACCGTCCTACCATCTTACTTGGACTTCAACCAGTCATTAGGATGCGCCAGGCGAGTAGTGTTGAGAACCTGGACGCTTGTTGACATCACGAAGTCACAGAATCAAACAACCTGAACATGCTGCATCGATGGAAGTTTCCTATGTGAGCTAATATTTCTCTTTGTGGTTTAAGTCAGCCCAACTGAGAATGTCCTGCTTCAGAATGCATGCCATTAAAACCTTTTATCTGATGCTACGTCCTGGATGCATTTATCTCCCATTTCTTCCAAGATCCGTTTTCAAATTATTCCTTCAAAATCAAAAAATCATAGGGTAACTGTACTGCTACACTTGGTAACCTGATGCTCCAAAAGGAAAGCAAACAGTCTTACACTTTGAAGATCTGAGAAGAGAAATGTCCTTTATTAACAGATTTCTGCAGGCAAACCTCACAGCTGGATGGCAATATAACCAAAGATGATATCCATTAATCCTTGGGGAAAGCAATGCCTTTGGGGCTCAGACCACTTGAATGCACGCATATTTGCCAATCTTGCACCCAATTCAGGAAATTTTATCTTTAATCCATCATTTCTAATTACAATCAAATATTCACCAGAGCAACCTAACAACTGACAGAAACTTGAAAATACAGCTTCAAAATAATAGCGGACTATAATTACTTTCTCTCATCTCAGGGTTTGAACTTCTCATACTTATTCATCCCTCAGATATTTATCGAGCTCCTGATATGTGCTAGGTGTAGGGAATATAGAAATAAAAAGGGCAAAATCAATCCCTTCAGGGGATCAGAGGCTATCAACAGTGTCCAACAGCTTTCGGCAATGATGAAAATGTTCTAGATCTGTACTATCCAAAAAGTAGCCGCTAGCCACTAGCTTCCTGTGGCTGATGAGTACCCGAAAAGTGGCTGTTGCAACTTGGGAGCAGAATTCTTAATTTAATTTTAATTAATTTAAATGTACATAGCCTCATGGACCACCTAGTGGCTACCATATTGTATGGTGCAAGTCTAGAAGGTAAAGCAGCCATGAAAATCAAAAGTGATGAAAGACTGTGAGGGTAGGTCTCCAGGAGAAGAGCACTCAAGTAATTCAGTCTGGGGCTAGAAAGCAGGAGAAGGAGATATACCCAAGGAAAGCCAACCCTTGAATGGAGTCCTACAGGACAGAGAGAAGTTAATGACAGTCCACTTTCTGTTCCTCTGATGTTAAAAATTTTATTAGGATAATTGACTTTGTCATGAAATTAACAATCCATTTTAGCAATCTAACCATCATCCCCCGTTCAATAGTTCACATCACACATTTCCTTGTATCAGTTATATTCCCTGTAAATATGGAGCTTTCCTGAATCACTCCACATCTGATCCAGAGGGATTTATAGTCAACATTTTTATGTTAAATATGTGATACAAAAACACCCACACGCCAGTTTGAATTGGATATCTGCTAACTTACTGCTGAGTGAAAACTACCAAAATAATTTTATGTGACCCCACTCTATGTGTGTTCTGCTCTTCCAGCTTTTCTAAAGATTGATTTTCAATTTACTGCTCAAAATACATATTTGGCAAAACTGTATCTCCAGTTATATAAACAATAAGCGTGTGGAGATTCATTTTACTTCCTGTCCCCTACAGTTCCGAGATAGTTGTTTCTGACCCTTCAGCTTTTTCTGAAGCCAAGAGGCCCACTTGCCTTCTGGATTAGAACAGAGTGTCAATCTTTGTGAATTGATTTTAGGTCCTATCGTGTCCTCCATGTTCCCTAAAAACAAGCTCTGTGTCTCTCAAAGGGGAGGAGTTGGGAATATCTGAGTTTCTGAGTACAGTAGGCTTTAGAAGGGTAAAGGGGACCGACGGGGGAAGCCAAGAAGACAGACGGGGGTGGAGATACTGCTCTCTGAGGAGCAGAAACACTGGGAGGTCCTGACGGCGAGGAAATGGGGAATTAGTAAGTGTTGGAACCCGGTGACAGTGGCAGGAATGGGACAGCCTGAGGCAGAGGTGAGGAGACAACTAGAACTATCAGGGTGGAAACACATGGAATGCTGGAAGACAGAGAGGACCAAGGCTTTCAAGGAGGAGACTGGACAAATGGTGTAGTCACTGGTGTAAAAAATGTGGAGGCAGAGGCGGCTTCTTGAAGGGGTGGCGTGGGGCTCCGTTGGACGTCAGGAGCAGCGGGCTGTGGGAAATGCAAAGATGGCCAGCGATACAGAATTCAGAGACGTCACGTCACTGAGAGACGTAAGAGATGGAAAGGACAGGGAAGTGAGGTGGGAGAGACCAGAGAGCGAGCAGTCGCAAACATAAACTGATGCTCTCTCGGAGGTTTCCAGGCCCTCGAAGAGGTATATGGGGCCCAGGTGAAGGTACGGAATGAGCTGCCCGGAGTAGAGGGAAGCCTGGGGTGGGGGTGGATGAGGAACCACCGGTCTCGGATTCGCACCGAACACTGGAGAATACGTCCCAAGAGTGCACTCCTCCGTGAGAGGAGGCGGGATACAATGATTAAGACCACAGCCCCTGCCCCCATTGGTGCTGTCTTGGAACGTGGACTCTGCCACTTCCCGCTACTGTGACCATGGCCAAATCATATCGTCCTTCCGTGCCCCGGTTGCCTTCTCGAAAACAGCACTAGCAAGAGTGTCCCGTGTGCATTACTGTGATGACTGAGTCCGTCAACACACGGGCTATACGGAAGACGTAGAAGAGGGCAGGTGATCACTCAGGGCCGGGCAGCTTTGAGTGACGGTGGCGGCGGGGACAGGCGTGAGAGGTGAGGTGAAGGTGGAGGCCCGCGAGGTGCTGTGGGTTGAGAAACTGGCAAACAAGTGGGCTGGGAATGTCCTCAACAGGAACAAAGAGTGAAGGTAAGAAAGAGAGGAAGGAAGATTGTAAGCCTTCCAAGTGGAAGGCTGGGGGCATTCAAAATTTTAATAGCAACACGTATTATTGATCAAACGGTCAGCACTTTACCTACTTTTACCTTATCTTCTGCTCACAATAATCCTGCAGAGTCGACGTCTTCCTCCTCTTCAGAAAAATGAAGTCGGCGCTCAAGTGTTTCATGTATGAGGCCAAAGCTGCCACACATAGGATATGAAACAAGGGCCCTGGGAACCCGGGCTCGTCTAGCTACAGCCACGATGGGGAAAATGGGAGCGGGGCCATAGATCGGACCCCCACAGTGCAGTGACTGTTGAGCTAAAACGGTGATGGCGAGGGGAAGGCCAGGAGGAGGGAGGAAGAGGCAAGTCTGCAGGACAACAGTAGTCAACGTCGGTGTCTCTATTCACAAAACTAAAAGAGAACCGACTGGTTTGCACGACTCTTTTATGTTACCGAGTTTACTCACTGAACTGAGAAAGCCTTTTGCTTTTCACTTTTTTCCAGAGAACAGCATAATCATTCAGGTTGGGGTATCATTTATGTAGTCTTCTGACAATATTTTAGGGAGTCTTCTTATTTCCCAGGCTGAAAACCTATTCCCCATGTAATAGTGCCATATTCCTTTCGGAATGTGCAGCATGATATCCCGCCCTTCCTCCTAGCAACCTGTCTCCTGTGATATATACCGTTTCATCCCTTTAGCGATTGGGAAATGCATTTCTGGAAGCCAGTCTCTTGGCAATTGATGCATCATTTTTCCATTAAAGAGAGTGCTCATGCATTCACAAAGAAATGCAGGTTTAAAGGGTTGGGTAATGATCTCTGGTTGCTTGTCAAGCAGAATCTCTATCTGAACATGAAAATGCAACATTAATATGATCTGCAACCCTCTCGCTGGGTTCCTCATTTCCTCCAGCAACACAGAGTGATTTTTCCCCATGCTTGAAATCCATTACAGGTGCTTACTGCACCTTTGGTCTCCTTTGGAGGTACATCTTCTAAGTCTGACACGGGAAAAAGTTAAAAATGTCCTAAATGAGTAATCCCCCTACCCTGCAATCTTTTAACTCTGATTTATTCCTAAGCTGAAAGTATTCATCACTAGTTGAGCTAAAATAAACTAACTCTCATGACATATAATTAAATTACTGGCAGAAATAAAATTAAAAATTCCTCCACAGTACTTCACATAAACATCAGCAGAATAATTGAGTTGAGGTAAAATATTTTGCTGAAAGGCCAAAAAAAAAAAAAAAAAAAAAAAGTCACCTGAAAGAATTTGTTTCTCTAATCTCTGACAATGTTTAATTTTCTTTTCATGATAATTACAGAAAAAAATTTCACTTGTGTGTAAAAACCTCTCTTCTTTCAGCTCTTCTTTGCCTCCCTTCCTTTTCCATATCTTTACCAGAAACTGGAAATAAAAACATTAGGAAAATGTTTAAACTTTTAGCTAAATGATAGCCTCTCAAGATCTGGCTAAAAGAAATTATACATTTACACAGTATTCACAACTTCTAAATTAAAATTCTAGAAAGAGGGAGGGTTATATTTCCATTCTATGTGATTTTCCTTTTAGTTGGCCCCCAAACAGACTCAAACATCCCAAAGACTTTATAAGCAGGGTACTTTAATTTGGGAGAAAAGTGATTTCTGGGCCCCCAAATAAATAAATAGCCTTGAGGAACACCACACACACACACACACACACACACACACCACTCAATCACTCTGCAGTTTTTCCCATTCAAAAACTCGTAAGAATGACCTCGACTCTGCTTTGCTAGGGAGTTTGTCCTTTCTGTCACTTGAAATTCCAAAATGATACAATCATCTTGGAAGCCAGCACTGCAGTGTCCACACCACATGGAAAATTTTCAGGCCAACTCTTTCAGGATTCACCACAAAATGAACAACAAGTCAATACAGCAGGGGTTCTCACAGCAATACATTTTTCCTCTAAGATTTTACGGTATCATTTTCGTATTTACTTCTAGGTTTAAAAAATTCTCTTAACCACCCCTTCTCTTTTTTGTTGAACAGCAATTTTTAAATTATCTGTTGGTTTAATAAACTTCCCTTATTTTTCTCACACTCCTTTCAATTGTGCCAGTATTTTTCAGGCCACTCTCCTTTCTAGAAGCAGATTTTAAAATAGAAAGAAAGATTCAACTTGGATTAGAAAAACTGGGGAATCGACCCAATTTTGCCACTTTTTTTTTTAGCCACAGGGACTGTGGCCCGTCCTGTAAGGCCTCTAAGCCCAGGGGCCTTCTCTGTAAAGAATGACACAAATAGCTACAGCACAAGTAGAGGATTCAAAGAAATGGTAGTTTGTGAAGAAGCTTTGTAAATGTCAAGATGGTGGACGTAGGTATTTTTTATTCAGATGCATCTCTGTTATGGTAAATTCGGCAAAAGAATGTGTTGGCCTTCTCCTTCTAGGAAGAAAAGGCACTGTTTCCTGTATCAGGACTCAGTACTATAAAGTGAAATGTCTTCCCGCTCTAACCGCCACAAAATTATCCCGGCCGTCCAGAAGTATTCTAGTCCCAGTCCCCAAAAGATGACTCCACTCCTATCATTGTGGGGCCCACAGTCTACCGATAACATATCCCTAAAACATCAACTCCCTTCCTGACCTTTCCAAAGGAAGATAGGCTGCTCTTTGTCACACCTCCCATGACTCAGGGATGGGGAGAATGACTGGAAGGCAAAAGAACTTGAATGAATGGAAGGAAGGCAATCCCTATTCTCTGCAGTGTCTAGGTTCCTGCCTCACCATCAACGTGCAATAATATTCCTAGTTTTTAAGTCTTTTCCCATATGCTTGCACATCTCTTCTTTGCCATTCACCTTTGTTCCATCCTAGGACCGTTTGCTGGGTTTTTTAAGACACAAGGCATTTACCGCAGTCTTCCCTTTCAGTGGCCATCACCCTTTAAGGCTCTACCAACCCTACTGAAGCCCCTTCCGATACCACACCTCATAGATCCTTGTCCTCCATAGCACTAAATACTCAATTCTTCAGCACTAACCCTCTAAGGAAGCATCATAATACACTTGACCATTTATTGCTACTAAGATCTCAAACTGTGATCTCAAACTCCTTCCCTATCATGACATCCATTTCCTTGATTCCTCCCTGCTTTCCCAGTGGATCATCGGCTGTGGTCAGGTGGACAGTGGCCTCCCAAATGGCAAAGCAGAATTGCAGGTGGGATTAAATTAAGGATCTTGAGATGGAAGAAGGATCGTGGATCATCCAAGGAGGCCCAGTGTAATCATGAAGGTTCTCTGACTAAGAGGGAAGCGGGAGGACCACAGTCAGACAGAGATTAGAGTGATATAACCACGAGCCACTGAATGTTAGTAGCCACTGGAAGCTGGAAGAGACAAAAAACAGATGATCCCCTGGAGCATCCAGAAGAACCAGCCCCACTGACACCATGATGTCAGCCCAATGAAACTCATTGTGGACTTCTGCACTCCAAAGCTGTAAGATAATACATTAGTTTTTATTAGATTCGCTAGGTTTGTGGTAATTTGTACAGCAGTGGTAGGAAACTAGTATACCACCCATGCAGCTGAGTGGACTTTTGGCCCAGTTCTGAGAGTGCCAACAGTCAATAATTTCAGTTTTGCCAACTGCTTCACCCTAGAATTCCTCTCATTAGGACCTTCCTGGACTCCTGCCTGGCCAGTCCCCAACCTTCACTGACGTGAAGTCCCAATAGTGGACTTTCTCATTCCCGCCCATCAGTTTCGGAGTGATGTTGGAGCAGATCCCAAACTAGGTGGGAACAATTATAAATCTCTGAATTTTCGATGTTTTTTTTCCCTTGAAGATTTCTCACCAGTGGCTCAGTAGCAGATGCTACAAATATTTCTCTTCTGTCTGGGATTGCAAACCTACGTCCACACCCTTCACCCCTGAACGAGGCTACCTTTCCTGAGAAGACTGGAATCATCTACAGACTTTCAACTTGTCTTTCATCTTCAACTACCTCAGTTATTCCCTTTTGATTCAAAATCAGTACCCCTTCTCCTTCTCGAATCCACATCCTCTGCATGTCCCCTGGATCCCATGCCCTCTGCGTATTCCTCTGCGTCATTAGTTTCTGTCACTGAAGCACATGACAAGGGGTCATAAGCTCCACGCCCGCATGCAGGTAGGCACCATCTGAGCCACTCAGGATAAATCATTCTCTAGTTTTTTTCCTCTAGATCTCTAGATCTCCAAAGCTAGAAATCCCTCTCTTCTTATTTCCTCTTATAGGGTTTCTCTGCCTTCAAAATCAAGAAGTTCTCAAGTGAGAGAGAGTATTCGATTGTTCTGTCTTTTAGAGACACAGAGGGAACACAATAGATATAATGACATTAACAGGAATTCTCTGAGACCGTGCAGATCCCAAATATTCTATACCAATGTCTTCATACTTATAAAATATTCTTTATTTCATTTTGGAAAATAAAGTCACTCTGCTCACGAGTCCTAAAGAACTGTGCCATTTATGTAATAGGCACTCACTAAATGTTTACTGAATTAAATGGTCTAAGCAGCTCATTGAAATGAAAGCTTCTCATGAGCTGATCATCACAGGCCACAGAACTCTTAACCCAAATACCTGGATCTGCCTTCAGGTAATAATCTCTCCATCTCTGTCTCCATATGTTGGTTACAAAATATTACTTTCATCAATGCATAAACTTTATCATATGGCTTCCCATTACTGAAAACAGAATTATATGCCTTCTACTGATGACACTAACATATTCTTGTTACAGGCTTCAAAAACCTCACGAAATAGTCCCAACAATTTTTGCTGGCAATTGAGGTCCATGGATGAAGAGATAGAAGCATGAAAGGGAAAAGCTATTAGAAACGACAACTGACTTGGTGTAGATGGTAGAGATGTCAACATTTTTTGGGGGAAGATGCTGTCTATTTAAAAATGCTTAACATTATTTTAGCCAAATAAATACAGAACTATGCTCCCATAGAAATATAATCCTTGTGGAAAAGATACATTTTTTTCACATAACTATTTACTTTTGGCTTAAATTAATTGCATGTGTATACAAAGTACACAGATCTATATTTTTAACACATTAAATATATTAACCTCAAAAACTGTATTTTCAATCTATAAATTTACATGCATGTGAAAAACAAGACTATTTCAATGATATTGCCAGATTACATTTAAAGTCCCAATTTATGAAGATGTTTTAAAGAAATTATAAAGATGTTAAAATAAGAGAAGCAATATGGAGTAATAAAAAGAAAGTACATGTATGAGTCAGGATGATCTAGATTGGAATCTTCGTTGCTCACTATACAATTTTTAACAAGTTCCATATCCTTAATACCAAAACATTTAGTATAACAAATTCAGACGATATGAATGATAGGCCTCATTCCATAGGGTTAATACTCAAATGTTTGATATCAAGAAGACTTATAAATGTATCTCACCAGTTATAAATCAAAGTGAAAAGATGATTGTTTAGGAGATGTACAATGTCTGGAAAATAAGAACTCCTAGTGAAACTCTAACCTGACAGGAGAATGGATTGAAATGGATAGGTCAATAGTGCTACAGATGTAAAATAGAGATTTTCAATGTGTTTGCCTTTAAAATGATTTGGGCTAAAAAGGAAGTCGTGTTCCTAAAGTGAAGTGTGAGTACATTTTAATATCAAACTCTGTCATTATCATATGGCATTTGAAGAGAAAAAAGGTGTACATAATTTGGAAGTAAAGAAATAAAATTTTTTAAAAACTTGGGAAAATAATCATGTAATTCTCATCTCCCGGGGCCATTGTGGGGTTAAATAAGTCACAGCCTCTACAAAAACATAGGTTTCCCTTCTTCCTTCTGTTCAAGGACTGTACCTAATCCTTTATTTCCTAAGAATGCCTAACACAATGCTTTGAACAAAGCAGACATTCAGTAAATGTTTGCTAAGTAGATCAATGTCTTGGAAATCATTTAACGATGTACATTATCTGTTTTCCTCCACACTGAGAAAGAAACCGCACCCCCCCCCCCCCGCCCAGATCAATCAAGTTAATCATTTCCCTTCACATGAAAACTGCATCTCAATTTCTTTTGGAGAACCTTATATTTTGAGTTTCTAAGAGTTTCTCTTAAATTATTTGTCTTATATGGTTGGCAACCACATGGCTAAAAAGAAAACAGATGCCAAGATTTACGAAAGAGCAAAGCATATCATTTCAGTCATACTATTGCTGCAGAAGATTTCATACACTTGACCTTTGATGATGTGTCATCTCTCCAAAGAGCTATTCCTGATTCTACTCCAGTGCGGCATTTCGGAGATCAGAACTAGTTTGTGAAAAAAAAGAGTCCAATCAGGGGAGGGTGACCGGGCAGGTCTCAGTCCTTTCCCTTGGTGCTCCTTATTCCTGTGGGCACCAGTCCCTTCGTGTGCTCGGGGGGCCCCTGTCTGGAATTTGTGCAGGGAGGGAAGGGGGCAGTGCCCTCCCACGTGTCGAGGGCAGGCCACAGGCAGGGGCTCCACAAACATCATCAACTTTCATCCTTCCAACGTCCCTGGGGCGAGCCCTCCTCTGTTTTATAGAAGAGAGACATTTGTGGTTCATACAGTTTCAATAATTCATATGCCCATGTCACACACCCGGTAAGGACCAGACCTGTTTTTACAAAGATAGGACTTACACACCATAGAATTCACCCTTACAAAGTACAAGTCGGTGGTTTTCAGCAGATTTACAATGCGGTACAACCATCCCCACTACCTAATTTGAGAGCATTTTTATTTCCCTAAAAAGGAACTCCATACCCATTAGTAGGCACTTCTTACCCTCTCTCCAGCCCTAAGCGACCACTAATGTACTTTTTGTCTCTATGGATTTGCCTATTCTGTACTTTTCATATAAATGGACTCATATAACATAGGGTCCTCTGTGCCTGGCTTCTTTCACTTAGCATAATGTTTTCAAGGCTCATTCATGTTGTAGCATGTATCAGGACTCTGTTTCTTTTTTCTGGCTGAATAATATTCTATTATAAGAAATACGTACTGCTTTTGCTGACTCTGGTGGGACACAGAGGAAAAATATCCTTCTCAAGCAACACACTGTTTGGCAAAACACGTTTGTGGTCATAAAGGTCAAATATGTTGCAGCACGGTATGCAAACGGAAACACCAGTTTGCAATCTCAGATTGGCCCCAATCTAAAAGTCTTCCAACACTCTGTGCTCGCGAGGTTGTACGAAAGTGCCACTCAAGTGCTTCTGCGACAAGGAGGGTGAGCCGGTTCATTCTTTGTTGAGGGCAATCTGGTGATATCTACTGAAATTACAAATTCCCTTTCTGGAAATTCACTCTATAAATACGTCAGCATATATGTGAAATAATGCATTGGTTTCAACACCATTTGCTGTAGCAAAAGGTAGGAAACCATGCTACGGTATATACTACTACTGAACTGGCTAAATAAATGACGGTTGCCTACCCTAAAGCAGTGAAACAGAATGAGGAAGTTCTATACATACCAATATGGAAAGTTCTCGAAGATACGGCCAATACTTGAAAGAGTAAGATGAAAAATGCTACACGTGGAAGGCTATGCTTTGTAAAAGAAGGGAGGAAGGTAGAATGCATATATTTATACTTTATATGCATAAAGAAACTCTGGAAGGATAACCAGAGATTAGTAATAGTGCTTACCTGTTTAGGGGAAAAGGTGAGGACATTATGACGGGGAATGAGTCGGGGAAAGACTTCTGCTGCTCATATAGATGCCTAGGCTATGGGAAGCAAAAGGCTACTGTGTCCCTTCAAGTTTCCTGTGTCCTGGTTACCCACTCACGCACTAACCTACCCGCGGCTGTGAAAGGGCTTTGTGGATGGAATGAAGGTTGTGAATCAGCCCTTCTTAAGGCAGGGAGAGTTTCCCGGCTGTGCTCGTGGGCCCGTGGTAGCACGTGAGCCCTGAAAACCTGAAGGAGCTTGGAAGCAGATTTTCCCCACAGCCTCCTGAGGAGAGCCCAGGTGACTGACACCTAGCTTTTGGGCTCATGAGCCCCCGAACAGAGGAACCAGCCACGCCAACCAAGCCTCCTGCCCAACAGAGCCGTGATAGTCTGCGCCGTTTGAAGCCTGCGGTAAAACGGTAGAGCAGCAAGAGGAAACTAACTCGTATATGGCTGCCTTGCTTGTCTTTTTAGTCTAAATGAAGACTCAAAGTCAATGGAAATCCAAACAGACCTCGCTGAGATCGTGGCAAATACGGTTACCTTTCCGGGAGCACAACTATCTAGTCAAAAGTTCACGGTAGTTTTCTTTGTTTTGTGTGCCTACACTTCAATGATTTTAGTCTGAAAATTGCAGTTTTGAGAAAGACCCCCTGGGAAGCGAGTCTGTCTTGTAAAAGCTGAACGACTAGCTTGTTTTCCCAAGGCTCTCTGTGTCCTAAATTTAGAGTCTTCTCTAAAGATATAAACACAGTTTATTTAATTTTTAGAAAGTTAGTTAAAACTGATCAAATTAAATTGATAGGCACTAAAGAGACAGACACTTGGCTTAAAGGAGAATGTTTGCCTTGTCTAATTGAAATGTCTAAAGGTTAAGCCTGTGCTTTGTCTAACCTTTAACTACACGATTCTTCTCTTTGTTATTGGGTATGTTCCAGAGCTGTGCAAAAGGAGTTTATTGTTCTTACGTGGAAAAAAATGGTCAAATAAGTGATCTTTAATACAGAATTAAGATGAAAGTTCTGAGGACACCATTTCTCTTTATTGTCATTTAGCTACTTACAGCTAAAAAACTATGAAAACAGAAACCTTCCAAAATTAACTATTTTCTGTGAGGAAAAGCAAACATGTATTTCCTTTCTAATTCGTTAGAAAAGTTCAGTTAATCTCACTGTTGAAAAATACCTCCAAATTAATCTCACTGTTAGGTAAAATCTACTTCTTTTCAATACCACCTTTCCTCTTTCCAAGACCCGTGTCCACTCCTTGCTGCCTACTGCTGGTCAATACCTATCTCAGTGGTTCTCAAGTGGGGGTGTCTTTGCCTCCTGGGGCAACATCTGGAGATATTCTGGGTTGTCACAACTAGGGAAGTGCTCCTAGCATTTAGTGGGTAGATGCCCACGGGGTGTAGCTGAACACCCTACGGTGCACAGGACAGACCCACGACAGAGAACTTTCTGGCACCCAAATGTCAATAGCGCCAATGCCGAGAAACTCTGGTCTAGATGGATCTAAAAGGATGAGTCAGTAATGAATTAAAACATGTGAGGTTCTCCAATTAGGAGAAGTAACGAAAGCCACGTTAGTATAGTATTGTTATGAAGGGGAGAAGGAAAGAAGGAAAAGAAGGAATGAAGTTCCTTCTTTATAAGTTTCCCGATAACTGAATTGAGTATCATTTTGAGATGTAAATTTATTAAAAGAAAGTAAAATTTAAAGTTCAGTTTTCAGTCACAGGAGCCACATTTCAAGGGATCAGAAGCCACACATGACAAGTGACTACCAGGCTGGGAGTATGAAATCAGACAATATTCCTGGGACAGAGATTACAGACAAGGAAGACTTAGTCATCACCGTTGACTACCGTGGAGCAGGTACACTGAGTGATCATGAAGGAAAGGCCATGACTTCCATAGTAGTCTATCGTGGGTGATCTGCGAGATATAAGCTTTAAGTAAACAGATGAACCTTAAGGAAGATTTCAAGGCTTGAGGGAACAGATTTTTGTTGATATTTATTTATGTTCATTTTATTTGTTTGCTTTCTTATTTTTTTTGTTTGTTTATGACGGGAAAAATGGAGAATGTGGTTATAGTGATAAAATGACCACCAGGCAGTCTCAAAAATATCACCGCACAAAAAATTCTCCTCTGAAATAATCAGAATTTCAAATAATAATTTTAGGAAATTTTCACAATTCAAACAATCACATTTAAAGGAGCATTTAAAGTCAGGTATGAGCCGTCTCCTAAAAAAAGAAATGGGGTGCCTGGGTGGTATGTTCGGTTGGGCGCCCGGCTCTTGGTTTCGGCTCAGGTCGTGATCTCAGAGTGGTGAGATCGAGTCTCGTGTTGGGCTCCGCGCTCAATGTGCAGAGTCTGCTTAGGACTCTCTCTTTCTCTCCCTCTATCACTCCCCCCTCCCTTTCTCTCTCTCAAATAAATAAATCTGAAAAAATAGTTTAGTACAAGAAGACACCCTTCTCTTGCTGTTCCCCTTACGTCCAGTTGTAAAATCCAATACATGAAATATACAAAAAACAAAAGGCAATCCAGTCTAAACAATTAGTCAGCTGAGGTGAGGTGAAGGTGGAAAGGAGAGCCATAGTTAAATTCTCTGGCATGGAGAGAATCCATTGGTAAACTTTTCTTTTTTTTTTTTTTTTTCACTTTTCAGATGCTTTTTTGGAATGGTATAAAGAGCTTAAGTCTGTTTCCCATTCGAAACCAAAGTGGATTTGACATCACAACTATTTCCCTGACTAAACCATAAAAAAATAATTTATTTAACTGCTTGTCTCCTCCAACCGGGACTGTTGTTTGCCCATACTGGACGCGGGACTGTCATGGCCAGCCTGAGAAGCCATTCCTTCCCACGGAACCTGGGCCGCTCCTACGGTCCCATACAGCTCCGGGGAGGCATGCTCTGTGGCTCCTTGGAATAATCTGAGGGCTGGCTGGCCAATACAGAGCAGCAGACATGAGCTGCTCACACAATAACGTCTCCTTTTTGGAAAGTACAACTACTGGGAACAATAACAGGGTTCACATTTCTGGGAGGGAGCCTTCTCATCCCATCTCTAAAATGGGAACACCTGTGCCCAGACCCTTGCTATCATTTGGATCTAGCATTCTCTTGGCTTTTGGTTAGAGAATCTAGCTGAGTAAGATCTACCAAATCCAGTAAGGCATTTACTGTCTTTCTAAAGTCTCTGACATGCCAGCTTGGAGGCTAGAACGGAAGCCCAATTCCACGTGCATTTCAGCCTCTGTAGGTTGCTTACCTCTGCCCTGCCTTTCAGCGTCTCATCCTAAATAGGTCTATGTGAAGGAGTGTGGACAGATCAGCATATTCGCTGTTACTACTGGAAAATACAGACATCATCCTTCTGATGTGGGACCTATAGTGCCTTCCATGTAAAGGGAGAAGATTCTATTATTCTTGGTGATAAAAGGAGATAGTAGATAGAAGATAGAAGATAGTTGCATGGACAATTCTACTTCTAATTCATTAGTAGATGAATACTCTCACCATGCTATGATCTCCCACTGGTTTTCCAAATCAACAACCCTCAGTCTGTCTATCCATTCGCCCCTGCCCCCTCTTCAAGACTCTGACTTGACACATATTTCTGTCTCTCTAATCCCTCCCTATCCACCACCTTGTCCAACATTTCAGTAGGACGCTGCGGGATCTTGGCATTTAACTTGTGAAAAGTCGCCAGGCCTAACTGTCTCAATGCCCCTACTGAATGCTCATACAATGAAATTATAGTTTTGTATGAAAAACCCCATTGCTTTCGTAAATGCTGCGATAACACTCATTACATCAATACAGAGCAAAAGAAAGCTCAGACTTAATCCGTTTTAATCTCCGTTATTTCCTAATATAAAAGACTCTGGGCCTTTTCACATTCTTTTGGAAGGATTAGTGAAGGCAAACATGAATAACAAATTGACATTTCTGAGTTCTGGAAGAGCCAAAAGCAATACAAAAGGAAGGCAGACAGATCAAATTTCTGAACAGAATTATTTTTCTAAGCAGAGTTTAAAAGTTAACATTAGGAACAAATGTTAAACAACTCTGCACAGTTATTTTTCTTTACCTGGAACACATTTTGCCAAAGAGTTAAACTGACAAGCTAGAAAGACACATCCTGATGTTAGAGAGACAAAAGAACTCTGTGTCACAGGCATAATAAGATAATTTTTTCCAAGAAGAAGAGTTTCTTGCATAACAACTTTTATATTCCTCTGGTCATTTCATTGTTGGAGATATTCTAAAACGAATGGCATCAATTATTTTTTAGTGAGGAATATGTCGATTCCCATCAAATCATTGAATATTGGTGTTAAAAGAGGTTTTTAAATGACCTACTTTGGCCTCTTCATTTTATGAAGAAAGCAAGATCTAGAGAGGGTCTCCAAACTGTTAGCTCCCACAAAATCAGAGATCCGTGACAATTCAGGCCTAGGACCTTGGTTTTCTGATGACTCATCTAATGATCTTCTCATTTATCACTGTCCCTCTCCTCTAGCAGATTGTTGTAATACTGTATAGTATTAACTTGCTCCCCCATTAGAACCCCACTGCAGTTTGCTTTGATGTGTCTTGAATCAAAATAGCAAGAACAAACTCATTCTTGGGGCTCCGCTTGTCTTAACGCCCTACCGAGTCACAGAGAAATGCTGTAAGGATTGGATCTACCCAAACCCTTTGATAGCAATTCGTACCTAAGTAATGATATTGTAAAATGAAAAGATGCCCAGGACATGAGCTCTGTGGTGGTATTCTGGATCCTAATACACTCCACCTTCACCCGTAATCCTGGATACGGGGTTCAGTCTAAACCAGGATTTTTCAACCTCAGCGCTATTGACTTTTGGGGCTGGATGACTCTTTCTTGTCCAATGCCATCCTGCTTGGCACCATCCCTGGCTTCTGCCCACTAGATGCCAGCAGCATTCCGACCCCCGAGCTGCGACAACCACAAATGTCTTCAGACGTTCCAGATGTGTCTGTGGGGCAAAATCACCCCAGACTCAGAACCACTGGTCTAAATCCTTCAGCACCTACATATAAACCTGGACACAAAATAGGAACAAAAACAGAGATGAAGAGTGGGATAAAAAGGAACTCACTGGCACTTCTGACCATGAACCTTCCTTGGCTCTAAAGCCATTGAAATGTTTTGGTGAAAAAAAAAAAGAAAGTTGTTTTAATGAACCATATGCCTTTCCTCACTCCCACCACACTTTTGCCTTCAAGTGTGTTTTTGCTGCCATGAAAACAGAGCCTGCCTGTTTGTAATTATAATATTATTCTGTAGCGAATTTTGGAAAGAACCAATTGGTGCACTTCCAACCTCAAATTCTCTCTCTCCTCTTCTCCCTTCCTTAGCCAGGAGTTTGGAGAAAGGGAAGGAATTAGAGAGGGATGCCTTGCGCGCTCGGCTCTGACCTCGCTCTGATGCCTGCACTCAGCACCGACCTCTCAGGCTCTAGGACCTGCCGACCAAACCCTCAAACACCACCTTGGCCCTGCCCCGACGTCACGATGCCGCAGAGAGGGTCTCATGCGCTCAGCATTTTCACCCGAGACCACAAACTTTGGTGAGAGATGGTCAGGACCCAACAAGGGTGATGTGGTGAAGGGAGGGAGGAGAGAAGTAGATACCTATTCTTTTTGTTTGCTTTTTGTTTTATTAGCATATAATGTATTATTTGTCTCAGGGTGCAGGTCTGTGGTTCATCAGGCTTACACAATTCACAGATCTCGCCAGAGCACATGCCCTCCCCATGTCCAGCCCCCAGCCAGCCCGTCCCTCCCACCGCCCTCCCCTCCAGCAACCCTCAGTTTGTTTCCTGAGATTTAGAGGCTCTTACAGTTTGTCTCTCTCTCTGGTTTTGTCTTGTTTCATTTTCCCCTCCCTTCCCCTATGATCCTCTGTCTTGTTTCTCAAATTCCTCATATCAGTGAGATCATATGATAACTGTCTTTCTCTGACTGACCTATTTCGCTTAGTATAATACCCTCTAGCTCCATCCGCGTCGTTGCAAATGGCAAGATTTCAATTTTTGATGCCTGCATAGTATTTCATTGTGTATATATACCACATATTCTTTATTCACTCATCTGTTGATGGACATGTAGGCTCTTTCCATAGTCTGGCTATTGTGGACAGTGCTGCTATAAACATTGGGGTGCACGTGCCCCTTCGGATCACGATGTTTGTATCTTTAGGGTAAATACCCAGTAGTGCGATTGCTGGGTCAGAGGGGAGCTCTATTTTCAACTTTTTGAGGGACCTCCACACTGTTTTCCAGAGTGGCTGCACCAGCTTGCATTCCCACCAACAGTGTAGGAGGGTTCCCCTTTCTCCGCATCCTCGCCAACACCTGTCATTTTCTGACTTAATTTTAGCCATTCTGAGTGGTGTGAGGTGTAGATACCCATTCTTAATCAAAATGAGCTATGATCTTTTACTTACAGGTTGGATTACTTCTCTGGATATGTCAATGACAGCCATGCTATAGAAATTTAATAGAAATGTTTAATAGATGTGGTTCTTTTTAAAAAAGATGTTTATTTATTTTAAATTTGAAAGAGAGGGAAAGGGAGAGAGAAAGAGCATATGAGCAAGGGCAGGGGCAGAGGGAGAGGGACAAGCAGACTCCCCCCTGAGCAGGCTCGATCCCAGGACCCCAAGATCATGACCTGAACCAAAGACAGACACATAACTGACTGAGCCACTCAGGCGTCCCTTAACAGATGGTTCTTACACAGTTTCTTCTCTGGCATTTTATAGAATGAGATATAAACAATAAAATGCTCAAATCTGAAGTATAAGGCTCTATGAATTTTTACACATGTACACATTCATGCAACTGCCTCCCAAAGATAGAGAATATTTCCATTACCCTAGAAGGCTTCCCTGTCTCCACCTAGTTAATACCTATCCCTCACCTTCCAATATAAGCACTATTCTGATTTCTGTCAATGAGGATTGGCCTTGTCTGTTTTTTTTAGCCTACAAATTTATAGGTACTCTTTGTGCTTTTTTATCATTGCAAGATTTTTCTAAAGTTGATGCGTCTAGTTTTGTGTGTCAGTGGCTTGTTCTTTTTTGTTGCTATATAGTATTCCATCATCTAAATATACCACAGACCCTGTTCGTGGGTATTTGTGGGGTTAAAAAAATATTTGGGGACTATTATGGAAAACACTGTGGATATATGCACTTGTTTCTCTTGGGTGTATAACTAGGAATGAGATTCTAACATTAACAAGCAGAAAACATCAATCATCATAATGGAGAAATAGATGAACCTTTTTAAATGAATACAAAAGCAGCTACCAGCAGAGTGAACACAGAATGTGTCCTGAAAGTGGGAAACTTTGCGAATGAAGGGGGGCACTGCTAGTATTTGCACTGGGACCATTTAACCTGGACTTTCCTGGGAAAACGGACTCCTCGGGACAGATACCTAATGCCAACTTCAGATTTTACTTCCCTTTGGACTTTGGCTAACTCGTTTAAACCCCTGTCCTTCAGTCAGGACACTGGTCAGACTCTTCTCCCCCTAAACGTTATAAATACTCTGTCAGTGGCAAATCATAAATCGTAAACATCTAATGCAATCCAAGAGCTGTTGTCGAGGGAGGACCGAGGCCTGGAATGCAGACACCGGGGCTGAGACATAACGCTTTCGAGAGCTTGGCTATACCTACATCGAAAGGGCCACTCGATTAATTTACGAGGTTCTCTCTTCCCTTTCAGTTTCTCTTCACTTCTCAATACATTCTGACTTGCAAATAAGTTTAGGCTAGCCACATATGCTCTATGTTATTTCACCCAAAAGACTTGAACTGCAAATTACATCAACTGTTGCGACACATTTGGCAAATATCTTTCTTCTCCATGCTTCTTTCACTGGACTTACTGTGTGATGAGAAGCCCAGAAGCCCAGTGTGACAGTGCCTGAAATCTTCACTAAGTTGAATACCGTGAAATTATTTCATCAAGCTGACTCAACATCGGGTGGGTGGAAGGCGGTTGGAGTTACCCTGTGGAAGCTGATGTCTTCGAGCTTTCTTGAGGGAACGATGACACTTTATTTCCACCAGGTTTAAAAATTTGAAAGCAACATGGGACAACAAAGTAGCAACACCTTTTGAATACGAGGGACGCCAGTTTTCACAGGCATTTGAAACTACGTATGTAAAAAAACAAAAACAAAAACAAAAAAAAACAGGTAGAAAATTGGAAACTAAAATAGTTTTCCTTGAAAGGAAAAGCAATAATGCTGGCTACATTTAGGAAGCACTCAGATGCACTGCACTGGACTGAAATGGTTAGTTGCATAGAAAGAGTAAAGTTAAGTGGAATAATGATGATCTGATGTTAAGGACAGTGTCCCTTACTGCGGAGAGAAGTCATTCCAATTGAACTCACTGGGAGTCACAGCCTGTTAGAAATCATAGGGTAGAATAAGGACTAGCGATATAGCACGATAGCAGAAAACTACAATAATATTTACAACGCGAATTCCTTATGGAGAAATCCCCTTTTATAAAATCACCATTATCTTAATGCTAAGTTCGTCTTTTCTAAGAAAGTATAACACATGTTTGGCTGAGTCCATACGTTCTAGCTGACATCTAAAAATTAACCAGCATGGTCGTAGTTTTTGTATAAAAAAAAAAAAATCTGTATCTATACTAGCATAACCCAACCGTCATACTTCTAGGCATCTATTCCAGGGAACTGAAAATTCATGTCCACAGAGAGAGCTCTGTGCAATATTCACAACAGCTTTATTTATAATAGTCAAAAGTGTAAACAACCCAACATCATCAACTGATGTATACACTAGGAAAGCCATACCATAGAATACCACTTAGCAATAGGAAAAACCACACTCTTGATACGTGCAAATATTTGGATGGATCCCAGATAATTATTCCAAGTGGAAGGAAAGCTAATCTCAAAAGGCCACATACTGTATGATTCCAGTTATATAAAATTATCAAAAGAGCAAAATTATAGAGATGGAGAATGGATTAGTGGTTCCCAAAGTTTAGAGATGGGGATGGGGAGTGGGTATAACTGAGTGGGTAGCATGAAGGAGCCTTGTGGTCATGGAACAGTTTTGTATCTCGATTGTGGTGGTGGTTACACAAATTTCTATATGTAATAGAAAGGAACAGAACTATACACGTGCACTGTACCAATGTCAATTTCATGACTTTGACATTGTGTGTTTACATAAGATGTAACCACTGAGGAAACTGGGCAAGCAGCACATGGGGTATCTGTATTATTTATGGCTGCCTGCAAATCTAATTATTCTAAAGTAAAAACATTTTTAAAAGGTGACAGCCACATCTCTATCTGAACATACACACGAGTCTTGCTGTCTATCTTTTGAGGGGCGTTACCTCCCAGAAAGAAACCTTCCTAAGATGATTTTTCATGAGCAAAAAAATAAAATCATCATTAATAGCAAAGGGAAAAGCTCTGATGTATTTCTGACAATCAAATTAATGCTATTTATGAACCCTATCATGTCAATATTTAACATGGGTTGTTATCACGTGACAGAACGAGGACATGCCTTTTAATTCCTCGCTAACGGGGTTGTCTATCTGTACGATTCTGCTCTTGCCCAGACTTACGTATGCATTTTACACTTACTGTTCAACTAAATGCCTGTTTAGTTAAAAGATAAAAAGAATACCAATGACAAAACTATGGATGATAGCTCTAGAAGCTCGGGCATTTCCTTGGAGGAAGAGACAGCAGAAGTCACCGGCTGTCACGTGCCTGCTCTTCTCCCGCGGTATCCTGCTGCCTGGCGGCAGGACCAAACCAGCCCAGCCTTCCTGACTGTCAAGAAATGTTCATAACTGTAAGAGAAATAGTATACAAGCATCCCTGAAAAGCCTAATTCTTGTCATCGAAATGGCATAAACTGAAAAGAAGCCAGGCTGAAATGGCACACACCTAAATCTTCAAGGTAACTTGTAACGGGATGTTCAAATTATGAGGAAGCTTGTTGCTCCTATTTTTTCCTACATATTCAATGTTCGTATTTCACTTATAAATTTAACCCATTTTAAAAATCCATCCGTGCACACACACGTATGTGTGTATGTGTGTACACACAGGTGTGCCTACACACCCATAAATGGTAACGCTGACCATGGGTCCTTGATCTGAGATGACTTTGTAATAGACATTTCTGCTCCTTCCAGATCTCCTGAGGTCTTTCTCACTCTCCGCGGGCCACCTCCCCTGGTTGGGGTACATCTTGTCCTCCAGGGACTTGACCCGGCACTGCCCTTGGGCTATGGGAGCAACTCTGGCTGCACCAACATCCTGACCTATTTGGGGAGTGACCTCAGCTCAGGACTAACAAGACGGGAGCCTGAGAAGGAAGCTCCCTGGCACCAGAGGGGGTGGCGATCTCTGAGGTATAACTTGCTTTCCCTGAGATGCTCTGTGGGGTCTCAGAGGGAGAGTGGGATTTCGCTCGGCCTTGGCTTTCGCTGAGTCGGGCTGCCTGTTTTCCTTCCTTAACTGGCTCCACCTGGAAGCATTTTCTTCCTCACTCAAGTATAAATCCTCATTTCAGCATTTCTGGGGACCAAACTGAAAACAAACCTTTTCCCCCCACATTAAAAATGTCCTGAAGTCAAGGAGTATCTTACAATTGATATGAACGTTTAATGCAGCTTTTATTCCTGAAAAATGTATTATTAAATAGATGTTGCACCTTATAATTCAAGACATAGCTTATGATTCTGAGGCTATAAGCTACCTAAGGGCAATGTGGGTCTATTTTGTTCTCCAGGGTACATCCACTGTCCCAAACATTGCCTCATACATATTTTACTCCGGACATTTTTGTCAAATTAATGGATTGAAAAAAATACAGTTTTATAATTTGTCTGGTAGTATAATTCAAAGTATGGATTTCCTGGAGGGTACGGCATGAATCACGTCCATATTTCTATTTTCCATGATACTTTAACACAAACTCTTGTCCAAATTCAGCACCAACAAATGTTGACTCTAATGGGAACACAGATGTGAGCAATTTTTGCAAAGGAAAAAATAACTATAAACCAGGAAAAGCAGAGCAGGGAGGAAAGAGGAAAGGGAAAGAAGAGGTTGAGGACAAGAGGGGAAAGAGCACACTAGAGAAGGGCGGGATCACTAACGAGAGATGTGGAGTGGGGATGCAGGTCAATTTTTAAGGGACAACAGAGAAGAGATTACAAAAACTATAGTGGCTGGAACAAGATGCGAACGGGAGGCATCTGATTTACAGGGAATCTGAGCAGGAAGGGTACATGCATTTTTCAAGACCAGCGAATTAAAATCTGGACTAGAGCTCCCATGGCGTGCACCATTCTCCGCCCAGCAACTAGAGACAGGAAGTAAGAAGCCACTATTAACACAACGGTTTGCACAGCTCACCCCCCCAACACCGAGGACTTCAGACACAGCCACCACATGGGAAGACTCCCAAAGCCAAGCGAGAAACATCGGGCGTCCGTATTCTTCGGGTCAACCAGTGAGCACTCAAATGCCCTTCCATCTGTCCTGCACCAAGACCACTTATCGGAACTGAGTCATCCTTCTCTAGAGTTCTTTACAGACAGCCAAGCAGACCCAGGGGTGCTATTTGCGGTTGGGTGAGGACCTGATCAAAGGTAAGGAGACTTTTGAAGCTGTCCTGCATTAAGAGGCGTCTAGATAAGACAATAGAGCAGAGGAACAAAAATACACCATTTCAGGGGGAACAAAAGTATCGTTATCTGTGTTTGTGTAAAAGCACATGTGTGTCCACGTGTGCCGTGATGTGTCTAATCACAGTTGGCAGGTACCGCTGTGGAATTTGCTGAGTTAAGAGAGTCGGTGTCATTGGAAGGGAATGAAGTCAATGTAAAGGTTGTGATGCTTCCTTTGATACACAGACTTCGACTCATCCCGACCAGTCTCCCCTTTCACCTGGAATGCCCGAACTCTCCACGGGAGGGGTGGAAAGCAGAGAAATGGTGACGGGGACAGGAAACACAGGGCAGGAAAACACAGCAACCTGAGACGAAAGTTCAGAATCTCTTGAGGATGGGAATGGGAGAGGTGGAGGCATGGCCCCACTTCCTGCCCACTTCGGAGGGAGAAAAGCACTGAAGATCATTGAAGCATCAGTCTGTGCTACTCGGGGGCCCTCGCCATCCATCCCCACCTGGCCCATCTCTTATCTCTTAGGGCCATCATTTTCACCCAGGCTCTGTCTGGAGCTCAGGTGGTCCGCTCAGCCCAGCTCACCTTACGCACAGGTCTCTATATCCTCATCTAAGAAGAGCCAGCCATTAGCACGGCAGATGTGGCCACAGTCATGAGGAAATGCCATAGGAGCGGAGCAGAGAAGTTGAGTCACCTAAGAAGTGATGCCTTACAACCAGAACCTCTCAATCAGTGGTTCACAACCAGGGGCAACTTTGTCCCCCACGCCCACCCCAGGCAACTCTGGGCAATGTCTGGAGACATTTTGGTTGTCATGACTGGGGGCAAGGAGGTTGTTGGTTGCTAGTGAACAGAAGACAGGGGTGTTGCTAAAAATCCTATAACGCATGGGTCAGCCTCCCACAGCCAAGAATTACGTGACCCCAAATGTCACCAGCACAGCAGTTGAGAAATCCTGGCCTAAAAGGCAGCACCACTCCTAAAGGTCAGCTTGGTGATGCAGGAGCAGCCAGATTATATCGCCGAGGAGGACAGAGTTGGATAGAGCCAGGCATGGGGCACCTCTGGACTTCAGAAAAACTTCTAACTCAGGGTGATGAACTAACAGGAACTCACTGAAACGTCAAGGTCTTCGCGGTCAGAACCCAGAGCCGCCCCTTCCCAGCTGCATGAGCTCAGGCAATTACTAAATGTTTCTCCCTCTCAATTTCTTTATCTACAAGTTCGGGGTCCTAATATCTACTCTATAGGACTTTGTAAGGGTTAGAGAAGATATTAAACATGAAGCACTTCTCAACAGGCACTCAACAGAAAAACCCTGCCTTCCTTGTCCTTTTTTCTTGCTCTGGGTGATTTCTGGAATGAACATCATAGAGGTAGAGGAAGGAAGGAGATAGTCTGATCCTCTCCTCAGAGCCCAACATTTTCAGGGTTCCTCGATCTTTCTTCGCTTCTTTTCTTTTTTCTCTCTTTCCTACCTCCTTTTGAGAATTGGTCTTTCCCATCCATCAGCGATCACCGACTCAGGCAGGGGCTTGAGCTACCACTATTTTTTCACCTTGTGACTCAAGAAGATATAGCAAAGTGAAATCACCGGGGATCTATGCACAAAAGAAATCCAGAAGCCTCATGGAAAATTACTCATCCCAAGAGAACAAAAGGTCAATAGCAAAAGTATGTTTCAAAGATAATAGGTGAACTTTGAAAACAAGGGGTCAAGGGCGCCTGGGTGGCTCAGTGGGTTAATAAAGCCTCTGCCTTTGGCTCAGGTCATGAGCTCAGGGTCCTGGGATGGAGCCCCGTGTCGGGCTCTCTGCCCAGCGGGGAGCCTGCTTCCCCTTCTCTCTCTGCCTGCCCCTCTGCTTACTTGTGATCTCTCTGTCAAATAAATACATAAAATCTTAAAAAAAAAGAAAGAAAGAAAGGGGTCATTCTGAGCACGGCACACATCCTGTATCAGCACTGTTCCCTTGTTCACTCATTGCAGATTCACCCTGAGTCTCCGGACAAGGAGACTCTAATAAAGATCTACTAAAAACCACAACTTTTTCTGTAAAATTTCCGAGGGCTACTGAAAGCACAAAGGATTGGAGGTTCTGTGACTGTGGAGGAGGAGCTGGCATTGGCAGAGGCGCTGAGGCCGTGGCCGCTTCATTCTGATGATCATGGGGGTGACACGGCGGCCTCCATCCACACTCCTGACGGACGGCATCGGTCGCAAATCCAGCAGCAATGCCCTCGAGAGACAGCCACGGTGGAAAGATTTCCTGGGGGTCTTTGACGGCCATCACATTCCTCCCCACAGAGACCCCGAGCAGGGGAGGAGAGAGAGGGCATGCACTCGCACAGCTCCAGAGAGACACCAGCATGGCGAGAGGCCAGGGCACGTCTCCTGGAAGGCCCAGCACTCCGGGAGGGCCGACTCAAGCAGCGGGGGCAGGCCAGCCAGCCAGCCAAACATTCGCTTGGTACCTTTGGGCGGCCAGTGGCATCTTTTTCTTCTTTTTTCCAAGGTCTAAATAGAGTTCGATGATTTTCTGATGATAAAAGTAATGCTTCCTTTAGAAAGGTTGGAAACTTCAACAACGCAAAAAGAAAGACGATGGTCAATCATGCCACTGTTGAGAGCTGAGCTAGAGTTGCGGTGCATTTCCTTCGGTCTTCTCTTCGCCGTGGATATTTTTGCATTGTCGGCAATACGCCGCACGTCCACTTCCATGCCCGTCTGCTTCCCAGCTCACACTGAGATCGTCCAAGAAGTTGATGTTCCAGGAAGACTTGCCACGGCTGCTGCCCGCCCGGCTCCACGAGGGGGGGAGGGAGTACAGTCACGATTCTTAGAACTTAAGCTCACCCCGAGTTGATACTTCGAGGTCACTGTATCCTACTGCCCCACCTCAGTTAAGAAAATGTATTAAGTTCAAGTCTTTCCCCTGAGGATGAGGGAAAGTGAAGCCAAGGTAGCTTGCCTTGCCTTGAAGCCCACTAGGAGACAAAGGAGGACCCAGGATCCTTCCCTTTCCCAGATGATCCCCACGCACAGTCTCCCCTGGAGACGGCCTGGAACACATGCAGTGTAAATAAAGACCTAAGGAGGAAATCAAAGCCTAGCCCTCTATGATATATTAGAGGAATGCAAAATATCAGACCTAAGGCATTTGCATTGAATCTCTCACATTCCATTATTGGTATTTGAAGCTCCTTTTCTTGTTCTTTATGTCTTTTTTTTTTTTTTTTTTGGACAGGATGTTAATCCTAAATCAAGATTGTAAAACTAAACCATTTAAAATATATGCATGCTTAGCAAAAGGATCCCAGGGTTTAAGAATCATTTTTAAAATTAGATTTTTCAATTTGATTCAATAAACATGTATTGAATGTCAGCCCTGGAGTCTCCAACTCCAGTCATTTGTAGGTACTAAAGGCCCCCAAGAGGCAAGCCCACGCTAGATCAACCCCAGTTAATCCAGCCTCCAGCCATGAATACACATATTTTCATTGAGTGCTTCCTATTTGCTGGGGGCACTGGGCAAGCGTTGTTTGAGCTCGGTATGTAATATGACCATAATCAACACATATTTCCCTCTTTACTGTAGACAAGAAGTGTTTCACTTTCCTCTTAACTCTCCTGAGTGTATATATGTATAGTTCTCCTATACACACATACATTTTATAAATACATGATCGTAAATGGCACCTAAAGTATGGCTTCAGTGTTGGGAGGTGATAAGAAATATAGGGGACTATGACGACCCCAAGTGCTCACTGCCCACCTAAGGAAGACAGTCACTACTGTCCCTAGCTGATTGACACTTGTGGGTTTGTGGGGCCTATGTCAGGTTTTTCAAGAAAACACAAAAAGCTGATTTTCTCATTTAAATCTTCCTTTTCTAAAAATTCAGATTTTAAAAATCTCACTAGTAGTACTCTTCAAATCTTATGAAATCTCTGTCCCACTCAGTGAGATCCAGGGGCCAATCTCGCAGGATCTAAGTCCCAATCTCACCAGAACTCATCAAAATATCCAGAGATCTGGGGTCAAGGAGATTCACCAGCAAATATCCTGTGATCTCAGTCCAAGCCTCGGAAGAACTCACTCAAATCTCCTGGGATCTCAGGCCATTGTGTGAGAAGCAGCGTGTAACTTTATGTGACCTCAGTCCGAATCTTGGGAGGGCTCATCCAAATCTCAGGTGAATCTTGGGTGCAGTCAGTGAGATCCAGGGGACAAATCTCATGTGATCCAAATCCAATTTTCGGGAGAACTCAACCAAATCCACTGAGTTCTCAAGTCTAGACAGCAAGAACTGCGGTAAAAACCCACGTGCTTGCAGACCACTTCTCAGAAGAAGAAACTACATCTTGTGAAATCTTGGGGCCCCCCTGCAAGATCCAGGGGCAAATTGCTCATGATTTTAGTCTACATCTCGGGAGAACTCATCCATATCTCAGGAGATCTCAGGCCCCGTCAGTGAGATCAAGGGGCAAATCTAGTGGGATCGCAGTCCAGATATGGGGACGCCTGATCCAAATCTCATGAGATCTCAGGCCCTGGCTGGAAGATTCAGGTCACATGTCTCGGGATATCTATCCAAATCTCGGTCGAACTACCCAAATCTCCCGAGATTTCAGGACCAGTAGGCCACATCCAGGGGCACATCTCAGCTACAAATCATACACATGCCCACCAATGTAAGACTAAGTAAATTACAACACATCCATGCATGAAAATTCTGTCATTATTTTAAAATTGAAGCAGCTTTATATAGAATGATTTCACTGATAGAGTGCCAAGTTAAAAAAAAAAAAGAGTACAAAACTCTATATAAATAAGTTGCCATTTGTGTAAAAAAGTAAAAGGATGCATACAAATATAATTGCCTATGCCTCAAGATGGCCCAGGGGCCCCGACTCTCCCTCAGACTTGGATGAGAGAAAGAAAAAAATCTGTATGACTCTGGATTCAAGGCTTTTGGCCACTCTGCCATGGCCTTGAGGCAGTTATTAGGAGTACCACACTGGTCCCTTACCATTATCTTCCAGTCCTTGTTTCCAGATAGGCATTCTGATTTCTGAGCGTGGCTCTAGTCCGGCCCTAAACAGCTAACAGAAGCCGTGATCACCAGACTTCACCACTTCTCTTTCCCTGAGCAGGATTCTGCCTCTGGCCTTCCCTAGCCACTCCTTTCCTTGCCACTGACTCTTGCCTGAGATATGAACAGCCTACCCAGAATGAGCCCTTCCTTTGCCATGCTTCCAAGGGCACCAAGGAATGGGCTACTCTTTCCTTCTTCTGAACCAAGTCCCTCAAGGGCCTAATTAGAGCACCAAGCCCAGGTGGCAAGGGCAGTCCACGGAGCACAAGAGCCTCATTATTTAAAGGGTCAAAGAAATCTTGCAAATGCTGCATACACTTACACTTTCATAACCATGTGAGCATAATGATGACGCTGAAGACTGCCGTGCAGAAAGACGGTCGCCCTTTTTATCCCACAGTTGTCCAGGATCATTCGACTAACGAATCTTCCCTCTTTGCTATACACTTGTGGACATCACGCAAAACTCGTGTTTTCCACGTATAACATCCTTGGGGAAATCTATCCCAACCCAAGTCTAGCTTCCATTCTTCCCTTCAGCTTGCCCCTTATAAAAGAGACTCCAGTGAACTTTCCAAACAAAGCCCTAAGAGTTATGACAAACCACACACACACAAAAGAGACTAAATAAAAGGAGAGAAACCTGATAAGGAAGGAAAACTCAAAATGAAATGTCTGATTCTATGATTTGGTGGTTATTGTCGTCTCGGACCGAGAGAGTGAACCTGATCGTGGAACAATAAATCAGAAACTAGAAGGCAAGCAGGTGGGAGAACAGATGGGAAATGTTGAAGGTCACAGCAGGCAATGGGTTATAAATCAGAAACCAAGAGAACACAAATGCCTGAGAGGAGGTCAAGGTCAATGGTTCCACTCTAGGCAGCCCATCACAAGCCATTAAAAGCCACTGGAGTGAGATGGTTACAGACTCTTCCCCAACAGAAGCTCCAGGGATTATTACCTCAGGTTCACTGTGACTCCACAGAGGCCAATACCGTTACGCATGCTGTGTATCTAAGGGGAACCATTAAGAAGGCAGATGCTGTAAGTTCAGATATTTATTGCCATAACGTTCTGGCAGACTTCTTCTAGCAAAATTTCTGTATCGCGAGGATCTAGAAATAGATTATATCCCTAATGTGAAGGTGCCATATGAGCTGGCAGCAGCCCTTCCTAAAAGGCCCACTCTGTCCACAGAAGGCCACGGGCATATGGCACAATGCTAGCTGTTCGAATCAGGAGACCCGCGCTACACTTGGCCCCACTGGACAGTTTTCTTCCCCCGCTAGGTTCGAATGTTCTCATTGGCTGAATGAAATTTGGTTCTAGAGGACCTTTCAGTTATTTGAATATACTACATACATTCTCACCTTTTTCACACATCCTTTGCTTCTACTTGGAATGAAAGCTTGTCCTTCACGCGTCATCACGCTGACCCTCCAAATCCTTCAGTTCTCAGCTTAAATGATAAATATTCTGGAAGGCCTTCACTTCTACCATGGTTAGGGCCCCTACCGAAAGCTTCTGTTGGCCGTCCATTATCCACCACCATTATTCACAACAGATTTTACCATAATCACTTCAGTGTTTGTTTTTCCCAGTAGACTTTAAACTCCACTAAGACAAGAAACATCTCTCTTGTTCAGGGCTGTCTCCTCACTGCCGAGCATACAGAAGGAACTCAATAAATATTTGTTAGACGAAGACATGAATGAGCTCAAAATTTATATGGAAACCAACAAGTTTCATTTTTCAAGGATTTTTTTTTCCAGAACTAATATATCCATTCATTCATCAAAGCAAGTCAAATGCACTTCTCTCACACTTAAGAAAGTCAATTCTTAAATCCTGATTTCTTATCTGTTTTTCTAAGAATAAGGTGCTATATAGGTACGAATACATTCCTATAAAACTGCATAGGTTTCGAGTGTGTGAAAATTAGATTCTATCTTAATTGTACTCAGCAACTCAAATGGAATGGAGTCATTTTATAAAGAAACACCTCTATCCCAGTTTACCTGTTTAGTCCATTCAGATTAATTAGGACTATTCTTACTTGAAAGGACTGGGATCTTGATGTTAAAGAGGGAGGGCTATTAAGGAGAGCTCTCTTACTATTGATACAAAAATATTTCAGTCATTTTTTTTTTCAGCAAATAAGCAAGACGGAGAACGCCCCTCTATGGCCTCACCCCTGTTCTCCCAGAGGACTCTAGTGCTTGGTGCTTCCCATGTATGGGGAAGCCAGAAATGATCCTGTCCAGCTAGCAGGGAGTAGAAAGATGAGATCACCTGGACTTTAGTGGGAGCAGCGACAGTGTTCAGGGGAGATGGCGTATATCCTTGCAGGAGGGAGAATTCACTACTAGGGATCAAGAATCCCAGCAGGTGGATTTAAATCCTAGCCCTGCTGCAACTAGCTGGGGAAACTTACATAAGGTACTTAACCTCATGGTGCCTCGTCCCCTCATCTGTAAAATGGGAACTGTTTGGGTAACTATATATTAGGGTAACTGCATCCAGGTAAAACGAGTCAGTGGATTCAAGCGCTTGGAAGAATGCGCACCACACCAAGTACTCAATCTAGGTCAGATAGGACTTTTATTATCTTTGCTCTCCATTTATGGGCAGGGACCAGGAGGGAGTTGTTTTTGTAAGTTCCAGAGTGCACCAAAGTTCTTTAGCCTCATCCGAGGCAATTGACAAAAACTGAAATAGCAAAAATTTATTTGATTGGGAGCGCCCAAAAGAGTTGAGATTATTTATAGGCCAGACGAGAATCGCTTGGGATTCTCCACATTCTATGACTGGCGT
The DNA here is from genome assembly GCA_028646535.1 of Procyon lotor. Taxonomy (NCBI): domain Eukaryota; kingdom Metazoa; phylum Chordata; class Mammalia; order Carnivora; family Procyonidae; genus Procyon; species Procyon lotor. The sequence goes on along the minus strand of CM053612.1, from coordinate 96,995,070 downwards.
GGGCAGTGGCAGCAAGGGAGAAAACAGAAGGCAGGGAGAAATCTCAGTACCACAGGGAGGGTGACAGAATGAGGGAACAGCTGCCAAGAAGCAGATTTGGGAAATGCTAGGAGACAAAGATCATTGAGGGAGACAAAGCCTCCCTGGTCAGAGGTCTCTGGGCTTTCCTTTTCAGGTGCCTTCTGGAAGACACAAGAGAAAGTGCCTCATGGCTGGAGGCATCCCACAGCCCCAAACCTCTAGAGTTGTCCTCCGGTTCTTCAACTTGTCAGGGAAAATCCTCATGGGACCACACAGAGGCACTGAGCTGGTTGTTCAAAAAGTAAGTTTATCCATCAATAAGTAACTTGTTAGCCCATTATTCTCACTTTATAGTTTTGTACCATTTCCTGCCATCAAATATCAGCAACTAATTTTTGCCTAAAATTGCAAAAAAGCTTTACACTTCTGCGTTTTTTAAAGTTGTTATCGAAATTCCACTTAGTTGGGGCGCCTGGATGGCTCCGTCAGTTAAGGGTCCCACTCTGGATTTTGGCTTCGGTCGTGATCTCAGGGTCGTGAGATTGGGCCCCGTGTCGGGCTCTGCACTGGGTGTGGGGCCTGCTTAAGATTCTCTCTCTCCTTCTCCCTTGGCACCCCCCCCACCCTCTCTCCCTAAGGGGGAAAAATAAATTCCAGTTAGTTAACATACTGTATAATGTTAATTTCAAGTGTACAATATAGTGATTTAACACTTCCATTCAACACCCAGTGCTCATCACAAGGGCACTCCTTAATCCTCACCACCTTTGTAACCCATCCCCCGGACCCGCCTCCCCTCTGGTAACCATCAGTTTCTTCTCTAGAGTTGAGACTTTGTTCCTTGGCTTGCCTCTCTCTCTCTTTTTCCCCTTTGACCATTTGCTTTGTTTCTTAAATTCCACATATGAGTGAAATCATATGGTAATCTTCCTCTGACTGACTTATTTTGCTTAGTGTAAAACTCTCTAGCTCCATCCACGTCATTGCAAATGGCAAGACTTCATTCTTTTTTATGGCTGAGTAATATTCCATTGTATATATATTCCACATCTTCTTTATCCATTCATCAGTTGATGGACACTTAGGCTGCTTCCACAGTTTAACTATTGTAGATAATGCTGCCTTAAACATTGGCGTGCATGTATCCCTTTGAATTAGTGTTTTTGTATCCCTTGGGTAAATACCTAGTACTGTGATTGCTGCATTGGAGCGTAGCTCTATTTTTAACTTTTTGAGGAACCTCCATACTGTTCTCCACAGTGGCCACACCAGTTTGCATTCCCACCAAAAGCACAAGAGGGTTCCCCTTTCTCCACATCCTCACCAACACCTGTTGTTTCTTATACTGTTGATTTTAGCCATTCTGACAGGTGTGAAGTGATACCTCATTGTGGTTTTTGATGAGGGAAACAAAGGCAAGAGAAATGCAGCTTAAATTAAAACTCTTTACAGCTTGTACCCACTGACAGATACCCAAACCATGCAGGGTGTGACCTTCCTCAAGGAACTCATGGCTGCCTTAGCGCCTTATATGTTTATGTTTTATTAAAGACTAAAAGTAGCCTTATCTTAACAGCAGCTAGCCCCTCAAGGTCCTGAAAGGCTTCCTGCCAAACTCCGCAGAGACTTACATTCTCCTTAATTCCCACTAATTAAAAAGTATATAACCAGTCACTCCTCACAATCCCCGTGCAGCTCTATCTGCCCACGGGTCCTGTCCTCATGCTATAATGAAATCACCTTTTTGCACCAAGAACATCTCAAGAATTCTTTCTTGGCCATTTTCTCACATACTCAAAAACTCAAACTCCATCAGTTTTGATTTGTATTTCCTTGCTGATCAGGGATGTTGAGCACCTTTACATGTGTCTGTTGGCCAGCTGGATGTCTTCTTTGGAAAAATGTCTATTTGTGTCTTCTGTCCATTTTTTCATTGGATTATTAATCTTTGGGGTGTTGAGTTTGATAAGTTCTTCACATATTTGGGATACTAACCCTTTAATCTGCAAATATCTTCCCCATTCTGTAGAATGCCTTTTAGTTTTGTTGATTATTTCATTCACTGTGCAGAAGGTTTTTATTTTGATGAAGTCCCAATAGTTTATTTTTGCCTTTATTTCCCTTGCCTCAGGAGCTGTATCTAGAAAGAGGTTGCTACGGCTGATGCCAAAGAGGTTACTGCCTGTGTTCTCCTCTAGAATTTTTATGGTTTCAGGTCTTCCATTTAGGTCTTTAATCCATTTTGAATTTATTTTTTGTGTTTGGTGTAAGAAAGCGGTCTAGTTTTCCCAACACCATTTGTCAAAGAGACATTCTTTTTTCCCATTGGATAGCCTTTCCTGCTTTGTTGAAGATTAATTGGCCATATAGTTATGGGTTTATTTCTGATCTCTGTATTCTGTTCCATTGATCCTTGTGTCTGTTTTTGTGCCTGTACCATACTGTCTTGATCAGCACAGCTCTGTAATATAACTTGAAGTCTGGAATTGTGATGCTTCCAATTTTTTCTTTTTCAAGGTTCTTTTGGCTATTCAGGGTCTTTGGTGGCTCCATAAAAATTTTAGGATCATTCATTCTAGCTCTGTGAAAAATGCTGTTGGTATTTTGGTAGGGATTGCATTAAATGTGTAGATTGCTTTGGGTAGAATAGACATTTTAAGGATATTTTTCTTCAAATCCATGAGCATGGAATGTCTTTCCTTTTTTTTGTGTCACTTTCAACTTTTTTTTTTTTAAAGATTTTATTTATTTATTTCACAGAGAGAGGGAGATCACAAGTAGGCAGAGAGGCAGGCGGAGAGAGAGGAGGAAGCAGGCTCCCTGCTGAGCAGAGAGCCCGATGCGGGGCTTGATCCCAGGACTCTGGGATCATGACCCGAGCTGAAGGCAGAGGCTTTAGTCCTCTGAGCCACCCAGGCGCCCCTTCAATTTCTTTCATCAGTATTTTACAGTTTTCAGAGTATAAGTCTTTCACCTCTTTGGTTAGGTTTATTCCTAGGTATCTCTATACACCAATAATGAAGCAGTAGAAAGAGAAATTAAGGAACCAATCCTATTTACAATTGCACCAAATACACTTTTGCATTTAGAGACTACTGATTCATCACAAAGTTGTCAGGAGTGATAGATAGATAGATAGGTAGGTAGATAGATAGATAGATAGATAGATAGATAGATAGATAGGGATATAGATGCCTCTCTCAAGAGGTCATTTAGAAGAGGAAGACATCATTAACTTCATTTATACCTGTTGGTTTATTATAATCTGGTTGCTCCTTTCACAAAGCATCTGCGACATTGTTGGAACTTGTCAGTAAGTCCCTTGGCAGCAGGATCTACCTCTAATCTTTGCTGGGCACTGGCTTCTTACTGCCCTGTATTCTCACCCATCTCCACATGCTGTAACTGAAAAACTGTGGCTGGGCTTGCTTATGTAATTAGAGTTGTGCCTCTTTGCCAGGTGGTTTCTCCCTCCTCCACTAATTAGTCCAGTTCTCCCTTGAAGGCATGTAGGAACTATCAGTTAAGTCGAATGAAAACAATAGGATGGGTGATGTCAGTTTCTGAAACTGTTGATTACTTTCCATGTTATATCACATGGTCATGAGGATTACTCCGCACTTATGGGTAAACTGTTCAGCTAGTCATTAGCTCAATCCAGACACATCAAGGCTTGTCCTGGTTAACTAACCTTTTAAGCCATGTGACATGGAAAAACAAGTCCTTCTCCAAGAGGTGTCAAACTGAAAATCATACTAAGACTTTATTTTCCTGGTGGCTTTTGTAGTCACATTTCTCACGACACAACAATTCTGGCAAAGATTGGAACCAAAAACCAACAAAAATAGTGGTATCTTGAGTATCTCTTAAGAAGCTAGAGTCATATTTTGCAAATACCTTCCTGGTCCATTTTTCAAGCATCCTAACAGGCCAATAACAGAATCAGCAAGTTCCTGGTAGGAGCATAGGTTGTTCCAACTCTCCCAACATAGCAAGTCCACAAGGTACCCTGGCACAGGGAAGAGTCGTTTCAGATATTGGCCATGGGGCATTTGTTATATACTCTCATCCCCTTGTCCAAGGGGTCTCAAAAACTGTGCTCCGGGGACCAGCAGCATCAGCATCACCGGGGAACTTGTTACAGACAAATTCTTGGGACTCGCCCCAGACACAATGGATGAGAAACTGTGCAAGTAGTAGGCAGCAATCTAAGTCTTAGCAAACCATAAGTTGGCTAACTGAATGTAAATAAAAAATACTGAATCATCGTGCTATACATCCGAAGCTAATATATTATTATGTGTCAGCTATATCTCAATGAAAATACTTTAAGATGAAAAAACAAGCAAACGAATAAACCCTCTGGGTGATTCTGGTGCATCTGCCTCAGATAGAGCCCCACTGTCAATCATATGACCAAGGTATGGGCAAAGCCAGTTTGTACAGATTCTGGTGGAATCCTTAACGCTCCCCCTGTTTCTATGAGTCTTAGATCACAGAAAACAGTGTTAGGATCATTGTTAGTTCTATGAAGAAAAGGAAGAAGGAAAATATGCACCAATTTCCTGGTAAATTTCCCCATTGGTTTTGACAATCTTTACCATATGCAAAGCATAATGTTCTCAAAGATTAAATACCACTCTTGGGACTTAAAGAAAAGAGGAATAGAAGACCATACTTGGGAAAAGAAATTTCTCTCTTTCCTGCTATGGAAGAAATATAACACTCATTAGGTCATTCCAAAATCTATTTCATTGGTTTCTAAGACAAAGAAAACTTTTAAGACAGAGTGGCCAAGATGAATCAGAATACCTTTCTGTAGTGATTTTTCCAGTGCTGACACACAACTTGTATCAAGAAATTTTTCCAAAAGAGATTAATCCAATTACTGAAGTTCTCTTTACTCCAGTCACAAAGGAAGAGGAGAGGAGTTCAGGTGAAATTGCCTTGAAATCAGAGCCCCAGACTTGTGCACATTCCTCGCATTTGTAGCATTCTTGAGGCCATCAGACCACCCCTAATGACAAAGAAAAGAAGACTGACTAGAGGCACAAACAGCAATTATTAAAGCCACTTCCGAGTAGATATCTCAGGAAAACACATTTCTTTATAGCCACTAAGTGACAGTAAGGATAAGGGAGGGCATGCCAGCTAATGGAAGAGCATGAACTGAGCAAAGTCCTTCCTAAACTTATCAGCAGGAGAAGACTTTGAGGGGATGGGGATGCCTGGGCACTGAGGTCATCTGAGCTCCATCAGCCCCGCTACCACTTCCCGGTCCTGTCTAAATCCAATTGCTTATTTGGATTAGCTCTGCCACTTTACGATAGACACTTTAAGGAAATCAAAGTAATTTCACATGCTAAGTGAAATTATATGACTAGGACTAGCTGGGCAAGTCAATGTGGAGGCGTAGCCACTTTGTTCATTAGCACTGACCTTGGTCAAATTATTAAATCCCTTATTGCTCCAGTGACCTCACGAGTCCAGTGGGAGTATTCTCACCAGCTCATTACTGGATGACTCCTGAGAGAAATGGATGACAAGAGTTGGGTACTGCTGTACTATATTCTATACTTTTTCTATGTATTTTAATTTTTATCTTCAAGAACAGATTAGAAATAGTCCATCTTCCAAGCTCCCATCACTGAAGGTGAATGAGGAAATCACTGAGTCAGTAGACAAGCATCATATTTTGCCTAACATTGAACATTAAAAGGAGACCAATCAAACGTTTCTATTAACAGAAGAGCTTTTCTGCATTCAGAGTGTGTGTGTGTGTGTGTGTGTGTGTGTGTGTGTGTGTGCGCACGCGCCTGTGCGCGCACACTTGCATAGAAAAGTAGAAAAGAATACTTAAAGCCAACCACAAGACTACAAGGCTGGATTGTGGATAGTACCTAGGACTCTGAGAAGTCTGAGATAAGCAAGAGTGACATAAACACCATCAGCACTGATTCTTTTTGAATAAATATTCTGTAGCTATCTAGTAAGCTAAGGCTTCAAATGAGGAAGTCGCTGAGCCAGTAGGGTAGATGCCATGTTCTTGGCCATCAAGGTGGCCCCGTGTTCACCGTCTGCCTACTAATGGCATTTCTTGGAGCTACCTCTGAACCTCTCCCTAAGCAGCTCCGGTCCTTCAGGCTTAGCCAGCTGGGGTTGCTGTGCCGTAGCCCAAGGGCAGGCCAATTAAGATTCATTATGTCACATCAAGGGAAGAATTCCAAACACCGGGTCCTCCACCAAGAATGCAGCGTCCTCACCCTCCCACTTCAAGCCCTGAGATGTTTTCAGTAAAAATAACCTTAGCTAATCATAACCGCTAGGGAGGATAGAGATAATCTCAGTGAGGTCACAAGGAGCTAAAAAAGTCTTCAGAGATCAAAGAGGTATACTAAGAAGGGGTCAGAAAATTCAGGATGTAATGACTCATCTTCTATCCTTCTGTTCTTTCTGAGCCTCAGAGGGGGCTGGGACGCTGTGCTGGGAATGGCGGCGGGGGGAGGGAGGTGGTCAAGTCTTACATCGAATCAATTCCTGGCTCAACGCTGAAAAGAAACCTCATTTTACTGTCTCAAATAAATTAGCACTATGCACCTAAATAACGCTCAAAACAGAGAAAGTCATCATAGTGACAGACTTGTAAAAGGCAGTTGCAGGAAATTGCACAAAATAAGCAGAATAAATATGACCGGAGTGAACTGGACGCTTTATGCAACAACCGCCTGACACTCCAACTTCCTTTCAAATTTCACTTTTCCTCCCCTCTCATTTTTTGCCAGATGAATGTACTTCCAGCTGGACTTAGGAGAAGCGATGGTGTCAAACAACGACTTGTTAAGAAATACACACCTGTCATAAATGCAAGATGCTCTCAGGGGATATATTGAATTGCGTTCCCTGCTTCCTATGAAAAGGTGCAATGAAAAAATGAATTAACTATCAACTACCAGATGTTTCTAGCATCTCTATTAGTTTGGGAAAGATGAAACAATTGCTGCATTGTACAGATGTATACCTCACATAAACATAAGCATTTAGGATGTGGGAAGAAAGCTCAACTAAATGTGTCTTGAGAATAATTGATCTTTTCTTTTTGGCAATGCTTCCTAATAACAGGAAGAAATCTCTTCTTCTCCTTGGATTGACACGTCTTATACCGACACGAAGAATAAATGGACATTTTTCTAAAGGTATGGTCATATGGATATGCATTTTGAGTTTTATTTTGCTTCACTGCAACAATTATTATTGTCCTGAACTTCCAGGTGATTCTCAAACATGTACATTTCATTATTTGAAAGCTTTCTAGTTACAGAAAGTTCTCAATACTATAAATTCCATTCTCCAAATAACAAAAATGGATTCCAGGGAGGAGAGATGATGTGGTCAATGATGTGGGAACTACAGAGCTGGCTACCCTTTAAAAATATTAAGGAAGAAAGTATACAAAATATTTGGGTTACTTTTGGCTTCACAACACAATGCCGATGTTCGAGTATATGGAGCTGTCATCAATATGTGTCATTCGAGACGAGGGACAGGAGTATACTGTGGCAACAGCTCCAATTTCTGCCTCTGGCTTCATACTATTGTGTCTCCCAAGTGTTTGTGCTTGGAATGTAGCTTCTGTCCTCTCAGTTCCAGAGTAGAACCACAGACTGGAAAGCAGAGGGGGGACACCATTTTGTGCCAAGTGCGACAGGGCTCACGAACAGGCTTTTTGTGTTTCCCTAGTGGCTGCCCAGGTCCTTTCTGAAGGATTCTGAAATGGAATCTGGGTTTAGGCAGAGAAAAGGTAGGAGACTATTAACAACAGAATCAGAGGGTGTCAGCTCATGCGCAGAACTTTTCCAGCTTGGAGCTTGGTAGCAGTTAAGAGAGTGGGCTTTGTGATCAACCAGACCTCAGCTGAAAACCACAAGCTCAGACACACTGGGAAATGTACTTAATCACCCGAAGACTGTTTCCTCTTCTCTTGAGTAGGGCTCATAGTGAAAACTACCCAAAAGAGTTATTGTAAAGATTAAATGAGATAATGTGTGTAAAGAGTTTTGCCCATTTCATGTCACAGAGTAAGAGCTACAAGAATGACAACTGTGGCCGTGGCCGTAATGGTAGCCCTCACAATAGTAATGGCGGCAGCAGTTGTTTAAAGACGTAAACCTGCAATCCTTCTGGTACAGACTAGAGGCCAAAACTAATGCTAAAGAGAGAGAGGGAGAGCATGTGAGTGAGTGAGAAAGGAGTTCTGACTAGCTAAGTGAATTGGAACCAAAAACCATCACTGGAGGGATCATGGCCCACAGGTAATCATCCTTTGATGGAAATGACCCCCTGGGCCGCAGAGGCCTACCCTTCTCTCTTGGGTGCTCCCAGTAATGTAGCGTGTGCCCCATCTATTGGACTAAAATGGTGCCAGCATTCCTGAGGTAAAGGGTATGGTTGCAACTGAGTGAAATGAGCACCAGTTAAGAAAGAAGTAAGGCAGTGACAGATGATCAGGGGCTACTGAAAATCTTTAAGAGGAAGAAAACAGAAAAAGAGGGAAAGCCACCATCCCTTGAGCTGATCCCTTATACCCCTGGTACCGGCTCTCAGGATGCCTTTTTTTTTTTCAGGATGCCATTTTTAAAGCAGCACCCAAATGTGACTTATCAGGGGACTTGAAGAGTTGAGAGCATGTGTGGATGAGTAAAAAAGAAGGAACAGATGAGCAGCTGAATGCTCACAACATGGGTGGGGAGCTGGTCCCCTCCAGATACTGGAGCCACTAATTGTGGCGGAGCAGGTTTGAGGGGATCAAAGACTGTGGGTGTTTTACAAAGGCTGTTCGCTCCAGTAGAAGTAGGGTTCAATGGGGCGCCTGGGTGGCTCAGTCGTTAAGCGTCTGCCTTCGGATAAGGTCATGATCCCAGGGTCCTGGGACTGAGCCCCGCATTGGGCTCCCTGCTCTGCAGGAAGCCTGCTTCTCCTGTTACCATTCCCTCTGCTTGTGTCCCCACTCTCGCTGTGTTTCTCTCTGTCAAATAAATAAAATCTTAAAAAAAAAAAAAAAGTAGGGTTCAATTTGTTAGAGAAGTAATGGCTACCTTCCAGACCAATAGTGAAAAAAGAACAACAACAACAACAACAAAAAAAAAAAACAAATTCAGAGGGAGGAGTTTAAAAGAATTTTAAAGAGCACTCTTGGTGGAATAATAAAGGAATAGCAGCGTACAGATCATAGATGTTTATTCCTGGAATAAACCTTTGAGATCATTTAATCTAATCTCATTACTTATAGATAAAGAAATACACGTCTTATGGGCAACAGACCTGTGGAAATAACGTATTAAAACTGGAGTTATTGTACTAGAAAGAGGGAGAGAGCCCAGAAATGGACATGCAGACTTTGGAGTTGTCTAGGTTCGTGCAGTAATTGAAATCATATATGATGACACCCTTCGCCCTAGGAGATGCACTTCAGCCTCCAAGCAAAGCATGTAGAGAGTGACACACCCATAATGAAATGGCCAAATGGACAGCACCCAAACATAGATAACTATACAGTCCAAACCATGTGAATAAATAAAGTTGGACATTTATATTTCACGTGTTTTGGAATATCAACTGAACTCTAATTACTTTTTACTCTTGGGATGAATCTTTCTGCTTTTCAAAAATTGCTAAGGAAATAAAGGCAGATTCAAAATGTACACAGTGTGATATTGCTTGGCTTAAAACTGTAAATATATAAAATAAAAAGACTATTAGAAAGGTTTAAAAGGTTTGTTGGTAAGCACTGAAAGCACTTAGATCTGATGTGAATCAAATAGGTATACTACAGATTTGCAAAAACAATTGATCATTCTTGAAAGCAAACATCTATGGGTTAAAATAGTTTCAATATTAAATAATGCGGTTCTACAATCTCAGATATTCCAACAAAAATCATGAAATGTGTATACAAAGAGGAGGGAGAAATAAAAACAAGCTAATGACCTCAGCTTATGAGGGATTCAAATAATTATATTTCCTCTATGAAACTGACAATTAGAGATATATAGGCTGTATTTTTTAATTTAATGCAAACTATTATAATGAAAATATATTCAGTGTTTCTAGAGGATAACAGCCCAGGAATTAACTACTAATAGTTATGAACACTTACTATGTACCAGGCACACTGAAGATAGTCATTTCTACAGCCCTCTTAATAATACCGTGAATTGGGTACTATTTTATGCCTATTTTACAAATTTTATAAATGAGGACATTTAGGTACAAAGAATTCAAAAGCAGGGGCACCTGGGTGGCTCAGTTGGTTAAGCAGCCTACTCTTGATTTTGGCTCAGGTCACGATCTCAGGGTCCTGGGATTGAGCCCTGAGTTGGGATCCATGCTCAATAGGAAGTCTGCTTGAGGATTCTTTCTTTCCTTCTGCCACTCCTCTCTCTCTAATAAATAAATAAAACTTAAAAAAAAAAAAAAAAAGGAAAAAGAAAAAAAATTTAAGCTCTATTGATTCTTGAAATGTCGAAATGGATCCAAGCTCAGGCAAGCATGTGCCTGAGATAATGAATGGTCTTAACCAACATTCTACACATGCATCAAAAGATGGAAACCAACAGGAACGAAGGAATAGTGTTCTTTAAAAAGCATAAACCAAGATGTTAGAAGATCAAAAATAAAAGTATAAAAATAAACATAAATTTGTTAGACTCATTTTAAAAATTCAAGCAATAGAACATGTTATTTATAAGAGAATATATATAGAATAAGACATCAACATATTAAAAATATAAAAATATAAAATATTAGTGCTGTGAAATGTGTAAGCCTGACGATTCACAGACATGTACCTTGGGGTAAATAATACATTATATGTTAATTAAAAAAAGAATATTAAAAAAGTATAAAATATTAAAAATAAAAGGATAGCAAATATGTGTCAAACAATTAAAAGAAAAAAATGGAAAACATTAAGGAGGGCACGTGTTGGGATAGCAATGGGTGTTATATGCAACTAATGAATTGTTGAGCACTACAACAAAAACTTAGGATTTACTATATGCTGTATACTGTACTATATATAGGATGTACTATATGCTGACTCACTGAACATAATAAAAAATAAATTAAATTTGAAAAAAGAAAACATTAAATTAAGAATATAACAGAATTGGGATGCCTGGGTGGCCCAGTAGGTTAAGCAGCTGCCTTCGGCTTGGGTCATGATCCCAGGGTCCTGGGATCGAGTCCCATGTCGGGCTCCTTACTCAGCAGGGAGCCTGCTTCTCCCTCTGCCTCTGCCTGCCTCTTTGCCTGCTTGTGCTCTCTCTCTGACAAATAAAATAAATAAAATCTTTAAAAAAAAAAAGAATATAACAGAATATAACAAAAATAACAATATTACACTGACCAAAAGTATAATCTACAATAAAATATAATAGTCCAGATCAGTGCTAATAGCTTTCCACGACAATGGAAATGTTCTATACTTGTGCTGTCCAATATGGTAGACACTGGCCAGTTGTGGCTATTCAGCCTTTGAAATACAGCTAGAGTAGCAGATGGACTGAATTACTTTTAATTAATTAAAAATTTAAATTAAAAAAGCCACATGTAGGAGTGACTATGACATTGAACAGCACATGTCTGGGTCTCAGCATATATGTAGTAGATGTTACTAAAATTAAAAAGAAAGCTGAGAAGTTGTATTTTTAATGTTAGATTATAAAACAATCTTAAGGGGCATCTAGGTGACTCAGTCAGTTAAGCATCCCACTCTTGGTTTTGGCTCAGGTTGTGATCTCAAGGTTGTGGGATCAAGCCCCACATTAGGTTCAGTGCTCACTGGGGAGTCTGCTTGAGACTCTCTCACCCTCTCCCTCTGCCCCTCCCCTCATGTGCATGCACACTCTCTCTCTAAAATAAATCTGCAAAAAATAAAACAATCTTGAAATATTTAATAGACCAAAAATAAGAATATAGATAATCTGAATAATTTAATTGCCAAAATTACCTAATAGTTACATACAGAACTTTGCCCTCCACAAAAAATGTGTATCCACATTAATGAATGTTCACAAATATCGGCCACAAAAAAACCCCACCAAACCTATTTTTGGATTCCCCCAAAGTGGAAATTTTCCCGGCTACAATGCAACAAACTAGAAATTCCTAACAAAATTTTAGTTAAATACACACAAAATTTAACAAGTAGAAAATTTTAAAGAATTAATCTAAATTTGTATCAAATTTATAATGGAAATAATCTCTACAATTAAATTACAACATATGATATACATATATATATATCATGATATACATATCATCCTGCTTGTGGCCCTTCTTATACCTCACTGCCTTTTAGCTTTGAGCTAACTCAATTAACAAGTAAACAAGAAGGGAGGTGGATGGGTTGATAGGGATTAAGACACGCACTTGTGATGAGCACTGGGTGTTGTATGCAAATGATGATTCTCTATATTGTACACCTGAAACTAACATTATGCTGTATGTTAACTAACTGAAATGTAAATAAAAGCTTAAAAAAGGAAGTAAACAAGATTATAAGAAAAGTCAGGGAAAGGAAATAGAAGAAAGTAATTATAAAACCAAATACTTGAGTAATTGAAAAATAAAGAAATACAGGGAAAACTCTCAGTCAAGTTTTAGTAAAAAAATATTAAGTATCCAACACAAAAATGTGAAATGAGAAAGGGATATATATATATAACAGTATATAACAGTCACAGAGATATTTTTTCAAACATTAAAATATTATAACTATATGCCATCACATTTAAAAGTCATAATAAATGGATTATTTCTAGTAAACTATAATTTACCAAACTGACAGAAGAACATATAGAAAAGTTCTGATTGTAACAAAAACTTTTAAAATTTCTTCTATGGTTTCAAGAATTATCTCCCCAAAGTTCCACCATGTCTACAGAGTTCTACAAATGAGTTCTATCAAATCTTCAAGAGACGGAATACCGCTGTTCTAGGAACATTTCAGTCCATAAGAAATAAGTAAACACAAGGCTGACTAAAAATCTGACAAGAATACATTACAGAGAAAATTATAGCCTAAAATATACATAAGTCCGTAAGTAAAAATCAACATTGAATAAAAGCAAATCAAAAGAATACTAAAACAACTACTGTATATTATATGAATGACATGCCTTGAAAACATGGGATTTATCTAAGATTTACTACCAGGAATTTTATTATTTTGACTAAACATTCAAATATATCCAAGGAGAAAAACATTATTTCAAATAGATGTTAAGGGGCTATTTTGTTAAATTCAATACTTGTTTCCAATTTTTAAAAATCCTAGAATCCAGAAATATAGGACTATTTCTGTAACATAATAAGTAACATCTCTGTTAGGAAAACCGTCTCACACTTAACTAAGTACAAATGCATTCTCAATAGCACCACACTTTCTAAAATTCTCATAGACACTGTAGCCCATGCACTAACACATGAAAGAAATGAATACTTGTAACTATTCCCAGAGGAAAAATTTTTACTTTGTGACTTATTTTATCCACCTAGAAAACACAGTTGAAATCTCTATGTCTTAGATTCAAATTGTGTTTCAATGTGCTCATTGAAGAAACACCTAAAAAGGAGATTAAAACTCAAAAACTATAATCTCATATTCTATATGATATCATTTATGTAAAATTCCAGAAATGGCAAAATTTCCATGACAGATCTGTTGTTTGGAGCCAGGGGTGGGGAGAGGGCATTCACTCTGAAAGGGCACTGGGACACTATTCGATCAGGGTGGTGACAACTAATTATATACAAAACCACCCAATTCCTCATACTGCATACTGAACATGGGTGGGTTTTATCACATGTAAATAATACCATTTAAAATTTTATTTGTTAAAAAGAAAGAAAACCACATAAGCAGCCCGTAGTCTCACTACTCAGTCACAACCGCTATTATTAATCCATTGGTGTGCTTCTTAACGCTTGTCACAGACATTTTTTCTTCATTCGTAAACATGATTGGGATCATATAGCTTTTTTATAGTCTGTTTTTATGACAATATAAGCATTTTCTAGATCACATGGTCTTCAAAAATCACCATTTTCATTGGCTACCTAAAATTCAATGTACAGGAATTACTTAATGGTTAAAACTATTTAATCATGTATCTATTGTTAGTCATATTGGTCGTCACCAGTTATTTACTTATGCAAACATTACTGAGAAGAAATTTTTCCACAAGAAGTTCTTTTTTTCCTTCAAAACTTAGAAATATTTTTAAGGACATATTCCGAGAACCGTAATATCGAGCCAAACAGTATAAACATTTTTAAGGCTCTGGCCAAACTCTAGATTCTTGCCCCAAGAACCATACTAATTCCTGCTGATGGGGGCCCTTTTCACCCCTCCAGATTTGGATACTATCATTTTAAAAATCTTCAAGACTTCCTACTGACCTCTCCCCATAACCTCTCAGCCAAAATTTTTTCTTTTTCTGTCTTCATTCCTCTTTTCTCTTCCTTCTTCTCTTGTCACCTTGTTCCCTCTCTCCCCACCTGACTGGTTTCTACTGTAACTGATGTTTTTCTTCTTTATCGAGTGGCATGCTCGTTATAATATAAATCCGGGAAAGAAGGTCCCAACTCGGCCAAAACAGAACAAAGCACGGGAACTACAGCTCTTCCCTAGAATTTAGTACAGAAGATCGAAGAATCAAATGCGTTTCAGAGACTGGAATGTCAGAGGCCAGAGACTGCAAGGCTGTCTTAGGGAGAGCGGAGAGGGAGTCTGGGAAAGCAGAGAGTCAACGAGTTGGGCTTAAAGGCTGTCATTTCCTTTCTTAAATCCTTTCTTTCAAAAAAAGGGAGGGGACAAATATCTGGGGATAGAAGAGTCACCGGGCTCTGGTGAGAAACAGGCACATGATAATCAGCTAAAGGAATAAATATATTCATAAACCGACCTTTCTAATTTGGATTTCAGGGTTAGTTACTTCTTCAGTTTGTTCACTATGTCCACTTCGGACAACCTCCGCCTGTAGCTGTCCCTCACTTTCCCCACCTTGGGTTTGTACTGCAGGGTGCTAAACCATCACGTAAGTGCTTTGGGTTATCATTACAAAGCTACATGCGATCGGGGTCATTCTGCTCGGGGTTCACTGCACACACCACCAGGAGAGACGCCAAGTAAATGTGGGATGAAGGTACGTGGGGTGTGATATTGGGGGTGATTTCTTATTACCAGCAAATGGGGCAAGGGTTCCCCTCCTCTTCAGATTTAGGAGCAGAGGGAGAGCACAGAGATGATTCCAGGTAAGAGGGGACAAAATGGCAACAGCACATTAAAGGGACCGGAGAGCGGCACCTGGGTGGCTCAGCTGGTCGAGTGTCCGACTCTCGGTTTCGGCTCAGGCCCTGACCTCAGGGTCATGAGATCGAGCCCTCTGTTGGGTTCAGCACTCAGCACAGTCTGCTAGGAATTCTCTCCCCCCCCCATTCTCTCTCTCTCAAATAAATAAAATCTTTAAAAAAGAAAATATGATTGCAAACTTCAACCAAGTTCTGTAAAGGAAGGTTTCTGTACATGTGCTACATGTTCCGAATCATGTGAGCATGTAGACTTGACCGTTCTTATTTAGATCACCTGTGGAGAGCTCAAACTAAGGTGCCTGGATTATCAGTATTGTGCTGGTTTGGCTGCCTTTCCAAAAATCCTCGAGGGTGGTACTTACATAAGGAAACTCTTCAGGTTGTCTGCTGTCATTTACCGTAAGGAATGGCTTGTGGGCTTAACTGTTTAGAAATCTGTAAACAGAAATGAAGACTGCCTGTTTTCTGCAGAGGAAATCCTCTACAAAAATTCTCTCTGTCGCGTAGTGATCCCAAGGGGCACGTGCACCCCAATGTTCACAGCAGCCATGTGCACAACAGCCAAACTATGGAAAGAGCCCAGATGTCCATCAGCAGATGAATGGATAAAGAAGATGTGGTATAGATATACAATGGAATACTGCTCAGCCATCAAAAAAAACCCCCAAAATCTTGCCATTTGCAACGACATGGATGGAACCAGAGGGTATTATGCTGAGCGAAATAGGTCAATCAGAGAAAGACAATTATCATATGATCTCACTGATACGAGGAATTTGAGAAATCAGAGGATCATAGGGGAAAGGAGGGAAAAATGAAACAAGACGAAACCAGAGAGGGAGACAAACCATAAAAGACTCTTAATTTCAGGAAACAAACTGAGGGTTGCTAGAGGGGAGGGGGGTGGGAGGGATGGGCTGGCTGGGGGATGGACATTGGGGAGGGTATGCGCTACGGTGAGCACTGTGAATTGTGTAAGACTGATGATTCACAGACCTACACCCCTGAGACAAATAATACATTATATGTTAAAGAAATCTGTATCATAAATGAAAAATTAAGTAACAAAAAAGTTGCCACTAGTACGCCAATGCATGTCTAACTCTCTTTTTCCTAAGTGCAAGCTTCCTCTCATGGGACTCGGTCTAAGACGCAGCAGGGTGATCACCTACTAGATCCAAGATGGGTCCATGATTCAGTGGAGTTAATCCTTCCACGCGGCCTACCATGAAAAAGAGTCAAGCCAATCAGATTCCTGTCCCCTGGAAATTTAAATTAGCAAATGCACAAAAAAATGCTGGATTTTCCTTCCTGCTCTTTAGAAAGATCCAAAGCCTCAGCTAAAAGGCAGTGAGGTAGAAGAAGGGCCACAAGCAGGATCCCCAGAGTTGTGCAGTGCAGAACCTGGGTAGCCATTCTTGGCAACCTTGGCAATGAACACAGAAGCTGTGCTTAGGAGGATACACAAGTCATAAGTAAGCTGAAGCTATGAGGTAGGGAAAGATAGATGAGGTGGGGAAAAAGAATGAACCAGCTGCAGTGGCTATAGGGGACTAGTCCACCCTGAATGCAGATAAAAGGGGGTACATTATCTACAGATGATCTAAAAAGAGTAATAAAACTGGCTAAAAGCTGGTCTTGGGGCACCTGGGTGGCTCAGCGGGTTAAAGCTTCTGCCTTTGGCTCAGGTCATGATCTCAGGGTCCTGGGATCGAGCCCCGCATCGGGCTCTCTGCTCAGCAGGGAGCCTGCTTCCCCACCCCCACCCCCGCCTGCCTCTCCGCCTACTTGTGATCTGTCTCTGTCAAATAAACAAATTAAACAAACAAACAAACAATTAAAAGCCGGTCTTGTTTTCATCAATACCATGCACTTGCGATTCTAGACAATGTCAGGGATAAAAAACTCCTAACTCCCCTGCCCCTGACTTAGGTACACCACTGGTCAATGAGTAGTAAAAGGAACAGAAATCTGGAGTAAGGGGGAGACTTCATAAGGACAGGGCCATGTAGGGTGTGCTGGAGGTAAGTGAAAGAGGCTCAGTTCCTTGCAATCAAAAAGCTAAGTTAACACCCGTCACCGATCTCAGGACACCCGCCCCTTGTGCTTCACACTTGCTCTATTGTATTTATTTTGTGTACAAAATACTTCTAAACCTTCTAAAACCTTGAATACAATGTTTGCAAGATGAATTAGTAGCTGACATTCCAATGTATGCGGTGTGGAATATTCCAGTGAAAAGAAAATATTTTATAAGATAATACAGCCTTCATGTTAAGGTGAGATAAAATAAAGCCCTGGATTTCTAACAACTACAAGACTCAAGTCTCTTTGAGCATCTCTTCTGGTTTTCTTTCTACCTCACGGATTTCTATCTACCTCCAGTTTTCCATCTTTTCTATTGGTTTCTTTCTGCCCCTTAAGATGACGCCTCCCCATCTCCCCACTCGGATCTCTGCTCCTCTGTCCCTGTACTCTCTCCCGTGTTTACTCCACCCAAGGCCATGACCCCAACTACCACTTAGTTACTAAGGATTCCAAAGTTTGGCTGCAACACTGACTACTCTAAAGGTCTCCCAACTCTGTTTCTCTTTCAAGTACTTAAAATTCACTATGTCTAAAACCAAAATTCATCTTGGGATTTGCCTCTCCCCCTAAACTTCCCATCTCAATATATTTCATTACCATCCACCTAGTAACTTAAATGAGAAAACTTGACTTACCTTTATGTTCCTCATTATCCATCACTTTCAATGTCATAAAGCTCTACTGATTCTCCTCCTAAAGATTTCACAGCCACACCCCCCCATTCTACTCTTCACTGTAACTATCACACGAGGGCCTCATTATCTTCCGTGTGAACTGTGCTATCAATTTCCAAACTGGTTTTCCCATCATGAACAATTCTTCACTTCTGCCTCCCCTCACTGCCACCAGCATTCTCGCTTGAAAATATATCAAAAATATCTTTGTCACTTTTCCAATTAAAATCTTCTCTAAAGGTTCCCTATTTTCTATGAGGGAAAGTCTAGATTAATCGAAAGTATGTCCTCATTCCCCCAAAGTCTGCTATCAACTTCCTTTAATTTCATCTTGTATTTCTCCCTACTCCAGCCTTACCACCGATAATCCAACTGAAACCACCCTTGTCATATATCCAACTTGGTCTACTTCTTTTAACTCCTTTTCTTTGAACATCCTTTTCCCTCCACCTTGTCTGGACCATAAATACCTACATATTTCTATCGGTCAAGATCCTTGGGTCCACACCATAACTGCTCTAGCAAAAAAAGACATTATAGGATATTAGTCACTCATGCCATCTTCTGAGTGGTATGGGGAAACTTAAAGAATCTTCAGGAAAATCAGGGGCCAACCTGTTTACCCTGGAGCCAAAAACAACACCCAACTGCTCTACTCTCCTCCAACTGACACACACATCACAACTTTCCCCTTTCCTGCATAGCTCACCCTAAAACTTTACTTCTCCAGAGGATAAATCCCACACACTTACCACTTCTCTTGCTCACTTCTATAGCAACGCCTCCTACAGGCATCTCTGACCACTGAAATCTAGGTCACGAGCTCCAAATGAGGCTAGGGAGAGTTTTTTTGACTTCTATTTTGGGAGGCAAAGAGTTTCTCAATTATTAGAAGAGTGAGTAAATGGATCTAGGCAGCAACCATCCACTACATCCTTCCTCTTTGATGCCCAAATTAATATTCTCCTTCCAAGACTCATCAGCTCATTCCCTCAGGTGCTGGGCTCCCACTTTCACAGAGCATACCTGTGCCATGGCATGCCACATTGGAACTGTGTGTTTGTGTTTCTCTCACTCCTAAACTCCATAAAACCCTTGAGGGTCATGGGTGTGCTTGATCCTTTTTTGCATTATTCTCTTCTCCCTATTTAACATGTAGCCACTGTCTGGCATATGGTAAGCACTTAATAAATGTTCTTTTGGGGAGAAAGTAAAAACCGGAGAAATCCTCATTCAAATGTACTTTATCTACAAACATTTTAGCGATTTAGCTGAATTCTCTTTTACTCAATACCCCCAATTCCGGGGAATATTTTAAACTCTGATGTAATGATATAGCATTGTAAGGTACAATGTGTCTAACCAATATTTAAAAAACACTTTTAAATAGTTTGTGGTTTTCTAATACACCCAAGGGAAACTGGAACTCTAGCATGAGTCTTCCCTCAGATTTAGCCAAGCACAAGCAATCTGAATTCAGAATCCCATGATATTAGTAACAGAGATGTGACTTTAAAATGGAAATATAGTAGTGGGGAAGGGTCCAGAGAGGGGACCTCAACTGTAAAAGTCATTTAAAATGAGTTCTGTTTGTTTTGTTAATAACCATGGGATTTGTATCGATGTTACTCTGCCTTCACTTTGACATCATAAAGTGGTCTCCACGGACCTGCTGACAGCTTCATGAGCTGATCGTGACAACGGTCTATGTCCAATGAGAGGGAACGGGCAAGGAGGGAGTACGTTATTTTTATAAGTGAACATAAAGAGAATAGTAAATAAGCATGTTTCCCTTCTTTCTTTGAAATACATCAATTTTTGAAAAAAATTGGTCATCTGGCGCCAATTCAAGGTATTTAACATCGATCTTTGATAACCACTTAGTCAAAATTAATTGTTATGAATCAGTTAGTTCCGTGAGACAATTCACATAGGGCCCAAATCGTGGCTTCCCACTCCTGTCCCCCAAATTGTGTAATTCCATGGCCCTGCAGTCTTGGAGAACAGACCGTGCATGCAGGCAGCGGGAATGAGGTAGGGGAGGCTTCGCAGCAACAAATACAAATTCTGTTAGAAAACACTGAGAACCCACGTCCTAGGGCCACTCTGATCACTGAGAACAAAGGTAGAAAAACAAAGTCAATTTTAATATTTAAATCCATTCTTCTCCCCATATTTTTAAAAGATGAAAACATAAAATGAGACGTTTGACACTGAATCATCCATTTCCCCCGGCATAACAAACCTCTTATAATTTCATAGGCAAATCCTGCGAACTTCTTTGTGCTAAACGTGCTCACTGGAGTACCTATACTTGCAGAGAACACAGCACAATGTATAGAGTGGTCAAATCCCTAAGTTGAAGGGCTGAGACTAATGTAACTTTGTGTGTCAACTACACTCCACAAAAAAATAAAGAAAACAAAGAGTGAAGCTTAACATTTTATAAATTCTTAATAAAATTTCCTGGTTAAATTAAAAAAAAAAACCGAACAGAAAGAATCCAGTTGAAGTCGCTACAGTAGTATGTTTGTTATCACGGTAGTATACAGGGCTATTTTAAACATAGTGAGAGCACTAGAGTACAATATAGATCATTTACGTTCCAATTACGACCGCCCGGGTTTAATTTCATGGTAGACTTGGCAAGAAAGGAAGGATGGACTAGCATTCACCTGTGGTCTCCATACAGTTCTTGGCTTAATTTCACCAAAGCACAGGGTGAGCTACGAGGGGCCATTAATTAAAGTCCAAAAGACCAGGTGGGAGAAGAATGTTTATTCAGTGAAACTACTATTTTCTCAGGCTGTTCCTACAGTGTGTGAATAAGGATTTTCACCATCAGATGAAGAAAAGAGAACATTTCAGAAATGTCTGTACTTTCTAAATATTAGGCTGAAATTCAAACAGTGCTCCTAATAAATTCTGACAGTGTTTATACGTGTTTTTAATCTAATCATTTATATATTTTTTTCCTTCTAAAATGATTAATCTGTTCGTGCATGTGGCTTTGGCAAGTAGTAGAACTGTGTTTTTACAGCTCTGGTCACATCAGTCTCTACGTAGTTGGGACTTCTCCCTCTTCCTGTAGCACGTCAGTATTAGATTTCTCCCCCGCACCCTTTCATCCATCACCCGCCCTCTGCTCTATTTTCCTTCCTATTTCTCTTTGTTTCCCTTTCCCTCTTCTGTCTTTCTCCATTATGGACTGCAGTAATATAGAGCTAGGATATATTTTTATTTATGAAATATCTTCAATAAAATGGAAATGACGATATTAACTTCACCGGATTCTTGTGAGGATATGTGTAAAATGCTTAGAACCGTGCTGGGTATGGAGAAAATAAAAACCACATTGAGATACCACCTCACACCAGTCAGAATGGCAAAAATGGACCAGGCAAGAAACAACAAGTGTTGGAAAAGTTGTGGAGAAGGGAACCCTCCTACACTGTGGGTGGGAATGCGAGTTCGTGTAGCCACTTTGGAAAACAGTGTGGAGGTTCCTCAAAAAGTTAAAAACAGAGCTACCCTATGACCCAGGAATTGCACTACTGGGTATTTACCCCAAAGATACAGATGTAGTGAAAAGAAGGGCCACGTGCACCCCAATGTTCATAGCAGCAATAGCCACGATAGCCAAACTGCGGAAGGAGCCGAGATGCCCTTCAACAGACGAATGGATAAAGAAGATGTGGCCCATATACAATGGAATAATATGCCTCCATCAGAAAGGATGAATACCTAACTTTTGTATCAACAAGGATGAGACTGGAGGATATTATGCAGAGTGAAATAAGTCAAGCAGAGAAAGTCAGTTATCATATGGTTTCACTTATTTGTGGAACATAAAGAATAGCATGGAGGACATTAAGAGAAGGAAGGGGAAAATGAAAGGGGAGAAATCAGAGGAGGAGACGAACCATGAGAAACTCTGGACTCCGGGAAACAAACTGAGGGTTTCAAAGGGGAAGGGGGTGGGGGACGGGTGAGCCCAGTGATGGGTATTGAGGAGGGCACGGACTGCATGGGGCACTGCGTGTTACACGCAAACAAGGAATACGGAACCCTGCATCCAAAAATTACATACTGTAATTAGTGTTACAGTACTATCATGTACTGTACGGTGACTAACATAATAAAGTTGTGTACACATAAGGGAGAAAAATTCCCTTGATTTTTGGTAGATATTACATGAAATTTTTTAATCCTTGTTCTTGATTTAAAAGCAGAGGAGTGCTAACTAGGTGATGGGGATGAGGGAGGGCACTTGTCATGATGAGCACCGGGTGACTGTGCGGCATCACTAGATTGTATGCCTGAAACTAATATAACGCTGTATGGCAACTAACCGGGATTTAAATTAAAATTAAAAAAAAATAAAAGCAGATGAGTGAAATGTCTACCATTTCTCTGACAAAAGCAGTCTGAGTAATCTTCTTTAATTGTTCTTCCATTTTCTCTCCTGATCTTAATGAATTCTTAGAGTCCCCAACATTTTTAGAGCAGTAGCTCCTTGTCTATTGGGGATGGCAACAGAAGCTCTGGCCTTCGTTCCAGAAAAGTGCCCAGGCACACATCCCAGGGCTCTCCTCAACACTGCCAGTTCATCTATTGGCCACTTCGTTGTCCATAAACTATCTCAGAACCTCTGCTCCAGAGCAAAGGTTTTCCTATCCTGCCTGGTAACAGACTACACAAATGAAAAAAACAAAACAAAACAAAACCAAAAATGTGCTTGTGACAACACCAAAGCAGGACAGAGAGAGAGGGAGGGAGGGAGGGAAAAGGTGTGTGTAGGAGGGGGAGGGTTTCTTGGAAAATACATGGTTACTGATATTTCCATAACTAAACAAAATCATTACTTTGGGGGAAATAGAAAACACTGTGGGACATGTCTGCCCTTATTTTAGGGTTTGGCGTTATTTGATCGTGCATTAGATTGGAGGAGATGAACTTTTCAGGTGTCAGGACCATGACCCATCCGTGCCCTGCCTCAAGACCGAAACCAGTGTGGTCGAGTGGAGAGAGCAGAGATTCTGGACGTCTGTGTTCTGATTGTCTTCTTTCCCTCCCTTGCCTTGGATAAGATACTGCATTTCTCAGAAGGCCTGCTTCCTTGCTTCTGAGAAAGCAGTATCACCTACCTCTCAGACTCGTTGGGGAGAACACAAGAGTGGTGTGTTAAGGTTCGTAATGCTTACAGGCTTCCTTCCAGTTTTCTTCTTTTTGAACACTAGAAGTCTGCTGAGTGAATAGTTGACGGTGAAGCTTGCTTCCCTCGTTATTTGAAGAGCAACTTCAGAGACCGTCACAGCATGATTTCTGTGGCCTACTGATCCTATATGAATGGCAGGTTCTTTTTTTTTTTAATGTAAAATTTGACTTTAGAAACATCATTGTGGGATAGTGCTATTCTGAGAATGGGACCTCCTTAAAAAACAGAGGGAAACTGTCCACGTGCCAATTTTCTTAGAGGTATAGAGAAGGTACAGAGACAAAAAAATGAGAAGGTGGACAAGAATGAAATGGTAAAAATGAGTGTCATATACTATATTCCTTTATGCATTTTATAATAGAGAACAGTACAATTAGCATGAATCCTCTGATACTTTTACACTTTTATTTTAAAGACAAATTCTCCGGGTGCCTGGATGGCTCAGCCAGTTAAGCATCTAACTCTTGATCTAGGCTCAGTCATGATCTCAGGGTTGTGAGATCCAGCCCCGCGTCAGGCTCCATGTTCTGCACGGGGTCTGCTTGAGATTCTCTCTCTCCCTCTGTGTCTGCCCCTTTCTCTGCTTGCATGCTCTCCTTTTCTCAAAATAAATAAATAAAATCTTCAAAAAAAAAAAAGATTCTCAGCCTTTTACCCTTATTCATGTTTGTTTTCTACTTGTTTCATAATCTAGGGGCTGAAGAAATAAAATATCATATCTGGCAATGGTTTGTCATGGCAACATTGTGGATAAACTTTTTCGTATTATTTGATTAATTAAGCATGCCACACAAATTCCATCTGCTTATGATGTGTGCGGTAATTAATGTATGGTAAAGAGGCAATTTTTACCTTATAAAAGAATTTCCACTGAGAGGAAAAATTAGTATTTCCTGAATTCTTTCCCACCCACAGCTTATGCCAAAAGTGCATTTATAGTTTTATGTTTACTATACTTCTCTTTTCCTATTTCCCCATCTTTCCTTTGGTAAAACCAAAGAAGACACTTGCTAAGAGAGGCACACAAGTTTTGCCCTTTCTTTTGTTTTCCTTCTTCTGGGACGGTAGCTGTTACATGATTTTTGTTCGAGACACTGAATTTACAAACACATGAAATTTACATGAAATGCCAATCATCTCTGCTAGTAAACATTTACTGAACGTCTACTATATGCATCAACATTAGGCACTGGGAACACAAAAATGGGTTAGATATAACTGATGCCCTTCACGTGTGAACTGTCTATTGGGAACAACAGATGCTAAATTAAATTATTATAAAATGAATACCCTCTCTAATCAGGCTGGTGCCCAGGAGTTTTCTGGCACAGAGGATGACATGATGAATTCTGCCGAGAAGGAGGGGGTATCAGAGATATAATCTCATAAAGGAAGAACGTGGAAATGAATCTTAGAAGGTGAAGGGTTCCAATAATGGCAGACTAGATCACTAGAACCACCCATGCCCCTGTGAACCGCTGGACATGGCATAAAAACAGCTGACTTAATGTCCACAATAGCCAAACTATGGAAAGAATCTAGATGCCCATCAACAGATGAATGGATAAAGAAGATGTGGTATATATATACAATGGAATACTATGCAGCCATCAAGAGAAACGAAATCTTGCCATTTACAATGACGTGAATGGAACTAGAGGGTATTATGCCAAGCGAAATAAGTCAGTCAGAGAAAGACAATTATCACATGATCTCTCTGATATGAAGAATTTGAGAGGCAAGGCAGGGGTCCTGGGGGTTGGGGGAGAGAAATGAAACAGGATGGGATGGGGAAAGAGACAAACCATAAGAGACTCCTAAACTCATGAAATGAACTAAGGGTGGCTGGGAGGTGGGGGGGTAGGGATAGGGTGGCTGGGTTATGGACATTGGGGAGGGTATGAGCTATGGTAAGTGCTGTGAAAGTGCTGTGTAAGCCTGATGATTCACAGACATGTTCCCTGGGGCATATAATACATTATATGTTAATTAAAAAAATAAAATTAAAAAAAAACCCAAAACAGCTGACTTAAGGCACTGAACGGCTTACAAAGGAGTAAGCAATTTTAAGGTCAAGGAACTGGAAACAGAACCGCATAGAGGTAAGCCTGCCATTTGGGGGTTCCTTCTCCCTTAGGGACATCTGTCAAGTCCAAAAGAAGGGACTGAAAGCCTGAGGAGTTGAGCAGAACATCTGACAGTTTCCTAAGGCTAAGGGAACAAAGTTGGGAGTCCAGAATCACCAAAATGAGTGAGAGCGAGCTCACCATTTCCGGCTGTGGCACGGGGCCCTGAGGAGGGAGCTGTAGTAGAGTCTTAGGGTAAGTCGGAAAAACACCAGCCATCAGAGTGACCGCAATCCACATGCCAGATACATGGTTACGTGCAATAAATCCTTACTGAATGACTGATTAAATGATCAGATCTGTGAATCAAGGAGGTGATGGTCCTTCTTTTTGCTAGCTGCCCCATCGGAGAACATATAGAAGCTGGATAGCCATGTGGCAGAGGAAAGGGGGAACCCAAGTGCCAAGAGAATGTAAATCCAGAGTTGGGGTTGTGAAATAGGAAGCCTCAGACAAGAAAAGAGAGGGCGGAAGGTGCGTGCAGCTGTGACCCCCATTTCCGGCCAACTTTGTCCCACTTGGCAAATTGAAATAGGGAGAAAGGTGAGTAGGCGAGAGGGTTAGGGAGTAAGGTGGTGGGAACAGAACTCAGCTAAGAAACAGGAAAAGAAAAAAAAAAACCACTCTATTAGATAGCAATCATAGTTTCCTACGGTTGTACAGAAAAGATATCCCTTAAATCCACTATGATATTAACTAATTATGTTAACAGCAATTTCACTGTGTACCACATTGGAACTAATTTTATTTTAACTGTGGTCTGTGGAAATCTTAGGTCTCTCTTGATTTCCAGTCCCCTCTCTAGGTCTCCAGCACCTAAGGGTTTGAATCTCCAAGCTGAACTGTTTCCTTATCTTGTGAAATTTGTTTTCCCCAAGTTCTAAAAACTGAGGGTTTCATGTTGACTGTTCACAAGAAGTCGGAGCTGTTCAAATCTGTGCACGCTTTCTTGAAATATTAGAGTTGTGAGTGAACAAAGGCCAAGTTTCCATTTTGTAGCTGAATGATAAATGAGGCAAGCCTAGCACAGCTTTTATACAAAATACAAAATCAAGATGTGTCTTTCTTTCTCTTTCTCCCGTCATGCTTAAAAGGACAAGCTGACTGCCTTAAAAAGTGTGTTTATTCACACAGCAAGCCTGGCTTTATTGAACTGTGTTCTGTGGATGCCATGTGTTTATAAATATCCTAATCCTCAGCTTCTTCCTCTTCTGTCAAGTGGATATTTTGTATGTTATGCATTAATGCAAAATTGTTTAAAGGGTGAAAAATCAAAAGTCAGGAAATGCCTAGTTAAGGATTTGGGGAGCAAAGAGAACTTGGCCAAA
This sequence comes from Procyon lotor, assembly GCA_028646535.1. Classification (NCBI taxonomy): domain Eukaryota; kingdom Metazoa; phylum Chordata; class Mammalia; order Carnivora; family Procyonidae; genus Procyon; species Procyon lotor. Next base: position 96,968,243 of record CM053612.1, on the reverse strand, counting down.
TTACATACCCTGGGCAAATTCTGACACAGTTTTTACCACATGAACAGAACTGCATTGAAGGTATAAATTTTCAAGGGAAGGAGGGATAGAAAAATTACATTCAGGCCACAACACCCATGTAATTGGGCTATAGAACCTTTGGAATTTCCTGACGACCATTCTAAAATTTGGACTTTGCGCACAGATATTATGGTAACAGAATTTGCGTTTAGTTTCCATGGGCTTATTAAAGGAAGAAAGCATTCTTGAGAAATTTTCAACTTAGTAGTCCCCGTTCCAAAGTTCTTAACTCATGGGTCTTTATGAGACCGCAAGGTAACAACGACAGCAAAAAAAAAAAAAAAGGAACAAAAGATTAATGTCTTAATGACTAAAGAATCAAGTTTTCATAAAAGTCAATCTTTAGCACTTCCTCTTGTTCCATACATGCAAATAATAACCATATGTGGTAATATGGCTTTCTAGATAAAATCAGATCAATTCTTTCATATCTGCTGAGAATTAGAAATCAGTGGCTATCTAACACCATTTCCCTACCAACTCCCTGAAGAGGTTGAGAATTTTCAACAAAATTTGTTGTTAAATTCTGAGTCAGAAAAGTCACATTTTTCATGGTTATGCCTGCCCGAGATCAAAAGTTCCTTTCAACTGCACAGATTTAAATGGATAAAAAAGGAGTATATGAATCTCCATGCTTTATAAAGTTTGAGTCTTCTTCAGAAAGAGAGTAGAAATGGATCAACTTTCCATTTATCTCTTGGAGTGGAGGAGAAAATTCCATACACAAAACTGAGAAGCTCCTATTGAGTTAAAGTTAGAATTTCATTATTACATTTGTGAAACATTAACAATAAATGCTGATTATTGGCAATTGTGTTCTCTTGAATAATAATTACAACAGCTAATACTTGTTGATTTCTCACTTTGTGCTAGTCATTGTGCTACGCCCTTTGCCTACTTATCTCATTTAAGCGATCCTTTGTACAGAGATGGAGATAGCTGCTTAACAAGGTTTGGGAACTTGCATGGCGAGTGCCTGTCCTGGCAAATAGTGCACAATGCTGCTCTACGCCAAAATCTGGTGCATAGCTAGTGAATACTATTCAGTAGAAAATATAGAAACCAGCACTACATATGTCTTTCTTGATTCAGCCAAATCATAGCTTCTGGAGAGTGGAAAGTGTGAGAAACATGAATTTAGATTCCCACTATTCCAAATGAGAAGCTGATTATTGAAGAAACAAACATTGAAATGTTTGATCTTTCACCAGAGGGTGTTAATATATCACAAGTATTTTAATGTTTTTGAAGATTTTACTTATACATTTATCTGAGAGAGAGAGAGAGAGAGAGAGACCGTGTGTGCATACACATGCATGTGCATGAGCAGGGGAGGAACAGACGGGAGAGAGAGGAAAGAGGCAAGGATTCCAAGCAGACTCCCTGCTGAGCAGGGAACCCGACGTGAGGCTCCATCCCACCCTGGGATCAGGACCTGAGCGAAAACCAAGAGTCAGATGCTCAACTGACTGAGCCACCTGGGTGCCCCTATCACAAATATTTTAATTACTCTCGGGAACAGAAGGGTAAACAGAAAAAATCCTCTCACTCTGTGATGTGCTAAAAAGTGACAAGTAGCAGCTGTTGTTTATTTGGTCAGGTTAGCTTCCTGAAGGTCATTTTTCAAGGGAAATGTAGGCTACTGCAAAAAGAAAGTCTTTTCTTTTGTGGCATTTGTTCACACATGGAATAGGCTAATTGAATTTTACCATTTATAATCTTGTTCATTTATAAATAGCCCATAAGCGGGAGGAATTTAAAAATGCAATTAAGTGAAAATGTCATTTCAAGAACCAGTCTTAGCCATCTTCAAATTATTCTATTGAACATTCAATTCTTTGCTTTAGATTCATTTTCACTTTTGCCCAATGTATACATTCACGTATTTTATTTATTAACTTTTTTCTTCTTCTTCCATCACATTTTTAATTGTGCCATAATCTGCAGGCTGTTTTTTAAATTACTATATTATGTTCAGTTATTTTAAAAAGTCAAGTACTTCCCCAAGGTTTTGGCAAGGTCCATAATGGTAGTTGATTACAACGGTAACCTGCCTCGTCGACTCCAATTTTTCCCATCCCAAAGCCACTGTGATAGATACACATTGCTACTCTTGAAAATTTTTCAGTCCTGGCCAATAGCTATTAGTTCTGCCAGGGATGATGATGATTTTTGTTCTTGCTCCATCTCACTGTCACCCCACTCCCACATACAATTTCCATCTCCAATCCTCCAGTGTATTAGCAGAGTTTAGGACACGCTACCCGAAAATACGGCACCTCGCCATACTGAATATTTCCAGCTGAAGGAACCTGAGAAAGGGCATGCGCAGGGAGAACTCTCTGATCTTTCCCTGAAGTTGGTCAGAGAAACATGTGACAGGTGCCCTTTCCATACCTGGAGGAAAGAAGCAGTTTTATCTCTGAAGACAAAGAGCCATGGAGAGGAATGTGAACCAAGAGGACTTGCTATGCTTTTTCTCAGCTAACACATTTAGCACACACCCCTTTAAGTCCTATGACATTTTCCCACGACTTCACCAACCCTAGCATGTAAACACTCAGGTTCAGCCATTTCTTTGGGTCTTCATTTCCTTATGAAGGTCCCCTGTCACATAAAACTTACATTAAATACATTTGTAAGCTGTTCCGTTAATCTGTCTTTGTCAATCTAATTTTCAAACCCAGCCAGGGACCCAGAAAGGATCAAGGAACTTTTCCCTCCTCTACGGTACTTATGTAATTTTGCTTAGGTTGTAATTTGGGTTTTACATTATTATGACTCTGTAAATCCTATTTATAACTGAGTTATGTTATATACTAGGACTATTTTCTCATGAAAAATTTGTTTTTTCTTAGTTACCAATGGTCTTGTGTTTGATTGCTTAGTTTTGTGTATACTTGCTACCAATATACCTTCTAATTATGCTCAAGTTGTGTACGTCTTTCAGAACACTGGGACAATTTGACATCTTTGGATAAATCCCTCCAATGTCCCGAGCTGCTCCCACCTGGACTGACTACTATCTACAGTGCTGTCTGTTATCTACGGATACAAATTTAGTGGCTTAAAAACAATACACGTTTATTATCTCACTGTTTCCCTGGGCCAGAGGTCTGGGCTTGGCATAACTTGTTCTCTATTCAGGTTCTCACTGGGCTAAAATCAAGGTGATGGCCAGGGCTGTGTTCTCATCTGAGGCACAGAATCTTCTTCCAAACTCCTGTGGCTCTTTGGTCGCTTGCGGTCATAGAACTGAGGCCACCCACCATTCCCTGCCAGGTGATGCTCTCTGCACAATGGCTGTCTGCTTCTTGAAGGTCAACCGGAGAGAAACTCTGTTGCTTCAAATCTCTGACTTCTTCACTCTATAATCTCTAGTCCTTGTTTTAAAGGACTCACCCAAATAGGTCAGATTCACCCGGGATAATCTCCTTTTTGATTAACAAGTTCAACTGGTTAGAGGCCTTAATTACATCTCCAAAATTTCTTTGCCTACATCATCAACATAACGCAATCATGGGACAGAAAGCCCATCCTGTCCACAGGTCCTGCCCAGGCTCAGAGGAGGGGAATCATTCAGGATATGTATATCAGGGGGTGGGACTCCTGGGAACCATCCTAGAGTAATTCTGCTACCACTATACCTAATACCTAGAAGTCACCCAGGAATCTCCCTTCATTACCATCATGAGAATCCCCTTAGCCTTTCTCTTAGGCTGGAGTCCCTGTTTCCTGAACCCTGTGTTTCTTCTTTCTTAACTCCATAATTTTGTAGAAGCACATTTCAGCTTCCTGAAAAGGGCTGCTTGGGAAGTAAGTTTTGTTTCTTAGGAACTGAATATGGGATTCTACGTTCAAAGTTGTTTTTCCTCAGAATTTCGAGTGCACTATTTCTCTGGTGCTTTCTAGCTTCCACTATTGCTAAGTCTGACGTCCTCTAACACTTGATATTTTGGACGAACTTCGTTTTGTTTTGTTTTGTTTTCCTCTCCCTGAGAGCTTGCCGAATCTATTTTCTATGCCCAGCTTACTGAAATCTCTTGATAATGTGCTTTAGTGTTGGTCTACTTCATCCATTGTTCTAGACACTTAGTATCTCTTTCAATCAGGACACTTGTGTTCTTCAATTCTAGGAAATTTGTTTTGAAAGATTTTATCGATGATTTCCTCCCCTCTGTTACCTCTATCCTCTATTCATAGAACTTCAATTATCCTAGAACATTCTAGATGGGTCTCTATGTTTTTTTAATCTTGTATTTCTTCCTTTCCCTTCTGGTTTCTTTTTTTTTTTTTTTCTTTAAAGATCTTATTTATTTGACAAAGAGAAACACAGCGAGAGAGGGAACACAAGCAGAGGGAATGGTAGCGGGAGAAGCAGGCTTCCTGCCGAGCAGGGAGCCCGATGCGGGGCTCGATCCCAGGACCCTGGGATCATGACCTGAGCCGAAGGCAGACGCTCAATGACTGAGCCACCCAGGCGCCCCTCCCCTCTGGTTTCTATTCTACTTTCTAGGGGCTTCCCTTCAGTATATCTTCCAATAGTTTGTGCTATCACAGTTTTAACTTCTAATGTTTTGTGTTCACTGAATATTTCTTTTTTACAGTATCTACCTCTTGTTTCATAGATTCATATCTTCTCTGAAGATAATAATAGTTATTATAGACTTTTTTTCTTTCCATTGTATTGCCATTTCCACTCTTTTTTTAAAAAAAAAAAAAAACACATGTCTGGCAGTCCTTAGCCATCTGGTCACATTTAAGAGTGGGGCACTAAAAAAGATGATTGGGAGCTCTTGGGAAGAATGCTTGTCAACAGTGTTTTTCTCTCTAGGGTAATATTTGGAAGACCTCCGATTTGAATATTTTGTGCTCATTTCCCTTGGATGTTAGGTTTTCAGAAAAGAAGCTTCTGACCTCTTGCCTAGAAGGTACATGTCTGGCTGCCAAAATTCTTGAGTCATATGAACGAAGAAGGCTAAAGATCTCAAGTCCCATATATAAGGTTTATCTTAATCCCTATGTTTTCTACTTGGTCTCTCGGTCTTAGCTGTGCCTGGTATTGTGTTCAAAGATCATCTGCTTATCCTCTTTACAGAATAAGCCTCGAGTCTCCTGCCAGAATGGGGGAAGGATGTTTGCTCAGGTGCCTAAATTTGGAATGGAGATATGAGGTACTAAATTCTTAAACAGATTTTCAACCAATTCTCCACCTGCCAAATCCTACTCCTTTGGAGGATTCTGCAATGTACATTAGGTTATTTCTCCCCTTCTCCAACTTCCAGTTTAGGATTCAGCTTTCTCCCATCTGCTAAGTCGTTTAACTCCCATCTAGCCGCCCACCAACTTCCAAAATGTTGTCACTGTTGTCTAGTATCTCATTCTTTTTTTTTTTTTAAGATTTTATTTATTTATTTGACACAGAGATCACAAGTAGGCAGAGACAGGCAGAGAGAGAGAGGAGGAAGCAGGCTCCCTGCTGAGCAGAGAGCCCGATGCGGGGCTCGATCCCAGGACCCCGAGCCCATGACCTGAGCCGAAGGCAGAGGCCTCAACCCACTGAGCAACCCAGGCACCCCTCCTATCTCATTCTTTGTCCTTGTCTATTTATATCTTCCTTAAACATCCCTTTACTCTCATTTAGTGGGAATCTGAGAGGAGGAGGAGTTAAGGTACCTGTGTGTTCAGTCTGCCATTCTTAACTATTTATATGTAAGACAATCGCAATCAAAGCCCCAGTGAGTTTTGGGAGGTAATCTCACCAAATGATTTGAGAGCCTGTTTGGAGGAAGACACTTGTGAGAAAGCCAAGAAACTTCTGGGAAAAAAAAAGAAAGATGAAATATTTCTCTACAAGATACTAAAATAGAAATATATAATTATTAAACTGGAATCATATTGGTGGTTATAGACAGATTAATGGAACAAAAGAGCAAAACCAAATACATAAAAATACTTGGTATATGGTAATATAATAGTTCAAATTGGTAAGAAAAGGATTAACCAACAATCTAGCCAGTTGATAAATATTATAACAAATGACCAGCAATTTTCATATACATAGAAATAAAATCTTCATCAGAATAAAATCTGAAAGTCTCTCCCTCTTCCCAGGATCGGACAAGGATCCCAGGGGCTGACAAGGATTCCAAGGATGCCCTTTAGTACGTGCTTGGAACTCTGCCACCTCTTTGCTTCTGGCTCTTCATGGCCCATCTGAAGACAGTGGGCTTTTCTGACACCATCTCCCCTCGGCCCCACGCCCCACTCGGGATCATGACAGCGTTTACCACTATTCCCAAGACCACTACGCTTAGTATTCGGTCCACAGGTCCCCACACTTCCAGCCCTGCCAGAGGTCCTGCCCACTCTTCAGGGCCCAGTTGGGACTGGAACACCATGTCCGCTGCTCTCAGAACTCCCAGATCTTATCCGTGGAGCTCAGGAATTTCACTTTTAAGGGCTGGACTGCTCCCTTGCTTCTTGAATTCTCTGAGCCCTGATCTTGTTCCCCCTGGCTTTTGAAAACGAGGGCCTGTCTCCTGAAGAGAAAAAGAGAAAAAGAGAAAAAAAAAAAAAGGCTACACACAAGAAATCATCCCAAAACTTTGCAGCTTAAGCAACGGCAACACTTATTTTGCTCAAAACTCTGCAATTTGGGGCTGCTCACAGGGTAAGGACTGGGATATGGAATTATCTGGAAGCTAGCACACCAACATTTCTGGCAGCTGATACCGGCTGCCAATAGGGAATCTCAGCTAATGTTATCATTCAGGAATGAACACATGGTCTCCTCATGCGTCGGAGGCTTCCTCACAGCCTAGTGAGTGTCCCCAAAGAAAGAGCCAGATACAGACATAACAGTATTTATGACCTGGCCTCAGTGTCACTTCCAGAGCATTCTATTCGGTGAGCCAGTCTCCGAGTTCTACTCCAGTTCAGAGGAGGAGAAATAGATTCCATCTCCTGGTAGGAGTGTGGCCTGGTTCTGGAGGAGCAGTGGGACTGGATATACTGCTAAGGCAATTTTCAGAAAATATAATCTGCCACGCCTAGTTTCCTACATTAAAAAGAAGAGGAAGAAAGAATTTTTTTTTTTAATTTGTGTTTGTTAAAAGCCCACAGGCAAGAAAAGATACAGTTAGTTTCTCAGTTAGGTTACCTCGCCCATCTGGTTTCAAGGTTGAGATACAAGTGCTAACAGAATCCTTTGCTGCTTTAATTAACTCCGCTTTGCTTCAAGGTCATGAATGGGTCCTTAACTGGAGCCAATCACCTTGAAAATAAATGACAACTGCTAACAAGGGCAACCAAACCGAACAAAGCCAACAACAAAAAAGAATGGCTCAGTGTAAATCCATTTCCTCTGGCACATGGTCTACTTAAGATACACAAGCACGTCTTTGCCCAAATGAGAGCACCCATAAACACTTAAGACGGGAGTAAAAAAAATAGTTTCTGTTTTCTTTTCAAATAAATCATTTGTAGATTACTGCTCTCTTGAACTCATTTACAGAAGACCAGATCACATTTTTGTTTTCGGTTTAACTAAGAAGATCAAGTCATGTTATTGCTAAATTCTAACATTACTGTCTTGGCAGCTACAGTTGGCTAAATCTTGGTGGAGGCTCTCTTGTTTGGTTTTCTATTGTGACTACACTATTAAAAAATGTATCCATGAACAGTTGGCAATTGCCTATCACAGTGTTGTTGTTTGTTTTTTTTTCCTTTAGAAATTGAGCAATCTCCTTAGGATTTTAACATTTGGAACAACAGCATTTCCTTTATATTGTAATATTGTATTATAAATATTTGATAATCCAAACCAAATTCCAGGTTAGTCTTACCAAATGACATACCAAAAAGCTGCCTAAGAGTGGCTCCTATAATTCATAGGTGATATATTTGTACTTGGAGTTAGAAGAGGGGGAAAGTCTGATTTGTTTATATCTGCTGTGTTCCAAATAAGTAATCCAGCCTTGTCCCATGTATTGAGGGTCTTTCTTTCTTTCTTTTTTTTTTTTGAGGGTCTTTCTTAATAAATCAGTCAGAAAATAATTTGCTAATGACCTCAAATCTATTGTGAACTGGAGGCACGGCTTATTTAATTCCCAAATCTGACTTTGACCAAAAGAACTTCTTGGGAAATACAGATCCTGAGGATCACCCTTAAGAATTTGAGTAAGCCTTGGGTGACACCCCAGAATCTGCATTTCAAATAATGCCCCCGTTAAAGACTGCTACAAATGGCCCCACTAAGCTGGATGAAGGTTTATTTTTAGTGTTCGTAAAATAATCGAGAACTCTTACTCTATGCCAGCCATAGTTTCAAATGCTTTATAAATATTAGCTCATTTAATCGTCATAACAAACTAACAATGTAGGGACTCTTGCTCTCAACTCACGGATGAGGAAACTAAACCACAAAGAGGTCAAGTGAGCCACCCAAGGGCCCACGGCTGGACCCAGGCTGTCTGGCTCCAGAGTCTGTGCTCATATCCACTATGCTTTGCTGACTTTTGAGAGGCTTAATCACATACACATAAAAATCAAGTATTTAGAGCGCCTGGGTGGCTCAGTTGGTTTCACCTCTGTCTTCGGCTTGGGTCGTGATCCCAGGGTCCTGGGATCGAGCCCCGAGCAGGGAGCCTGTTTCTCCCTCTCCCCCTCCTTCCTGCTCGTGCTGTCTGTCTCTCATTCTCTGTCAAATAAATAAAATCTTTTTTTAAAATATCAAGTATTTAAAGGGTGCCTGGGTGGTGCCTGGGTCAAGTGTTAAGGTTAAGTGTTTAACTCTTTTTTTTTTTTTTTTAAAGATTTTATTTGACAGAGAGAAACACAGAGAGAGAGGGAACACAAGCAGAGGGAATGGTATCGGTAGAAGCAGGCTTCCTGCCAAGCAAGGAGCCCAATGCGGGGCTTGATCCCAGGACTCTGGGATCATGACCTGAGCCGAAGGCAGACGCTTAACGACTGAGCCACCCAGGTGCCCCTAAGTGTTTAACTCTTGATTTCAGCTCAGGTCATGATCTCAGAGTCATGAGATCAAGCCCCACATTGGGCTCCACACCCAGCTTGGGATTCTCTTTCTCCCTCTCCCTCTGCCCCTCCTCTCTCTTTCTCTTTCTCAAAAAAATAAATAAAAATCAAAATAAAGTATTTAAGATCATGGAACTGTAGGATTAAAGACTAACAGATGGGAAGATGTCAGCTTTCCTCTTTCTCAGCCCTTTGTAACCGAGCTTATCATTGCAGGCCAAAGGCCTTCGAGTTTGAGACAACGTGGCGAGGGAATGCCACACGCTACCATCAGAAGGAGACACTGTTACCCAATTGTTGGCCATCAGAATTTCCCTAATTACCATTGTAGCATTCATCCTTATCCTCTGGGTTCTCCACGGGGATGGCCTGGAGCTCTCCCGTGATCCCTACCCATTCCCAACTCTTGCCAACTCTGTGCCCTGAGTGCGAGGTACTCTCTCCCCTACACCCACAGCTACTGCCTGGGCTCCTCCTCTGAGGAACTCATCATCTTTGACCACCAAGTCTGTCCTTCCAGGGACTGACACCCCGACTCCGCAGCCAGATCATATTACCTTGGACATACCCATCATTCAGAACCAAACCCACATCTTTCCTCAATGGGGTGTCCTTAAGCTCATACTAGCCCACGCCTCTGAGTGTTCAAATCCAGAAATAAGATACACAGCTCCCCAGCATGCTTTATGGGGTATTCTACAACCCAGTATCTGGAAATAAGTTGACCTCTCATATAACTATACTTATAGCTTGTTACCATATCGAGAACATCCCATTCCTTCTCTGAAAATGAGGACAAGCCAAAAATGAGACTTTAAAAGTTTTAATTTACATATAAATAATTTATGATAGCTTTGAATTAGAGATTTTCAACTTTGCCTTAAAAAGATGGGATCTGTCAGGTCCCATAATGTGGCTGTAGAAGTTTAACTCCATGAATTGACTTTATATAAAATATTTATAAACATTAGAGATGTGTTACGGAAGATGAACTCATTATGGTCCTTTTTTAGCCCATCAAGAGATACATTAGAAAACTAGGACTTGTTCTTGGCTGCTAATGCATAATGAATAAGTAGAGGGTTAAATGTTTCATTCCTGAGCATTTGGGTCATACATAATCAATCTGATAATGCATTTTCTTGGTTTGATTTCTTACTTGTATTTATGTACTATATAGGAGGCAGCATAAAAGAAAATATGTCAACTATCCATTCTTATAAAGCAAAATTTGAAGAGAAAAATGACTTGCCAAGTTAGCACGGTATGGTAGAAATATTATTGGCAATGGAGTCAGACCAAACAGGACTCAAATTCAACTCGGCAACTTCCAGGTTACTTACCTTTCCAAAGCAAAGGAAAGGCTCATGGCCGTATTACCGCACTAGAAATACTTCCCAGTAGAGAAGCTACTACAGTGAAACAGGACTCACTGAAGAAAACTTGCTGGTTTCTTAAATATGTGCACTGAATCTCAGAAAAGAATGGAAGCAGGTACATATCAACCCCCACCATATGCTTTTTCCAAATGTCTGAGTTGTATCATTTGATTCAGTTGTTTCAGGGATTTGATAAGTTGAATTGGATGGCTTTAATATTTGAGGTTGAAATAGCTAAGCAAAAGGGAGAGTGAGTGTATTGTAGCCGTTAAGTGAAAGGGTTATAGAAAATTCGTTCGAGTCCTCTCTCATTTGCTGGCGTACCCCATCAAGAGGTCAGTCAGGGGTGACAAGCTGCCTTGGGCATGAATTGTCAGTTGAGCCAATTAACCCCACGGGAGTGCCCCACCTCACTGAGAGAGCCTCAGATGAGGGTCACCGAGGAGCACCATGAATACTAAACGGATTACACTGAAGGGGTCACCAAGGGGAAAACGCAGGGGAACACTTACCCTGCAAGCAGAAATCAACAACGGAGTAAGGAACTCATGATGAGTAGAAGGAGGAATCGAATTTTTACTGTGATTTTGAGTTTTAAGTTCTCTCGCAAACTCTTGGCTTTTTAATAATTTAAATCTGCTTAAATACAGAACTTCCATCAAGGAAATCTGGCCACCAACTCAACGACTCTGTTTTAGTCTTTCAGCGCTACTGGCTTTGCCCCTGCTGGACACATCTTCCTTTCCGATGTGTTCCCTTGATTCCACGTCAGGTTTTTTTTCTGGTGTTCCTACCTCCTCTCTGGCCGTTTCTTATCTGTTTTATTCCTTTCTTCCCCCTCCTTTCCCAGGCTTCTTTAAAATATATTTATTTATTTATTTATTTTAGAGAAAGAGAGTACACGGGGAGGTGCATGGTGGAGGGGCAGAAGGGGAGCGTCCCAAGCAGACTCCCCACTGAGTGTGGGGCCTGAAGCGGGGCTCGATCCCACTACCGAGACCACCCCCTGAGCAGAAACCAAGAGTCCAACGCTTAACCGAGTGCGTCACCCAGGCCCCCCTTCCACCCCAGGCTTCTAAATGAAGGCAGACTTCACAGCTTAGTTTTGGGCTCTATTTTAATACTTACTCTCTTTTGGCCAGTCCATTCACTTCTTTGGCTCCCACTTTTCCGTGTCAATCCTTGATTGACTTTTTCAGCACGATACAAAATTTCTAAACTGCTTATCCACATTCCTGATGGATGATCTGCTGGCCCCTGAAACTTTGCATCATGCTTCCCTTTTTATGTTCCTCGCCCCCATAACCCCAGACTCCCCAACACAGCCCCTCTTTGCTGCTCAGACCCACAAACTTGAGGTCACCTAGGCATCTCCTTCCTTGTATTTCTCTTGAGATGCGTTAACTCATCTCCAGTTATTCAAAGGAGATTATTACATCTCACATGGATTAATCATGTATCTTCCAAGTAACATAAGGCAAAACCGAAACAAAACAAAATAACACTGAGTGATTATCAATTCATGGAAAATAACCTAAAAAGCTACTGAAAGACTAAAATGAAAGGTATATCTTTAAACAGAAGCTAACTATTGTAGAAAGAATTGATATTTACAGGAGTGGGGCTCTTTAAAATAGACAAAGCAAGGGTACAAATCCATAGTTTCTTTCCTCCCCTAACCAGTCAATGAATGGTACTGATATTATGGCAACATAAGAACATGTATCAGATTTTCCCGAGGGCTTTTTATAGACCATCTGAATCAGAATCATCTGGATTACGTGCTAAATGCTGCTTCCCAGGCCCCACACTGTACCCTTCTTTTGCAGTGAATGTGGAACATGGTTTTTCAACAAGTTCTCCCTACAATTCTTATGCACGTTAAGGTTGGGAACCACTAAAATATAAGCAAAGAAAGAAGGCTATAAAAATTACATAAAAATATTATAAATCACATTTACTTTCTATTTGTTTCTATTTTTCAAATTTTACAGTTTTGTAAGAAAAGTAATAAGTGTGACTTTAAAACAAAATTTGTACACTCTCTCTGAATTTCACCTACATATATTAGGCAATAACTCACAGATAAATTCTTTGAAAATGTTAAAAAGATTCTGTAAGAGATTTGAAACAGAACTTTTCCATATATTCTCCAAACTACAATTAAACTCAGAAATGACTTAAATGATCTAATGGGATTTTTTTTTTATTTAAAAAGTTTTCAAAATTCCAGATGTGTAGGAAAAAGATAATAAAATTATAATACCATTGTTCTTTTTTAAAAAAACTCAAGTTCTCTTGCTAATAGTTAAGGATACTGATTTATTTAAAACATAACATGTTTCTGCTTCATAACAACATCTGTATTATTTTACATTTTTATTGGCAACTCTCACTGTACCCTGGTGATTTCTAAAAATCCTCATACTTCCCTGCTGGTCAAAGTTTCCAAAAAATAATAAACAAATGATTATTAACTATGATCTTTTTATTCCGTGACTATATATTCCATAAGAAACACTTGAAAAAGCTGAACTATTAACTTTGGGGAAAATCGAGTCCATATACCAGATCTCAATCACAGAGATATTTTGTGAAGTGGCCAGATCATCAAGGATAGATAGTAAAACGCCCACCTCAAGTGGGGTATTCCCGAGAGAGAGTTAGCATCCGGACTTCCATCAGCGTTCAACACACTCCTAACTTTTTCACCTCACAGAAGTAACGTCCCTTGTTCACAGGGAAGCTGCCGTCATGGCAAGTGCTGCCTCTTGCTGCAGTTTCTAGCCAAGTTGTTCTCAAGTGGGAATGACTTGGACCCCCGGTGGACATTTGGCAACATTTAGAAATTTCTTTTTGGTCATCAGATCTGAGGAGCACTACTGGCGTCTAGTGGGGAGAAGCCGGGGATATTGCTAAACATCCTCGAAGCCCAGGACACTGAAATCATAGCAGGTTGACCCGAATGGTGCAGGGACAAGGCTACGTATGACCTCACCAAACTAGTTCTTGCATATCCGGCCTCGCTGGTACACATTTTCCCAGCCTTCCCTGCGATGCCGCCAGGCAGACGACTGAATTCTGGCCCACAGAGTGTCGGTGCACAGGATGTCTGCCGAATCCCAATCGCCCCCCTCCGCCCCCCACCCTGCACAGGTCTCCGTGTATTTTTTTCTTCCTTCTTCTACCATTTGGCTACAGATGATCCCAGCAAATCCTACAGATGATCCCAGCAAATCCAAGGGGTAGAGCTATAACACTTACAGAATCGGGGCCCCCGAATATCTGAATGTAGTAAAGCCTTTCCCCACGCAACGTCAAGCGTGCTTGGGTCATGGCATGGAGATCTGCAGGCCATTGGTCACTGCAGAGTGTCCCTTACCTTAATACATTGGCCGCTGCTATATTTGCGTGCAGCTCTAAGCGCTAGGTCTGTGAGAAAATTCCTTGCTATTTGAGGAACGCTGTCTCGGAGAGGCCCGATCCATAACAATATCCTAGAAAATTCAGAGAAGAAAGAGAAAGACTTCTATGCTGTTATATGCATAGCTAGCTGAGATAATTTAATCAAAGGCATAACCACTTACAAACCAAGAACCAGCTAACCTGCGTTTCGCTATGGAAGATATAAATGGATCATGTAATTGCACTCACCCGTACATATTATACACATCATTGATTGTGTGCTAATGTGTTTAAATCTTGTTTCAAAAACAAAATATCCTGCCGGCATGCTCTGGGTAAACGGACTCTTAGAAAAAATGATGAACGATGTCTGGGAAGAAAGAAGGAAAACCTGAGGAAAAAGAACCAAGATCTTCACTCTAAAGTGAAAACTTGGAAAAGATATAAGGCGGCTTAGGTAAATAGAGAAATTATAGAAAGCAGAAATTGAAGAAATGGGTATTTTAAAAGCCAAGACAAACAAAACATGATGAATATTAACTCGCTGTTGCCCTTTCGAGATGCCTAGATTCCATATTTGGAAGAGAAAAGAACGAAGTGAAACGGGATGACTTGCTTTTCTCTTTTAAGTGACTATTCTAGTCTATGTTGAGGGATTTGGCTACGCTTCAGTTCTCTGGAGGGGACTCTATTTTTAAAAAAGACTTAGATTGTTATCTTTGAAACCATCTTCACAAAGGGCTCAAATTTAAAGTAGTAAGGAACTTTGGTTTCAAACCTAGAAACGCATCTGATTTCATTTTATTTTAAATTTTATCCTCAAGGAGCACATTACGTATTTTAAGTCACTGTGGAAGGGGGCTTCCAAAAATCATCAGTTCACAGGAGTATTCACTAGACTGCAACATTTTCATCCACTTACTAATGTCTGAATGCCTGTCACATTCAAACTGCTGGTTCAATCCAGTGTGTGTGTGTGTGTGTGTGTGTGTGTGTGTGTGTGTCTTGGTAGGCACACATGTGTGCTACAGGTCATTCTGTTGCATCAGAGACAGTTTTGTGTTTCTTCAAATTTGGAATCCCGCACTCCTTCAGGGGGAAAAATGCATTCGATAAGCTAATATACAGTGAGTGAATATTTAAGCAGCTACACATAGTCAAAGTCAAGTTTATGCTTCCGGCGGTGGGGGTTTGTGCACCGTCAACACAACATTTTGCTAAATTATCTCTCTCTCGATGTCTATAAAAGTGCAAAAGAAGTACGGTGTGTTTATAATTGTATCTGCAGCCTTTTTGAGTATATCTGACTGGAAAGGATTCCTAGTTTAACCAGTTATCAAGAGAGGCCAAGTCTGAAGCCCGTAACTTGACACATCTGTCGGGTGGAAGATCATCCATGGACTGGCTTCCGGGCTTCATACCATTTCCAGCCTTGTTTCTCCTCTCCTGCCTACACGCTTTCATGCCAGGCACCGTGGGGCACACTCATATTCCAATATGCCTCAAGTCAGCAGAGCCTTGCTAGAAGCCATCCGTACATTCGCACAACGAACTGGGGCCAATATACACAGGAGAGGCGGATAATAAATCAATAGTCCTGCCAATAATTACGGGGGTGCCAACATGCATGTCTCTGCTGGGAATCTGAGATCTGCATCTTTCATCCATGTGTAAAGACAGCAAGACTAAGCTCTTCGTATCCCCAACTCGACTTGCCCTTAGCTAGATCCCTCAAAAGCCCACGGTCTCTCATACACCTCTCACCACAAAGGGAAGTGTAATGGAGGGGATTTGGAAATGGGAAGAGACAGCAGTCTTAGCCCACTGTGGTTAAATTATCTCATTTTTGCAAATTTTCCAAAACAAAACCACATAAACGTTGGAAAACACCGCAGGGGCTACTCCCATCATTCCAGAAGGGATCCATTCAGTGGTGGGTCCTCAGGCTTAAGTTTTATCAGCTTCAGGATGTTTCTACTTCTACGTATAGGATTTCTTCTTCTCTTTGTAAAAACATCACATTATGGAAACTTCCAAACATGTGCAAAGGTCAGAATATATAACAACCCACTACGTACTCAATGCTCTGTTTGAGTAACTATCAAATCGGCATTCTTCTTTTCCCCGGACCCCTGCCCACCTTCCCACCCCCACCCCACCTTCCCCCGACTACATCATTTCGCCTATCACTATTTCTGTAAGCACGCAGATGTCTAAAGTTTATATTTCTTGTGTGAGATTTTATGCCCAATTTATCAGTGGCCACGATTAAATGAATATTCTTTCTGTCTGCAAGGAGAATTACATTGACCTCTACTATTTTTAGAACAGGGACCACGTCTGTTCAACGCTACCCATTTTTAACATTTACAGTGAAGACAAGGTTTCCTTTGACCTTAAACTTACAGTGTTACATGCCAATTATATCTCAGTAAAGGTGGGGGGAAAGATTTCATTTGAACTGACAGTGACCTTTCCTTCGCAATAGAGCCATGAATGAACTTCTGCTCCACGAACTCCCACGCGTTCCGTTTTCCTCATTGCTTGTAATAGTCATTAATCCATCAGCATATACACATACATACAAATACGCACAGAGAAGACACATGTAATTTTTCTTCCTATATCACATTCTTCTAGCCTAAACTAAACCAGATTTTTCAGTCCTGGGGAAAAAAAAACCTGTAAATAAGGCCTTAGAGGAAGAAATAAGAAAAACACATGAAAAGTCGTCTAACGTGTTAACAGTTAAGGGAAACAATGTCACAACCCCCTCCACGCACGTGCAGATTTTCACATCGCATCTTACACCAGAGTTATATGTAATTCCATATTAACATGTCATAAAGCATGCCTAAAATAAGAGTCTTTGGAACTGTTCTTCCTAGCATTTTAGTCAAAGTCAAGAGAAGGAATTGAAGTTGGTACTCTTAAGTTCAAGGAGAAATTTACAAGATTTTACTACTCTCACTAGGTAAAACAAAGTCTGCGGGGATACGCCAGTTTGGGGAGTTTTCTCTGAGAGACATAAATGTTCTCGCACGAGACAAATAGCATATTGGTACATGAGAGAGTGTTGGTACATGCCTTGGCTCGAGGACTGCTCTCACATTAGAGAGCTGTGATAAATTCCTTATAACGTGAAAGTCCGTCCTGGGCTGGAATCTAAGGACTCCGAGGTAAATGAGACGAGCACAGTCCCTACCCTCCCAGAGCTTGTGATTTCCTGAAATAGATGACTAGACCAGGAGTCATAATCAAGTGTGACACTTGTCACAACAGAGGAACTACAGAGGTTTTAGGAGGGCAGAGGAAGGGAGCTGAAACCAGGGATGGCCCGGGGAAGTATGTTGAAGTTGAGACTCACAGTGTCCTTCTTGGCGCAATCTTATTTATCACAAGGATGGCCCTACGCAAAGTGGAGGAGAGGCTGGAGGAGACGGTAGGAGGGCGGGGAGAACACGGACGAGACCACCGACGTTGACATGGGCAAGAGAAGATGGCATCCCGACCCAGGACCATGGCAAGGAAAACGGGCAGGAGTGGACAGGTTCAAGAGCTATTTCAGACCTGGGACCCACAGAGTTTGGTAAAGATAGTGTGAGCGGGAAGAAAACAGGGGGACCTGGGTCTGCATCTGCAAATGAAGGTGGTGATTTTTGTTTTGTGAGGTTAGACAAGGAGTTGAGCTCTCTGGCTTCGAGATTTCGATTTCAGTTGATTCTCCAGAGACAGACAGACAAACATCAGAAATTAGAGCTTGGCCCTGCAGTTCGTGAAACTTTGAAGAATGTGTACACACGCTTTAATTACTGCTATAATCTGATGGCTCTGCTCTGTGCCCTAAAGCGGAGAAGCAAGCATACCTTTGTGTGTTCAGAATGTTAATTGAATTACCTTCGACTTTGGTTTGTGTTCCTCAAGTACAAATTCTGAAGTCAGGCAAAGGGGATCACAGTTATGTAGTACCGTACTTAACTGCCCTTTTTATAAGCAAGGGTTTTTATGCCCAAAATAAACAGAGGCATACAGACATAAACCCATAAATTACGTGTGCCAGTACTTGAAAGGACCGTGTATTTGCACAAGGACCAAGAGAGCTTTCCTAAAAGGGACTAGGTCCTGGGAATTCTCTCTAACAGTGATTTATTTCTGTCAACATTCTTCTTCAATTTAAACACATGCATTCACATATATTTAAATTTCTCCAGACATCTGACTTTAAAGCTTGACTTCTGATGTCCTGAGTAAATATCTCTGGCAAAGAAGTAATAAAATAAGTTCAGGCCGCTGTTCTTGCATCTATCCTACTCGTATAAGTCTTCCAGTCAAACACCAAAAGATTATCTGATAGTATTTCTTTAGAGAGATTTCCTGTCAAATATTTCTATAGGTATATGTATATGTTCCATGCACAATTATTACAAACTATTCAAATGTTTTGGATTGCTTTGAATTTTTTTTCTTACCACAAGGTTCTTTTTGCCTTTCTGACCATGTAGCTTTCAAACTTCCTAAATGTACATACAAAGTCGCCCTCGACATTTATCAGACATCTATTCTACACGGGTGGATGCACGGTGAATGTCAGTGCATAGGGTTACCACAGGAAGCCAACTGTCTCAAAAAGTCAGAGAGCTCAGCCAGTAAGCAATAATGCTAAACAACTTCACAGTTGCAAATAGAAACAGACCCGTGCAATCATTTTCTACCTTTGTCGTCTGTTAAGAAGACACGTGAGAACAAAAACGAGCTTTTGGTCCCCGGTTATCATAACAGGAATCGCCCACCCTCCAGCCCCGACAAGCCGTCCACCATTGATGGTCTTCGATGTGAGGAGATCACACATGGCCAATGGTCCATGGTAAATTATTTCACATCCCAGGCTGTTGCCGAGTGCCGAGAAAGCCTTCCCGTTATTTATATTGCCTGTGAAATAATCTTCAGTTCCCAGTCGGAGGTGACTTTGCATTAAGTGATGAAACCGCACTTTGGGACGTGTACCCTATTAGCGTGTATCATATTAGTATATTATCCCTAACACAAAAATCTCATCTGTTAGTTTAATGCAAAGCTTTACTTTCTCCTCACTTATAACTTACAGAAAGACATGTTGAACAAGTTAGTTATGTCAATACATGTCTGTTAAGCCCAAGAGCTGAATTCCAAAAGGATTGGGAAAAATTTTTTAAATTCTCTGCTTATACTGCTGCTGCCTTAACTTTGCTGACCCAATTAGAAACACACATGGACAGCTCTGTGTTGGCAACATTTTATATGACTTACATGACACACTATCTTAAAAGGGAGCCAGCGTTCGTGTTGTACTGTTTCAGAAGTGATCCTGGCAGAGTGAGTAGGACCCTCGGGCTAATCGGAGAGGGATCCCTCCTTAAATCTGGATTGTGCGATTCTCGGCGTAAGAAAGAGAATGAGCACAAACGTTGTCCAGAAGATGGAATTTCTGGGGTGTTCTTTGAACCGTGGGGTACCACGGAATCTTGCTGGTATGAAGACTGATGCATCCAGAGAGAAACAGCCCCAGTGTGCTGCTGACTTGTCCTCGGACTTCCAGCCAGCCAGCCCACCACACGCAAAACAGCTCACCCCGTAACCCCAAGCCTTGGTTCTCCCTTTGCTACACAGCGAAACATCATGGGCAGACACTCTTATCCGGTTCCAGGGTTCGTTCCTCAGTTCCTGCTCCCTCCCTGCCTTTGTTCAGCCCCAGACTTTTTGGCTCTCGTTCCTGTCTCCTGCTGCCAGGCCCCCACCTGTGCTCGGGACAGATCTGGACACTTGACTATTTGGCACTTGGTCGTAGATACGGTTCAAACTCGCTCTCCGGCACCCATGCCTTTGGCTACCCCTCCCGCCAAACTCTGGTCTCTAGGAGTTCTCTGCCTGCCCATTGCATCCACTAGGCTCGGTCCTGGCCACCAGAGCAAAGCACAGTATGGACCACATCCTGAAGGTGCTGTGCCCGGCAACCAAGATAGGCTTGGTGACGCTGATGTAACGAATGGCCTCAAATTCTCTGTGTTCTAAGGCAAACGTTCATTTTTTGGCTTATTCTGCATGCTCTTCGTGGGCCTGCCGTGAGCCTGCTCCAAATCACCCTCGCTCAGGAGCTGTGCTGCTGCAACATCCCTAGCTCTGGTGGCTGGGTGAAGAAAGCCTGTTGCACCACAAAGTGGCTCTCAAAGACCTGCGGGGAAGTGATACGTTTCAGGCACATTTCATTGCCTGATGCAAGTCATATAGCCCTGCCCCATGTCAAGGAAGCGCAGAGGTACAATCCCACCCAAAGGCAGGAGGACCAAAGATATTGCTAAGTAATATTAACTATCAACACGGGGACCAAGTTTTAAGCCACAGTTTTCTGATCCATTTGTTCGTGGAACTGACTAGTGTTGGTTGGCCCTATCTGCAAACTCTTACTAATCCCTAGAGAAGGCTTTAA
The DNA here is from genome assembly GCA_028646535.1 of Procyon lotor. Taxonomy (NCBI): domain Eukaryota; kingdom Metazoa; phylum Chordata; class Mammalia; order Carnivora; family Procyonidae; genus Procyon; species Procyon lotor. Next base: position 96,947,897 of record CM053612.1, on the reverse strand, counting down.
CTTCAAGTTGAATTAACACATGAAAGGGACTGACTGAGAAGACGTAGGTCCTTGATCAAAGGAACTTTTTATGCTATAACTACTGTCATTTGTACTAACATATTTTATTTTTTTTAAGATTTATTTATTTAAAAAAAAAAAGATTTATTTATTTTAAAGAGAGTTGGGGGAAGGGGAGAGAGAGAATCTCAAGCAGACTCCCCACTGGGCGTAGAGCCTGACTCGGGGCTCGATCTCATAACCCGAGATGATGATCTGAGCCAAAATCAAGAGTCGGACGCTTAACTGACTGAGCCACCCAGGAACCCCAGTAGTAACATATTATTATTAACACCTAGTGTTTCATTTATCGGGCATTTACTTTGTGCCTTAGAAGTATGCTTCTAGGGACACCTGGGTGGCTCAGTCGGTTGGGTATCTGCCTTTGGCTCGGGTCCTGATCTGGGGGTCCTGGGATCAAGCCCCTCATTGGGCTCCTTGCTCAGCGGGGAGTCTGCTTCTCCCTCTCCCTCTGCCTCTGCCCGACTTGTTCTCTCTCTCACAAATAAATAAAAATCTTTTAAAAAGAAGTATGCAATACTGAAAAAATAAAATAAAGGTATTTGGGGGAAAAATTAAAAAAATAAAAAGAAGCATGCTTCTAAACTCTTCACATATATCTGTTTAGTCCTCTAGTAACCCTGTGATGCAAGGACTCTTTTTATTCCCTTTTTATGGACAAGAAAACTGAGTCACAGTGATGTCAACTGTTGTCAAGGTTTACTGGATGCTCATTTAACCTTTAAATTACTAACATAAAAGTACAACATAGTTTGGGTCTTCTATTAACTCCAGGGTTTCCACATGGGGTTACTGTGAACCTACTGGCTTGTTATGTCCAAGCCAATCACCCTCTCTAGGTTTTGGTCCAGAGAGCATTTCTGGCACATTGCAGAAAGGGATGGAGTGGAGGGAATGTTCACTTCTGGCTAGAGTGTAGAAAAGTCAAGAGAGCATCGTTCTCACCTAACCACCCAGAGAAGCCTGATTAGCTACAAAACCAAAGTTTTATAAAATCTATCTCAGGATGGGGAGTGCAAAGCAACCTACATGAACAGATTTCCAGAGAACAACGAGCCCTTCATAGGGGAGGAGAGAGCCGGTAAGTGTTCCCATTCAGAGCAGAATGATGGGTGGAGAAGAAATCATACCACAAGGCTAAGGAGAAATTCGTCGGGACTGCAGGGAAAGCTCAGTGGCTGCCCGTGGTCCAGCGGGTAAGAGGAGGAGGCAAGGAGCTCGGCCACCACGCACGTCAGCACTGACCCTCATGGGTCATTCCCGCGGATCGTCACCCAGGGTTCAGGGCTATCATGCCAAACGCTGGGACAGGGCAGCAAAAGGATTTTCCCCTGAGATGAACAGGCCCTTTCCCAGGGGCAAGGCCACCATTCTCCCCAAGCAGAACGGAGGAACAGGCATGTGGGGCACTCTGGGCTCCGAGGTCCTGAAGGCAGGGGGCTTGCCAGGGAAGTTAAAAGAAATCCATCTGTGACAGCTCCCGCAAATTGACAGGAAACAAACAAAAAATCTCAATACAAATGAGAAGAGTTGCCTGAAAAGACCAACGGCAAAAGAAGATGATAAGAAAGGCAGCTAAGTATGTGACCTAGCGTCCCGTGTCATCAGTTACCAAGGACGTGCAAATTAAAACCAAACTGAAGAGACTGACATCAGATACTGGTGAGGCCATGGAGCACTCAGAGCTCTCGGACATCTCTAGCCAGAGTGCAACATGGTACAACCAGTCTAGATGGGTCGACATACGGCTGCCCTAAGAATCAGCAATTCCACTCCTACGTAGCTAGCTAAGATGGAAAACACATGTCCACAAAGACTTGTTTACAAGGGATCAAAGAGGTCTTACGGGGAAAAAAAAAAAAAAACAACAACAAAGAGGTCTTACGGGGAAGGTCAAAACTGGAGACCACCTATATGTTCATCAACGTGGTCGTGGCTAAACTCTGGATGTTCACACAACGAAATACGACTCGGCACGAGACACAATGATCAACAACATGGAGGAGCCTTGCAAATATTATGCTGAATGAAAGAAGCCAAGCATAAGGGTACACAGGCATGAATCCATTTATATGAAGTTCTAAAGCAGGCAAAATAACATATGGCGATAAAAATCGAAACGGTAGCTGAATTAACCAGAAAGGGGCATAAGGGAGCTTTCTGAGATGATGGAAATGGTCTATGTTTTGTTTGGGGTGGTTAATACATACGGTTGTCAAAACTTAATTGAAATGAAGATGTGTGTAATTTACCGTAGCTTCATTATATCTCACTTTTAAAATGTACAAGGTCAAATATCACCATTTCTGAAGAGCGAGAATGAGTCAGCTCCAAAGCGAGCACATGATAAAAGAGTTAAAAGCCGGGTCCTGCGGGCCACCCAAGGTCAACATCAAACAATCACAGCACTTCTCTTATTCATAGCATTTAACAGTCGGGTGCAGACACGACAGGACTTGCTATTAAAAAAAAAAGGCACAACCCCACACCTAATGAGTGATCATATCCTCTCATCTGTGTCTAGCCAGCGTTATCTCATGCTGATTCACCCAAAACCTGCCAGTGTGTCACGGCCCTAATCTCTGTGTCAGCCTGTAATTGTTCAGGGTCAGCCCTTCAAGCACCGGGGATCCCATTCTAACCACACAGAGCTTATCGACTGCATGGCTGGCTAGAGCTCTACCATTAACTGCTTGATGATCTCGTCATTACCATTTCTGATCTCAACTTCTCTATGCAAGTCCGTGCGAACCCTTTCCCGGGAGGCTCCTTTGAAAAGCTCGGAAACAACTTGGGGCACAGTGATGGCCAGTGGTATTATGCGGTGGGGTGACTCTGGAGGCGAACATGCCTAAAACAGTCTCACTACTGCCTAAAACAGCACTTCTCCGGCTCCACTGCGCATAGGAATCACCAGGGCATATTGTTAAAACGCAGATTCTGCTCTCAGTAGGTCTGGGGTGGAGCCCAGGGGTCCGCATTTCTAATAAGCTTCCAAGTTACAGGGTGTTGCTGGTCCGTGGCCCACACTTTGAGTTGTAAGGAGCAGGTATTTTTTTTTCTCTCTGGTCATGTTCTCTGTTTCTCGAAGGTACCTCTCTCCTTGTGTGCATTCTCAGTCCAGGCTTCAACATTCGACTGCTTTAGGGTCAAAACACACAAGCTAGCGCGCCAGCCACGGACAAAGGCTAGCTTGCGAAATTAAAAAGAAGCCAGGAAAGGCATTCTAATTTTCATGTCTTAGCTCAGAATCAATGTATTAAATCAAAATCATGCATCTTCTCTGGTGTATTCCCATCACCAATCTGTAGGACTCCCACTGACCAGCAGCTCCCACACAGCCAGCAGCAGACCTTCCAGAATCATCTGGGACCAGAGCAACGGACCACAGGCAACGTCTCACCGACACTCCAGCTCACACTGGTTGGCAGGAACACTGTGCGTGACAGCCAGGGACGGAAGAACGCAGGTCAGTGAGTCCCTCCCTGAAACGGGCCAGAGCCCGCTTCCGTAATCAGGGGGGGACTCTTGTCCCAGTGACTGCTGGGGACAATGGTGCTCCTCAGGCAGATACAAAGGAAACAGATTTTGCCCCAAAGTGACCTTTGGGCAAGAGGACTATAAGACATAGTCAAATCATAATGAAAGTATATTTGGCATCCCACGGGGACATCTTTTGAGTCTTTAGTCTTTTTTTCCCCCTAAGCATTTGACTTAAGGGATGCCTGGGCGGCTCAGTCAGTTTAGTGTCTGACTCTTGATTTTGGCTCAGGTCACCATATCAGGGTCCGGGGATCGAGCCCCACGTTGGGCTTCCGGCTCAGTGGGCAGCCTGCTTCTCCCTCTCTCTCTGTCCCTCCCCCTGCTCGTGTCTCACTCTCTCTCTCTCTCAAATGAATGAATGAAATCTTTTTAAAAATAGAGTATTTAAGTTAAAGTATTATCTCTATGCAAGCGTTCCAGACCTTCTTTAGAAAGGTACACTTGAATCACCGAATCTCAATAATTTCTCCAACCATCTTAGTTAAGCATTCAACTTGTCATTCAGAATGAAACTGTACATGTAAAACAAGAAATACCAATACTGAATGTGGCATGATATTCAAGAGTTCTAGCAACTGATCTGGTTTACTGCTAATTGGATTAGTGGCACTAACCCTCGGGCACACAAATACTCTGTCAAAGAAACACACACAACTACAACAGACACCCACACACAACATGGCGGCAAAGGTAGTCTTTCACTGCTCATAGTTTTTCGAGTTTTAGAAGATGAGCCAGTCACAGCGAGACGAAGGTTAGGAGTACTAGGTTTTGCACAGGCAGCTGAAAATGTGAAAATCGAATCTAAATGGAAGCAGCCAGCTATGTGTTCCATCTGAGGTCCAGGGGCCCGCCTCCATGCGGAGTCTGGGTATTTATTAGGAAACAGGGACCCCGAGCAGTTTGGCTGAGAGTCCTGGTACTCAGCAGGACAGCTACGCAAGCGTGAACCAACAGTCCACTGTTTAATTTTCACTGCTTGCCTTTCCTGCTAGAAGTCTTCCTTCGCCAGCCCGGGACACTTTACGACAGCTGTTAGAGATCGTGGGAGTTCCTATTCTTAAAGAGAAATTCAGCACTACTCAACTTTGCAATATGAGCGTTCACCTAGGACTGGTCCTATATTTTGGTCGCAATTATAAAGTGTATACTCCGAGACAAGCCCAATTTTCCAAACACGGGCTTAGCTGAAGAATCAGTACTTCCCTCCACACTTAAAGTGAGGAGCAATAAAATTTATTTTATTTTTTTAAAAGATTTTATTGATTTATTTGAGAGAGAGAGAGAGAGCACGTGTGAGTGGGGGCAGAGGGAGAGGGAGAAGCAGACTCCTCGCTGAGCGAGGAGCCCGACGCGGGGCTCGATCCCAGGACCTGGATCATGACCTGAGCTCAACTGACTGAGCCACCCAGGCGCCCCTGAGGAGCGATGAAATTTAAAAGTGATCAGGTATCTGAGGATAATCGCAGCTAAACTGAACTCTGACAGAAAAGCCCTGGGTTCCTTTGCCATCTAGTATAACCACCGCCACCGCCGCCCTCCTAGTCGCCATCACCCTCATCAGTGGGCCATGCCCACTGTCACCGCCACCATCACTACCCCACTGCTGTCACCTTTCCCACCATCATCACCCTAACTGCCACCATCCTACACCTATTGGTAGTACAGACAACCGTAGAAACTTTATTGAAAATAATTTTGGCAGTAACTATTAAATCTTAAAAATTCATATTCCCCCCAAAAATTCATAGTCCCCCAAAATATTCATATTCCATCAATTTCTCTCAAAGGTATCTGTCCTGCAGAATTACTCATGCGAAAAAAAAAAGCATGGAAAAAGCTTAATATGACAAAAATGTCAATTCTTGCCAATAAAATTCCAATCAAAGTCCCAATCGGATTAATTTTGGGCAAAGAGACAAACTGACTCTCCAATTTAGGTAAAAGCATTATTTGAAGCAAGGAAAAATTATGAACATCCTAAGGAACTTCAAAGACAAATCTGTTTAACAAATATTTATTAAATGCCTATTATATGCCAGGTATTATGTTAGCCAAAGGGATAAGCAGAAAAAACCTTTCCCTGCTTCTACTATAGAACACTGGGCTACATACAATAAGAATAAAATACACCTAATCAACTGATGTGGAAGAATCTACAAGACATACTGTGAAGTTTAAAAAAAATCATGGAACAATACAGGCTATGTAACACTATTTGTTTTCTAAAATTCATCTTCATCTGAACAAGTAAATATATAAACGCATAGACAATAATCTAGGGAAATATCTGACTAACAGGCAAGGGATGATTACTTCTGGAAAGGAAAACAGGATTGAATAAATCTTGGACAATTTTGGCTTCGTGTAATATCTGGATTTTTACAAGAAGCATGTGTTTATCACACACTTGCCTAAAATGTATCAGGTTACCTGAAAAACACTGATGAAGCATTCCTTGTCACGATCTGGTCTGGAATATACTGTACTTAACAGAATGTTTCCAAAGACCTTCTCACTTTTGTTGGTCATTTCCCATGACTTCAAATTCTGTAGGCTGATGATAGATGAAGTTTACTTTTGTTAAAAGAAAAGGCAGGAAGGCAGGGGGGTAAGAGAGAGAACAAACCAGGTGGGTGTTTACCATCAAACTTGGGTTTTAGTCCCTATTCTGGTATCTGATAAACATGTACATTCTCGGAATATATACTTTTGATAGCAGGCAATGGGATGTCTAACAAAAAATGGCTTAAACAATAGAGACTCGTTAACTCACACAACCAGAAATCCAGAAGCAGAATAATGCCAGGCAGGACAACCCCTACAGCTCTCCCTTGGCCTTTTCCTCATAGTTGCAAGATGGCTGCTGCAGCTCCAACAAAGCACCACATCCTTATGAGACAGTAGTCCAATGTAAGAAGGAATGAGGTCTTTTATTTGTACCAGTCTCTACTTAATTAGGGAGGATAAGTTTCCACAGCATTCCCCCATAAATTTCCCCTGCCATTTAATTGGGCAGAACCAGGTCACATGACCACTCTCAACTCAATTACTGGAAAGGAAGTAGAATAATCATGTTCAACTTAAGCCCAATCATATTTCATATCCTGAGACTGAACCCTCCTACCCTGAGCATATAACTTTACCTGATACTCACAATAATTCTGAGTTCCTCTCTTAACAAAAGATGAAAAAGAAGTCACCACTGGGGGCATCTGGGTGGCTCAGTGGGTTAAAGCTTCTGCCTTCAGCTCAGGTTATGATCTCAGGGTCCTGGGATTGAGCCCCGCATCGGGCTCCCTGCTCAGCAGGGAGCCTGCTTCTCCCTCTCTCTCTCTGCCTGCCTCTCTGCCAACTTGTGATCTCTCTCTCTCTCTGTGTCAAATAAATAAATAAAATCTTTAAAAAAAAAAAAAAAGAGTCACCACTGGGCATCCGATGAACAACTATAATAAGTAATTAAAGATTCAGTTTGTTTACCTGTAAATTGGGGAAAATGATCTATTCTCATAATTGTTTGAGACACTAAATGAGATAGTGTAGGGGACGCCTGAGTGGCTCAGTTGGTTAAGTGTCTGCCTTTGGCTCAGGTCATGATCCTGGGGTGCTAGGGTCAAGTCCTGCATCAGGCTCCCTGCTCAGCGGGGAGTCTGTTTCTCTCTCTTTCTCTCTCTCTCAAAATAATAAATCTTAAAAAAATAAATGGGAGAGCATATGACAAGCACACTTGGCTTATACTAGCTGCTCGATAAATGTCAGTTTTTTCCTCCACGTCCTCCATCAATAATTACAGCATTATTTCCATAAGGAGATTTTTAAAAACTAGACACCAAGCAAACTAGAAGTCGAAGCATCTAGATATAGTTTTCCATTCCTTGTACTTAGGTATTTCGATATATATAATACATTTACGTTTGGCAACCAAAAGTATCACTGTCTATCTGAGGATTGTTACCTAAGATGCCAAATTCATTTCTGAAGAGTCCTGTACCAAAGAACAGGTGACAGAAGTCATTAAAGGAGATATAATCTCGGGGAAGCTTTTTCCATATTAATTTCAAGTTTATCTCTCTCTCTTTTTTAAAGATTTTATTTATTTATTTGACAGAGAGAGAGAGGGATCACAAGTAGGCAGAGAGGCAGGTGGGGGGGGGGGAACAGGCTCCCAGCTGAGCAGAGAGCCCAAGGCGGGGCTCGATCCCAGGACCCTGAGATCATGACCCGAGCCGAAGGCAGAGGCTTAACCCACTGAGCCACCCAGGCGCCCCTCAAGTTTATCTCTTGAAGAAAGAAGGGATCCGGATAGATACTAATTGGACACTATAACGTCACTTGGTGGAGGGACAGAGAAAGCCCTGTCTGGGGGTAAGCCCTCTGGGGGCCTCTTTTATAAGGGGGCTAGTCCCAGACGAACATTCCCCTCTTTTCAACTAAGGATGACTACATTTACCTCCTTGTGGAAAAACATGTCCCTGCAAATTCCAAGTAACACCGAAAGTCCCTTGCGTGTGATGGCAATCAATTTAAAATTATTCCACCACAAACTATCTGATGACAGTTCGGTGTACAGACTTCAGCCACGGCAGGAGGAAGAAGAGTAAACAGGGCTCAGGGTTGGGCTGCTCTGCACCCGGGGAGACAGAGTTCCCCGGAGCAGGGGTCCTCACACTTGAGTGTCCATGCAAGTCGCCCGGAGGGCTGCTTGAATCAGATGGCTGGGGCCCGGCCCCACGAGGTCTAGGGTGGACTCCAAGAATCGCCAGTTCTGACGGGCGATGAGGCAATGCCGTGGAGGCTGTCGAGGACCACCGCCGGGGAACCGGCGCTCCGGGGTGATGCAGGAGCTGTGAGCGTGAGTGCCGGCCTCCGTCACTCCCTGAACCCCCACCTGCGAACTCAGGCTCACCCCCCGTCAAACGACGTTGCAGAGCAGAGCCGTGAAATGTGTACCGTTTCTGAATCGTTGCAAATTATTTCCAGGTTGCAGAACGTGAGACCGGAAGACTTCATTTGGGGAGAGACCCCTTCGAGGGAGCTTGAAAGGAGGAGAGGAAGGCCACCTTGTCAACTTCCCAACAAAGGGAGAACAAAATAACGCTCACATTCCACATGCTTTTAAGGGTTTGCAAGCATTTCAAGTAAATGATCCTTCCTTTCTTTTATGCCCAATAAAACTAGTGAAACAGAGACCTCAAGAATTTAGGGCTCTTCGGCATCATCGCCAAAGGACAATCCTGCTTGATTGGGCTCCGTTACAAAATCCAAGAGCGTGGCCCAGATGAACGGGCTACATGAGCCTGCTGTCAACTGCTTTGCCAGTAATGCACCGAAGAGTCGGCTTAGAAAAAAACCGTTTCTGTCATTTGATGCAACAGATTTTTCAAAACAATATTTTAATTTGCATACCAAGCCAAATACCCTCTCGGAGGAGGGATAGGGCGCATTCCATCGTGTAAGACAATCCTCAGTCCCGCGCGGTGATGTCAGGGCTCAGTGAGCAATGCTCTTGCTGCAATATTTTTTTCTTGCCATCAAGGTTCCTATTAGAGAACTTTAACCACTTCAGAATCAGGCAAGATGTCGCAAACCTTTCTGTTAGCGTTTTCGCGAAACCAAAAGAGACACGGCTGTCACCAACTGCCTCAAGCACAATTATTTAATGACTTTTCCCCGCGGTAGGAATAGGGTTTCTGAAATTCATCTTCACCTCCCAGGACTTTGTTCTCTTAGGGATACTGATCTGCGGAGTTGGTTTTTGCCAGCTTTTAAAGTTCGGGGAGCAGTGTGATTGTTTGCTAAAATGACAGGGGGCACTTCGGGGCTCGAAGACTAAATCCTAGGAGGAATTTTGAGGTTAATGGGAAACACCCTGGGCATCTTGCTAGTTAGGGGAGTACTGGGCCACAGGCAAGATTAAGGACGAAATGTACTCTAACACATAGATGACACAAAATGGCGTGAAACCCTACGGCGCAGCGGGGAGAGTCTGGCGAGAGCCTCTTCTCACGATTACTTGGGGAAAACACCAAGTAAAAGAATTGTAGTATGCCATCTATTTACCTTTTCATCTATCTGCATACATACCCCCAAATTTTAAGATTAAAGGCAAAAAACTGGATTTCCATTTGAACCCTACCAATGTGCTACTTTTTTTAATTGGGAAAAGCTTGAAAAAATATAGAACAGTGAAGAAAAAAACAATACAATACCAACCAGACTAAATTAATGATTGATTACATTTAGCCATTTTAACTGAGCTGATTTTAAAATAATAATAAAGGGGGGGGGCGCCTGGCTGGCTTAGTTAGTGGAGCATGTGACTCTTGATCTTGGGGTCATGAGTTCGAGGCCCACATGGAGTATAGAGATTACTTAAATAGGTAAATAAATTTTTAAAAAATGAAAAAGAAGGAGCAAAATAGAAAACACTGAAATCCCTTTGATTTTTTCCCCCTTGTCCCATCTGCTTATAACTATTTAATTGGCTGGGTTGGTACATGGTTTTATACTTTTATTTTATACACATATATCCTAAATAGCCTTTAGAAATGTTGAACATGGTCTTGTATGTTTTCTGATATGGAAATAAATGCTATCAAATCAGCACTTATGATATCACAACTTGATTTTTTTTTCATTCCGTGTTACACTTTTGAGCCTATCTCTTCTGATACCTATAGATCTAGATCATTTTTAATGCGGCATCACATTCCATTCTATAAATACACTACAATTTATCTTTTAGCCAGCCGATGAAACCTCCAGGGTTTTTCCATTTTTCACAATTACAAACAATGCCACAAAGAAGAGTGTTGTTCCTGTTTCCAGAGGCTACAGAGGTTTCCAGCGGAAGAGGTTTTCGTGGGACTAGATGGAGGCAGAGCTGCTGGGTCATAATGTTCGCACGTTCTCAGCCGTGCTGGATATCACTGCAACGTTCTCCCAGGAGGGAATAGCATTAGTATTCTAATCAGCAGCCCTGACAGTTGGTTTTCCCTCATTCTTGTCAAAACTCCAACTGTGTCATTCTTAAATTGCTCCTCTCATCCAAACCTCCTTGATAAACAGCAAAGATGAGTTTTCTGCCTACACCAGGAATGGGACTGTAGTGGACATCTCTTCTCCACCCACTGGCATCTAGAAATATCTAGAAGCTGAGCCTCCCTTTTCTATAGAGAACTGCCCTTCAACCCAGTGGCTTGTTAGTCACATAGTCGTAAAGAAGTTTCTTCCTAGATCTAGGGACCCATCCAGAGGGAGAGATCAGAATATGGACAATCAGAATTGCTCTTGGGTGGCTCAGTCGTTAAGCATCTGCCTTCGGCTCAGGTCATGATCCCGGGGTCCTGGGATCGAGCCCCGCATCGGGCTCTCTGCTCAAGCAGGAAGCCTGCTTCTCCCGCTACCATTCCCTCTGCTTGTGTTCCCTCTCCCGCTGTGTTTCTCTCTGTCAAATAAATTAAATAAATTAAAAAAAAGAATTGCTCTTAGGGGATATTGTAGGCAATGGGAGAGAAAATCTCTCCGATCTCTCAGGAACTTGAGGAGTAAGGAACAAACTGCCTTTGTCTACTTGAGAATGAAACTGCAGAGAGGAAGGAGGACTCGAGATCACATAGAAATTCCACTTCTAGGTATATTCCAGAAGAACCGAAAACGGGGACTCCAAGAAATACCTGTACGGCAACGTTTGCTGCAGCAGTACTTGCAATAGCCAGAAGATGGAAACAGTCCAAATGTCCACCCACAGATGGATGGGTGAACAAGATGGGGTCTATCCCTATGATGGAATATTTTCCAGCCATAAGTAGAAATAAAATACTGACACTTGCTATGACATGGATGAACCCTGAAAACATTATGCGAATTGAAATAAGCCAGAAACCAAAGGACAAATATCGTATGATTCCACTTACATGAAATTTTCCGAACAGGCAAGTTGCTAAAGACAGAAAGTAGATTAGAGGTTTCTAGGGGCTGGGGGGAGAGGGGAATGGGGAGTTACTGCTTAACGATTGGTTACAGAGATGCTGTTTAGGGTGATGGAGATCTGGAGACAAACAGTGGTGACGGCTATACAACACTGTGAACACAGTGAATGCCATTCAATGGTACATTTCAAAGGGTTAAAATGGCATATTTTATGTTATACATAACTTATCACAATAAAAAACATTAAAAACCCCAAGTCCATTAAAAATGAAAAAAAGATTAGATAGGCAAAAAGAAAGCCACACACATATACATCTCCCAATGACATCATTTGAGTCCCTGGATCCTACTATGCCTGAAGTCAGAACTAATTCTTTCCTTAGTTATATAAATCAATATACTCTATTTTTTCTTTATATAGTTTGAATTGGCTTTCTACCGCTAGGAAATGAAATAATCCTAAATCAGGCATAACAGCATATAATCAGGAAGGAAAACAATGTGATCTTAACATCCACTTAGGTTCTAAACATTTTATTCAAACCTCTGCTGTTAGCGGGCAGTCAGTCAAATCTTACTCCAATTGAGTATATGTGTGTGTTATTAGGGGCTGGTAATAGTTTAAATAAACATGATAATCAAAATCCCCTAATTTCATTTTGGTGCTTGATACAAGGTCTATCTCAACTAAATTTTTTCCAGATACATTTCTCCTCTAGTTAAGGTGCTAAAGAGAATTGAGGGACATGCTGAAGAGGACAGAAAAGAGTCCATAACAACGAGAAGATGGATATCAAAGCGATTCTTTTCCTCTACTACCAGACAGAACGTAATAAAAATCAATAAATAAAATAACATAAAATAATTCTCATGCTATCTACTCAATAGAGTTGTTTGGAGGTTCAAATAAAAAAACCTGTAAAGCGAAAGAAAGAGAAAGAGAGAGAGAGAGACAGAGAGAGAGGAAGGAAGGAAGGAAGGAAGGAAGGAAGGAAGGAAGGAAGGAAGGAAGGAAGGAAGGAAGGAAGGAAGGAAGGAAGGAAGGATCCAAAATCCTAAGACAAAAGTAATTCTCCCATTTTAAGCATTTATACTGATCTGGAGAGCGGGTGCTCTCAGAAAGTCACGCTTCCTTCTCAGAGGTACTAGGAGTCCCCTCCTTTTTTATAAAAAGAGCTAAAGATTCCTGCCTTGATTTCACCTGCCCTTTAGTAATGGAACCGGCAAAGCCTAGGTGACAAAAGAGAAGGCTGGGAGAGGAAGGGGACTTCTTCTCTTCATTTCTTTTGAGGTTTTGATCTTTGCATAAATTTAGCAACAGACAATAGAAATACAGCTAGATGTAAATAATCGAAGGTGTACAGAATGAAATGGGTAATTTTAGCCCTTAATAAATTCATGTGAACGATTATGCTTTGAATCCAATGGTTTCTCCTTTCTCATGAATTACATCTATGGCCGACCTGGCTAATTTGCTTGTAATCTTGCTCATTATACGATATACAATGAAGCATAAAAATTTTTTTAAATTTTAAAAAGTAAAATAAATAAAATACTAAAATTTTAAAAATAAAATTCCAAAATTTATAAAAATAAAATTAATTTAATTTTTTAAAAATAAATCAAATAAAAATAATAAAATAACAAAATAAAATAAAATGAATCCATTTGCCAAGAAAGAGGCCATAGGATTAAAAGTATTACTTATTGTAGAATTTCCCTAAGGACTGCAATATGAATGGTGTGCAACAAAACTGTAAGAGGTCCCAAAATCAGTAATAAGAGTGATAAAAATCCTAGAAGCGCAACGGTCTTTGGGACAGGCAAGAAAGCCGGAAGGGATGTGCTTGTGTGGAGCAGGGGAAGGGACAGCCCGCCTGACAGGAAACTGGCAGACACTACCGAGAGCGACAGGCAAAATCCGAACATCAGGAACGGGTTAAATTGTTTTATAAATGTTTCCCCAGTGGCCAAGTGCTAAAAATGCAAATTCCTAAGGAAATTTGGCAAAAGACAAGAGAAATGAATTATTGGTTCAACAGGAAAGGAAAAATACAAAGATAAGAAAGGAATACTACAACATTATGGAAGTCGAAATGTCATTTTTCTTCTGTTTCCTTCCTTTTCTTGTCTTTCTTTCTTGTCCGTCTTCCTTCCTTCCTTCCTTCCTTCCTTCCTTCCTTCCTTCCTTCCTTCCTTCCTCCCTCCCTCCCTCCCTCCCTCCCTCCCTCCCTCCCTTCCTTCCTTCCTTCCTTCCTTCCTCTTTCCTTTTTGGTTCTAAAATGGCTCCATAAGGGTTGGGAGGAGGGGAGTGGCAAAGGAACCAGGGAATCTCTTTTGGAAAAATAAGCAAGGTTTCCAAAATTCGTTTATGCTTCTCTTCATCCAGTTTAGTCTGCTTCTCTCCTTTCTAACTGCTTACGTGGGTGCTTTCTCTGCCTGGTATTCATAAGCAAGACATTTTTGAAATATATAGCTTCATACCACTAATGGGCTGGGATAGAACAGCACACAAAGGAGCTTGCGTTTCAAATACTAGCACAAAGAACTGCTTCTTGAAATATGTAACACTTCCAACTCTGGGAAGGCACAATCGGCTGCGCGTGTCATTGGTATATAAGACCTTCCAAAAGAACGCAACACGAATGGACTACAGTGTATAGTCTAGATCTTACTATAGCACAATCAAAAATATGAGCTGATATTTCCACCTTTGACACCATGTGAGTTTTTCAGTCTGCTTTGTATTCATGGGGGTTCAGTTGAACGAATTAATACCATAGTTAGAGGGAAAAATTATTTGGCAGAAAGGAGGGACAAGGAGGGGCCAGGCGGAGTAACTGACATGGAAAGTCATTTGATATTACCAGTTAAGCTCCAGAATTGGGGTTTTGAGAATACTTCCAAACAAAATCCCAGACATTGGTTTGGAAACTGTCTCTCTATTAATCTGTGCTCTACTTTCGCGGCGTTCCAATGAATGATATCCCCAAATTATAAATGTTTCCTTCAAACCGAATTTCCTGTGAATTGGCAACAATTAGTTTAATTGGATTGAAGGAAATATGATTAATTTTGAGGAGGATATGTTTGCTCTGAATCTTCTCGAGGAAAATCTATGCTGTTTTGGTGAATGTATGAACCACAGTTGTAAATAATTCATTACGCAATGCAATTCTACGATAAATTTGAGGGCTCACTTAAATACTGACATAATCTCCGTAACATTAGGCTACAAGAATTCAACGTATTACGGGGAGTAGTCTTGTTTTCAGTGTTTATTTTAATTCCAGAGAGTCAGCATACAGCGTTCTATCAGTTTCAGGTGTAAAACACAGTGATTCAATATTTCCATCCACCACCCGGTGCTCATCACGACAGGTGCGCTCCTTCACCCTCGTCACCTAGTCCCCCACCCCCCACCCACCTCCCAACTGGTGACTATCACTCTGTTCTCTGTAGTTCAGAGTCTACTGCTTGGCTCGCTCTCTCTCTCCCTCTCTCTCTCCACCCTTCCCGCCTTGGCTTGTTCTGTTTCTTAAATTCCCCATATGACTGAAATCCTACGGCATTTGTCTCTCTGCCTGACTTCTTCCCCTTAGCATAAGACCCTCGAGCCCACGTCTTCACTTCCTTCGCACAGTTTTTCATCCCTTCCTCATTTCTGCAGGTGCTCGCTGAATCCACTCACTGGCCCACCCTTCAGAAACGCAGAGCTATAAAATGTTTACTTCAATATGTTAACATCTATCATGTATTAAACAGGCATTCGAGTTCCTTTATGTGTCACGTATTTTAGCCCCTGAGACAACGTTTTCATCTCCATTTCGGAGCTGAGAAAGCAAAGTTCCTGAAGGCGGGCTAACTTGACCAAGGCTGCATTCAAACCCAGACCTAACACCGTAGCCTGTGCGGTTTTCACTACGCTACGCTGTCTCGGCCCGAAAGAAGCCGGCAGAGCCGTCATAAAGGGAACCGTGTTAAAATACCAACTAAATGTTCACCGAGGATAAATAGAACAAACGGTATCAGACAAAATACCTTTTCCAAAAGATTAGCCACAAGAGCTTTAAAAAAGGTTCTAGAACTACATCTCCTTAATCCTAAATCATTACTATTACTCGATTATTTACATTTAAATTTTTGGAGACCAAATGCTTATTGTTTTAGATCCTAATTAAGGGCTTGTAAACATCTTATAAATATAACATTTAAAACTCGTTAATAAAAATTCAAAGCATCTACCAACTTCAGTTTCTCAATGAAGTATTTATATTGGGTTTAAGGACTATTTTCTATCAGAAATTGGCCACATTCTCCTCATCGTCCTTGTGCCTGTTTTCCTCTATGCTGCTGAGAAGCCTTGGCAACTTATCGCAGGACGAAATACAGAGGAAGAGGAAGAGGAGGAGGAGGAGGAGGAGGAACCTTCAACCTGAGCATAAATCACACTCTTGTCACCACTGGCCGGCAGCCCAAATGAGATCCAAGGGCAGTGGCAGGGACCATTTTAGGTGAGTTACCTGCAGTGGCTACATTGGATCACCAGCTCATAGGTCCTAACTTAGCTACTGACCCTCCCTCCGGTATTTCACAGCGGTTGAAAGTGCAATGGAGCTGTCCTTGAACCAGACATGGGAGAAGAGGAGAGGACCTGTATACCCACTTAAGAATCCGACAAAAATCGATTTTTACTGAATGAGGAGATATGAAAATACGTACAAATATCATTTTCTTATGTAACTGAGACAGTAATTACCATTGGAATACAATGTGGGGTCTTTTTGCCACAGAGTAACACATATTTAAAGCAAGGCCCTGTAATGTTACCGTGACTTCCATAAATCTAAGAATGAAGGTCTGTTGCAGGTTCCATCATGCGTGCTTTCCCCCAATAGAGCCCCAGAGATCATCTGTAGCAACACATAGAGCTTATAGTAGACAAAATAAAGTGGAATGAAGTTTTTTTTTAATGTAGGTCCGAATTCGTCCCTCTGCATTTGTGTGTGAGCGACTTAAATTATTTTAACAGATCTCAGAGTACAAAAGAAGGTAATACACGACCGTTGTAGGAAATCATATCATACTAAGCTACATAAGTAAAATACCCTAACTCTTCCCAAATCCCACAATTTTGTTAGCAGTTTCTACATATCCTTCTACATCTTTCTTAGACTCGTCGTAATATGTGCCTATTTCCTTTAAACTTCTTTCCAAAACAGTATTATATTACTCCACAACTTGCTTTTACCATTGACCAATAAATCACGGATGTTCTTCTGATTAATACATAAAAACAGTCATTCTATCTTCCTAGTTGCATAAGACTAACTAAAACGACCAGTAGAGGGGCGCCTGGGTGGCTCAGTGGGTTAAAGCCTTTGCCTTCGGCTCAGGTCATGATCTCAGGGTCCTGGGATAGAGCCCTACATGAGGCTCTCTGCTCAGCGGGGGCCTGTCCCCCTCCCCGCCTGCTTGTGATTTCCCTCTCACTGTCAAATAAATAAATAAAATCTTAAAAAATAAATAAATAAAACAACCAATAGAAATAAATGACCAAGCCCCTAGATTTTGGCCTCCAATTCCAATCCCCACTGAAAGGTATCAGGGTTTCTTGGGAAAACGGCTAATTTCAGATCTCACCCGGCGGCACAGAAGATACAAGACGAGCCGGAGACATCACATAGTGTCAGAAATCAGGGAAGATCTCAAAGATACGGCCATTTCAGAAGGACACCGGAAGCAGCTTAAAGAGGCCCCTATCAGTCAAATCTGTGACAATCTGAGCAGCAGAGTAACTGCAGCCACGTCGCTAAGTCAAAGCTGTACAGACTCGGGCTGGGGGAAGCTAAGTCATCTGTGCCAGTAGCAGCCACCAGGAAGAAGTAGTCAATGTTGAAAAGGAATTTTCATGACTCCAAAGCAATGCTTCGACTGCACGCCATGCCTCTTGATCAAAGCACGGCTGAACTGAAACACGCAGAAGGGAGGAGAATAAAGAGACAGCTAGGAAGACGCAGGTAAGGAAACCTGAATTTAATTTTCACTGGAAAGAAATTTCTAGAAATTTTCTAGGAAGTGGCCCTGGCTAACGACGCAAAAGCAGAGCCACAGACACCCACGCAGCAGCTGCACAAGATGGCCTTTAGAGAGACCACGAAAGGCCCACCAGTACTCGTGCTCAGACGTGCCCAGGGCTCCTCCCTCGTGGTGGCGCGTGCCTTTCAGGGCCCTGTAATAGGGGCAAAGCCCCACCCCGGGCCACGGTGTGTTCTCCACCCCAGTATCTCTGCTACGGAGATTCCCAAAGACCAGAATATCCCTTCAGTTCCCCCTCGCACCCTGTGGCTGCTGGACTCGTGTTTCCTGCCTCACAGCCTCCGCCAGCAGGCCATGAACTCTGCCCAGAGCTCTGTCTGCCCCCCACGCAGGGACACCGAGCCCATCCCCCACTACCCGGTCACCCCAGGAGGGGTTTTAACCACTGTCCCCCCACCCCCAAACTCTCCTGGGACCTGGAGAGAGGAAACGGTAGGCTATTGTCCATCACCAGCCCCAGGACCCCCCTCCCACGAGGCTACGACTCTGGTCGTGGATGAAGAATTATGCAGACGGCACAGAGTTACAGCTCCTCTTTGGCAAAGCCAACAGGTCTGCTTTGGTCATTTTTCTTCCCCACAACTGAAGAGCGATCGTCCTCAAAAGAGAATCAAGCTCCCATGTCTAAGCAACAAAATAAACCACAGAAACTTCAACAGTGGTGTCTTTTTCTCCCAAGGCTCAAATATCCTAGGCCCTTCCTCTGACTCACCGTCTCCAGTCCCCCCTTGGCTTCAGCCACCAGCACTACGCACACTTGTCCCGGAACGCTGAGGTGCCTGGGCACTGAGATGTGTCGTCCAGGCCCCCTTCCAGGAAGGGCTGGTTGCCCCAGCTGTTGGGAGGGCTGCGGGTAGACAGACAGCCTTCCGCTGGCAGTAACTGAGCATCAGAGGGCCGTCAAAGTCAAGGTCACATCCTTCCCGGGGTGGCCTCCACCCAACGATGGTCGATCAAAGGCAAGTTATAAAATCTGTGCTACTTGGCCCCAAGTGGGATCATTATGATGGGCCATTTCGTGCCAGAGCTATCCAGGGCTACGGCCAAGCTGATTTGGCCTGCACTGCCATCTAGCTTCTCCCTCTACCCAGCCTGGTTTCCTTCTTCTCCCCTTGCAGGTGTTGGCCCCTTCTAGACATGTGTGCACTGACCTCCTTCTCATGGTATGCTTCCGGGAGCAACCAACTGGCAACGCCCTGCCACCGGATCCCCGTTAGAACAACCGTGGGCCAATATTCCCATCACGAACTCCACACACGGTCTCCTGAATCCATGCAACTGGGGAGGGAGGGCAGCCTCCTTCCAGATAGAGCCCCCTTCCTCTGATCATAAGCCACTCGGGCCCCATCAGATGAGTCAGGCACCCGCCCACTGGGCTCCTCAGATGCAGGGAACAGACGTCACGTGTCTCAGCTTGGTCCCAGAGACGCTCCCCTCAGTAGGCCAGGCGCTGGAGGTCCCCTGCCCTCATTCTGAAGGGTGAGGAGTAGTGGGACTCTCGGTGCCACTTCCTCCAAGAAGCCCCCCAAACACACATACACACACAAATTCCTCTTAACTCTTACCTTCCATGTCAGTGAGTCCTCCCTTCAGGTTTTCCGTGGTCAGCTGAGAATTACTGCCCGGGCGCCATCTTGGAATGTGGTGGCCACTGTCTTCATTCCTCAGCCAAAACTGACCCTAGAAGAGCCCCATTTTAACAACATTTAACATTATGGAAATGCTTGAACGTGGCAAGAATATATTTTGGAAGAACTCTAGCAGTGGTCTTCTCTGAGGAGGGAAATGGATGAGCAAGGGAGAGGGAAAGAGAAGGACTGAGACACGCTTTTCATTGTCTTTCGTGCCCTGGGGTTTTTGTGCCGTGTACATGCACGTCAAACCTATTAGACTGGACCTTAGGGAATTACCAATATTTGAGCATTTAAAAAATTATTTTCAGGATTTTATGTTTAAGTAACCTCTACACCCAACGTGGGGTTCAAACTAAGAACGCTCGAGATCAAGAGTAGCACACTCTGCCAACTGAGCTAGCCGGGCATCCCGATATTTGACCACTTTTGATCTACAATTTTCTTATTACCTTGTCTACCCTCAGCATAGTCGATGAAAGGAAGCCAGAGGTGGACTACTTGATGTTTCTCCTACCATCAGACGACACTCACTGTAAGTGGCCTCAACTGTCCCTTATCTCGGCCTCTCAAACCCTGCCCCCGCTATATAATTTTCCTACTACCATCTCTTACACTTTAAGTTTGTTCCTGGAAGCAGAAGAGAAACAGGATGCAACCTCAGGAAGACAACCAGTAACAGTCCCCCTCTGTCCCCACCTTACGGCCAACACTCTCCCCAAGACCCCAGATAAATAACTCTCTTTAAAAACTCTGCTAAGACACTATCTTCTCCCTCTAGCCTTTTCTGAATTTCTTCTTGCTGCCTGTAGCCCACTGAAGAGAGACCGACCATTCTGCGGTCCAGATGCCTAGCCAAGGCTCTATCACAGTATTGGCCTTAAGTGTACACACACCTGACTCTTTGTGAGACAATTTTTTTTAAGAAAGAAGTTCATGTGTTCGTGCCCCAAATCAGAAGAGCCCCAGGATCGGACCAGTAGGTTCTGATAAAATAGGATCGATAAGCCACTGCTGAATGAATGAATGACCTCGTTGTAAAAGCTGGCATTATTCAGAGTACAGACGAATTCGACAAATATTTCCTGCTCTACACTCCTCATCTGGGTTCGAGGGCAATATTCTGTAACTGTACAGTGGGGTACAACTGTAAATCATTAGCTCCTGCGGACTTCTACTCAATGGTCCGTACATGACAGATGTCTTGGATCCCCAGTCCTACCGCACAGAAATGCACTCTTTCTGAAAACATACCTTGACAAAGAAGGGTAGCCAGTTCGACCCTGGCTCCTACAGACGATAATTCTGCTATGCTTCATAGCCTCCAAATTTCTATCTGGTTCTAAGTGATGAAGAATTTCGAGTCTCCAAGGAGGACAAATAACAGGAGAAAACTTTGTCAGGAAACGACAGGCCCTCAGGGCCGGAGTTTAGAAAACACTCATGCAGGTGAGGCTGTTTTCAAGAAATTTCGACTATATAAATTCCTCTTTGTCAGAGTTACCATGTCTTAGTCTAAGACAGTTACTGTGTTTTCTTATTGTAAGCATGCACTGGGTTCTGCATCTGGAGCACTTGCCAAATTGTAGATTTATTCCTATTTCTATACATCTGTGAGAAGAATGTGTGTTCTGTTTCATCAGGGAGTTACTTGAAGTCACAGGTTGCTAATTCCAAATGAATAGAAACAGTGATTAATCTGGGAGATACGAGCTCGCCACTATTCATGTAACAGATGTCCGTTAGGATGAGCTACACATTTGTTCCGTGTTTATACTGGAATACAAAAAAGGAGGGTCCAACCATTTTGTGAAATAAAGAAAGGAAGGAAGGAAGAAAGGAAAAGGAAAGGAAAGAAAAAAGGAAAGGAAAGAAAAAAGGAAAGGAAAGGATGCAAAGAGGATGATGGGGGAAGGGGGGGTATTAGAAAATACTTTGAGGGGCGCCTGGGTGGCTCAGTCATTAAGCATCTGCCTTCGGCTCAGGTCATGATCCCAGGGTCCTGGGATCGAGCCCCGCATCAGGCTCCTTGCTCAGCGGGAAGCCTGCTTCTCCCGCTACCATTCCCTCTGCTTGAGTTCCCTCTCTCGCTGTGTTTCTCTCTGTCAAATAAATAAAATCTAAAAAAAAAAAAAAAAAAAGAAAATACTTTGAACATGTTTATTCAGGTGCCAGGTTAGATGCGTGAAGGCGTGCGGTATGTCTGCAGGGGAGCAGGTAAAGAGTGGAGGGGAGGCAGAGAGGGAGGGGAGTAACCCGGGGGTAGATGTTCCTGGCTTCAGTTCAGGGTGTGGATATTAACTCAGTTCATCTCACTTGGCTGACAGAAGCACTAATGCCAAAACCGGCAATTTCATCAGCATCAGCTACACAGAAGATGGGATTTCAGAGGGAGGCACAAGAAAAGGGAGAATGATGTATGTAATTTTATTCAAATAATTAAAAACAAAGTTGGCAGTCTATCTTCCTGTCAAGAAGAATAAATATCAGACTGTGGAGTTGGAAGGGGAGTGCAAGAGGCTTCCTGCTGCTCCGTGTTAACTCCGGTCCAATACAAACTTTATAGTTGACTCTTCACAAAAACATCCATTTAAAATGATCCTCCTATGGATTTTTTTTTTTTTTCTGGTTACTCTGTGAGCAGAGCTCACACAGCAAGAGGACTGAAGCCAGGAGTAAGTGTGCAGGGGGCTGCCTGCCGGAGCCACTCTAAAGCCCTTCAGTTTCATAGCCACAAATACAGGGTTTGCGTAACTGAGCTACTTCTAGATAAGCGGCGGAGAGGTTTCCAGAACTTTCCTTCCTCTATTTACCTCCTGTGCTCATATGCCCAAAAACAAAAGCAGGGCCCGGCCTATAGTAGGATCCAAACACGTACACACATGCACATATACACACACATACTTTTTTAAGGAATTCGTTGAACACGGGCTGGACTTAACGAACAACACGTGCACAGGGATGGATAGTATTTATCAAAGGAGTCATTACCTTATGCATCTGCAGGCTCACTGGATTATGGCAGAGGCAGTATCACAACCAAAAGCTTAAGAATCTTCTCTGGATATCTTAGCCTGGCTATTGTGTGTCCTAAACTATGCCTTTCCGGAGTTGCTCTTCAACTGCCACTGCTTAGAGGAGAGGGCAAGCTGTTTTGTTACTAACGGACAGAGGAGATTAGCATAGCCAAGTGATTAAAAAAATAAAAGTTCAAACAGACTCACTGGTGAAGGTTTTGCTTCGAAAGCATCTCAATACTATTTCCAGTAACGTATCAAATCGTTCTTCAGTTGCTTCTGAAATGTTGAATTTAGGGTGCAATAATGCTCCACGGTTCGGTCTAAACCTTTCTTTGTAGTATGTGAAGATGAGGACAGAAGGGAACACCCCCTGCATTTACAGTGCTCCCAAGTCCAATTAAAGACAGAGCTGCTCCTCAGAAAAGCCCACGTGGGGACTGGACCCGTGGGACCCACGCAAGCAGGGGGACAGCAAACTAGTCTCCCTTGAGCAATGCAGGGAGCAAGACACTGCAAAGGGAGCCAGACTGATTAAGGAGGAATTCCTCTACTTAAAAATGACATGTTGCCATGCCAAGTTAGAAGGGTTGGTAAGTGGGTACTTTCAGGCATCCGAAACTGCTCTGCCAAAAAGCCTTAATATTTTAGTCTAATCCCGCTGAGCGAGCCAAGCTGATGAAGACAGAGGGAAAGGCTTTCCTTTTTGAAGGAAGCAGGAATTAGGATAATACAGGGGTCAGCAAAGTTTTGCTGTCGAAAGCCAAATGGCAAGCGTTGTTGGCCGTGGGTGCCACACGGTCTCTCTCGAAAATAGCCCTGCCACTGTGCTGACAGCGGCCATCGGCAGGGTGTAAAGCAGTGGCCGGAGCCGTGTTCCAGTCAAACTGGATTTAGGAAAGCAGGGGGCAGGCTGGATCTGACCCATGGCCCGTAGTCCGCCAACCCCTGAAATGATATGTAGATGGCTCTCCAACAGACGCAAACCTAAGGAAAGACGCAGATCGCAAGGTCAAATTGAAAACTGCAGTGCTTAATTCTCTGTATTTTCAAATGCGCTCAGCAGTATCCCTGATTCCTGTGTGGATCTTCTGGGGCTTGCCTGCCAATAGCATTTTCCTTAAATGCATCGAGATGCACCTCTTTTATCCAACTATCGGCATGAGCTTAGATTCAGTGGAGAAAATCAAGTCATCCTACATTGGAAAAAAGGACTTAATATATTAAATGGGGCTTACGTCAGTGTCGGAATATGCTGGGACAGTCGGGTCAAGAAAGTCACTAGTCAAGGCCTGGGAAGCGGACACTGGCTACACCTCAGCCTCGCAGAGCGATGTGGGTGCTTATCGAGAGCTCTACGGCAAGGTGCTCCGATCCGTGAGAACGTCTGAGAAATCTCGCCCCGACTCTCAGTGCGCCCCCCGCGAGGCCGCTGGTGCTCCAGCAACCCCTGCAAAGGCACCGTGAGCCCCCTGCCGGCCCACGTCCAGCGGCGGGCGGCTCCGAGCACACCACTTCTACTCTTTCACCTGGGACGCAGCGGACGGCACCGCCTCGGCAACCCTCCCGCGAGACAGTGCGGGGACGGGGACCGCAGGGGACGCAGTGCCCTGCTTCTCTTCAGCAATTCAGAAGACATGTCCGAAGGGCTGCTGGTGATGCCTCCGTGGCCACGGACAGTCCAGCACATTCCATCCCTTGGCCAGCATGGCATCCCAACACTCTCCTTTCACCCGGTTTTTCACCTCCACACGACCACTGCCGGTTTTTAGACCTTTCGTTCTCTACGGTTCGTGGGGATCACGGACACCTGGTCATCATCAGGTGACCCCTGTGCGCAGCAGTCTAGCCCAGGTCTCCCCAACTCCCAAGCGCCCCGGCACAGCCCCAGGCCCCACCCGCTCTAGTCACCCCCCCTCTCTTGGCAGCTGCCTGGCTCAAGGGAGGCAGACGGATTAGAGGTGGGACAGCCCGGGGGGGAGCGGGGTGTGCCGGGCGGCCAGACGCCGGTATCCTCACCCCCGCCCACACTTTAGCCCTTCAATCCAGCCTCTGCTCCTCCCGATGGGTGCAAAAGTCCACTTTGCCTTCAGTTAATGTAATCTCTCGTTCTCTCTCTCTCCCTGTCTGAAATCCAATAGATCTTAGACGGTCTTCACTCAAATTACACCTAAAAGGCATGTATTAACTCTCTTGGATGGAAGCGGGGTAGCTGCGTGGACTGCAGACTGGGGTTCATGGATTTAGACTTTGCATGAACACACTTTGCTCCCTTCCAGGGAAAAGCCTGTTCTAACCCCGTTAGCCGGCTAGTTCTCAAACGTGCGCTGGTGGTCGGGGGCAAGGGTAACACTTGTGATGTCAGTGCAAGCCCTACTCCTCCCCCATTCCTAAGAAACCAATGGATTAGACACACACACACACACACACACACACACACACACACACACACATAAAACAGGGCAAAATGGATTTCAACTAGTATAAGGAGTAGGTTTCAATGTCGGAAGGACATGGGCTCCCGTTTCACTCTGTGACTCCTTCACTATATTGTTTAACATCTCTAAGCACTCTCATTGGTAAAATGAGGATAAGAATAATTTTGTTAAGAAAACTATTCCCAAACTTTAAATGAGGTGAAACGGGCTGTGGTGTGACCTTTCAAAATCTTACTGGGGCACTAACCTGCCTACCTTACCTCTTACTTCTTACTACTTACTTCGTTGCCTAGGGAGTGCACTCGTGTTTGACTTTCTGGTTTTTTACTTGGTTAGAGCTCAGATGCTCTGAAGTTACATGCTAATTCATAGACTTCTGTCCAATAGAAAAGATAACCCCAAAGGTCGTGGTTTTATTGCCGTGTAGGACAGTAATCAGCTTTGAATCCATTCCAGAAATCTTATTGCGACACTTTTTTCCCCCTCAGAATGCCTATAAATACCAAGTTCTTCATAATGCTCTTGGAATCAGCTTAATCCATTTACGGTTCTGATGGTTAATGAGTTGAATAAATTCTTGACAGGTGTTCATTCTCTATTTATATGAGATTATGTTTTTAGTTCTTTAAAAATTATACTTTTGGCAGCACCTATCTTATGAAGTAGCTATGAGAATTAAATAAAATAAAGCAAATAAAGTAATTAATAAGGCCCTGACACATATTAAGCAGTTAACGAAGGTTAGCTATTATTATTAGCTATAATTAAATGCAGCATGATCCACAGGAAATAGAAAATGTAACATATCCAAACTTCACCCAGAGACATTCATGTTGCCAAATCAAAAAAAATAAAATTAAGAGACTAGTCACACTGAGCTCTAGCTTGATTTCCCTGGAGATTTTGGAGTCCTCCAGAATGCAGCCCAATGACCTAAGCTTTTGAATTAGTAGCCATTTTCGTGGATGATGCCAAATCTTATAATTATTGGGATTTATAACTGTACACAGAATAAGTATTGTGTCTCAGAAAGACATACAATTTTTTCCACCACACATGGCCAATAACAGAAGATAAAACAAAAATTGGGTTTAGAGTAAAAAAATAATATTTTTACCCTCTATCCTGCTCCGATAAACCCAGTTGTAATCTCTCATTTTATTTCCTTCCATTTTAGTGGAAGGAAGGGTTATTCCCTGTTTTTTCCCCAAAGTATGTAATAGCTATATTCTGCACCTCGTCCTTTGTCTGATTCCAGTAACTGCCAAAAATAATAGTGTTTTCCCATGGAAAATTTGTCCCTTAAAAGAAACTAAAGGATTATAAAAGGACGAGTATGACCAATTTCTCTAACTTCACTATGATTTTGGTTGCTGTCGATGTTCAAATAATTTTTTTCAGATTATAAATCTTGAAAAAAGAACTCGTTCAATTTTAGTTTTTGTTGTTTGGATTTGGCAGGGGAGGGTGGGTAAATGTTGGGACAGAACTAACTCACAACCTTTCCATACTGACGTCTAAAGAAGAAGGAGAAACCACCTATAGAAAGAAACACAGATACTGGAGCGTAATATTTCCGCACACACAAGCACAAGGGAACCAGATGGAACTGGAGGTTACTCTGCATTATACACAAAACCACAGGGAGTCTGGGTCATCAAATACGTTTTAAATACCTTCAAACACTGAAATATAATGCAGGAACCTACTGCACTCGGTTAAAAAAAAAAAAAGCAAACAAATACATATAGGGACTTAAATCAAGGTTAAACAGTCAACTGTTGTTCAGTTCCAGTGACCAAAGAAGAGTAAGTTGAATTCCAAATAAAGTGAAGAAGGCGAAGAACACATGTAAGAATGAAGCGTTCTCTGTATTCGCAGAGCTCACTTAGGGGTCTACACAAGTTCAGACGAAAACACAAGTTCAGCGCGATCAGCCACATACACATACATTTGCGTGCACGTATGTACGCATGTGTATTTTATATACATTCACAAGATCGCATGCACATTTGCCAGCATTTAAAAGGAGAGAATACCACGGAGCAAGTAGAGAAATCAGAGTCGAGGCACCCCTCATTCAAGATTGATTCAAAATTTGGCCCCTAGACCAGCAGCATTGGCATCACCTGGGAGCCCATTCAAAATGCAGCTTCTCAGGCTTCGCCCCAGATCACCAGGATCAGAGCTTAGCTTTTAGGCAGACTGACAGCTGGTGATTTGTATGCCCGAAGTAGTCTGAGAAACAGTGCCCTGGAACTGTGCTGACCATCTCCACAGCTACTAGCTGCCTGTGTCTAGCCGGTAATTGAAGTGTGAGTAGTGAGACCGAGAAACCGCATTTTTCATTTTAATTAAAATTAAAATTTGGAAAATAATGCCTGATGGGGCTACTTTTAAGTTAAACGCGTTTGGAACAACTGGGGTATATATGAATCTAAATACAGATCAGGTATTTTTGATGAAAACTCAGCATCTGAACTGCAAAGTACTGTGAAGTATCAACTGCATAGATTTCAAAGACAGGTTGAAAAAATGAACATAAAATGTGTAATCAATCATTTTTATAATGATTACAGGTTAAAAAGTAGATTATAGGTCAAAAAGATAACATTTCAGATATGCTGTGTTAAATTTAATATATTCTTAAAATTCATGTGCTGTTTTTACTTTCTAAAATGTGACTACTAGAAAAGTACAGCTCACGTATTATTTCTACTGGACACGGCTGCTTTCGATCCACGGTCCTCCAGTTATAAAATTACTGGTGCCTGGCTCCCAACCCCAGGGATTCTGATGAAATTGGTCTAGCGTTTTTAAACTCTCCCTGTTACTTCTAGTCCTCTGCCAAAGTAAAGAAGCACTGCCCGACCCTAACACAGATTCATTGATCCCAATTGATCAATAATGGCCTCAGAAAGAGCGCAAGGATCTTTTGGGCGCTCCCGTCACCCCTCAACAAAATTGTGCAGTTGGAAAAGTAGCGTCCATTTCTTACCTAAAGAGCGAAAAAGCATCCCCCCTGATGTCATCTGGGCCAAATGCTGGGTGGCAATTTTCTACCTCGACTTCAGGCAGAATCAAACATACCCAGGTGAAACTCAGTGCTTTCTCGGTGTTTCCAGAAACCCACCACCGGGTTCTTCCAGGAATTCATCCCCATATCTGACGTAGGGGATCTCCTACTTGTGTGTGTAGAACAATCTCCTGGGTAGTTTGTTTACAAGCAGGTTGCTGGGCCCCAGCAATTCACGGTGGCTCCGTGGTGGGGGACCAACTAGCCTGGCTTGCCTGGGACCGTCCCGGGGTTTGGTTTTAGCCAGAAAATCCCACATCCTGGGAACTGCTCAGTTCCGGGCAAACTGGGCCGGCTGGTCATCCGACCCCAGGGAAGTGGGCGTTTTACAAGCAGGCCGGGTGATACTCATGCATTCCAGGTGAGCACAGTTTGGGAGCCCCTCGGAGAAACACAGACACCTGACTACTTCTTCGTGAAGTTCTTTCTGGATTAATCAACTGCCCTGAGAAGACAGCCACTGAAGTTGCACAAATAATCAGTTCAGCGAATAACTGATTGCGGAAATTGCTCTAATTTAACTTAACGTAGTAAATCATTTAAAACTATTTGGGAGGAACAACTACCAATGAAATCACCCTGACAGCCATGAAGGGAATTCTTTCGTTGTCAGGACTTCGGCAGACAGGGGCTGGGGAGGCGAAGTAAACATGTGGCACGAAGTCATATCAGTCTTGAGTTTGAATCTTTGTTTCTGCCATTTGTTAGCTGTGCAACTTCAGGGAAACTCCTTAACTTCTCTGTGCCTCAGTGTTTTCATCTGTAATGATGAAGTGAGTAATTCATACTGACACTGAGGGTTGGCCGCGAGAATAAGAAAGAATGCATTGCATCAGACGAATCCCAGCTCAGGAACATTCCACAACATACCTGACCAGTACTCCTCAGAACTGTGAAGGTCATCAAAAGGACAGTCTGAGTAACTGTCACAGCCAAGAGAGGACACATGACCATCAACTGTACTGTGGCATCCTGGAAGAGATCCTGGAACAGAAAAAGGACATTAGGGCAAAAATGAGTAAAATTCAAGTAAAGAATGGATGTTAGCTAATATTAATGTATCAAAATTGGTTTAGAGCTTGCAACAAATGTACCACACTCAGGTAAGGTATTCATAATAGGACAAACCGAGTGTGGGGTGTGTGGGAATTCTGCACATCTGGGCAACTTTCCTGTAAAAATCAAACTATTCTAAAACTTGAAGTTTATTAGCAAAAAAATGCCTAGCGGAGTAGCGCCCAGGCCAGAAGTACACGTTAATAGTAGCTGTTACTATTATTGGGGCCTGTATATGTAAATCATATGAGGAATGATTCCAACAGGAAGACCGCCATCTTGATTCAACATTTTCAAAAGAAACTAGGAGCTGTTCTTGGTGATTGGGGCTGAGGAAAGAGAGGACAAGAGAAGAACAAAGGGGAGCTGAAGAGGCCACGGACACTGTGGATTTTGTCTCCAGCAGACCCATGCCTGTGACTTCTGACATGGGACCCAGCTGGTTTTCTTCAGAGTCTGTCATCATTTCCTTCATTCAACTGTTCTGTTCTGAGGCCGACCTCCTCTCCCCTTCTGCCTGTGGGCATGCACACTCCACGCCCAAGTAACCTCGTGGGCGGGGTCCCCAACATTAGGGTCCAGGTTGGCTGTGCCATGGGGTAGTTCACCTTTGCAACGATAGGCGGTGGAGCTTAAGCAGAAATACCGTAGTGACCGCCTGTCCAATATGGTACCTCGTGTCTTCTAGTTAATTTAGGCCTCACACAGATTTGGTTAGATAAGTAGGGCAGAGGCTTTTTAGCTCCACTGGACAGACGTAAACATTTTTGAAAAGGAAGGAAGAAAGGGAGGAAAGGAGGAAGATGGGAGGAGGGAGCGGGAAAGAGGGGGAAGACCTGTAAGGCGGCCACGACACCCAGCTAATTAACGGGCGGACGCAGACAGGGTGGCATTTATTTCCCCACAGTTCTGAAGCCGGGGAGTCTGAGCTCCAGGTGCCACCAGGATCAGGGGGCTGCCTTGCTGTGTCTTCATCTAGCGGAGAGAGCACCGCGGGGTGTCTTTCTCGTACAAGGACAACGGCCCTGTGAGACTGACACCCCACTCTCAGGGCCTCGTTGAACTTGAATTACCTCCTTAAAGGCCCGTCTCCAGAGAGGCTTCAACTCCTGAGCGCGGTGGGGGGCACGGTGAGTCCACACAAAGATCTTCTCTGACGGGGGTAAGAGGGTCAGCGGGACGAGCAGGGAGGAACGGTTGGCGGGACGGGAGGTCAGCAAACTAGGGCCCGCAGGCCTCCTCGGAAGGCCACCTTTAGCTGGTATATCAACTTCTATTGCCGCGTGGCCACAGCCACCACGGACCCACGGCCTAGGCTTCTGCCGGGGGGCAGAGCTGAGCGGCTGCCACAGAGTCTGGCTCACCAAGGCCCCCGCAGTTACTCTTCAGCCCTCGGCGGGAGTGTGCGACTCCCGGGTTACGCCCAAACAGGATGGCTTGTTTCATCTGCAATTCGACTCCCTAGGTCGCATTCTTGCCACTTCACCCGCGAGGCAGGGGAGGCTCTACAACGAGAAGTGACTGCCACATTCAGAGCTGGCAAGCCTTCTCGAACATTCGGAAGGGTGCCCTTTCCAGGCCACCCCCCACCCCCACACAGGACCTAGGGCTCTTCTCCTAGACCTTGGAATCGCCTGTGGCCTGGGTAAGTGGTCCGGCCGGCACCATGGTTTTCCCTCTCAGCGGCACAGACTATTGTTACTCAGGCCGGAATGTCCCGCTGTCGCCATTCACACCTGACTAGTGTTTGCTTATAGCTATTTTAGGTCCTCGGCTTCTCGGAATTTTCTTTTCTTTCACTTTGCTCTGTGCCAGGGCATGTGTTCTGTATGATTTAATGTATTTACAATGCATTTACACACAAAGCAGATCACTCGCGTTAAGGGAGCCTTGCAAATAATTATGTAGACCTTAAGGGGTTTCCAGAGATAATTTGGGGACTGTTAGTCCCAAATGCAATTGCTGGGCCTTTTCATTATTAGCCAGTATGTTCCCTTTCCAGCATCCAACAGTGAGCTCAGGGTGCTTCCCTTATTGTGTCTATTACAACTCGGGTTCCTGTTCATGGAGGCATTTGTCAGTGGGAAACAGTTCTTAGATCCTCTTTGAATCAGTGGAGACATTCCTCAAAAGGGAATCCAGAGCCTTTTCATTAGGCGTATGGGGGAATTTAAGGAAGCAAAACAGCAACTGGGATTGCTTTTCCTGTTGGCTAGAGGATCTCTTCCCGGGACTTGGCTTCTGGATCTTCCTGTGCCCACAGACCAGTGGTCTGCGGAGTGTTGCTGCTTTTGTGTATCCACATTGTTTCCTGCGAGCAGCGGCCTTGTTCCCACTTCATGGGGTCCTAGGTGGGCTGCCGGACCCCTGCAAACCCATACATTCCAGACCCCTGCAAATCGTATCACCCCATTCTACCCTGAGACGCAGCGGCTGATGCAAGGGAAACTGTGTGACCCGATAGGAGCCAAGTCCCCAGAATGTGAAAGAAGGTGGGAGAGAGGCCATCCAACAAAGGGACGTCGTGCTGAGGGAGGGAGGCAGAGCCCCCAGATCCAGCCCTTCTTGAGGTCTCACCCACCCCTGGCCTTCCTGGGCACGTGAGCCAACACACTCCTTTCTCAGCTTAACTAATCCAAGTCAGACTTCTCACTCAAAACCCAAAAGGTCCTCACCAATATAACGTACTTCCAGACCTTCCGAGTGTCCTCAGAAATACGCATCAGCAACTCCGAGAGGGCACAGGGCACTGGAACTGGGATCCACGGGGGTCCCCCTCCTAGCTGCAATCTTAGAACTCATAGGCCATCCCTCTGCCAGGCCAGAGGGTCTTAGAAATGGACAGCCTGTGGGACACGGGACTAGTATCATTTCTTGGATACGCGTAGGCCTTCTGTGATGCACACAGTGCATGCTGGCCCTGCTTTCCTGAGTTCTACATCTCCCTGGCCTTTGGCCCATCTTGGAGTAGAAGCAAGACAAAAATCTCACGCTGGGACACCGATGGTATCGATCTGGGGAAAAGAAGACCGGGTAGGACTAATGGCTGGGCCCACAACATTGACAATGCTCGACGGAGTGAGCTAGGCACAGTCTGGTACCAGGGTTGGACCCCAAACCTACCAGTGGGCCCAAGCACGGCCGACATAACGAGGAAGGAGAAATACAGCCCCAAGTGGCTGCAAAATTACCCCTCCGGCAAAGATCCGTTGTTTCTCCTCCTTTGTTTTCCAAAAGATACCTCTCTGAACCTTGCTGGATTCTACAACTGCCACCCGAAGTGTCAGCTATGACTCAGAGTTTCCCTCGAGAAATCCTCCGTCCTCCACAGAGGACAGGACCTGACTGAGGCCCGCCCACCCCAGCCAGGACTCTGAGCCAAGCGGCTGGGGGAGGCCCTACGGCCATGTGACCTGCGCGCTTCCGTGTGTTTGCAGGTACAGATAAATAAGCACGCTTCTTTGCTGTCTCGGGTCTTCGCAGTTTAACTTGGCTTCCTCTGTTTCACGCTGATGGGAACCGAAGTCGGTTCTTACAACCCACAAGGAAGGAAAGCTCTTTGTGTTGAAGGCGGTCCGCCAAGGTGCTAATTCCATCTTTGGTCGGTTTTTCCCGGGACTGTGCTCCTCGCCCAGGAATTTCTCTGAGCTTGGTGGTTCACACGTCCAAATTCCAGCTTTGAATAAATAAACCAGCTGAAGTGCTGGGTTGCCTTGGGGAATAGCAACGTGGTTGCTGAACCTCCATCGCCCCCCAGTGGCAAAATTTTTTTGGGCAGGGATATTCTTCAAAAGGCTTAGGATTCTTCCCTATGAAATGGCTTTTTAAAAAAAAAAAAAAAATTTTTTTTTTTTAATTCTCACACTGAAGAGTATGAAAAGTTTGTGTGCAGGTGTGTTAGTAATGTCAAACTAATAGCTTCTGGGTCACGGGGTCACAGATTCATACGACGGACAAGAGATATGCAATTGGATGGATCTCACCAATTGGGGCGCCCCTTAAAAAAAAATTCCTACCTACCATAGCTGCAACGTCCAGTATGGAAGCGATAACCTCAAATAAGCTTTTTTTTTTTTTATTTAGAGGATCCAGACCTAGGTTTCCATTTTTTCTGGTCCAATTAAATCGCTACTAATAACTATGACTTTTGGGGACTTGTGCTATCCCTTTTGTAAACTTTTCCACCATAAAATGTTTTGTAACATTGTCCAAGGGGGTGAGAAAATATTCAAACCAATAAAAGCGAAGGTTTATAAGCATAAATGTATAACTTTGTCAAAGCCAACATCAAACCCACACAAAGCACACAGAAATATCACTGTCAGGTGGGCAAAACTTTCAGCAGATGATACATGAAGAGGCAGAACAAAATAAAGGTTTTAGCGATTTCAAACTGCAAGCAGATGAGACCCAAAAGCAGGTGACAGAGGTGCCCTGAGTCCTCAAACATAGAGTTTAATGGCACTGCGCGGTCTCAATGGTCAGCAGGGACTGACGTACGAGACCTAATTCATCACCTACCCACCCGCCCACCCACCATCCCCCCGATCCTCACCCGCTCGCCCGGCCACAATCAGCCCATCCTCCCACCCAGCCACGTGGACAGGTTGAGAAAGGCACCCTACGGAGAACGAAGGAGAAGGAGTGGGTCTTCAGTGCAGGGATGACTTTGCAGGCTACTCAGTAGCGTGCTGTGGACTCCGTTTCTCTTCCCCGATGGCCTGCCTCCGCCCATCCCCACACCGAGCAGGTGCCAGAAACTGCGAGGTGCCCAGGAGAAGAGAGAGGTGGGATGCAGGACTTGCTTTCATGGTTCCAGAAGCAAAAGAGAGCAATCAGACTTTTCAATCTGGTCTCCACTCCGAGGCCTCATTCTCGGAGAAAGGGAAAATAACCAGCACCAAATCACTAAGTCCAGAAAGGACTCTCAGTGGGGGGCATCCCGAGGGCCTGGAGACCTAATTGGCCTTGACTGCACAGAGTAGAGGCGAGAACTCATCTAGCTAGAGCCACTGAATGTTTGCCCTGAAAAACAAACGGTGGGCTCTCTGGGATTCCAAAAATAGAAACCATTTTGGGGGAGAGAACATCCGTTACACGTGAAACAGCCAAGGAACGCTCTTATAGTGTAAGCTCACACATTTGCATTAAATACAGTCAGTGCTTTCTATGGCTGGTATAAAGTATTTCACCTGGTTTTCTAGAAAAGGAAGAACTAGAATTGAGGAAAGCAAGCCCAGACGGGCTTACCTTCAGCTCAGAGAAGGGAAGGCTCTTGCCTCCCTGCCCACAGTGGAGTTCATATTTCAACATAGTTTTCAGATCACAGTGAATTCTTTTGGCTGACCACCTGCTAGGCTTCGCCCTCGTCCCCCTTTTAGCGTGGCGGCCAGGCTCACAGTCCTGGAAAAAACACTAACCTGGTGCCAACCTCCTACACGCCAAGCATTCCCGCCACTCCGAAATCCTGAGCGGAAGTGCGCGTCCCTCAGCTTCCCTTACTCAGATCTTATTTCCTTTCCGGTCAGAACATTCTCCTCCTCTGGCCATCCCTCTCCTCCACCCCCACTTTGAAGGACAAACTTCATCAAATCTCATTTTAAATCCCAGTGGTCGGGGGGCCTCATTATTAGTGCCAAAGCTCATCTTCTTGTGCGCACCTAGCATCACATCTTGCACATAGTAGGTCCTCAATAATTTGTTAAAAGCAGTGGAGAAATGCCTGAGTGGCTCGGTCAGTTAAGTGTCTGCCTTTAGCTCAGGTCACGATCCCAGGGTCCCGGGATCGAGCCCCACATCAGGCTCCCTGCTCAGCAGCGAGCCTGCTTCTCCCTCTGCCTGCCTCTCCCCCTGCTTGTGCTCCCCCCCTCTCTCTCTCACAAATAAATAAATAAAATTTAAAAAAAAATAAAAGCCAGGGAAAGGGGGATGGTGGGGAGAGAAGGATGGAAGGAAGAAGGAAAGATGGAAGGAAGGGAGAGAGTGAGGGAAAAGAGAGGATAACATAGAAACAAAGGAAAGGTAGAGAAAAGAATTATTTTATAAGGACCCAATGTTCCCAACACATTAACACCCAATGTGTTAATTAATAAACACCACCCAACAATGGAATACTCCCTTGTCCTCCTTAGCAAATGATCTAAGCATACTGCTGAGGTTTCTTTTCAGGGACGTAACTTTCGTGAAACAAATTAATCTACTGGAGTTAATGGTTCAGAGTGATGGTCCTCAGTGTTTTCTCATACTTTGGGGGCAAGACTGACCTGGTCCTGCTACAATAAAATAATAGCCACTTGCAAACACACACACATTGTCAGGAAATTAAGTGAACAGATAGAACGTTCTTCATTTTCCCCCTTCTCCGGCATACGTAGAGGTGGAATTCCCACATATGTTGCGAGAACGAAGCAGATGAACGTAGAGCAACGATAACAAAAAAGTCCAGCCAAGTTCCCAGAAATGGAATTTTGTGGAAATATTGAACACAACCCACTGTTTCTATTTCACCCGATACAGCAAAGGTGTACTGCGTGCCGTTCACAGGGAGTAGCAGTGTCTTCCCGTTTTAGCAGCCGTTCCTCGACGGGAGGAAATCGACGGGAGGAATCCCGACCCCACGGCAGGCTCACCTGGGGTAAGTGGGTTCACACAGGGGAGCTCCTGCAGGTGGGCCCTAAACCACATCGGCGCACGCGCTACTCTCGCACCTTGGGGGGCTCAGTGCTCAGCAGGGCAGGACTGCAAAAAGCAATGAATTAAAGAGTAAGACCACTTGGAGCGATCGCAAAGCAATTTTTAAAAATAAACCAAGTATATTATTATTGCCAAAACTGTTACATAAATAAAGGTAGGGGCGAATTATATTATTACTGTAAATAGTGGAATAGTCATACTCACCTCTGCTAGTCGCTAAATGTATATAAAGCTGAATTCGTTTGGGGTAAATGCAAACTTCAGAGAAATGCTCTTGCTTCCACGTGAGAGAAGAGAAAGAAGCGGTTTTCTCTCACTATGGGGTAGTTTAAAGTAGAGCTTCTTGAACTATCTGCAGTGAAGGACTAGGTTTTTGTTTTTCTTTGACTTCTAATCACAGACCAATATTTTTGTAAAACAACAAGAAAATAAAAAAATTGCTAACGAAATAAAAAGCAAACAGACAAAAGGCCAGCCTAAATTCGGATTCACCAGATATAAAATCACTTACACTGCTGGGAAAGTTTCCAATACTTGCTCTGGATCTCTGCATATTTTTGTATGAAAAACACACAGGGAACTCCAAACCCTTGCCCTCCGGAGTATGGTCCTTGGACCAGCAGCACTCGCATCACCTGGGCACTCGTAAGGACACGGACTCTCATCCCCCACCTAGACTCACTGAATCAGACTCCACATCTCAACATGACCCTGGAGGGATCTGTGTGCACATTCAAGTATGAGAAGCATCGGTCCGAACTACAAAATCAAAAGTGACTGTACAGGCATGCAGACATACGCATATAACTTTAAGACCATAGAACGTTTTACGATCAACTCACCATATTTTATATAATAGGTATTTAATAAATTCACCCTTAAGCAAAGTTTAAGCCATTGTCAGCTAGGCCTGGCCTCCCTATCCCCTGGAGTTCAAGATCTGATTTACTTGAATCTCCAGATCCATGGAAGATCAAGTTTCCCTAAGTTATATGATACTTCCCAAGGACTCATGTTCCCATGGTCACCTATGCCTGCGGACTCCTACTTCTGCCTGTGCTGGCTCAGTTCACGCTAACTTAGATAGCAAACTATCCCTTTATCATCTTCTATGGATTCACCAAAGCGTGTGTTGATTTTGCCACAACTCACAATAAAACAGAGACAAGTGGGGACTTTGTGAACATGATTTAAGAAAACTGTATCTAAGCCAATCTAAAAGTTAACACAACGTTTCATGGATAAATAACACTAGAAACATTCCCACAAATTTTTGAAATGCCCACCAACACTTCTATTATTTAACATTTTCCTGGAAGTCCCTAGCCCATGCAATTAGCAATGCAAAAAAATTCTAGGCATCAGAATGGGAAATGAGGAAGTAAAGTTATTATTAGTTGAGATGATATGAAAGAATCCCTGGAAAACCCAATATAAACAAAAAATAAGACCAAAGACAATAAGAAAATGCAAAATATTGTAGAACATACGGTGAATGTAGCCAACAGCTTTCATAAATATGCCAACACTAAGTTTGAAGACATAGGGATAGAAAGGATGTTCCTTCCATTGCAACAACAAAGTTTAAATAACAAGAAATAAGCTCATCAAAAAATATTTGAGATTTGAAGAAACACTTAAAAATGGTAATGAGGGACACAAAACAAGAACTGAACATTTAGGAGGGTCCTGCATATTCTTGTATCGGATAACTCATTTTTCTAAAGAGTTCCAGTCTTCTTAAATTAATATATAAATTTAACATGACCCTGATGAAATTGCCATTCAGGTTAAAAAAAAAAAAACAACTTGACCAGCCAACTACAATTTTCATTCAGAAATATAAATAAGCAAAAGTATCAAGAAAAATTCTGAAAAAGAAGTGTAATGAGAGGTTAGTGATTTGTCAGATGGTCCTGATACTTTGACGAAAGTGGTATTGGTGTGTTCATGGATATGACAATGGTACAGAGTAAAAAAATCCAAAAATAGGCCCAAGAACACATGGGGATTTAATGTCTTAATAATGAGGAGACATCTCAAATCTAAGTACGGGTGAAGGGCTGTCTGGGGGGACAATTTTGTTTATTGTGGCCAATTTATAAAGTTACTGTGGGAATATAAGGAAAATATATTTATAAGGAAAAAATATATATAAGGAAAATATATTTAGCCATGGCCTTTACTCTGGAGGAGATGGACCTCTGAATTGACTCCCCCCCTTCTATTTTGAAATGTACAATTCAGCAGCATTAAGCACATTTATGGTGTTGCACAACCATCACCCTGAATTGAGTTTTAAATGCTAAGTAGGGGTTATTCCAGCGTAGCTGACACTGTCACAGGCCATAGAAGAGCGCTTCTCTCCCTCCCTCCTTTTTTTACACAAATGGTATCATACTTCACAGAGTGTTTTCACCCTTGTTTTTCCTCACCTAAAATATCTTGGAGGTTTTCCCTATAGTTACATAAAACATTCCTTTTACTTTTTAACAGTTGTATACTATTGAACTATCCGGATTAATATAATTTATGTAACTAATCTTTCACTTATCATATAAATTTGGGTGGTTTCTAAGACTTTTCCTATTACAAACAATAACTCAATTAGTAATAATGTACTTACATCATTTCTCACATCTTTAAGCATATCTGTGGCATATGAAAGAAAACGGAATAGTGGGGACCAGAAGAATTGTGGGAAAGAACAGAGAACTGTGGGAAACAAGGGGCATTGTGGGAAAGAACAGGGAATTGTAGAGGACAAGAGAAATTTTGGGAGAGAACAGGGAATTATGGGGGACAAGAAGAATTTTGAGAGAGTCAGGGAACTGTGGGGGACTGGACAAATTTTGGGAGAGAACAGAATAGTGAGAGAACAGAAGACTTGTGGGAGAGACTAGAGAATGGCGAGGAACAAGGGGAATTGTGGAAGAGAAGACAGAATTGTGGGAAACAAGGATAACTGTGGGACAGAAGAAAGAATTGTGGGAGAGAATGGGGGAATTATGGGAGAGAATAGAGAATTGCGGGCAACAAAGGAATTGTGGGAAAGACCAAAGACCTGTGGGTGAGTAGAGAAATTGTGGGAGAGAACAGAGAATTATGGGAATAAGAGGGATGGTGAATGAAAACAGAATTGTGGGGGATGAGAGGAATTGTGAGGAACAAGAGGAATTATGGGGAAACACAGAGAATTGTGGGAGAGAACAGGGAATTATGGGAAAGGGGGAACTGTGAGGGGCAAGGGAAATTGTGGGAAAGAATAGACAAAAGAACAGAGAACTGTGGGTGTGACAGGGAATTGTGGGAAAGAACCAAAAATTGTAGAACAGAGAATTGTGGGAAAGAACAGGTAACTGCAGGAAATGAGGGGCATTGTGAAAGAAAAGAGAATTGTGGGGGACCAGAGGGAATGGCGGAGAAAATAGAGAATGGTAGGGGAGCAGAGAATTTGTGGTACAGAACAGAATTCTGGGAGAGAATAGGGACTTCTGGGAAACAATGGGAATGGTAGGAAAGCATGGATAATTGTGAAAGACAACAGGAATTGTGGAGAGATGAGTTAATTGTGGGAGAGAACTGAGAACTGTGGAACACAAGGGGAACTATGGGGGAAAAGTTGTGTATGGTAGCTAAGGAATTATTGGAGAGAAAAGATCTGAGGGGGAGCAGAGGAATTTTCAGAGAGAACAGAATTATGGGGGACTGGTGGAACTGTGGGAAACAACTGGAACTGTGGGAAAGCATGGAGACTTGTGGGAGATAAAAAGGATTGTGGGAGAAAACAGAGAATGATGGGGAAGAAGGGGATTTATGGCAATGAACAGGGAATTATGGAAGACAATGGAAATTATGGGAAATAAAGGGACTTGTGGGAGAGAAGACTGGGAGAAAACAGAGAATTATGGGAGAGAAAAGAATTATGGGGGACCAGTGGAATTGTGGGAAACAACAGGAATTGTGGGAAAGCATCGAGAATTGTAGTAGATAAAGGGAACTGTGGGAGAAAATAGAGAATTGTAGACAACAAGGGGATTTGAGGGATAGAACAAGGAACTGTGGGGGATGACAGAAATTTTAGGAGAGAACAGAATTATGGGAAACAACAAGAATTGTGGGAATGTATGGAGTCTTGTGAGAATTGTGGGAGAAAAGATAATTATGGAAGAAAACAGAGAATGGTGGGAAAGAAGGGGAATTATGGGAAACCATGGGGAATTGTGGGAGAGCATGGGGACTTATGAGAGGCAAAGGGCATTATGAGAGAGAGCAGAGAATTGTGGGGGAGCAGAGGAATTGTGGGTGAGATCATAATTATGGGGAACCAGTGGAACTGTGGGAAACAACAGGCCTTGTGGGAAAGCACAGAGAATTGTGGGAGACTAAGCGAATTGTGGGAGATAATAGGGAATTGTGGGAAGCAATAGAGTCTGTGGGAGAGAGCAAGTAATTGTGGGAGAACAGAGGAATTGTGGGAGAGAACAGAATTGTGGGGGACCTGAGGTGTTGTCGGAGAACATAAAGAATTGTGGGAAACAAGGGGCATTGTGGGAGGGAACAGAACAGTGTGGAGGAGCAGAGGAATTGTGGGAGAGAACAGAATGGTGGGGGTCCAGAGTGAGTGGGAGAGAATAGAGAATGGTGGGGAACAATAAATTGTGGGAAGGAACAGAATTGTGGAGACTAGGAAATTGTGGAAAAAGGGAAGAATTGTGGGAGATGGGGAGTTGCAGGAGAGAACATAAAATTGTAAGAAGAAAAAAGACAACTGTGAGATAAAACAAGAATTGTGGGAGAAAAGAGTATTATGGGAGAAGAGAGAATTGTGAGCGATAATGGTGTACTGGGTAAGAGAATAAAGAATTGTTATAAATAAAGGGAATTGTGAGAGAAACAATTGTGGGAGATAAGGGGAAAAACTGGGAAAGAAGAGACAATTGTGGGAGTGAATAGAGAATTGTGCTTGAGAGGGAATTGTGGGAGCTGTGGAATTGGGGAAGAGGACAGGAGATGATGGGAGAGAGTAGAGAATTGTTGGATAACAGAGAATTGTACTTGAGAGAGGGAACTGTTGCAAGTGACAAGGAAGTTTGGGAGTCCCAGGGAAATGGGAAAGGGAAGGGAGAGTTGTGGCAGCAAGTGGAGAATTTGGGGGAAAACAGAATTGTGGGAGAAAAGAGGAATTCTGAGGAACAAAGAGAATTGTTGGAAAGAATTATAGGGGACAAGGGGAATTCTGGGAAAGAATGTGGAATTCTGAAAAGCAACAGGGAATTGTGGGCATGATAGAAAATTCTGGGAGACACGTGGAATTATGAGAGGGAGCAGAGAATTGTGGGAGAGATGGAGAATTGTGGGAGAGAATATCATTGTAGAAAAAAAATTGGGGGAATTTTGGGAAATAAGAGAATAGTTGGAGCGATGTGGAATTGTCGGAGAGAACAGGAAGTCATGGAAAAAATAGAGAACTGTGGGGCACCTGGGTGGCTCAGTCGTTGAGTGTCTGCCTTCGGCTCAGTTCATGATCCCAGGGTCCTGGGATCGAGCCCGGCATCGGGC
This sequence comes from Procyon lotor, assembly GCA_028646535.1. Lineage (NCBI taxonomy): Eukaryota > Metazoa > Chordata > Mammalia > Carnivora > Procyonidae > Procyon > Procyon lotor. The sequence goes on along the minus strand of CM053612.1, from coordinate 96,906,790 downwards.
TCCCTGCTCGGCGGGAAGCCTGCTTCTCCCGCTACCATTCCCTCTGCTTGTGTTCCCTCTCTCGCTGTGTTTCTCTGTCAAATAAATAAAATCTTAAAAAAGGAAAGAAGGAAAGAAAGAAAGGAAGGAAGGAAGGAAGGAAGGAAGGAAGGAAGGAAGGAAGGAAGGAAGGAAGGAAGGAAGGAAGACAGACGTAGACGAGGACACAAATAAATGGAAAGACATTCCATACTTGCGGAAAGAAAGAAAGAAAGAAAGACTTAGACGAGGACACAAATAAATGGAAAGACATTCCATACTTGCGGATTGGAAGAATCCATATCGCTGAAGGGTCCATACTACCCAAACCATTCTACAGACTCAATGCAAGCTCTACCAAAATTCTAAGGGCATTTTTCACAGAAATAGAGCAATCCTAAAGTTTGTATGGACCCACAAAAGAACCTGAAAAGCCGAAGCAATCTCGAGAAAGAATAAAGCTGGAGGCACTTCACTTTCTGATTTCAAACTACGTTGCAAAGCTTTAGCACTAAAAACAGTATGGTCCTGGCATAAATACAGACATATAGAAAAATGTAAAAGAATCGAGAATCCCTTAATAAACCTTTGCATATATGCCCAACTGGCTTACAACAAAGACCTAAGACCATATAACGGGGAAAAGACAATCTCTTGAATAAATGGTGTCGGTAAAACTGGACAGCCACATGCAAAGGAATGAAACTGGACCACTATCTTATACCAGACACAAAAATTAACTGAAAATGGACGAAAGACATGAACATGAGGCCTGAAACCATGCAACTCCTAGTACAAAACACAGGTAGTAAGCTCCTTGACATCAGTCTTGGAGATAATTTTTTTGGATTTCACACCATGAGCAAAGGCAACAAAAGCAAAAATAAACAAGTAAACAAGTAAAAATGATCATCAACCTAAATGGCTTCTGCACGACAAAGGAAAGCATCAACAAAATACAAAGGCAACCTACCAAATGGGCAAAAATATTTGTAAATCATATATCTGATAAGGCATTAACAGCCCCAATATGTAAAGAGCCCATACAACTCAATAGCAAAAAATAAAATAAAAATCCAATGAAAAACTGGGCAGAGGAACCGAGTGGACATTTTCCCAAAGAAGACATAAAGATGGCAAATACATACACAAAAAGGTGCTGAACAGAGATGCACGGGTGGCTCAGTCAGTTGAGCTTCGACTCTTGGTTTCAACTCAGGTCATGATCTCGGGGTCCTAGGATCCAGGCCCGCAACAGCTCTGCACTCAGCAGGAAGTCGGCTAGAGGATACTTTCCTTTTCCCACTCCCTCCTCCCACTCCCACTCATGTGCACTTGTGCACGCACGCTCTCTCTCAAAGCAATCAACAGATCTTTTTGAAAAAGGTGCTGAACATCACTAATCACCAGGGAAATGCAAATCAACCCAACTGAGATTTCACTGCACATATGTTAGAATGATTACTCTCAAAAAGACGAGAAATAGCAAGTTGGATATGAAGAAAAGGGAACCCTTGTGAACTATTGGTTTGAATGTAAATTGACGTAGCGAGTAGGGAAAAATTATGGAGGTGCCTCAAGAAATTAAAAATAGGGGCGCGGGGGTGGCTCAGTCAGTTAAGCCGCTGCCTTCGGCTCAGGTCATGATCCCAAGGTCCTGGGATCGAGCCCCGTGTCAGGCTTCAGCAGGGAGCCTGCTTCCCCCTCTCCCTCTGCCTGCCTCTCTGCCTACCTGTGCTCTCTATCTCTCTGTCAAATAAATAAAATCTTTTTTTTAAATTCCAAAAAAAAAAATTAAAAATAGAACTTGCCTATGATTCAGCAATTCCATTGGGTATTTATCCAAAGGAAGTGACGAACTCAAAAAGATACATGCACCCCTGTGTCCACTGCAGCATTATTTACAATAGGCAAAACATGGAAGTAAACTAAATGTCCACTGATGGACAAATGGATTAAAAAAGGTAATACATACAATGTAATATTATTCAGCGATATAAAAGAAGGCAATTCTGTCCTTTGTGACATGGATAGACCTTGAGGGCATTTTGCTAAGTGAAATAGGCAGACAGAGAAAGACAAACGCTGTATGATTCCACTTATATGTGGAATCTAAAAACAAAACAACAACAACAAAAAATACCCCAAACTCATAGATCGAACATACCGGTAGTTGCCAGGGGCCGGAGGTAGGGATTGGGTAAAATGGATGGACGCGGTCAAAAGGTACAATATCCAACTATTGTATCAACATGGATGGGACTGGAAGAGATAATGCGGAGTGAAATAAGTCAAGCGGAGAGAGTCAATTATCTTATGGTCTCACTTACGTGTGGAGCATAAGGAAAAACACGGAGGGCATTGTGAGAAGGGAGGGAAAGGTGAATGGGGGGAAATCGGAGGGAGAGATGAACCATGAGAGACTGTGGACTCTGAGCAATAAACTGAGGGTTTGGGAGGGGAGGGCGTGGGGGGTTGGGCGAGCCTGGTGGTGGGTATTGAGGAGGGCACGTACTGCATGGAGCACCGGGTGTGGTGCATGAACAATGAATCTTGTAACACTGAAAAAATAAACATATTTGGGAGAAAAAAAAAGGTACAAAACTTCCAGTTGTAAAATAAATTAAGTCCTGGGGATATAATGTACAGCATGGTGACAATTGTTAATACTGTCTTAGACATTTGAAGTTGCTAAAACAGCAGATATTAAAAGATCTTATCAGAAGAAAAAAATTATATAACTGTGTGGTGAGGGATGCTCACTAGACCTATTGGAGGTGATCATTTCCCAATATTTACATAAATCCAATCATTATGTTGTGCACCGAAAACTAATCAAAAAGTATATGTCAATCAAAACTCAATTTAAAAAATATTTTTAAAACCCAGCCACAAAAATTGTGGGAAAAGACAGCAAATTATGGAAGAGACAGACACTCACAGGAAATAACAGAACACTGTGTGAGACGGGGATCTGGGGGAGATCATAAAAAATTGTGGGAGACGTGGGGAATTCTGGGAAAGGACAGAGACTTGTTGGAAGGGGAATTGTGGGACAAACTGGGGAACCGTAAAGGGAGGAATATTATGAGAGAGCAGAGAATTGTGAAAGAGAGTGGAGAATTGGGGACAGATGGGGAATTATAAAAGAAACAGGGAATTATGGGGGAAAAGGAAAGTCTTGCACAAGACATGGAATTGTGGGAGCTCTAAGAAGTACAAAAGCAGCACTTTGTAAACATAAGCAACTGCAGGCTTGTCAAGGAGATTTATTTTACAAGAACCGGTGGTAAATTCAGTTTGTAATTACAAAAAAGCTTCAATTTTTCCTCTAGGCTAAACCCTTGGGTCTGACAGCAAGAGTTCATATCACAATTACCAAAGATGGCAAACCCAAACGCACTGCCTTGTCTACGCAGACATACATATACATAAACACACTCACACACATATACTCACACACACACACACGCTCATGCTTGTACACGTGCGCACACACACACACAAATATATAATATATGCACACATATCTCGTAAATATCAAACATGATAACAGAAATAAACTAATAAAATGGTTGGGGAATTTTTTAAACCTTATAAAAAAATAAAACAAGACGAAAAAGTGATAGAATAATATAAGAAAATTAGAGTGTTAGTCTAGGAATCCAACATAGGAGGAAGAGAGATTCCTTAAAAGAGAAAATGAAGAAAGAGAGACTGGAGCAGGTTACTAAGAAAGCTAATAATACAAGAAAATATCCCCAGTGTGAAGGTTATGGGTTTCCAGAATGAATGGTCCCATCAGGCGCCAAGCCAATGAAAGCAAAGAGATCTATATTGGGGCACATCTTTCCAGGCTACTTAGAAGAACGAAAAGTTAAAAATATTGTTGAAGGAGGCACCTGGGTGGCTCAGTGGGTTAAAGCCTCTGCCTTTGGCTCAGGTCATGATCTCATGGTCCTGGGATGGAGCCCCATATCGGGCTCTCTGCTCAGCAGGGAGCCTGCTTCCCTCTCTCTCTGCCTGCCTCTCTGCCTGCTCTCTGTGATCTCTCTGTCAAATAAATAAATAAAATCTTTAAAAAATAAATAAATAAAACACTGTCTTGATCCAGTTTGGAGCTTCGGCTAGTGGCTGGTTAGTTCCCTTTTCTGAGCACCTAAGTCCACACTCGCCAACCACCTCCCTTGTTGGGCCCTCATACTCTGAGCCACCATACGCTGTACGCCTGCCCCAGAGCCTGCCTCGCCTGTTTCTATCCCCCCAACCCCCGGGCTCACCAAGGACTCCAGTGCTCCTGCGTGTGGCACCCCACCCCGGTGAATAAAGTGTTTATTCAAAGGCAGTTGTTTCCTGATCTGTTGACCTCACCAAATCTAAATAATAATTAATAACTAAACTTATTAAAATGGCTGAGACTCCAAGAAATGTGCATCGGAGCGCTCTTGTGCACCGCAATGAGAGAGTGACGGGGCAGTCTAGGGAAAGGGAGGAGTCGAACTGTGATGCAGTCACAGTGGAAGGCTCGGCCACTGACACTGGGATGGCTCTTCCGAGGTGACCTCCTTGAGGTGAGGGCCTGGGGCTTATGTACCCTTGCGGAGGCCACCTGGAGGCAGCAGCCTGTCCCCAGGGAAGGGACGGGATTTTGCTTGATGCGGTTCTCTTAGGCAGAGGGCGATTCCTGGGCAGAGACTCAGCCCAGAGGTGTCAGCTGCTAAGGAACCCCAGCACCCTGGAGATGGCCTGCCGGGCCCTGAAGGGCCATCTGGGCTTGCTTCACAGTTCCATCACAGTGATACTGAAAGGCGTATGCTTCTTAGTAACACCGTTAAGTAAAATTATCTTAAGACGGAAACAACCATCATGGGTGACAATTTCTATTCGTGTCACATATTGCTAAACACTGCTAGGATTTGTTGCTTGCACTCCTGGGGCAAAAAATACTAAATTTCTGTTAGAGGTAAGTGAAAATACAGACCTTCGAGTCCACACACCCAGTTAAGAAGGCCTTGGGAGCCGGAACCTTGATTTGTTCATTTTGGGATCTCCAGAGTCGGCCACAGTTCTGGACACCTACTGATAGTACTTGAGTCATTGCTATCATTAAAACTGATGGGATACAATTTAAAAGATAAAGACTTTAAAACTAACACCTCCAAAGCAACCCTTCTACGGCTTAAAGGCGCTAGAGGGCAGGGCCTCGTTCTCTGGAAGCCTCTGGCTCAGCCCGAACTCTCCCGGCCCGCGCTGGCTTGGAGGGGCGGGGCCTGGGACCGGCACTCGCGCTTATAGGTCGACGAGAGAGGGGGCGGGCCCGCATCTTCGGGCTCCACGGAAGCCCTTCCTCTTCGGTCCGCGCCCCGCCTCCTGCGCGCCCGGAAGTCCCGCCTTCGGAAAAGGAAGTGGCGGTGCGCTAGGGCGCCAGCGGTGACCGCGACGATAGCGGTGACCGAGAGAGGAGAAGGCGGCCGCGGGTTGGCGGTTAGAGACGGGGCCGGCTCCTCGGAGCGGTTCGGGACAGGAGTCAGGTGCGGAGGAGCAGGCTGGCTGAGGCCGGTGGGTTTCGGGGTCCCGGGATTGGAACAGGTGGGACGCGGAGGGACCGTATGAAGAGAACTTTGGCCGCGTTCCCCCGTCGGAGATCCTTTCCTTCGTTCCTCGAATTCCTTTTTGCGCTGTACCCTGCCCTGATTCCCAATTCTTTTCTAAGCCCGGCTCTGGGGGTTTAGTCTGGATTCCCTTCTGGGTCACCACGTTTAGGGCTCTCTGTTCCCCAGACCTACGCTCTCCGTGACGTAGTTTCTCAGGGACCCCCTTCACCTCACCCCCAGAATCCGCACATCTTAGAAACGTGCCCCTAAAGAGTGGTGTGGTTTAGATTTCACACTACTATTTCCCAAAGGGGTTAATACGTTAAAGCTATATCCCTCGAAGTGGATACCCTGCCCTGTAGATTCACTTCAGAATGACATAGAGGCAGAACTGAGGGTTGGCAGAATATGAAGACCGAGGGAGTGGTCGGAGCCCAGGCATCAACGTTAATCTGTCTTTTTGCTTTGGCACGTTTGAGTTTAGACTTATTTGGATTCAGCACATTGGTTCCCACCATGGGCTTGTCTGCATCTACCCCTGCTGTTGCAGTTCAGACCGCAAATGCTTCCGATCATCAGACAGCATCCCCGCCTTCAGGATGTCCCATGCATGAAGGGAAAATGAAAGGTAATCGACCCTTTGTCTAGCGAATAAAAACAAAAGAGAATTCTCAACAGGGTTTTAAGGAAGAGGCGGCACAGCACGCTAGTGGGGCAAAGTGAGTTCTGTCCTTATGGTGCTACTTACAAGTTACTTTTCTAAGTCGCAACCTGTCATCCGAAAGATGAGGATATAACAATATTTCACAGGGCTGTTGTGACAGTTAAGTAAGATAATGCATGAGAGTAGAGTGATGGCTTCATATATTAGTCCTTACCCCTCAAAGTCTGCAGTCAGAGGTTCTTAACCTGGGCGGCCACCCCCATTCCTCCCGGGGGGACATTTGGCAATGTCTGGAAACGTTTTTGTTGGTCAAAACTGAGAGGAGGTGGTGCTTCCAGTGCGTAGAAGCCAGGAATTCTGGTAAACATCCTACAGTGCACAGTGTATCTCTGCAGCAAAGGATCTCCTGGTCCCAAAAGTCAAGAGTGCTAAGGTTGAGAAACCTTGGTCTAGATCTGTCTTTATCTGTCAAGGCAACTTTACACCCGTTGCATTATTCATGTTTGTAAAAGTAAGTCATTGCTTATGGCCTTGCCGTTCTTTCTTTAGCTGCAGAGGTGAGAATGGAAAAGCTTTTATTCCTCACTGGTCCACATTTACTTTAGATGGTTTATATAAAAGTATGACCTGGAAAACACTTCCTTGCATTGTAGTCTTTGATTCCCTTGGTCATTCAGCAAGAATTTACTCACCACCCACTCCGTGCCAAGCACTGGTTGGTTGTGTTTTTACACTGAGAGAAGAGCAATGTATAGAACACAAAAATCCTTTGCCTAATGGATTATACATTCTCATCCTTGTAATCCTGTGTGGAAGGTCTTCTCTCTATTTTATAGTCAGGAAACTTAAAAGCCATACAGCTAGTCAGTGGCAAAGCCAGCAAAAACTCTGTCACCTTGGACAAGGCCAGACCCAGTGCTCTTCAGGGTTTCTCTGTACAGGAAGAATGGAGACAGGGTTGGGCAGAGTCGTTGTGTACCTACTCTGAGTGTCCTCACGTCGATCAGAGAGCCCCAAATGTGGTTTGATTTCATTTACTGTGTATCCAGAAGAGCTGCCAATCAGATTTGTTTGCAGAAGTAAAGAATATGAATATTTGTAGGCGACTAAAGGGGTTCCTGGTTATATGGGTCACGTAACAGTATTTTCTCACACCCAGCTGGGATCAGTGACCCATAGAGATTGGCACCTCAAATGGTGGAGTGGAGAGGTGGTAGAGCAAGTCTCCCTTCACCCCTCGAGCGGACAGCTGTACAGGGTCCTAGGGAATGAGGGTCTGCAAGGAGCAACAGGAAGGGAAGTGAAGAAATTTGTCTTTGGTGCGTAGGGCATCCAGCATATTCTTGGTGTTACTGCTGCTGCTGACCGCGAGGATCCCTTGCTTGGGCAGCTGTCTTCCCGGGTCATGGCTCTGCCGGTGCCGGCCCCCTCTCCTCTGTGGAAGACCAGCTTCTCAGTCTCCACACTTGCTTCCAGTAGCAATCTGGATTCTTCGATATCCGCTGCCCCTCCTGCTGCTGCTCTTTTAGGTTCACACCTTCCCTCTTAAGTGGCATCTGGGTCCTACGTGGACTATGGAACATTTTCTTTAATATGTGCCTTTTCTTGCTAAATGGTTGCTGTTCACTGATGGGGAATAGAACCCCATCAAGGGGTAGTTTTCTGTGCCTCGTTTCTGTCCTGGAGCAAAGCACAAGCAGAGTGGCCTTCCGACTTTTCTCCAGGACCCTTTTTGAAGGTTCCTTTGCTCACGTCCATCTCCTGCCTCCAGTCCCTGAGAGAAGGTGTCGGTAAGCCTGGCGTCCTGTGACCTGATCAGGGCTGGGCCTTGTCTGGAGTCTGCAGACTGAAAGTCAGGGAGACCCGGTAAAACGCGGCCGGGCCTCTACTTAGTTGTTCTGTGGCAGCCGGCCGCCAGGAGCCCACACCGGTACCTTCCAGCCCATCGCTAAAACCGTGGGCTCAACGGTGCATTTCTTTTGCAAATGTGGAGGATTTGGGGTTTGTGTGTGTGTGTGCGTGTGGTTTAGTTTTGCTGGGATCCCATTTCTCTTTCAAGGGGAAAGCAGATTTATAGGACGTTCCCCTGGTCTACAGGATATTAGCCTTTGGCAGCCCGGAACAGTAGAAAGCTGGCTTTGCCTCTGATGGTGATCACTGGTGAGAAACCCAGCTCTTTAGGGCCGGGATTGAGAGAGCCACATGGCCTGCCTTTGCGGTGACACTGTTTTTTGACTTGCTTTATTTCAGGCTGTCCAGTGAGCGCGGAGCCATCTAACCCAGCTTGTGAGGACAAAGTGAACGCTGTGCCCGCCCATCAGGATCGTGCATATGAGTATGTGGAATGCCCCGTTACGGGCGCTGTGGCCGAGAATAAGGAGAACCTGGATCCTTCTAATCTGGTAATTCACATTCAGCCCCTCTTCCTGGAACTTTTTCTGCAGAGATGTTTTTGTGGACTCCCGAGGCAGACTGCTGACTGTTAGGATTTATCCTTCTTTCCTTTTAAGATAAAGAAGTCTGATATTCTGTCCCCACTGAAAATCCTGAACACATCACTAATTGTAGTTTCAGAGAGTGCCTCATAAAGGAAACACTGATCATGAAGCGCCAGAGTAGATTCACTGGAAAGAAGCCACACCAAAGGAATATTTCCTTTAGGGACAGTGGGAGGCGGGAAATGCCGTTAGGAGTACAACTACAGTTGGAGAAAGTATTTCTGATCCTGGAAAACCTCATAGGCACGATGCCTGATTAGGGCTCTGTTGTCCGGCACAGCTGGGTGCCAGCCTGTGTGAGAGTCACTGGTGTGGCACAGCATCACGTGGCAGCCACCAGTGGAATGCCACTGAGAAAGCGAGGACAAGACGAGCGTGGCCTCACCACATTTTGTGATAGTGTAGGGAATGGAGGTTTCCTGTTTGAAATCCCATTTTAATGGAGACAGACAGATTCAGGTCTGTACTCTGGAAGGCCGGAACGGGGTGTTTAAGAAGGCCAGAGTTGGGGCACCTGGGGAGCTCAGTCATTAAGCGTCTGCCTTCGGCTCAGGTCATGATCCCAGGGTCCTAGGATCGAGCCCCGCATCGGGCTCCTTGCTCAGCAGGAAGCCTGCTTCTCCCGCTACCATTCCCTCTGCTTGTGTTCCCTCTCTCACTGTGTCTCTGTCAAATAAAATCTCTTAAAAAAAAAAAAAGGCCAGGGTTATCAGAAGTATTTAGAAATCTTGGCTAACATTTGAAGGAACTAGAAATAGTCTAGAAGAGAAGGGATGTGGGATTGTGTGTGTGTGTGTGTGATAACGTAATGTTACACACACACACACACGTATATATAACAGTAGCATCAACTGGGTGGTTTGTAAACATTAGACATGTCATTCTCAAAGTTCCAGAGGCTGAGAAGTCCTTTTGGAAGGTGTTGGCAGTTTCAGTAAATTTGGAGCGACACAAACATTCAGCCTCAACACTCAGTAAAGACCTTGCCGAGCTATAAGGAAACTACCATGTTAAGGAAGAAGGCGGACAAGCTCAGGGTGTCCCCGCCCTTTGCACTGCTGACATCCGAGGCCGGCCGATCCCTTGAGGTGGGGCACTGTCCTGTGCTCCGTAGGATATGAGCGGCATCCCTGATCTTCACCCACCAGATGCCATGAGTACCCTCTTTTCTCAGTCACGACAACCTAAAAGTGTCTCTGGACATTTCTAAAAGTGCCCCTGTAAGACTGCTATCCTAGATAATCTCTAACAGCCTAGTGGGCAGAACATGGGCCTTTTGGAATCCCACAGACCAAGGCTCTTACCCACGGCATTGTTACCGTAGCAGGAATATTAGTAACAGCCAGCATGGCTTCGGGGCATCTGTAGCCCTTGCACTGAGTATCCCGCACTCCCTCCAGTAACCCTCATCCCCGTCTGCAGCCAGGGGTGGTAATGTCCCCATCTTTAGAGCCAAAGCCACCGAGAGCGAGCGAGGGTGCGGTTTGCCCCACATCACTCAGCTGGGAAGCGGCAGGTCTCCCACTGAATCCCCGCTGCCTCTGACGCGTGTCCTTCCACCCCCGGTGGGGACGACGCAGGTAAAATGCTCGCTGTGGCGCCTCGCAGTCCTCCCGCTGCTGTCGTTCGAGCCGGGGGCCATAGCGTGACTTACTGATAAACGGGCATCTGCTAGAAGAGCTTCATCCTGGCAGCACAGAAGACGTTCTAGTCTGGGGTTCTCAGCCCGGGGCGATTCTGTCCATGGGAGAACGTGGGTTGTCACGGCTTGGGAGGAGGGCTGCCGTTGGGTAGAGACCAGGGAGCTTGCTACAAAGCCTGCCGTGCTCACCACAGACCCTCGTCTCCAGAAGTTGTCCAGCCCCAAGTGGCAGCGGGGCCTGGGGTGAGAACCCGGGTCCAGGGGAGGTGTTTGCACGACAGCGTTGCTGCCCCTTGTGCCCGGGAGGAAGGGTTCTTGCCCTCCTTCCAGCCCGCCGGTGTGGCGTCGCCGCTCGTCTAGCACGTGTTCAGCCCAGAAACTGAAAGCATCGGCAAGATGCTCAAAGTAAAGACTATTTCGAAAGAAAGTGGTGGCATACCTGTATTTTATGATACTGTCCCTCAGAAGAGTAAACAGTCATATTTGAAAAGCTCGTCATAGAAAGGTTTGTAGAAACGTCTGCCCTTATGGTATTAATTTTTACTTCTTAATCCTTGGGGAGAAAGAGACAGAAAACATAAGCACAGTGTGTACTTACCACTTGTGAGAGCTTTAACAAGGAGAAACTTTGGATCTCCGACTCCTCAGAAGAGCCCGGTTATCTGGCCTCATCCGGACCCTTACCTTGTGTGTGATGCTTTGCTTTCCAGAAAGTCGTTGATTAGTCCTTCTTGTTTCTACTTTATGTCCTGTTTCCAACATTTTAAAAAAATCTGCTTAATTTATGTAGATGCCACCGCCTAATCAGATGCCGGCCCCCGATCAGCCGTTTGCACTGTCTACTGTGAGAGAGGAGTCATCCATTCCGAGAGCAGATTCGGAGAAAAAGTGGGTGTATCCTTCCGAACAGATGTTCTGGAATGCGATGTTACGGAAAGGGTGAGTGAGCATCTTACCGAAACTATAAATTTGCTCATCAAATTCATCTAAGAATTAAATGTTAAAGAGGTTTCCATCCCCAAACACTCATCAGTATATGATATTCAACTGACTTTTCAGACTTAAAATAAGTCAAATGCAAGGCCAGTGTATCAGTTGGGATTCTCCAGAGACACAGAACTAAGAGGATGTGTGTGTCTATATACATAGAGATTTATTTTAAGGAATTGACTCGTGATTGTGAAGACTGAGCAGTCCCACGGTCTGTAGTCAGCAGACTGGAGACCCAGGAAGAAATGACGTTTTCATTCCAGTCCAAAGGCAGAAAAAAAACAGTGTCCCAGTTCAAAGGCCATCAGGCAGGAAGAGTTCCCTCTTACTTGCAGGAGGTTCATTCTTGTTTTATTTAGACCTTCAACTGATCAGATGAGGCCCACCCACATTAAGGAGAACCCTGTTTTACCCATTTAAATGTTATTCTCATCCAAAACACCCTCACAGACACTCCCAGAGTAATGTTTGACTAAATATCTTCCCCCCGCCCCCATGGTCTAGTCAGTTGACACAAAAGATTAACCATCATAGCCAGTAGTAGTTTTTAAGAATACTAGTACATAAAATACTTAGAAAAAGTAGGGGAATCATTCATCAGTGGTACTGACTGAAAAGTGTCACCTTATGGTTCCTTGATATGTGTGTGAGTGGTTTTTGTTCACTCGGTGGAATGAATACGTGGATTAATTTTATGGCATCCTCGGTAAGGTTTATCAAGTTTTACCAGACGTTCTTTCCTAGGTGGAAGTGGAAGGATGATGACATTAGTCAGAGAGATATGTATAACATCATCAGAATTCACAATCAGAATAACGAGCAAGCCTGGAAGGAAATTTTGAAGTGGGAAGCCCTTCATGCTGCGTAAGTATGTTCGAGATCTGAAAAAACCATCCTTCCAGCATCTTTCTTACTTCATCTCTGCTTTCTAGAGTTTAAGCCTTTTATTCAAACAACGTGCTCCTCTACTACAACATTTTAGACGGCAGGCCTGCTTCAGTGACTGCCGTGGGACAAGCCGCTCCCACGCGGCCGTGTGAAAGGCAAGCGTTTTATTGTGCTTGTGGCTTCAGTGGGTCCCAAGCCCAGAATCGACAGCAGGGATGGCTCGTCTCCGCTTCCAGTGTCTCGGGCCTCATCCGGGTTCTGATCGGGGATGGCTTGACAGCCGTGGGCTGGAATTCTCTGAAGGCCGGACCATTTACTTGTCTGGTGATTGGTGCCGGCTGTCAGCCCGGACACCTACCCACAGCCTCTCACCGTGGCTGCTTTGGCTTCCTCACACCGTGCTGGCTGGGTTCCCGGAGCCGGGTTTCCAGAAAGCTCCAGGGAAGCTGCCTCTCCCTTGATGACCTGGCTCCAGCCGTCCCACAAGCCCGCCCAGGTTCAATGTGAGGGACCGTGGACCCCGCCCCTCAATGGGAGGAAGGCCGCAGGGCACTGAAGGCACAGCACTCGGGACGGGAGATGGCACAATGCTCTCTGCCTCGAGGCTGATGAGAAAAATAGTTCTTTCCCTTAGCAGGATTGACTCCCCATTAGGACTAAACGTCAAGGGTAGTCTGACCCCGTGGGCCTTTTTCTTGGAGAGACTAGGAATGCCGTTGAGCGCCTCGGCAGTGACAGGCCGTCCGTCTGTTGGAGCCGCGGTCCTCACGCTCGAGCTGTGTCGGCCTCTCCTGCGGCTTTACTGAGACAGAGTGCTGGGCCCCCAGCCCCGGTTTCTGATTCGGTAGATCTGGGCTGAGGCCCAGACCTGGCATTTCCCGAACAACACAGATGCTCCTGGCTGGAGGAGTCCACTTTGAGAAGGGTAGGGGTGGGGGGTGTCAGCACGAAAAGCCGGATTGTATTATCACAGGCGCATTATGTGTTAGATTCCTGATAGGGGCGCTTGGGGGGCTCAGTTGGTTAAACGTCTGCCTTGGGCTCAGGTCGTGATCCTGGAGTCCTGGGATCGAGTCCCGCATTGGGCTCCCTGCTCAATGGGGAGTATTCTTCTCCCTCTGACCCTTCCCTTCTTGTGCTCTTTCATTCTCTCTCTCTCTCAAATAAATAAAATCTTTTAAAAAATAAAGTAAAAATAAATTCATGATAAAATGTGATTAACTTTTTGGCTAAAGTCCACCGAATGATTTGGTTTAGATGTCCCGTTTTTTTTTTTTTAACACGTGGACTCTGAGTTTCATTAGTGGCACTCGCTGGGTGTCGGTGGCCGTCCCCAAGCCCGGGAGGGATCCCTGTGAGGAGGGAGTGTCGCAGCAACCAGGATTCCCTTCTGGGTAACTCGAGACCAGCAGGACTCAGATTTGTCTTCCCCCTGCTCGCTAGTGAAGTGAGCCGCCTTTTAAAGACCTGCTCCGCGGACTCCAGGGTTCTCGCGTCTTTGCATATTTACTTAAAGAGCTGGTTCGACATGAATTTCATTTGTTCTCAGGGATTCTTCCAGCATTTTTCTTCATGAAGGCTTGTTCATTGGTTTCAAATGAAAGAGTAGGAGATTTTCGTTTAAAAAACTCCAGCTACAGGGTGTGAAAGTCAAGTGTAAGGTCCAGTACTTAACATTGCTTTTTCTTTTCCCTGAGAATATGCTTCTATCGCCGCAGCAGACCGGAAGTTCACTTCTGACTCCTGGAAAGACAGTGCAGATACTTGGAATGCAGTGGAGGGGGTGGGACGTACTTGATCCAGAAGCAAAGGGCCATATGTTTACCAAATGGGGATATTTCTTTGAATTGTTTTGAAAGTTCCCTCACTCCGTCAACGTGAAATTATGTAAGATGCATACAGAAAACTGTGTTGTTGAGAAATTGCAGCGTCGCGTTTCTCAACGGAGGGACAATATTTTAATATGCCTTTCTTATTTGGGAATTTCTAGGGAGTGTCCTTGTGGCCCATCACTGGTCCGGTTTGGAGGCAAAGCGAAAGAGTATTCACCGAGGGCAAGAATCCGTTCCTGGATGGGGTGAGTGGCGCTGCAGAAATGTGCCCGTCCGTTCCTCAGCCCAGGGTCCGCTTTCCCTTGGCACCCAAGCCAAGCAGCCTCAGAACTGCAGTGGCACCTTCCAGAATGTCACCAGCGCTCGGCCGGAGAGTCCTCCCTCTCCCTCAAGTTTGCCTGTTGGCAGGCGGGCTTCTTCGGGTTCCGTGCGTCATTTCCCTGTCTGCATATCATAGCCCTGAGCTGAGTTGCCTTCTGTGTTCTCGGAACTGTCCTCTTCCTCCTTCTTCGGTCTCTCTGCGTCCCGGCACTTAGCGGCCCCCTCTTTTCTTCCAGCCTAGGCCAATCCTTAGCTCGCCCTTGGAGCTCTGCAGTATCTCAGCCGACCCCCCCGGCCTGGCTCTCTTCCCAGCTGACTGTGTTGCCTTGCAGATAGACGAGCCGCCGCCTGACCCGGGCTCATCGCGGTTCCGTCCTCCCTCAATGCAGTGGACAGGTCCTCCGAGCCTCCGCTCCCCACTGGATGTTTGACCCTCGAGAGCAGGCGTTTTCATGCTCGCAAACGTGTTGTCGTTTCAGGTACGAGTTGCCTTTCGACAGGCACGATTGGATCATCAACCGCTGTGGGACGGAGGTCAGATACGTCATCGACTACTACGACGGTGGGGAGGTCAGCGAGGACTACCAGTTCACCATCCTGGACGTCCGGCCTGCCCTGGATTCGCTCTCGGCCGTGTGGGACAGGATGAAGGTCGCGTGGTGGCGCTGGACTTCCTAGCTGCTGCTTCGCCAGAGATGGGAAAATAGAAACTATTTTTTTTTTCCGAGCAATACATTAAACTATTTTCCCCAAACTGAATTGCTCTCATGATGTAATGGGAATGGCGAGTTGGCGAGGACACCTCCTGCGTCCCGCAGCGAGGGTGCCCCACGCCGTGTTCTTTGGTCTTTACCTTGCGTAGTTTTAGCGGGTCGTTGCAGGTTTCCTTCCCAGTTGGCCTAAGTGGGAAGCAGTCTCTTGGTTTTTCCTTCAGCTGAAGTATTGCCTGTGTATTTAATCTAGAAAAGTGAACAACATCTGAAAAAGACTGTTTCTTGTCATGTGAAGAGAGCTGCTTTTTTCCTTCCTGTTTCTCAGGGATACTTGAGACGTAGACCTGAAAGCCCTTGTTTGCTGAGGAGCTTTTCGCCGGCCAGGTATTTGAACCAGTACTATGCATTTCAAGTAAGTAGTTCTGCTTTTGGAGAAGCTCCCGGCGTCTCGCTGTCCCTACAAGAGTAGCGCGCCCTTAAGAAAATGCAGAGCTACCCGCTGGCAATGGACTCAGCAAAACGGAGGCGCATCTTGGCTCCAAATTCTCAGCGGTGTGAATTTTTAGGCTGGACTTTGTTCTAGAATAGTTTCAGCCCCCCCATGGTTTGATGATGCACGTGCATTGGAATCTATGTTTTCACTTTTTCAAGACTTTAATTCCCACTATCCTGCTACGAGCCCCTGCTCCCAACCAGCGCGCCCCGTTGCTCTCAGCATCTGACCGTTGCCCCCACGTCTGAGGCCCGTCTCTCCTGCCTGAAGCCCTCCCCCGGCCGGCCTCACCAGAAGCCTGAAGGCTCGGCGCACATCGCAGCACCAGGATGGTCCCTCTCGAAAACGGGATTCCGTTTTGTTGAGTGTTCGGATTCAGAAGAAGAGTATTTTTCCCAGATCCGGAGTGTTTGCCTCAACACACTCTCGGTGCAGATTTTCTTCTAAGTTTGCCGTTGAAATTCTATCAGTGATTCATAAACAGGTTGTTCTTATAGCAGCCTGTTACCAATGACTGTTGGGGTTTTTCTTAAGCGTTGATGGTACTCTTTCGGTTTCCCTGGAGTCTAGCGTTAGGTGAGCAGAAGGCGCTGGCAGGCTGGAGTGACACAGTTGATACCGAGTTCTTTGTTGGGTCAGGTTTGTGTGCTGGTTTCAAAATCCAACGACTTGAAACTCTTCTACATGTCAAAATATTTGTATATTTTAAAGTAAAATAAAGCTGATGTTCTCTGGAGTTTTAGGCTGAGTCTTCTCTCTGCGGTGTGAGCCCCATTCAGAATCAGAGTCTGCCTGGTCCACTGAGAAGGTGGGGGTGGAAGTGGGCTCGTATATGAAACTGGAACTTTCCTAGCAGTTCCCTGTGTCTAGGGAGCCGTGTCCTCTCCATTATCCCGGGGAAATGAAATGCAAAAGGGGCAGCCCTGACCAGCGAGGTACTCGGTCTTTTGAGGGACAGTCTGTAAATGAAATGGTGCTGAGTTCTAGAATTCCAATTTAAAGACAGCCTGTGGTAATGGAGGCGGTGCAAGTTCACTTAAGTTCATGTGGCTGGTGTCCGTGGCTCTCCAGTGGGTCGATGTGGAATACTACCAGGGTGCTTTTGGCTACAGGCAGCACAGCCCTTGCTGGGACCCCTCACCACGAGTGCAAGGTTGGGTGTGCACATGGTCGATTCCAGCGCTCTCATGCTGTTCCCTTCAGGCCTGCTTTCAGCTTCGTCCTGATACGGTGGGTTCCTTCCATCATCCTCCGACGGCTCCTACTTGCTGCCTGAGCTTTCCAATCCTTGTTTATGGCCAGTAGGTCTGACGTGGGGCAGGAGGGGGTGTCTCTCACAACCCTGGAAAATAAGGGTCCTCCTCTTCAAGCTCCCTGGGCCAGTTCAGCATTAGATATGTGTCCTGCCACCTCCTACCCTTGTACGTTCCCAGGAGAGAGTCTCGTGCTTAGCCTAACTCAGATGAATCATTTAGAGTAAACCGCGGTGCCCAGCAGAGGATTATTTCACTGTGAATTTTTAAATCCCACACTTAACCATCATTTCATTAAGGTATTTTTCCCTTCATTTGGGCTCCTTTCTGATGCCAGGGTTTCAGATCTCGAGCGAGTGGCCAGTGTGACGGCGGGAGGCAGAATGGAGAATCTCCGTTGGGCGCTGGTTCTCTGCGTGTGCGGGGTGGGTTATGGGGACAATCGCTTCAGATCTGGAAAGCTCACCTTCCTCAGACTATCCTCCACGTTCCTTCCACACCAGATTTCTAGGATTCATGCGGCCTCCTCTCACATTCAGACAGGCTGGGTCGTGCCACGTTTGGGGCTGAGCATGTACAAGCGAAGGGAATATAATGTGGTTGGGAAGCCCGCTTCAAACTCGTTTTCACAGAAAGAATGTCAGTAGACTCGCTCGGCCTACACTTCTGCCAACTCCTAGCCAGCCACTGCTTTCCTTTCCTTCTATAAAAGGTGCTGGCTTAGCCATACAGTGGAGTATTACCCACCCATAAAAAGGGAAGACGCGCCGAGGCACGCTACAACCCGGAGGAATCTTGACATCAGGCTAAGTGAAGGAAGCCAAAGACGAGGGCCACGTGCTGTACGATTCCATTTATAGAAATGCCCAGAATAGGCAAAGCTATAGAGGCAGAAAGTAGGTTAGCGGCCGCCACTGCTGAGGCGAGAGGGGAACGGGGAGCGCCAGCCAGTGGGCGCAGGGCTTTCTCTCAGGGGTGACGAACTGATATTGCTGCTTGTACCCCTCGGTGCCTCTGCTGGCAAACTGCAAATGGGTGGCCTGTACGGTATGTGATTACAGCTTCCTGAAGCTATTTTTAAGAAAGAAAAACTTGTGCCGGCTGAGCCCTACAGCTAGCCGAGCCCCGCGCTGCTAGTAAGCGAGTGCTCAGTTTACCAAGAGCCAGTAACTTAATGTTAATGAAGCAAAAGACAAGACAATGGCATGTAAATGCATAAACCAAGTCTACACACGCCAATAAATGGCTAAGAAGGATTTGAAGGAGAGTCACGAAAAATATTTCCCTGAACCTGGAAAGGGTTGGGAAAATATTTGTAAAACTCCAGAACGTTCTCCGTTCACGGCCTCACAGCAGCCTCTTCAAGTCACCCTGAAGAAATCAGAAGGGGACTGGTAGATGGATGAGGTTCACCTAAGAAGGATGAAGGGGTGCGGCTGGCACCCCCCCACCCCCACCCCCACCCCGTGTGCGGAGAGACGGCTGTGGCTGTGGCCAATGAACAAACGATGTATGTTTCTGTGTTTTCAGTTAAAATGTAACAGGTAATCATTTTATGATTTCCTGTTTCAGCTGACTGTAAAGAATATACATATGATCCAATATCGGTCGGGCACAGTGTTGCATTAGAGCCGCATTTGGGGTCTTGCTGCCTGTCCTGCCCCCTCCTCCTGTCTCCCTTTTGTGGTTTCCCCAGCTTGAGGCTTCTCAAATTTTTGTGTAGAGCAGAATGCCCTGGAAGGCTTATTAAA
Source organism: Procyon lotor (assembly GCA_028646535.1). NCBI lineage: Eukaryota > Metazoa > Chordata > Mammalia > Carnivora > Procyonidae > Procyon > Procyon lotor. The sequence continues at coordinate 96,888,133 of CM053612.1, read as the reverse complement.
ACACAGATGGAGGGGGGCACCCCACGGCCCCCGATCGGGCAGGTCAGGGAGGACTTGCACTCCTAACAGAGCTCCCAGGGGAGGCTGCGGCTGCTCAGGGGCTGTGATGTGAGCGGTACTTTCCTTGCGCGCCCTGGAACCTGCGCGCGCCCTGGAACCTGCTCACTGTATCAGTTCACTAGGGCACAATGAAGCGCCACCAGCGGAGTGGTTTAAAGCAACAGAAAGTTATTCTCTCGCAGTTCTGGAAGCTACGAGTAAGATGAGAGCATACACAGGGCCGGGCCGCTGAAGGTGCTAAGGGAAATCTGTGCCAAGTCTCCCTCCTAGCTTCCCGTAGTTCCCTGGCTTGGGGTAGCGGAACTCCAGTCCTCACACGAATGCGCATCTGCGCCTACATCCCAATGTCCCCTTTTTATTAGAACACCAGCCACGTGGGATTAGCGCCCACCTCAACGACCTCATAGGAAGTCCATCACTGGCAAAGAACCTGTGTCCAAATAAGACCACATCCACAAGTACTATGACTCCAACATCTTTTCGGCGGACACAATTCCATGCAAAACATGGCCGTTTGCGGGATGACTATGAAAAACCTCACCCAGGGCCGGTCCAGCTTGTCCCTCTGGCGTCCGAGCTCTGTCCCCGTGGACGCGCTCCACTGCCTTAGTTTGTGCACTTGGCTCAGCAGTGACCTTGCGAACCAGCACTGGCTTGGTCTCTCACAAGTCTTCGCCCCTCTGCCAAGCTCGGATGTGCTCAGGGCCACAAGGGCGCCCGCCCCTCCCCAGCCGGCTAAGCCGCTGATGGAAATCTCTTGGTGGGAAGTGGGGCGGGGGCAAGACAACCCGACACAAGAGTCAGGTGGCTCATCGGCCAGGGTGTTCCTCTCCTGACTGACTTTCCCAAACAGATTCTGGACCCGGATCCTTGATCTTGGACCAAGCAAAGTAATTGGACTTGAAGAAGGCTCCTGGCCACTGACTCGCCCTGTTTCTCTCCCGCGGGAAGAAGCATGTTTCTAATTCCTTCTCTAACTCATTTTACCCGTGTGGAGACCCACGCGGAACCCCAGACCCGGCATCAAGACGACCTTAAGCTGAATACATTTGAGAGTCAACTGTTGTTGATAAAAACCTCCTCAGAGCTTCCCGTATCTGACTAAGAGCCCTAGCTTCTTGGGAAACGAAGCCACCACAAATCCCTTCTCTGGAGGAGTTTTATGGTCCTGAAGGAGATGGGGAAATCACTCCTACCTGTACAAACATTATCACAAACATCCTTTTCTCCCCTCTGTTCTCCTAAAAACCCATTTGTTTTTCTCACAGAAGGTGTTTCTCCCAAGACGAAGCCAGAGAGGGAGACAAACCGTAAGAGACACTTAATCATAGGAAACAAAGTGGGGGGTGCCGGCGGGGAGAGAGGTGGGGGGATGGGGTAACCGCGGAAGGACATTGGGAGGGTATGTGTTGTAATGAGCACTGGGTGTTACATAAGACTGCTGAATCCTAGACCTGTACCCCTGAAACTAATAATACATTATATGATAATTGATCTTAAATTTAAAAAAATGAAAGGCTTACCAACCAAATATTAAAAAACAAAAAGCTGTTTCTCCCAGCTCCCTTTTCTCTCCTGAGTTAGATATCCGAATCTTTAACTTGAACCATTTAAGGAACCAGCAACTCTTTCGGTGGCTCCCATTCTATATATGAAACAAACCCTTTTCTCCTGTTAAGCTGTCTTTCGCTCCTTTAATTCACAGGCCCTGGTTAAGACACTTAAAAGGGTAGGAGGAAAGGGTTTGGGTTTTTTTTTTTCCCCTCCTCTACAGCCTCTGAGCAAACGTGGGCATCTTATTTGTATGGAAACAATTAACAACCTCCTCCCAGCACCCCCAGGGGACCTTGGAGGGTCTGCCCTCCATTTGGCTCAGTTGTGATCCCCAGAAGCAGGAGCTCCTCCCCCGGGGCTCCAGCCGAGCCCTCCTCCTTCCTGAAAGAGACCCAGGGCTCGGGCAACCACAGAGCTTTGTTCACACCACTCTGAATAATCCAGATGGCGGGTGGGCCCCCTGGACGGCTGGCCACCAAATCCTGCTTCTGCCTTCCTGTAGTTGTGTGACCCGGGGCAACCCATTTGATGTCACTCTGGGTCCTCTCTTTTCTTCGAAAGTGACCTCATGTGGAACACTGATCCGCTGCTATTCATTGACTCTTCATTCAGCACCGGTTTAGGCCTTAACCCTCAGGACAAGCCCGAGGGCGACGCGGTGTTGTGCCCTGAGCACCCGGAGCAAATGGAGAGTCAGCGAGGTCACCCAGCTCGTGAATGACAAAGCTAGGACTCAAAGTCCCTCTTTGACCCTGAAGCCCACACTCGGAAAGGTCATTGTTCTTTCAGTCGTGAAGTGAGCACCGCCCTGGGAAGCAAGCAAATGTAATTTACTTGCCACGTTTACTGGTAAACTTTTCCTCTTAAGAATGGAAAGGTTCCACATCCACGGCCCCCGCCCTCTCTGTCCCAGATATTAGAGAGCTGGGTGACGCGTCTTTGTGCGGCCTGGCCAGTTAGGAGACAGGGTCTCCGCACTTGTTTTCAGCTTCTCCCCAGACTGTGTCCCCATTTCCTCAAAAGGCTTTTTTTTTGGAAAACATACCTCTAGCTCTGCATTTGCCAGGAGGCCAACGGACTTGGATTTTTTTTTCCTCCAGTGCATGGGAAACCACCCAATCATATTCCTATGCATACGTTCGGCCAACATTTATCAAAGGCCAACCGTATGTTGGGTGTCTGCCCAGTCCGGAGCACACAGTCCCTGCCCTCAACGACGGAGTGGGAATGACCTCGAGATAAGACACGCAGCCGTCCTGATAACGCCCAGCAACGCTCCTTAAAACAGCCACATGAGCCAAGTGCCTGAGTAAGTTATGAACCAGCGTGTTTCTGGGAGGGGAAGAGTCAAGCTAACTTTACAAGGAAAATAGCCTTTGCACGACTAGGAAAAGCAGGGAGGAGCACTCGAAGCCCTGGGGACAGAAGTGCGAAAGCGCATCCCGAGTGTGGGAAGGGGGTGTTTCCCGGATGAGGCCAGAGGAGGGGATGCGTGTTGGGGAGGTGACCGGCGGAAGGTCGGTGGAGGCCGGACTGTGGAGCGTTCCGATGTTACCACGAGGAGTGTGCATTTCGTCTTGTGGGCCAGAGGCGGGGAGGGTATCAGTGGCTTGGCCGCAGGGGTGCGCCTGGGATGAGGTGTGTCATCCACCATCTAAGGGGCAGTGGTGTGGAGGAGCGGGGAGGAAGGAGACAGAAGGGAACCCAACAACTGGAGTTTAAGAGGATGAGGGCAGACACACGGGAGACACATGCGAGAGAGGTGGCAAGGCCGGGACCCCGGGGAGGCTGGGGTATGATGCCTGGGGAGGGGGAGGAGGTGGCCGAAGGCTGCAGGGAATGTGGCTGCACATGGCAGTTAAGGCATGCAGTCGGTCCTGCAGGACTGGTGGCACTCCGTGGGACACTCAGTGAAGATCTCAAGCCACTGGGGACCGAGTGGGCTATCAAGGCTGGAGATGCCGGTTCAGACTTAGCCAACGACACTCGCTAAACACTGAATGACTTTTAAATACTTTTGACGGTAAGCATGTCGTGTGCCATATCTGGGGCAAGAAATCTTTTATTAATAGAATTAGACCCAAAAACCAAATGACCAAGTCAAAAAATGGGCAGAAGACACGAATAGACACTTCTCCAAAGAAGACATACAAATGGCTCACAGACCCATAAAAAAATGTTTATCATCGTTAGCCATCAGGGAGATTCAAATCAAAACCACACTGAGATACCACCTTACACCAGTTAGAATGGCAAAAAATCAACAAAGCCAGAGACAACAAGTGTTGGAAAAGTTGTGGAGAAGGGAACCCTCCTACACTGTGGGTGGGAATGTGAGTTGGTGCAGCCACTTTGGAAAACAGTGTGGAGGTTCCTCAAAAAGTTAAAAATAGAACTACCCTATGACCCTGCAATTACACTACTGGGTATTTACCCCAAAGATGTAGTGAAAAGAAAGGCCACGTGCACCCCAGTGTTCATAGCAGCAATGGCCACGATAGCCACACTGTGGAAGGAGCCGAGATGCCCTTCAACAGACGAATGGCTAAAGAAGATATGGTCCATATATACAATGGAATATTCCTCAGCCATCAGAAAGGATGAATACCCAACTTTTGCATCAACATGGACGGGACTGGAGGAGATTTTGGTGAGTGAAATAAGTCAAGCAGAGAGAGTCAGTTATCATATGGTTTCACTTATATGTAGAACATAAAGAATAGCATGGAGGACATTAGGAGAAGGAAGGGGAAAATGAAGGGGGAGAAATCAGAGGAGGAAACGAACCACGAGAGACTGTGTACTCCGGGAAACAAACTGAGGGTTTTAGACGGGAGAGGGGTGGGGGGACGGGTGAGCCCGGTGATGGGTATTGAGGAGGGCACGGACTGCATGGGGCACTGGGTGTTACACGCGAACAAGGAATCACGGAACACTGCATCCAAAACTAATGATGTACTGTATGGTGACTAACATAACACAATAAAAAAAATAGAGTTACATCTCAGATATGGCATGGGACATACTCATACTAAGACACGGTCATTCACTTATCTGACCGTTGGACTGGGTGTACCCTGTCTGATCTGGTGACCTTACCTGAGAGGTGCCAAGGTAGAGGGCTCTGCACTCCAACCCACCTTCCCCCTGCCCGCCAGCTCATAGCATGGCCGGTGCCCCCAGACATGGATTTTTGATTACTAAACCTGGGACGTCTCCAGCAAACTGAGGCAACTGGGTCACTCTAGTGAACTGTGTTTGGGGAATCTTGTGATCCTTCGGCCACCTCCAGGGTGGGAGGGGGCCCTCAGCTGCGGCTAGATGCACTGGGGGCCTTGGTGGGCCAGGGGTGCCCACCCCAGCCACCCCTCTTGGCAGCCTCCCCACCACACCACACCGTCTGCTGCCTCGGGGGTGCCAAAGATTCCCAACCCTTACTGGAATTTTCCTTTGCTTTGCATTTGTTTTTGTTTTTTTGTTTTTCTTCAACATTTGCTGCTGATTTGGTCCCGTTTTAAAATCCGGTCCAGTCGAGCTGTGGTCCTGTCTTCATCCCCGTGTGCCTTTCCTCTGCCTGTCTGCAGAGCCCAGCGGTGGTAAAATGTGCCCGAGGGGAGAAGCAAGCTGGGCTTTCAATTTAGAAGCTTCCTTCGTTTGCACCAACTCCACTGGTACAGCAAGCTCCCCTCTGGCCCCGAGGAGCTCCCCGCTCACAGGGACCATGGGCTTGAACAGCCTGCCAAATGGTTTTGTCCAACTTGAAAGAGCTTGCATTTCAGTTTTCTTCTTGTCAGCTATTGTATCGTTGACAGGGTGTTATCGATTACTTCCATTTCCACTCAGGTCCGTGGGTCTCGTGTTTTATATTTTTAAGATTTCATTTATTTATTTGACAGAGAGAAACACAGCAAGAGAGGGAACACAAGCAGGGGGAGTGGGAGCGGGAGAAGCAGGCCTCCCGCCGAGCAGGGAGCCCGATGTGGGGCTCGATCCCGGGACCCGGGATCATGACCTGAGCCAAAGGCAGATGCTTAACGACTGAGCCACCCAGGCACCCCGGGTGTGTGTTTTAAAACAGCTTATTTTCAGTGTGATGAGGGAGGGCCTCTAAATACCTAGCTTTCACTCAGTAAGCTAAAAGATACGGCCACTGGGCTTAAGTCACACGAAGAGAAAGGGAGAGTGAATACTGTGAGTGTAGTTCATCACACACACACACACATACACACACACACACACAGTTTAATTATTAAAAACACACCCCGAGCCCTGGTCTTTGGACTGGCTATTCGAGACCTGTCAACAGAAGGACAGAACTTTGGGTCACAGACATCAACCTCAGAGCCATTTGGTCTGGAAGTTTTATAAACTAGAACTGCCAGGGCAGGAGCCAGGTGGGCAGAGGGGCGCAGACATGGGGCGGGTCAGTCCAGAACGGACAGAAAGAACTGGCCAGCTCATGACGGGACTCAAAGCCCGGCGAACACCCAGTGAGCGCTTGCTCAGAGTCTTGGGTACAACTGGGGGACTCGGAGACCGGTGGGCAAATCCTTTCCGTGTCCCAGCGGAAGAGCCTGAAGACAGCCCCATCCTTTGCCCAGTACGAAACATTAGACACCACGTCTAGACGCCATTATTTCGGCCCTGAAACAAATGAAGCATCTAAGGCTTTTAGGACAGATGCAATGCACAGGAATCGTGCTCCGCAAAACTCTTCCTCGCCGACAACCGAGTTTCAACTGAGTGACCATCAGCCTTCACTTAAAACACATGATTAGTAGGCCTTTCTAAGTGCGTCGGTGTCCCCGGACCATGGGATCGCTGTTACTAGCTCTTTAGCTGTGTATGCAGAGTATCACTGCTACGTATGACACGCGGACTTGGGGCGAGTGAAGTCCATGTTTGGAACCGGAGTGCGAGTTCATTCATTAGATTGAATGCCAGGGAGCAAAGCCTTTGTTTCACTTTTTATTCATCATGGCACAAAATAGAACTTTACGAAACACCACAGAAAATGTCATCGCTGACATGAAAATTAAGAGTAGCATGTTTCATAAAAAATTCTTTTTCTATAATACACATTCCCTTATGAAGTGAAAAAAAAAAAATCTCATGAAACACTGAAGCGAATCACCACCTGCTGGTCACAAATGGTTTTGCGGTTGAAAAACTTGAAACTACTGAAGTTCGGTAGGAGTATGTCACCATACACACAGAATTACCGAAGAAAACAAGTCCTCAGCCTTTGGCACGATGTAAATACAAAGCTGGGGTTTTTGTCCAAACATGCCTTACTTTACAAAGCTTTGCTTAAAATTGGGTTAATACTGATTAGGGGGCAAAAGGAAAGACTTTGTTCTGTAATTTGAATACTCTTGTTTGTTTGGGTGCTTAAACGCTTTAGAGTTGGATTCCAGTTTGTAGTTTTGAAAAATACATACAAAGTATACATTATAAATATATATTATATATGGTCTATATAAAACTGAATTTGATCTGAAATGGGAAGGACAACTTCTTAATTATTCTTTGTTAGGCACGGCCTTTCTCGTTTGAGTAACTGAATCCTTTCTAAACAGATTCTAAAAATATATTCCATGATGTATCAAATTTAATCTTCCTTAAAACATATTCAATACGAAAAAGCATTCAGTGACTACATTTTCTTTTGTATCTCACTACTATATAAAAATATGGCTTGGCATAATGTTTTGTTTGTTTTGTTAGTGTTTCTCCTAGGCATTGAAGGAAGGGCTGTCCCCAGCTAAAAAGCTATGGCAAAAGCACAGAAACCTGCTTGTGCATATTCTAGAACATTCTATAGAATCTCCTTACTCAGTATAAGTGAAGTGATTTCTAAAAATTGTTCCGTTTCTGTGAATATATCATATATGATTATCATACATAATCTGTTACAGAATATACAACAGTCAAAACTGAAGTCACATAAATACGATTAAGCTATGTCAAAGCAAGGGTTTTATGTTATACAAAGCCAGTGGGAGTAGTTTTTAGGTTGGGTATCACCATCTGTTTTTGCTTTTGTTTTCTCCTAAGGCTGGCTATGCAATAGAAGTTTATTATAAATGGCAAGGGTACGAGTGCTCTATATCTTTAAGTGAACTGGGTTTCTCTCGTGTTATTTTTAAGTGTTAAAGAAGAAGACTTGGTCAGTGTCCAATTGTCCAACACCAACTTTTTTCCCTATGGAGTGAAAGAAGGCTGTCTGGGCCGTGGGGGCGCGGGCTTGGGTGGGCTCATACCAGCGTTTCTGGGAGGGCGTCAGGGTTGTCGGCCGATAAGAGCTCCCAGATCTGCCACCGCTCTCTCTGCCAATCGAGCCAGTTGGGTTCCCCCAAAGTCTTACTGTTCTGATCGCTGGCGGTAGTGGAGTAGGCGCTGCTCAGTTTTTGCTCAGCGGCTTGCTGCTCTCGCTCTTGCTTGGCTGTTTGGCCTCCCTCTTCCAAAGCTGTTCTGGAACCTTCTTCTGGCCTCTGAGGCCTCCACAGCAGCGGCTCTGCCGGCTGGTGGGATGACGCTCCGGCTTGCTTGCCTGGACCAGGGTAAGGAGGAGGAGGCCTCTTGTCATGCTTCTCGCTCTCTCGAGGTCTCTGGTGCAAAGGCTTGGCTCTTCCGCCCTGCGGCCAGGCCGCATCGAGCTCGCTCTCAGGGAGGTCTTCAGCGCTGTTCAGAGTCAAATACTGCTCTGACTTGGCTGTGGCCTGCTCAGACCTTCTGCCGCCCTGCATGTGGGGCGTGCTGCAGACACGGGACATGGGAGGGCAGGCCGTGGTCTGAGTCCTCTGAATGACCTGCGGGCCACTTTCCAGTTCTGTGGGGCTCCCCTGCCATCGGGGCCAGTTTGGGGACAGGTTCCCTTGAGAAAGGGAGCAGGGCCCCGGTCGTAGGGAGCTGCTTTCAAAAATGTCTCCGTAGGAACCTGGAAGCCAGAGAGAAGGGCGAGAAATGCAATTAGTTTGCAGAATCCTTGTTGGGATGTGTCCTGCTATTTCCTTCCACTGCCGACTTCAAAAACTGAGAAAGCGCAGGGCACTCCTCCCACTGCCTAAAGTAAGACGTGTCCTGGGGAAGGAAATGACAAATAACGCTTTGGTTATTGGCACAATTCAGGGAGCAGCTCCAACTACCGGTGTCACACCAGATTCCATGGTCCTTGTCGCTGATTTGTTTCCAGAAAGCCCCCTTCCACAGGACTCCTGAATCTGGAAGGTAAAGAAAGTGTTCTCTTCCAAAAAAAAAAAGTGTTGTCTTCTTGTTCAGTGCAATTTGCAGTCCTGAGGAGAGACCAGTGATAATGCTCTGATGTTTCCACTGCATCAGTAGAAGGTTTGGGAATAAATGACTCAAACGTAAATGCCCTATCTCAGGCCAGAAGGAAATGAAGACATCAGCTGCTGCATGGACAGCACGACTGCCATTGTGGGCAAGACCGGCCCAGTCCTCTCGCTTATTAAAAAGCAGGCAGGGAGAGAGAGAAGAAGATCATTTTGGGCAAGAGGCACGAGCATTTGCACAGGCACTGATCAGAGTTGAAATAGCAGAAGGAAATGGATCCGAACATCTTGGAAGAGTTTATCCTCGGGGGAAGAGGTAGTAAAGCACTTCAGAGGGTACAATGTGACGTGGGTAGATAATATACTAAACTCAGTTGGCCTAAAGGCCACTAGATTAAAGATGCACTGAGCTTTAAAAATGGCACATGGGAGGGGGCGCCTGGGTGGCTCAGTCGGTTATGCTGCCCACCCCTGATTTCAGCTCAGGTCATGATCCCAGGGCTGTGAGATCGAGACCCGCAGCAGGTTCCGAGCTCGGCATGGAGTCTGCTTGGGATTCTCTCTCTCTCCCTCTCCCTCTGTCCCTCCCCCTGCTTGCTCTCTCTACCCCCTCTCTAAATATAAATAAATAAAATATTTAAAAAATAAAAGTTAAAAGTTAAAAAATATAAAACATCAGCTTGGGGAAGTTCAGCTGATTAGGAGAAAAACTGGAAAATAATGGTAAGAAGGGAATGCAAATAGAAATGATAAATATAATTTTGTTTTCTTTTTTAAAAAGATTTTATTTATTTATTTGAGAGAGAGAGCAGGAGCAGGGGGAGGGGCAGAGGGAGAAGGAGAAGCTGGCTCCCTGCTGAGCAGGGAGAGCCCGATGCAGGACTCGATCCCAGGACCCCGGGATCGTGACCTGAGCCCAAGGCAGATGCTTAACCGACTGAGCCCCGCAGGTGCCCCCAGTCTGGTTTTCAAATTAGCAAAAATGCAAACCCAATGATTTGCAATACTGACAGGACTACTTGGAAAGGTACGTAATTTCCACTGCCCTGTTCTGGATGTGTAATTTTCTTTCCAGAATTTTATGAATCTATTAATCATTGAAAATACAAAACAAAAAGTACATGAAAGAGTTTCCTGACAGCATAACTTACTACCACAATGACAAAAAAGGGGGGGTTGTAAACTATGACTATGTCCTCTGGGATACTATGTGGCCCTTAAAAATAAAAATGACAAGTAAGTGGGAAATGGAAGTTAAACAGATAATATCAAATTGCACGGATAGAATGATGGTAGCTATGTTTAAAAACTTTTGCAAAGGAAGTGAAACGAAATATAGTGAAAGATTGATGTATTTTGGCGGAAAGGCTAAGTACAGCTTGATCTGTTTTCCCCCAATTTTCAGCATTTTCCAAATAATGCTTGACAAGGCAAAACTTAAAGAAAATTAATTTAAAAAGTAAATGCAATAAACGGTCTTTAAAAGATAATATGTCACCTGTCATTCCTGGGTCTTTGGAACCACTTTTTAATGTTGAATGCCAAGTTCCCCAGATATTGAAAGGCTCCTCTGACATATCTAGGAAAAAGTGTATAGAGAAAGGTATGTCACTCACAATGAAAAGTGAAGGGCAAAAAACCAAGAAACAAATATTCTGGTAACATAGCTCCACATTCAAGATTGTGGTGGATACAAGACAGAATACGATGGATGCCTGCCTTTCAGGGGGCTTATCCCATTTGGGATTTACAAAAAGGTTCTCTCTATGATGGTTGTGGTACCCAGAATCAGGCCCCCCAAAGATGTCAGCGCCATGAGCCTCGGACCCTGTAAAGGTGTTATATACCAAAGGGACTTTACAGGTGTGATGAACCGACAGGTCTTGAGATGAGAAGATGATCCTGGCTTATCGGCGGGGGGGTGGGGGGGGTGGGGGGGTGGTGCCAATCACAAAGGTCCTTACAAGGGGGAGGCGGAAGAGAAGATGGGACATTGCTGGCTTTAAAGGTGGAGGAAGGGCCATGAGCCAAAGAACACAGGCGGCCGCTAGAAGCTGGAAAAGGCAAGGAAAGAGATTGTTCCTTAGAGCCTCCTGAAGGAACGCAGCCCTGTGGACCCATTTTGGATTTCCGAAGTCCCGAACTGTAAGGTAATAAATGCATCTTATTGTTTTATCTTTTTTAGAATTTTATTTAATTATTTGAGAGAGCACGAGAGAGAGCATGGGATGTGATCACAGTGAGTATTTCTCAAAGCAAACGTCTACTGGGTGTTTCAAATGCACTCTCTCCTTTAATTCCCAGGAGATGCCCCGAGTCCGCTTTAGAAGCGAGGCTGGCAGCTGAAGGAGCGTCTAATGGCGCACGGTTACGGGCAGAGGACTGTCGAGTGCTTCCTACGTGCCAAGGTCTGTGTCGAGGACTTTACATGGCTTCGCTGGTTAAGCTCTATGAATTCATATGGCTGACTTTCCTAGTTCTCATGTAAGGAAGAACAGGGACTCCAAAGAACTCAATCCTTCACATGAGGTCCTGCAGATCAAAAGCAGCAGCACAGTCACTGACTCCAGATCGAGCGCTTTTGTTAGGGGGCACTAACACGACTGACTCCTTCCTTCCTTCCTTCATTCCTTCCTTCCTTCCTTTCCTTCCTTCCTTTCTTTTTTAAGATTTTACTTATTTATTTGAGAGAGAGAGAGAGCACAAGCAGAGGCTGCGGGGAGGAAGAGGGAGAGGAAGAAGCAGGCTCCCCGCCGAGCAGGGAGCCCAATGTGGGACTCGATTCCAGGACCCTGAGATCATGACCTGAGCCGAAGGCAGAGGCTTTAACCCGCTGAGCCACCCAGGCGCCCCGACTTGTTTCTAGTTCCCTCAGGGTGTGGTCATTTCTAGGGAGAAAGTTGCAGTTAGGTAGGATTGCTAAGCCCCTGCACCAGTGATATTTGGGGCCGGATCCTTCTCTGCGTGGGGCCGTCCTGTGTAGTGTGGGATGCTGACCAGTAGCCCTGGGCTTCACCGTCTACACAGCAATAGCTCCCCCTCCTAGGCTGTGTCAACCCCCCCCCCCAAAAAAGCGAATGCACAGAAAGCATAGACACAGACACGTGCTTTAGTCTGCCTGCTAATCAGAGCGAATGTGTATCTTAGCCTACCTGCTAAGAAACTAGGAAGCAAACACACTGATCCTGGGAAGAAAGAGTCAAGCTTTCTTAGTGGTAAGCTGCCTAGTAATCTCTCTTTGAATTTGTATTTAGAAACCCAAAGATGGGTTTCTCTCATAACACCAAAAATCTCTTCAGACTGCTTTTTGTTGCTATTGCAGAGAATACCAGGTATAGAATACTTGTCACTAATTTAAAAGAGCAGAAATGAGAGCTCATCTATATGCATTAGAAAGGGAATAGTTATAAAACTACGATATACCGATTTAATGGGAATATATAGTGGGCATTGAGAATGTTAGCAAAATGAAAAATGTTAATGATACGATTTTAAGTAGAATAAGCTTAATTCAAAAGTAGCTATGCTTTGAAAACAAATGTATCAAATTAGGGATGCATCTGGACAAGGGCTAGAAAAAATAAAGTCTCACATTTTAAAAATAAATGTTACGCTTGAAGGGGACACGGGTTACTGTTTTCATTACAATTTTTAAAAATTAGTTTTTGACATGACTATTTGTAACATAAAAATAAACGTGCTATGATTTAAAACACCAAGAAAAACCCAAACGAACAAACAAACAACCCCATCAAAAAACAGCCCTTTCAGGGTGTCCCTTTGGATTAAATGATACATGCAGGATAAGAGAGTAAGAATTTGTTCCGTGTCTTCCACTTATTACTCAGACCGTCCTGCTGAGTCCTGGCACCGAGGAATTACTCTGCGGAGGGAAAGAACAGAACCACACATTCGGTGGTCAAATAAATTTGGGAAAAACTGCAAACCACACTCTCCCTTCCACCATGCGAATTAATGGTGCCCATTAGCACTTGACAGAGTTTGAGAAATTGTATGATAGAGAAACCATTAGCTTGGTTAACCCAGCATTCCCCAAATGTATTTGACCATGGAACCCTTAGTTTGCTAAAAAAAAAAAAAAAAAAAAAAAATCTTCATCTCCTACGGAGACCTCTTTGGAACACGATGTCTCCTTATACAGTGGGTTCGGCTTGTTCTCTTTATAAAAGTAGCAGTGATAATTGGGTGACATGGTAGACTAGCATATATGCACCCCAACTCACTGGCCAGGACATGCCAAGTTCCTCAGCTGCTCAGGGGAAGATTCAGCTGGGAATATCAGTGGCTCCCTGGGCACGAGACTGCTTCCCACATGCTCGGGTCAGCAGGGAGCCTCCAAGACCGTGGCTGGGCTCGCCCGCCACACCTTCCTCTTCCTAGAGCAGGAACTCAGTAAATGTCACAGAATTATGAAACATGAAACAAGGAAGAGACGAAGAGAAGGTCCAAGGGCCTGTACCATGCCACCTGTAATGAGAGTCACTGATCCAGCCAGCACCAGCCAGGTTCGTTACCTTTGCCAAGCCTTGGTCCAGGAGAACTCTCCCTTGATTTCGACGATGGCAATTGGCTCACCAGCACATACTGCTCCGGCCCTTTGTAAAGCTTCTCCGAGCCCCCCGGGGCCACGTCCTCTTGCATAGCCAGCAAGGAGCGCTCAGACAGCACTGGGGAGTTGTTGTCGTAAGGGGAGAGGTCTCCGCTGGGGGCCTTGTTGGAGTCCGTGGACGAGTGCCTTCCTCCCATAGAAAAGGAAACTTCCGATCGCAACATGTCAGGGCTTCTGGTGCAAGGAGACAATGGCAAGTGCGTGAGCATGGTAACACTTAGTGACCAGAGGCAAACAATATGACCTTACACAAATGACAGGTGGAGAACGCATGGGCACAGGGGCTGAAACAAAAAGACCTTCGGAGCAAGGTTCCAAGACTTGGACAGCAAGAATGTGAAAGCGTTTCCACAACATGGCCGGCAGAGGGCAGTGAAACCCCACAGTTGGCGGGGGAACTGTCCCGGCGGGGTGGGGGGGGGTGTGGGAGGATGAAACAGACATGGACCCCTGCATTCCCCACTGTGTATCGCTGAAATGCCCGTTGCATTACTCCCGTTGCCATGGGAAAATTAGAGTCTGATGCTTCCTATCTGTTAAGGAAGGCAAAGCTGGTAGGTAACTCTTTTACGTTCCTCCATAGCCTGTATTTAAAAATAATTCCCATAAATCTACGATTGAGACTTCACAAGAAGTTCATGATGGCTTTACGGATAATGTCTCCTCCTTGGCCCAAATACTTCATGTGCGTCAATCCATCTTTCCTGTGATGACGACGATGGCCATGATGATGACGGTGATGGTGGGAATAACAGTTTCACGTGTTGGCCAATGAGATAAACGGATGACCATCACTAGAGTGCACTGTATTTTAATATTCCTGAAAGGATTCTACTAGGCACTACTGCTTTCCCCAACTGAGCTAATTAGCATATCCATGATGTTTTCTATGTGCATGAGTTGTCCCAGCAACAGAAACAACAGTGAGAATGCGAGAGGAACAGGAAAACGAGAACGTCAGGAAAGTGAAACTCTTACCTGGGAACATCTGTATTTTCTACCTTCCTCAAAACAGTGGCCCTGACATCTTAAAGGGAAATGATCACAGAGTGATTAAAAGTTCCAGAACCTCCTTCTCTTTACTACTCTTTGCTTTCTTCTGGTTCAATTCTTCAAAACAAATCCTCTGGGATCTTAAAGAAGGTAAACACATGCCTGGGTAATCTTTTCCTAACGAGCTGGCTCCATGCACGCAGCACGGAGGACAGAGGACCCGCACTCACAGGGGACCTAGCTTAGGCTCGGGTTTCCAGCAGGATTTGGCGTCCAGGAGGAAAGCATTTCAGCATCTGTGACACGCCTCGCCTGTCACTGACGCAGCCAGGGGCCGGAGCACTTCTTGCTGAGGCAATTTCTTACCCACATGGCATAAAATAAGTCCTTTCCTTGCCTCCTCTTTCAACTGACGACAGACAATCTTCCGGGAAAGAGCTAGAGAACCACTGTGAGGATGCTTTTCCAGAAACTAGTTAGGCCTCCAGTGAATGAAGGAGAATCCAAAAACTTTCTATTTTTGCTGGAAAGGGGTGTGGGGGGAAGAACTATTTAACCTCCACATCTAATTGGGGGGGGTGGATTCTCCCTAATTCTAGCAGGGGAAACACGAAGCAAAACAAATGGACACTTGTCTGTCATGAAGTTGACTCTGGTTGAGGAAACTTTACTAAGAAAATAAGAAAAACTGAATGTGTCGGCCAGGTTGCTCGGCTTAGAATCAGGGTTCAGACCAGGGCTAGAAGCTCTACAACTGGGCCCATTTCTGTTGTTCTCCCCGTTTGGATGTTGGGTTTCTCCCAGTCATTAATGAAAATGTCTTCTGTCTACTCGGCGAGCGTAAGTCACAGTGTTCTATCAGTAACCTCGGGGCCAGAAAGCCTTCCTTTATGGGATGTTTTAAAGAGAGCCAAGCCAATTCATCAGCCAAAACAGAATAGCTCAGGGCTACGAAGGCTTTCTTGGTCCCTCCCATTGGGAGGGAAATGTCAGAAAGGTGGTATTTTTCCCTCACGGAGACCCCAATTATTCTGTCTCGTGTCTTGTTCATCTGTCTTAAAAAACACAGAGAATACAGTCAGCAAAATGTGACAAGTTGCAGATTCTGCCAACAGTTATGTGCATAAAGCAAGGTCTGCTACGGGAGAGTTGGATCGAGTCTCAGTACCAGGAACATCTATGTGGGTTTCTGCTGAGCAAGGAGGTGACGTGCGCCGCCCCCCCCTCCAGAAGCGTGTATCGCGTCATAAATCACGTACGTCTCTCTGCAAAGGCTGCGAAGGGCTCCCAGGCGCCGGGCTCCGCTGGGGTCTCGGGGGCACAGGAAGCCTGTGGGCGCCGTGGGGCACTCCTGCCCCAACCGCATCTTCCCTTATCGCTCCCTCTTCCCTCCGCTTTCCTTTCCCTCGCCTCGCAAATTACTCACTATGACATTGTTCCACTTACAGATTTCTGCAAGCTGCTTCCACAAACTCTTTTTGGACTGGTGTACAGACAGGGAAATCGCACGCACATGAATTATTGGGGGTATTGAAAAGGCTTCATGAGAACATTGAGTGTGCTAAACCCAAACAGAATAAAACAAAGAACAATCACAACAGTAACAAAAATAACCGAAGCTGCCACACGATTTTCCTTCCATTCTCATGGCTGCGATCAGCTCTGGTGGAGGAGAGGCGGGAGAGGATGAGGTGGAGGGCCACCATCTCTCCCCTGTGCTCTTTGGGGAACATCACCTGGGAACTTGCTGGAAAAGCCAATTCTCCAGCTCCGTTCTGGGCCTACTGAAGGGACCGGCTGTAACAGCGGCGGCCCCCAGGGGAAAAACTATGAAGAATTTCAAGGTGGTGACTGCAGATCATCAAGCCAAACTGGGCTTCTTGTCTGTGGAGGGTCCAGTGCACCTGCACGGGTCACAGACCACGAGGCTGGCTTTGCCGTTGAAAGGGCATCTGGGAGCCAGGCTGGCAAACTGTGTTTCAAAAAGCCCTCCAGGGAAATGTGCTGCACGGGCAAGTTTGAGAACCTCCACGCGGAACCTGCCTTCCCTCCCTCATCCACAGATAGGACAGTAGGCTAAGGCTCCACCGAGTCAAATGGAGAAGGAAACCGCAGACAATGTGGCCCAAACCTCAGCACCGGGTGACAGTGGGTGTGAATGGAGGGTGTGCCCCTCCCCGCTCCTGTCTGCCAGACCCAGATAAATGAATGTTGCTTGGTTGTGGGTCAGAACGCGTTAAAGTGACAGGGAGCAGGAGAGGTCGCCTTTCTCTGCTCTTCTGGTTCATTCTCCTAAGTCAAGCCGTCAAAGTGACGACATCTGGGGCACCAGTCGGAAGATACAGGAGGAGGTGGCTAACACTAACCCCTGAAGGTAGAGGCGGGGGCGTGTCTCCCAGTGGCCATAGGCCACGCCCCTCATCGAGGAGGCTGGGCTTGAAGCCAGGGGACATCAGCAGCCTAGACTGTCCAGGGAGCGGGAATGCCTTCCTCTTCCCGCCACCTGGCACAGCTCAGTGACTGACGAGGCTATGGTTTGCGAGCACATGGCAAGCGGCTCGTGAAATGCACGGATGTGAGACAAACCTGTGGCCTGTGGGAAGGTTGAGGGCTGGTGCTGACCCGAGCTCAGGCAGCGTGGCGGGCGCGGTGCTAAGCTATGACCAGCAACTCTCCCGGCCCTTGATCATGGTGCAGAGGTGAGCGCAAGATACGAGGAGCTCGTGTATCTTTCTATCAGCCGGGGCAGTAGGGCTTGGGACCCTTCTCAAACTTATTTGAAAAATGGCAGTCAGTCTTATGAAAAATCAGTAGGAAAATGCTGTGTGTCACACCTGGAGTAAATGGCCCTCTTAATTGCTGGAGCTACTTCCTATCTGTCATTCCATTCTCTCAGCCGAGGTCCGTCAGGTGGTGGCCACATCTGCCCAAGAGCCCACGCCCCAGAACCGCCTTTCTACACGGGAGCCCACCAGTCAGTCAAGGAAACCAAACTTCTCGAGAATTGCGTTGACACAACATAGGCAGTTCTGAGGTTAAAAAAAAAAATGGGTGGCATTCCGTGGCTTTATCATTAAATCTACTAGAAAGAAAATATTGAACCAGTGACTCACTAGAGGAGGAAGAGTCTGCGGGCAGGTAGCGGGCTCTGTGTGTCTGGGAGGTTCAGCAGAGGGAGGTTGGGAATGGTGAGTGGTTAGGTAACTAGTTGGCGTGGGTTTGCCTCCGCGAATGGAGGGCTTTTCTCCATGAGACCTGAAAACCCCAGGACCATCCACGGCAGGCGTGGCCGATCTCAGCTAACCAGACAAGCATGAGATGGACATGGAGAGCGGATCACTTTCTCACCCTTCGCTGGTCCCTCCAGGTCAGGGGGTTAAGACGCCGCCGGCGGGGTACTGCGGGCAGGCCTGCCCTGCCGCTGGAGGCACAGAACTTGTTCTGTGGATAAATGGAAAACTCTGGTTCAATCACCAGATGTGGCGGCCCAGCCCCTTGCTGAGCTACCCCAGCGAGAAACATCCTTGGAGACGTCAAGCTTGTGTTGGCTTCACCCTTGGCTTAATCATTCAACTGATAAACCTCAGTCTGTTGGAACTCAGGCACATAACCATCTCGAGACACCATTCAGTGTGCAGGGAAAGGAACCCAAGGCACTTAGGACCGGGGGAGAGAACACAATGCTGACTTTATTCTCTTTTTTTTTTACAGTATGCCTGATAAAACATCTTCAAGTTAATATTTTCCAAGTTTATAAAGAAGTTGTGAACCATAAAGGCGTTGGAAGAAAGAGGTGACTTGATAAATTCTCCCTCCATTTTGGACTGGCTTTTCCTTAGAAGGCGCATTCAAGACTTTTTGAAATTTTTTGTTATGGAATTCCTGATTCTGCATACATTTTTCCTAAAATTGTCTGGCTGAAAAAAAGGCTTTCTTGAACAGCGTGGGGGGGGGGAGTGGGAGGGGGGCGGGTGTTAATGTTTCGTTAATTTCCAAAATGCCGGACCCGAAGGACAGTCGGGTCCACAGTTACTGCCAGTCAAGAGGATTCACTGATGAAGTCTGGTTTCTTACCTCTGAAAATCTCCTGACAACTTTTTGGCTTTACAAATCCTAGTGCGGTGAAATTTCTTTTGACTGTCCTTCCAGAATACGGGAAGGAAAATGCTCTACACACGGGTATACCATGTAGGTACACCTGGCTTTATGTAATTTTGGATGGTTAGGTTTTCCCCCAGAACATTAAAGCAGTTGAAAACTACTGAAAAATTGAAAAGCTGGCACATTAGAACCTACAACTTATAATATTTAAGTTACATTAGGTTTAAATGCTTCATTCGTGCCCGGATGGAATTGTATCGTCTAGTACAGGTTCACTTCATTCAAACTTATTTCGGGTTGTTACTTGGTCAGGAGAAATTGTCAGACACAGCAGTTCTCTTGGTTGAAGAATAAGATAAGCAAAGGAGTACATGTGCAAAGCATCACTGGTGGGCAGAGTATACATTTTGCCTCAGGAGAGGGGGAGACATACAGGACAGGCAGGAAGGCTCTAGGATGACTGGGCAAGGTACTAGTCTTCTAAGGTTTTTAAAATATTTTGTTCAGCACAGATTTTTGGTGCTGACTTTGATATTTAAGAAAACGACATGTCAATGTTATTGGTTTTGATGCTGAGTGTTTAGCACAGCCTTCCCTTGGGCACCTACGGGAGCGCCTCACTGTCCCCAGCCACGGGGCCCTGCTTCTGCTGCAAATACCCGCGCTCAACGGGCCTTGTCCTTTTTGATTTGCCTTGCGCTCTCAGCCCCCATCTCCCTCCATCCCTAAATCAAGGGAGGAGGATCTATTTTGAGTGTGTGTGAAGAAAAGAGCATCTAACTCTAATAAATATTCCAGACAAGCAATGAAAAAAACTGGAAGTCTTGCACTGTTAGTAATATAAATCTCTTCTAATCTCCCTTTGGTATTCCGTTTTGGTTGAAGCCAAAAATGTCAGTGGACAAGCACAAGAAAAAAATAACGAATCCTCCTTTCACCACTGCCCCGATTCCTTTGTCACACAAGAGAAAAACTCAAATGAAAACAAAACATTAAATTCCCAAATATCACGAAATGTTTGCTCTCTCAAGACAGAAATTATCATAAATATGTTCTCATTCTTGGTTCTACACTCTTTTGAAAACCCACATTTCCACTCCCAACTCAGTCTCGTGTCGTTGCCACATGCAACGCAGGAATCGAACGCTTTATCTAGGTATGTCAACTGACAGCAAGGAACAGAAGCTTCGGGAAAAAACCCAAAGGGTAGGAGGAGAATCACGACGAAAACCAACCGTGCTGCTTCCCGCTTGGCGGCCGTCCTGCCAATCCCCGTAGTCCTGACTTCTCTTAGCCCTACTCTCCACCTTGTGGCTGAGTCTTCACTCACTCAAGACTTCAAAACAAGAACTGTGTCCATGCCCGCTGTGCCACGGCTTGTCCAGGCCTCTCCGTCACTTCCTGCAAACACGCGATCGCCTCCCATCCTCCCTGGTTCTCCCCGGCCTCTCGTGAGCAGGTCACCTTCCCACGTCTGTGTCTTTTTGCCCTCACCTTCCCTCTGTTCTCGATGCCACCTTCCTGCTGCTAGTGAGGTCAGGGCCGTACAAGCGGGCTTTGCCTTTAGGCACCGCCACAGTTTAAGGGGGACGAGTTCTCTCTCATGTCATATTGCCTTCATAGGTTGTTCTCTTACAAAGGTGGAAAGTAGTGACTCCAAAGTCTTTGCTAAGTGGTTGTAAATGAACAACATGGCTACTCGTTTCATAGCACAACTCTGTAAAGTTGGAGCTGCTTTTTAATCTCTGGTTTGAAGCGAGGGAACTGAGCCAGAGAGGGATGAATCTATTTACCCGAGACCACAGCTCAAAGAGCGGTGGGAAAGGAATTCCAACTCAGAGGATCTGGCTCTGCATCCGAATGTCATAACCAGTGCGCTCCGCTCCGCAGGAGCGCGCTACTGATGGGCAATTGACAAAGCGACGGAGCCGGTACCACCGGCAGCTGTAATTTGTCATCCCTGCAATCTGTCAGGACCGGTGGCCACTGCTTCTTAGTACGAATGCCCCCCCCCAAAGCCTGCCATTTAAGGGCTTCTGCCCCCTGTGCTGGCCGACCCCTTCATCGTGTTCACAGTCCGCTGACACGGCTATTACCGCGGCCAGGCCCTGCTTCAAGCTTCCCGAATGTCCAGGCCTGTCTCCAAAGGAGACGGGAGATGGGAGACCGGAGACCCCACTGCAGTCTCCGAACACACTGCAGATCCTTGCTCTTCTCCCAAGCCGTCCCTGAGACTATAGGTCGCATCACTTGCTCTTCTCTACTTTCTGGTCTGGAGTGCTGCTTTTCTCCCTTCATCAACACAGAGACTCCTCTTTAATGTCCAGGAGCACCCACCTCCACTAGAGTGATTGGCGATGGCAAATCTGTAGGATCTAATGTGGCGGATCTAAGCCAAAGGTTCTTTCCTGGGGCTGCTCGGTAGACTCACAGCGGGGGATTTAAAACTTCCTAACCTCTAGACTGTACCCTAAAACAAATGAATCACAATCTCTAGGGGTGGCACGCAGGCATAGTCAATTTTCAAGCTCCCCAGGGGACTCGTGTCTTCGAACCAATGGCCCAGCACAAACCGCTCTGCCCTCTGCGACACACTTAATAACAGGCTTCGTATTATTTTTATCCTCGAAGGCCTCCTTTAACAAGTCTGCCAGCTCTGGGAGTCGAGAACATGCCTTGAGATTTTAAACTTCCGCTACTCCAAGTGTGGATCACGGACCAGCAGCACCACAGCAGTACCTAGGAGTTTGCTAGAAATGCAGATTTTCAGACTCTATCTCGCAGACCTCCTGATTCGGAGAGGGATAACGAGATCTGGTGATCTGAAGACACAGTAAGCTTTGAGAAGCACAGGCGTAAGTTAGGAAGGCACTATCTACAGTTCCAGGGGTAGGACTCTCAAGCTTCAAAAGACAACTCAAATCGTGTAAGTATTTATTTATGTAGTTTTACTTCATGGCATCATTATCAACCCTTCTGGGCTGTTCCTTGGCCTGTACCTAGAGGAAAACACTCTCTTTTCCTCCTTACTAAGAAAGTCTTCTCCAAATGTTTTCTGTCCAATGGTGCTAGTCTCTGCCATCCATAGGGCATGTGGGAGCTCACTTCCCTTCTGCTGAGGCCCTGACACTCACCTATGGCCCTGGTCCAGGGCCAGCTTGCCTCGACCTTGCAATGCTTATTCTTACAGGGATAGGGAATGGGAGAGGCTAGTTCCTTCCTTTTCCTAAGAGGAGTGAAAGAAAGTTTCCCTTCTTGGCATTCATATGCAAAGAGCATACCTGAAAACCACGTAAAAATAACTTCTATCAACTATTCTTTAAAGCACAATATTTCTATATTTCAACACGCCATATAAAAGCAGAAATTTGGCAAGTCGACACCAGTGGTTTCTTTAGGTGTGTGTTTTCCAGCTTTTCCACGGAGTACCCACGAAATGTCATAAATGTAGCTTAAAGAGGGATTCACAAACAGAAAGGCCACCATGTCTGTTTTCTTGCACGGGGAGGGAAAGAAGCGAGTTCATTAAAATTCTGGTGATACAAGGTCTACTGTGAAGAGAAGCCATTTGCATTAGTTTAAATTAGAATTTATACCTCGATGACAGTTAGAAATCTCGGGAAAATTTAAGGGAGCCCAATTATCTGAAATGAAAAGCGAGACCATGAAATGTCAGCCCATTTAGACAATTCGAACATATTCTTATTCACTCACGGCTCTTAGGGCCGGAATCCAGGCGAAACGCCTTCCTTGGACCAGAATCTGGCCTGATGATAATTGGCACAAAGATGAACTTTTAAAAAGTGCATTTGAAAAGATTAACCACTTAAAAATTCTTCCCTGCTCTGTAGGAAATGGACTAAAGCTGGAGCTTGCGGTGCTACTCACGCAATGAGGCAGGAAAGAAGGAGGCCTGAGCAACGTGGGATTCTTTTCATTACATTTCCCTAAAGAATATACGTTTTTATATCTGAAATAGTTTCAAATGAAAATCAATCTCTCAAATTCCACATCAGTATAAAGGAACAATTCAACACGCGTCAATATTTCTAAGACACTGTGGAAAAAGACATACATTATTCTACATACAGCTAAGAAAGACAAAAAAAAATGCTGTGATTTATATTAGGACATGTCATTAATTATTGAGAGGACTCTCAATTTCAGAGACGATAAAGCATGGGGCAAAATGTGTCTTGGAGCTGTTGACATTCAGTAAATTAAAAGCATGACATAAACAATGTCATCAGAGGATGACCACAACTCTTCCTGCCACAAATTTAAGGTTTGGAATCACGGTGGCAACATCGCTCCTGGTTAATGACACAAAAATACCCTCGTCGCTGGTTTTGCCGAGTGCTCAGCACCTCCATACATGCTGCCTCTGTACCAAATGTTTTGAGATTAAGCCTAATATCTGTCTAAAGCAAAATCCAGTGGTCTTCCTTTGGGGGCCAAAATGGCGGCAGAGCACAGCCTACAGCACAGCTTGCATTTGACTCACTGCAAACATGGCCGCGCGAGGAGCTCAGCGCGTATTTTTACCGAAAGGATGCTAATTATAAAGAGCGGAAGAGTCAAGAATGCGCACCCCTCTAATTTCAAATGGGCACCAAAGCTTTGGTAGAGGTTCGGCTTGTGGTTTTGGTAATGTGTCACTTGGGCTGGTAAGTTACACAAGTAAGATGCACCCAGGTGTAGCCTAAGGGACCCGGAAGTACAGCTAATCAGGATTCTAGGAGTAGAATCACTGATGTGCATCAGAGTCCTCTGAGCTTCTTGCCAGGGATTTAGTTCTTTTTTTTTTTTTTCCACCAGTAAACACAGTCAAAGGTACCTCGAGGGGCTAGAAAAAGCCAAAAATGAAACGGCAAACCCCTAGAAAAGCACTTTCTAATTCAATAAGTGCATTAGGAAACGGGAAGTATTTTCCGGGTTGGTGGACTGACAAGATTTGCCACAAAGTTGCCACATCTCCACTTCCAGTCACCCTGTGTGGAATTATGTAAACTTCTCTAATTCTTTAGAAATGAAAAGAGGAATCCCCATGGCAGCTTTAGAAGATGAGCAACTGGTCTACTCACGAGGACTGGGAGGCCTTTCTTCTGAGCAAATAGTCCACCACATCGGGATCGGTCTCCAACAGGCTGATCAGGACTTCATTCTGGAGATCTGGCGGAACCTGGAGGGACCGAATGCCGAGGCATAAATCAAACCATTCCAGGAGGAGGCAAACTATGATCATTGGCAACTCTATAAAAACATAAAATGGAGCCCTAAAAGTCACAACGGGACAGAGTAATTTGCCCGTTAAAACCAAACCTACACCAACTCATACAGCCAGTTTAATTCTTAGGACAAAGTGGATGATGACCAAAACGTCATTTTCAGCCCAAACTGTCACCCCTCTTATGACCGGAGAGGTAGCCTAATCACTTGATACCTCTGTTGCTCAGACGAGGTTTTCTTGGCTTTGAATAAGCAAAGTATCATGGTTAGGAGGGGCAGTGTTCATAAATTTTTTGTCCGAATGGGGACACTTTCTAGAGTTCCTATTTATGATTATAAACATCAATTATAAACAACAGGCATAAATTATAACTGTCTTGGGCAGTTCTGGAACATATGGTCAGTTTATTAAGAGGAAGGGCTTTTGGGGTGCCTGGGTGGCTCAGTCGGTTAAGCGTCCGACTCTCATTGTTGGCTCAGGTCATGATGTCAGGGTTGTGAGATCGAGGCCCATGTTGGGCTCCGCATTGGGGGTGGAGCCTGCTTAAGATTCTCTCTCACCCTTCCCCTCTGCACCCCACCCACCCCCCTCTCTCTATCTCTTAGAAAAGAAAAAAAAAAGAGAGACCAGGCCCTTGAGCCAGACTGTGTAGGAGTCCTAGTTCCATTTATTAGCTGTGGGACCTTTGGCAAGGCCCTTGACCTTTCTAGGTCTCAGTTTCCTCATCTGTAAAGTGGAGAGAATGATAGGCCTTGCCCCAAAGAGTTGCTGTGGTGATCGAATGACTTGTTCTAGGTTGAGAACTTAGAACAGTACCCGGCAGATAGTAAACACTTAAAAACTTGCTGATGACTATATTTGCCCATGTCAGTTTACCATTGGGTGCTTGCACTCCCTCCCTCCTTGCATCCTGGTCCAACGACAATGAAAAAAGTTTCTCGCTTCAGAATTTGACCAGGCATTCGCTCGAGTTCTGGAGCTGAGCGTCACGTTTCCCTAGGCTCACCCACAGCGCATTAGAAGATGGCCTCGTAATCCTAAGCCACAATATCGTGTGAAAATGTTCTATGAGAAAAGAGACTGAACTCAGCTCCAACGGGCTTTCTCCTCTACAGATGCTGGTAGCTCAAGTAAAGGAAACTCAGATTATTGAGAGGAAACATTTCCATCTGATTTTCTCACAGGAGGGCTCAGAGACCAGGCTTTTAAAACCTGCAGGGCCAAGTCTTGGGAGAATAAGCGGCGAGTGGAAGAGTTTGCCTCCTGCCTCTTGCAGAACTCAATTCTTCTTGAGCTCCAAGAAGCTGGAAACAATTTTATTAATAAAAACAGGGATGAGAAAGCAACAACAAAACGCTTTCCTTCCCTCATAAATCTGTTCCTCCCACTTCATCCTGTGTCTTCATTAATGACATTGCCAAACCCTACTCACACAAACTCAAAATCTGGGGTGCATTCAAGCTTCTCTGTGTCCTCCCCCTTCCTTGTTCAGAACCAGGAGACCTACTTGACTTCAGCTCTGTGAGCTTGTTCCTTCTTTCCTCTATCTTCCATTCTGACCGCACTGATCCAAGTTCAAACCCTCGGTACCCCTTTGTAGTGGCATCTGTTGGCCATTAACAGTTTCCATTTCCCTCTTGTTGTAACAGTTCTTCCCAGAGTTCCCTCTGAAGAATCAACTGCTCCCCAACCCTTAGCTCAAGGGTGATGTGTAAGCCGGTCGAAGGCCGCCATCATGCCCCTCCCGGATTCCCGGGGCTGCCTGCGCCATGGGTACGTGACTCCATTCAAGGTCATGAAAAGCTGGGGGAGTGTCCCCAAGGCATCTGAGAGGACACTATACAGGGCCAGAAGCCACATGGGGCCCGAGGATTGTGCTGAAGCTGGAAGAAACCACAGCAAGAAAAGAAAGGATCTCTCAATATCATGAGTCCTAGGTAAACCTATGCCCGAGGCCATATTTTTCTGTGGATCTCAAATTCCTTAAACTACTTGGAGATTTTGTTTGAAAAGAAAGATACATCCTTCATGGGCCTTTGATGCAACTGCTTGCTAACTTAGACACTGGCTATTTCCTTCACCACCGGTGTCTAATTTCTTCTCTGCGTGGTTGTCCGAGTGCCCTGGTCAAGACGTTTGCTCAGAAACCTTTTTATCCCTATAGGGGAAGCCCTCCACTCCCTAGCTCGTGTTTGCCATCTTGTCCCCTGGCGGCCACCCTCCCCCGCTCTCTACTTCAGCAACCACTGTGCTTCTCACTCTGACCTTTTCCCACCTCATTCCTTTCATTCATTACATAAATATCTGGTGACAGCTTATCGAGTGCCAGGCACTGGATGTGGGGATTCAGCTACAAACCAAACACACGAGAATCCTTGTCTCTTTGAAACTGACAATCAATATGGGAAGACTGGTATTAAACAAATAAAGAAAGCAAACATAGCATGGATCACACAGAGATGAACAAAACGGAGATGGGGCAATGGACTGTGGGTGGGGGGCAGGGGCGGGGCCGGGAAGTGCCATTCAAGTAGGATGGCAGGTCACAAAGAAACTGCCGCTTGAACAGAGAACTGAAATTGATGAAGGCACTGGAGAAAATCATTTCAAGCAGAAGGAGGCAAAAATCAGCAAGATCGTGAGTCAGGAGCAGAGAGGAGGCCAGTGAGGCCGGAAGGAATGAGGAAGGAGGCGAACAGTAGGAAGTGGGTCAGGTAGCCAAGGCCAAATGTTGTGGAGTCTTACAGGTCAGGATGAGGACATCAGCTCTCAGTCTAGGTGGCTGAGGAACCACTGAGGGTTTTGAGCAGGAGACTAACGTGAATAGGCATCGCTGGCTGCTGCAAGGATAGCAGATTTCAGGGAAGCATGGGGTGACGCAGGAAGTGCCAAGAGGGGCCGTTGCTATATCCAAAAGAGAGACAGCAGAGGGCTGAACCAGGATGGTGAGCCCACGAGTTATCTGTGGATCCTGGAGATAGTGAAGATGGACCCATCCTCTCTCCTGAACCTCAGAGCCTTATTCCCAGTTGCCTCCTGCATATCTCTTTCATCTGGATGTCCCACAGGCCTCCCCCATCACCCCAGGGAGGCCACCCTCCTAGCCGTGGCCTCCAGCCTCCTCGCCTGCAACTTCTGTACACCAGTCAGCTCAGGGGCAACCCCATGCTTCCGGGTGCCTGCATACAGATGGCATTTAAAGCTCTGTGCCCAAACCCAGTGGCCCGGGGAATGAGAATGGAAGGAGGAGAGAAGGGGCAGAGGTTTTAGGTCAAGGCTGAGGGGTTCGATTCTCTTACTTTATCAACTAAATTAAACAAATAAAAAGACTGATAATTTTTATTGCAATTTTTTCGAGCAGCACGACCCAACAGATACACACTATTCTATCAATTTGTCAAAAAAAAAAAAAAAAAGAGTAATGTCTGAAGGGTAAAAATGAGGAGAGAACTCATTTGTGAAAAATGAGCAGAAAGCAAAAATAATATAAGCCAAAAACGTATATCCTGAATACCTTATAAAAGAAACTTCCATGAGCAAATGAGGGAAAATATTTGCTTTTCATCCAGTTAGTTTAATTTAAAATTTTCTATGCTTAGACACGTAATAAAAAATTTTGCTCCAAGCACTAATCCATTCCCACTGAAGAATAAACAACCCTCATGCGCATCACTCGGAGTGCAATAAGTACCACAATATTAATTCTGTGAGAGTAGACAGTGTGTCTAACGATAAATTATTAACTTGGGTACACTATTAGAATAGGTTACAGGAAGTATCATTATTTAAAACATAACTTTCCATAACATTCTGTTAAATTATTCCGTAATTCAGAGTTTTTACTCTTTCAGTTTGGCTCGGTTCCCAACCAATTATAATCATTGAGGTTTCTTTTCCGTAGCATATATGACTTTTACTTGCTAACAAACGCAAATAGGAAGGGTCAGTGCTATAAATCTATCCATAGTTTCTTTTTAAAAGACCCATGATGCCATTTTGGCTTGGAGATGCTCTTTACAAATAAGTAAAAAGCTATAGCTTCAAAATAGTAAAAAGCTACAGTGGGTCCATGTACTGCAGGAAGGGTAGGTAATATTTTCCTCTATATTAGCTAAGACTGACTCCAGTGTACATAATCCATTATTTTACTTAGTTTATTTACATCCCATCTTGTTACAAAATGACTTAAAGCAGCTTTAAAAATTCATATGATAAAACCGCATTTGTTTGTTTGTTGTTAAGGAATGGTACAGAAAATCGGGGCCAGTGGGAAAATGAGGGTAGAGAATCTGAAACAATGCCTAGAACTGGCTTGCAATGTTCATATAATGGCCTCCAGTGCTGTTTTCCCAATAATTCCTCCAATCTTTGTCCCTATTTGCATGTTTCATTTCCTATTACTTAATACAAATTTCAAACTACTGGCTCAGTTCAATCGGATGAGCATTCATCTTCTGTTAAGTTAGATACTTAACAGAGAAAACACAAGTCAAGGCAATGAACTGATAGGAAACAGGAGCTTTCGGGAAGTCAGAAAGACCCAGGCAGATCATTCCTATATATGTTCCTCTGCAGGACTCAGGATGCTGTCAAAAGAATTTCTGATTAAGAGTTGATAGCCCCTGAGGTCCAGGTTTTATCAGCTTTGCTGCTTCTAATTACTTAATGTAAACTTGGATACCTCAACCATCTTCTTTAGGATTCTGTTCCTACATCTGAAAATTCAGGCATTTCCCATCTGTCTCATTTACCTTTATGCAAGCGTAATGAGGAGCAAAAGGACCAAAAGATCTGAAAGTACCACACATAAGTGAAACCTTACCAGTTGCAAAGAGGTTCAGCATAAAAGATTTCGTTAGAAACAGACAATTAATAAATCAAACACTTAAAAGAACCAAATAAAAGCAGATAAAATGGAGATGGCCAATATTTATTTCACGACTTTTTTCTTGACTAACAGACATCGTCTCTGCCTCTTCTTCTGTGCGCTCCCAGAGAAGCATCACTCTCTTCTCCCTCGCTTAAGCCTTTGGGTGGGTAACGAAGCTGTGGGATGTCCTCTTGATTTATCTCTGCCTCCGACCTCCACCTGAATTTCTAGAGTTGAAGTTTGTGATCTCTCGGTGCCTCAGCTGCAACGGTCTTGAAGCCAACTCCACGTAGCTTCCCCCTTCTGGTTCCTTCTTTTCCGCCAGACCCCAAATCTTCCACTGGTCACACTGGTAGAAGGCAAATTGCCCGAGGGCAGGGATGATCTGGCTTGTCTGCCCAGAAGTGATACGGGCTCCTAAGGTTATAGGAGCTCTCCGTCAGCTAGCCTCTTCCACAGCGAGGGCAAGCTCACGTGCGCCAATCCTGGCCGGGGTACCCCACGCGGGGCTCTTGAAACGTCTCTTCTCATCACGGGATGTGATGATGGCTGCACGAGATGCTGGAGATAACTGAAGTGTCTTGTAGCTGAAGATGGCAGAGCAGAGGG
Source organism: Procyon lotor (assembly GCA_028646535.1). Taxonomy (NCBI): domain Eukaryota; kingdom Metazoa; phylum Chordata; class Mammalia; order Carnivora; family Procyonidae; genus Procyon; species Procyon lotor. The sequence goes on along the minus strand of CM053612.1, from coordinate 96,858,791 downwards.
AGCGGAAGTGCAGGTGAGCCACTAAAGCCCTGCCCCGTAGGCTGCCTCTGTGACGTCGTAATCCTGCTGCTTGCAGCCACTGGCAGCTGAGTTTTCACCTCCCAGCAAGCAGTCAAATGATTTCTCAGTTACGTGTCTTCTTCCTTTTTGCTCCTTGCTCTTTTCTCTCTGGAAGCTCCTACTTCCACATCCATGACCCTTCACCCACCTACTCTCGCAGGTCAGTACTGTACTCTTCTAGAACACAAGCTAGGTGGCCTTTCCTACCCAAAGGGTGCTCAAGAAATGTTGTCAGAATGGCGACAAATAATAATCAAAAAGAACCCAGAATTACTGGTCTTCATGGCATGTGTACACTGTTTCTGCTACCTTCGTGCAGATGCTTCTCTCTGCATATAAATAGTACCAGTGTCATGCTCTAGCAAAATCTCCTTCCTATTAATTTTTAGAGTTGGAAAATAAATTTCCTTTCCCAACTAAGGATCATCAGAAACTTTCTGACATGTTCATAAACTATTGCTCCTAGTAATAGAAAAATGAAAAATGAGAGGCACCTGGGTGGCTCAGTGGGTTAAGTGCCTCTTGGTTTCAGCTCAGGTCATGATCTCAGGGTCATGAGATCGAGCCCTGCATTTGGCTCTGGGCTCAGTGTGGAATCTGCTTGAGATTTTTTCCCCAACCTCTCCCCCGCTTACCCTCTCCCTCTGCCCCACCCCTCACAACTCACATGTGTGTTCTCTGTCAAACAAACAAACAAACAAATAAATAACAAAATCTTCTTTAAAAAACGGGAAATGAGGGGAGACTGGCTGGCTCAGTCAGTGGAGCATGTGACTCTTGATTTCACGGTCATGAGTTCGGGCCCCACATTGGGCATAGAGATTACTTTAAAAAAAAAAGGAAAAAACAAAAACTATGACTCCATAACCAAACATATTTTATCTTTTTTCTTCTGGGATTCTGTACATAGCAAAATGGAAACTAAGGAGGACCGTGAAAAATACATTAGTTTAAAAAAATCAACCAATTCTGCACATTGGAGTGAAGAAACAAAACCCAGCTCCAGTGGCTTCTTCACTTACAATTTATTGTTTCACATCAAAATCTCCACTGGGTTTTAGTCAACTATTTAGTAAGTGTAGACATTTTCCAAGGGTACCATTTATGGCTGTGTTTATCTGGAGCCTCAGCTCCTTAGATTTTCATGTGTTCCTTCAAAGCAGAATGCTATTTCAAAAATCAAAAGAACTTTGGACGCTCCTGCTTCAGAGAAAAAATGTAAACACTGTCCATATGAAGGAATAAAACTGTCACAATGAAAATCCACCCTATCAAATTAAAAATGAAACCTTGAACGGTTGCCTAGGGTATAATACTTAATGGTGTAGTTTATTCTATAAACCACAGAGAGGGCAAAATGGCTCAAGTTTTCTCCATTTACTAAGTCACTATAACAAACCTTAGTTACTCCGAATGTTCCGTACCAATCCATCCCTTTGCACTGGACCAAGAAGGATGGTTCAGCATCGCAAAGTCTAATACTTTCCAGCAAAGCAAGTAGCACTGGAAGTCATGATGACATTTTTGTAAATCGACACACACACTGAAAGAAATCACTCATCTCTTGGGCTGTTTATGCGAGCAAAAGCTCAAACATGGGCAGGCCCGGCCTAGAACCTTCTGTGCGACTGTTGCCGAGGATGGCTTCACATTATGGGAAGGGGCTCTGGGTATATCTGGAGGGTCAGAATGCATGGAGTTCAATGCATTTTTCTCAAGTGCCTGATACATGCCAGGCAGTGTGTTTGGCAACCGGGGCACGTGAGGGAACAGATATAGTCAAGGAGCCCAGGACTCGTGAAGCTGTGGTTGGAGGAAAACAGGAGGAAGGAAGATGAAGAAAAAATGAGCAGTCCTCACTCCACCGCCTCAGGTTAAAGGTGGCGGAAACTGCGCAGGCGCGTGCTTCTGCCCCTCTCCGCCTGCGTCACCCGCACACCTGTGTTCCGTCACTGCGGGCAGGGACAAGGTGAGCAGGCTCCAGCAGGAACACGTACCCGCTCCTGCAGCCACCCACCGGCCTGAACATCAAGAGGGTCGGTCTTGGGATTAGTCCAGAGAGATGAATGTTGGTTAACGTCTCCTTTGCTCCCCATTTTCAAACTGGCTAACACGGTCTCTTTCTCCCCAGCAAACAGACTCCATATCCGAGACACCACATTAAAGCACTTGTCCTTCGGGAGGGGAGGCATCATGCTGTAGAAACAATTCACTTAGTTGCTGCATCACTTGGGCAAACTACCTCTGCTTGCTCCTCATGACACGGTGGTGACATTTAGATGAGCTGGTGATATACATCATGACGGGGCCGACCCCTGGTCCAGAGACAGCGGTTCTTTAAAAAACAGCGATTGTATAAGCAAAGGAAATGGATGCGATATATAATGATCTGGCTCTACTGGTAGGGGCTGGTTCCTTGTTCCAGGACCTGGATCATGGCTCGACTCCCTTTGATTTGGCACGCAAAAGCCGTTTTAAGAACCTGCAGTTTGTGTCGGGGAATGAAGGGAACATGGAGCGAAGCTTGGCTTCTGAGCTTGGAATCCTCACGTCGGCCTCTGACCCTTGCTCCCAGTGGTTCTTATGAAAATTCCCATGTGCACGGTGCTGCTCCCCAGCTCAGGCTGATGACCCGGCGCGCTGGGAGCTGCCGGCATTCCCACGTCTCCACTGCACCCCGGGCTGTTCATGAGCCTGGAAGGGTAGCGCCTTCTCCTCTTTCCCTCTCTCCAAAAAAGGAGCCCTGGTAGGAATCATTTAGTACCGGCCCTTAGGACGAGCTGACAGTTTTCCCCACTCTGCTCTGAAGCTCTTACTAATTCCAGGAGCAACGATGAGCTTTCTCTGGGATTGCCAACATCAGTTATGGAAGCGACAGCTTGCGGGACAATATGCGTGCTAACGATTTTGTTGGGGAATGTTTCTACCTTACAATGAGACCAGTGAGTGTTTCTAGATAGGCACGAGCCTTCTCTTTCATTTCCAGCATTCCCAGCGCATATCATTTTATGTTATCCGGTTTTGAAACTGCTGACAGCAGAAATACAGGGTCGGGATTCAATGGTGAGGGAGTTGAAGGGATGCGGGCACGGAACCAAACACAGACAAATTACAGAAATGCATTTCAACAAATCAATACTGGGCACCCGTTTGCTTGTTGGGACATCGGTGAACTGTAAACCAGGAGAAACTCCCTGTCTTCAGGAAGTTTACATTCTATCAGCTTTCAATATGCATCATAAATAAGTATATTTATCATATAGTAAGCTAAAAGGTGAGAGGTGCTATGGAAAAAAGGAAACGCAGAGCCAGGTAAGGGAGGAGGAGTGTGGGTCCCAAGGACATTAGAATGTCACTTCTCATTCTCAAAATAATCCTAAAGAGGTGACTTCATCTCATTTTGGTACAATAGGAAACTGAAGGCTCATGGAAGTCGACGATGGGCCCAAGATCCCATTGCAAATACACAGGCCAGCAAGGATGTGAACTCTGCTAGCTCGTTCCAAAGCTCATGGTCTTCCCTGCACCTTGGGGGTTTCCCAAGCTATGGTTTCGCAGGGTGTGGTTCGGAAAGGACAAGAGTGCCCAGGAGGAGTTCTTTAGCAAGTGCGGGTTCCCAGGCCCCATCCCAGCACTACTCTGTCTGAGTCTCTGGAGGGTGGCCCAGGAATCAGAATGTTTGGCAAATGTCCTTGCCGCTCTGCCACAAGCTCAAGTTTGAGAGCGACTCTTACAATCTGCTGCCTCGGTTTTCCACAGAGGGATCATGAGGGCTGTCACTGGGACCTCTCTCCAGCTCTAGGATTTCCAGCCCAGTGGCTGAAAAGCAAACAACAGGTGGGAAAGCCTGTCCTAGCCAGCCTCCGGGAGCCAGCTCCGGCCTCTGAATGCAGGCCCGTCCCCTGCTGGTGGGACAAAGCCAGGCTCCTGTCTGCCCTCTCTCACTAACTCAGATGCCTCTCCTGCGTGGGGGAGGCGGTCTCAACATCAGGACACGAAGGACATTATTAACACTCAGAACAAACGTCTGGGCGGTCGCCAGGCCATCCATTCTGCCACCTTTCCTGACAACTCTTCCTTTCTAATGCCAGTGGGGAGCAAGGCCTCCCTTTCTGAGCTCATCAACCCTCCCCAAAATCCATGAAATGGCACAATGGCTAACAACCTTTCACCATCAGGCTTCGGCTGCCCTTGTTTGTAATTACCGTGCTCACTCTGAAAGCTTCTTTAAGAAACAAAACACAACAGTGACACACATGACTGAACTTTTGTCCACCCATGCAGACCAGCTTTGCCAACCAGCCAGCAGCTTTAGGATAACCAACTAGATTCTGAAATGCCAAATATGCCAAGAGGGCCTGCCAGCGACGAGGTTCGTTTTCTTTCATGCTTTCTAGAAATAAGAGAGGTAGAGTCAGGGCGAGGGCACAGGACTGCGTGGATTTTAGAACTAGAAGGGATCTTGGTTTTCATTCGTTCTAACCTCGTCCTCTGATAACTAAAGAAGCAGACATCTCAGAAGGTGAGGTCACAAAGCTGAAGTGGAGCAAAGAAAGGACTAGAGCAAAGCTTTCTGATTCCAGAGTCGGTTTGCTTTTTTCTGACCTTGGCTTGGGATCTTCGTCTCACCTCTCCTCCCCTTTTTTTCCCCTCAATACATAATTCCCATCATCTGTCTAGGAAATCAAGAATGCTTATATTAAAAATAAAAGAATGCTTATATTAATTTTAACTTACTCTGGAAAGGTATCCTTAATTCCTCTCTGTCTAAACCTTTTCATATGTATACAGAGTAAAGATTAACAATACGGAAATCGTATGTTCCAGAACTAGCACTGAGTCATTCATTAATTCGACCAAGCCATCCCGGGGAATGCAGTAAAGAAAGTAGGTGGAAACGGATGCAAATTCATCCTGTCGAAGAGCTCGCGTTCCACTGGGGAAACACACAACGAACAAGAAAGCTTAGTAAACCCCTGTATTCGTAGTGATGAGTGCCACGGAGAAGAAGCAGGGAGAGGGCACAGGAAGTGAGGGGTGCGCACATGGGGGTGGGAGTGGCGCTGTATTTTAGACCAGGTGGCCACCAGGAAAGACCTCACTGAGAAGTAAAGACCACAACCGGGGAGCACAAATATGAACTACTACCCCAGAGACCCTGGACATCAATATCTCCCGAGAACAGCAAGTGAAGAGCATGTCTGGAAAATGCTGGAAAAGGTGGGACCAATGGACTGACGTTCTTCTGCTGTTTTCCACAGTCCAGGCGGCAGGAAATGGGGGTCAGGAAGGGCTGTGTTGGTACCTGAGTGGAAAAGAGATGCCTGATGATTTGTGGTTTCATCTAAAGAACTTTGCTTAGAATATGGAATTTGGAGAGCAGAATTAAGATTGGTGAGAGGTATTATTTTGTTAAAAAAAAAATCCAGAGAGCATGAAGTCATGCCTAAACTACTTGGTCAGATGACACGGGAATTAAAACTTGAAGAGAATGGTGAAAAGTTCAGTTATTTGATTCCTCCTAATATGTAATTAATTATGAGGGTTTGGGCTGAAGCGTGAAACCTACACACAGGCAATGAATAATTCTGTATTTTTGGAGGGCTCGTTGTTTGCAAACAGGGCAGCACTTCAGAGACTCAGACGAGAAAGACACTGTTCTACCTCAGTGAACTTCTCCACGGTGTATAAATCCATTTTCTCTTCTTCCTGGGTATCCAGCAGGAATCCGTTTCCCGGCTTCCCTTGTGGTTAAGCATGGTTTGTGGAATGGGATTTGAGCGGACGTGATGGATGGCCCTTCTAGGTACGGCCCAGAAAATTCTAGAAGATTGCAGAGTCTCAAGATGCCAGGAGCTAAAGGCCCTAAGCCGTTAGCTGCAAAGCTGTCTGACACACACCCGATCACACTTTACACCAACAAGATATTTACGTCTGTTGCGCCGCAGTACTGAGATTTGGACCAGCTTCTGTTGCCCAACTGATGAGATTATTAATTAACATTGACATAGACTCTCAGAGCCTGCAGAATGCTCTCACGTATCAAATCAACCACCCTGGGCAATAGGGCGTACTTTTAACCTTCCCATTTCACAGAAACCGAAATCGACGCTTGTTGAGCGCTGAAGTCTTTGGTCACGATCACACAGGTAAGACGCAGAGGTCAGAGTGCAAAGTGCTGGGTCTCAAACGGACAAAAATATCGGTGAGAGACAAGCATGGAAGTAAATCTCATGCAAGGCATTTGATAAATGCAGATAGAATCCTAAGGAGATGCAAAAGAGGGAAGTGACGTGCTCGGCTGAAGCGGCCACACGAGGCTCTGCGGAACAGGGGAAGATTTATGAAGAGTGTTTGCAAATTGACGGGAGAAATGGGAGAGGAAACATGGAGAAAGTTCCTGTCAATTCTGACATGCGATATGAGCGGCGAACAGAAATAGAAGAGACTTGGCATCTGTTCTAATGTTTCAAGGGAAGCTACAGCAAGCAGTGCTGTTGTTTGAAGGAAAACAGGAACTGGTGATTCAATACAAATACGACAAATATTTACCACGTGCCTGCCAGGGGGAGGGCCTTCCAAAAGTGTACAGAGGACACAGGGAGAAGATAGCAAGGGCACAGCCTGAGTTTCAGATGTATGTAGAAACTACTAAGGGAACTAGTCATGAATGACTGTAACGCAATGTGGAGTAAGATAAACATTGGTAAGAACAGTGATGGGGTTCGAGGGACAGAGAAGTGACACGGGAGAGAGAGGCGAAGCTTCGTGGAGGAGGTAAGACGTCAACACTGACCTCGGAGGAGGTGCCATCAATGGGGGTGGTTACAGATTACGTGAACTCAGGAGGGCCACAGATAATTCCCAAAAGAAGGGCGTTAGCAATATTTCGAGCAGGGACCTCGCCATCTGAACAATTAAATGACTCCAAAATGTGGCCATGGTGTAGGCAACAACAAAATGCAATTTACAACGTGGGTGGGTTTGTTTAGACACGGGATGGCGAACTTCCAGTGACAGCACAGCTCTGTATGTTTCTAGTGCAACTGAAAGTGCCCGGCTCCCAGTGAACTGCGGCAACGACCGGCGCCCCGGCCCAGAGACGGCGTGCGTGCCCGGTAGCCCGGCAGCCCGGCAGCCCCACGAGGCAGCTGGCCGAGGTGTCCTGCCTAAGGAGAGACACTTACCATGAACAGGGCTTCGTAATTCTCAATCATTTTCTGCACCACAGCGATGATGGCCGTGCTCTCCTCAGCCCGGGCTGAGCTCTGGACGGAGAATTCTTTGTCCGATGATTTCTGCTTGTGCAGCAGGTTGGGTCCAAATATGGTGGCCAAATTTAGAGAGGTCATTTTGTTCCCAGTGACCTGGAAGAGCGGACGACACAGGACTGGTGTTGCTTTTGCTTTTCAAACTGCTGGGTGGGTTGGTAAGCAAAGGGACCTTTTTCCTTTTTTCTCCCCCCTGCAAGGACTAGATCACCTTCAGCAGAATCTGTGAGGAGCACCATCATTTTCCTTTTGCTTCATATCTTGGATTGACTCTCATAGCTCAGTGGTCATTTCGATAGCATATTAAGTACAGTTTTACATCTCTAAGTTATCATTGTGAAACTGGTACTATAGAAAATGTCTTCCCTGTCTACTTCTACAAAATACTGATGTCTGTCCATCCGTCCGTCTGTCTGTCCATCCATCATCCATCCGTCCACCCAACCACTCGTCCATCCACTCAAGCCAGACAGCCTTCCATCTATCCCTGCATCTATCAGCCCGTCACCTCTCTATTAAATCACCCACTCAGAGCCTACCACAGGCTACACCATTTTCGTGGATTCGATTTATTTAAAATTTTCCCAACACTGACCACAGTGCAGTCCTTACTTTAAAGAGTTCACTTTCTAGAGGGGAAATAAACACATCAGTCACAGGGAGTGGGAACAAAGTATGAAGCTATCGACTCTGGCGGCCCCAGGGTCACTTCAAAGACATGGCGACATTGACACAAAAACCATGAAAGAGGAATGGAGTCGGTTAGGCCAAAAAGCAGGGGAGCTGAGGCAAGGGACAATTTCACAGTAGGAAGAACACCCGATGCAAAAACAGAAACATGGAAACTACATCCAGGCACCCCGCATCCCCAGTGTCACAGAGGGTTCTGCAGGAAAGACAGGCAAGGGCCACTGCCACGTGTCCCCTGTGGGCAAAACTACTCCTGGTTGAGAACCACTGGGCTAAGCAAATTTTTGTTTCTCCTGACGATATAAGCTGCAAATCTAGGAACACAGGGATATGGATGGGGACTGTGGCTGCTCGGTGGGGCTCCTTGGTCTGGGAAGATGTACAGAGCCTTTGAGAGGGACCTGGGTGCCCAGCATAGAATTCAAGAGTCCTGGTTCACATCCACAAGAAAGGCTCCTGGTCCCGCCCTTGTCCTGGGGAGCCCTGAGCTGGTGGCCGCCCAGCCCTGCGATCCCGGCATGGCACATGGCGGGAGCTATTTTTAGAAGGTGAGCCTGTTTTTCAGGCCTCCTGCCAAGTGAAATGCTTTCACGTGGTAAACACTGGACACTTTCACGGAAGTACTCTTTATACGTAGGCCTGTCCGATTATTTTTTCCTGCGTTTTACTTCATGGATATAAAACTTGCCATTTTTTTCATTTGCTTTTTCCTTTCTCTTCTTGGAAATTTACGGCTGAGCATAAAATCAACTATGTGTCATTTTCAAATTCATCCCGTTGGAACTCAGGCATTTGGAGTGCTTCCCTTTATCCCCTTAAAGTCATATCAGGGTTTTCCCATTTTTTTTTAAACATTAACGAATAGGAGATTTTGTTTTCTTTTTTAAAAGAATGTTTAGCGCGGGGCGCCTGGGTGGCTCAGTCGTTGAGCGTCTGCCTTCGGCCCAGGTCATGATCCCAGGGTCCTGGGATCGAGCCCCGCATCGGGCTCCCTGCTCGGTGGGAAGCCTGCTTCTCCCGCTACCATTCCTTCTGCTTGTGTTCCCTCTCGCTGTGTTTATCACTGTCAAATAAATAAAATCCTTAAAAAAAAAAAAAAATGTTTAGCGCAAGGACAGTCCGGAACTCTGTTTCCGTTCCCTCCTTCTCCTGCTGCTATTCTGGGATTGCAATCCAATCCGTCCATAAAATGGCACAGGGATCCCAGCTGTAGACCAAGCTGCTGTGCTTTGCTAACGCTTTTCTTGTTGTGTTGTGATTTGTTTTTGTTTTACTGTGTTTGAGACTGGAAAGGGGACTCATGAGCTAATTATTAGCCAGCCAATTAAAGGACCGATTTTATCTTCACTAAATAAGCATCCCAGAGCCTTTGCAAACCTAACAGGAATCGCTCACATTGATTACCGGTCTAGCATGCATGGTCACCAGACTAGGAACTTTCCACAGGCTGTTTCAGTTCTTTCGCGCTATAAGCTCGAAAAGCAGCTGGGCTCTTGTCCTTTTTTTACACCCACGGGAGTGATGCCCAGAGCCTGGAGCCAGGAGGGGGTGGTGGAACGCAGGAGCCAGCCTCCATTTTCCCCGTGACCCCGCACCTCCTCCTGGTCCCAGCATGGGGCAATGGGAAAACTAAACTCTAAAGCAGGGGCTGGGATGGGGTGAGGAGGGCGAGACACTGGCCCCACCCCAGTTCCAAAGCCAACCTCCCATTCCCTGAGGGTCTACACCTCCTCAGAGATCAGTAATCCCGGCTTTATGCCAGCAGCTCATAAGGTCTTTTCTGCCTTATAGACTTTTCAAAGAACTGAAGGCCGGCTATGGACTCGCCCACCAAAAAAGTGCATATCCACACCACATTTTCTGTGCAATACCAGAGTGTTCTTGGACAACTCGAAAAACCACTAGGTTGTTTTTTTTTTCTAGGCTCAAGAGCTTTCAATGATGTTCCTGCAGTGTTCTTTCTCAAAGAAAGGAAATCGTTCTTCCCTTTGGGAATTTCTCTTTTCCCCAAGGAGCAAAACAAATAAAATGGAATAAAACAAAGTGAACACAGATAGCGAAACACCGTTATAATTTTTCCCCCAGAAAAGCATTGATGGACCAGCCAACAAATGTTCTCATGTCCTTCTTGTCCAAATCGTTAAGATCCTGTTAGTTAATGATGCACTACACTGTAAGTACCAATTAGAGAGGAAATATTACGCTCATCTCATAGAAGAAGCAGCTCAGATCTCCCCCCGCCCCGCCCAACTCTGTTCTCCTCCCTCTCCGTCTATGTCATAGAAACAAGGTCGTGCAGCTCTCCACGCCGTAAGCCGTAACAACTACCCAGCAGAGAGAACATGTCTAACCCGACCACCGAACAGGTGAGAGGAAAAGTTGAAAGTTGCTCTGTTTCTGGAGCCTGACAGCTGGATTTCTGCCTCGCCGCCGCACACCTGTCCTGTAGCCTCTCCGTGCTCGTGCCAAACCACCACCCCGAGGCTCTGGGCTCGCTCTGCACTGCCTCCCCTAATTCCACGCTTGCCTCGCGTCCTCACCTCCTCCACCTCCTAGAGGCCGCAGCAACCCAGGCACAGTAACTGGACAATTTCTGAACGACACTCACATAGGGGCTCAGGATGTCCATGATTCAAATACCAAGGCCACCATGGTTCCATGGAGACGCTGACATGTGAGCTGCCATTTTCCACGTCGCTAGTCATACAGAAGCTTCCCGGCGCTCTCTTTCCCCCCACCTCTAAGCAACCTACAGCATGGGTGATACAGCCTTAGTGGAATCCTTCCCCTCCTTGGGACCTTCCCACTCCAGAGCCTCTGCTCCAACCCGAGATGGCCGTGTGGGCTACCGGTCCGCCGGGACGTCTGACCATTTCATGGAAGCAACCCTCTCCTGCTCTTTCCCCGGCCGCTTTAACGTTTGGTTACTAGTCCTTCATTTTGACTGGTTTAGGTCGAGAGTGTTTAGAAGCGCTTGCAAACTCATGCTTCCCTGTACAACCTTGCTGTCCCCAGGACACTGTCACATTCCTTAGAGTGAACTAGTCTCAACCACCGTGCCGTGCCGGCTGAGGAATGTGTATCCCCAAAGTTCAGATAAGGACACTCAGGTTTAGGGAGGTTAATAGATTTCTCCAAGAACACGTGGTCAGTTATGAAGCTACCCAGTGCTCTCCAGCAGGGGCGACTCTGCTGCTCCTCCCTCCCTCCCTCCCAGGGTACTCGGCAATGTCTAAAGATGCTTTTGGTTGTCACAGCTGGGGCGTGGTGGGGAGCTGCCAGCTCAAGCACTTAGCAAAGGCCTGAGATGCTGCTCAAATATCCCAGAATGCACAGGGCAGCCCCCACAATTACTAGGTCCCAAATACCAATCATACGGATGCTGGAAAACCCCCAACTAGACCCATGGGGTTTCTTTCCTAATTCCTAGTCTAGATTCCTGCTCGTAGTAAGCTAGACTGGTTTGGGTTTGGGCCACAGCTGCGACTTTACCGGTCACGGGATGGCCCCAACCACTATTCCATATGAGAAAGTCGTGTGAATGAGAACAAGGAGCCCCTCCCTCAACATTTTCTCCTGCCATCTTCTGGAGTCCTGTCCTGCTTGTTCTGCAAATCTACAGTGCCTATGGGGTCCACGGCATTTCCCCCAGAGTTGTGTCCCTGTGGGACCCTCGGGGAGTTACTTAACCCCCTAGGCCTCAATTTCCACCTCTGAGACATGGGGGCAGCGACAGCAGCCTTGTGCAGTGGAGGACTGACAGTAACAGTCCTCCGGCATGCAGCCGGCACGAGGTGGGAGAGAGGGAGATGACAGCTAGAGCGCCAACAGGCCAAGGGGCATCGGCACCCAGCCCGGAACCTTTTCTTCCTTTGGGCCTAGGTGATGGAGTCTTGTTCAGCATATGGACTGAGAGAGTGTCTGCAAAGGATTCTAGAAAAGCAAGAGCGGCTTCAATCGGACTTTCCACTTTCCTCGATGCCTTCTTCCTTGTCACCTAAGACCTGACCGTCTGCTCCCATGTTTCTGCAGGAGCATCAGAGGAGGGGTGGGCACGCCTGGGAACCCAGACAGAGCTCGTGCTGTATCTGTAGCTGATAGGGGATGACACCCAGACGGGGAGTCCAACAACCACTTAACAATTATGAGAATTACAGTATATCCCGGGGAGAGTCGTGTCTGCTAAAATAAGGTGTGGTTGCCATATTATGAAGCCTGAAGCCAGCAGAGGGTTCACTAATTATAACTACGACAGAGAGACACAGCTAACTCAGGGAAGTTCCATTCTCGCACCAACAGCGAGGATGACGACAAGAAATGCAGAACTGCCTTTCCAGATAAAAGTGGAAAAAAAATATATGACCAGGATTTTTAGGAAAGAAATTCGATAACTATAGAACCGAATCCACCATAGGGCTGAGTTCTGCTTAACAAGGATCGAAAAGTATATTCTGTGGTGAACTAAGTTTGGAATGCCTTCGGCCTCTTGGTGTCTGACATGTAATGAGTGTTAGCACAGGAAAGGGTCTGAGATCACCTATGGAATCCAAGGTCAAGGAGAAGTATGACTGCATTGTATCAAAAAGGGAAACAGATCTCTTGTTATGGTGAAGATTGAATAGGTGGCTTGTTAACTGGTCACCTAAAATTGAGGCCAGCATCTCCTTTGTCCAAGGGCAAAACCAAAAACCACCTTGAAGCATATGGGTGTGACCCAAGAGAACCGGAGCCCAGGACCTCAGTCGGGCAGGGGGCAGGGTCACCCTAGGGCCCGCGGGGGACCAGGTTCAATGAGAACATCCCAGGAGGGCCTATGGGACTGTGCAGAATCTGTCCAGTAGCTGACGTGCTGTGGCATCAAGATGCACAGTGATGGCAGATCAGACCTTCTAGTTCTTTCTAGTTCCTTCTCCATCTGGTTTGGAAGCAAGACAGACTCTCCATGGCTTTAAGCCAGTCGATTTCGGGGGAAGGGTTTAAGGAGAGAAAGAACCTCTTGAAAGGAGGATACTACACCTTTAGCCATAGGCCAGATGGGAGCTTGAGGGACAAACTAGAAGAATAACAAGGTGACATATTTGGGCTCCAAGCTAAGGAAGCAGATCAAATTAATGACAAGGACAGCAATCTCCCCTCGCCCCCATTACTCCATTTTTTCATGATTGTAAACATCTCCATAGCTCATTGCTCGTCGTCCTCACACAAATGGAAATTCAAGGTCGTGTGTAAAGCACCATCAGGGAAAATGGCAACCTCGTTGAGAAGCGTTCTGGAAACACAGGACGTCAGTGGCCTATGTGCTCTTAGGAACTGTCCCTCCCGAGAAAAGTCTGCACTAGCTCTCCTTCTACATCAACAGCTGGGTCAGGAAAGGGCAGGTGGCATTTCCTCCAGGTGAAACAGATCATCACATTGATGGCCCCCTCTTCTACAACCGCGACAAGGAGTGACAGCATCTAGGGCCACCAGGGGCACGTCATACCTCTTGCCCATCTTTGCTGACGTTGTCATTGGCATGCCTGGCCACCATGGAGAGGAACTGGAGGAGGCGGTGGAGGGTGTCGCAGTTACAGGGAGGTAGAAGGTAGATGAGGAGCTGCAAGGTGCCCAGCTGTTCCTCTGGTTCCAACACTAAGCAAGGCAAAAGAAGGCATTCTGAGCAGGTTAAAGGGGGAACTACCACCACTCGGGTCCCGAGAAGAGGCCCCTCTCAACCCTTTCCAGAAAGGGATGAGCCAGGCCAGTCACGTTCCACTCCACCCATGCTCCCGTTGGCTTAGCGACTTAGCACAAGGTCCTATGAAGGACGTAAAGATAAAGTAGACCTGGGGAAATGAAACAAATAGAGCGAGCATTATCATCCTGGGGAAGAAAGGTAGCCTCAGTTCCCTTACTTGCTTCTCCCTCCCTTCCCTGGCATTACTCATCATTTACTTTGTGGACTGCAGTCTTTCATTTTCAGTAAATATTTACTAACAATGACTGGGAGTTGGTGAACATTCTAAAAGTTGAGTTTATAGCAGATCTGAGGCCCTCTTCTGTTGAGCAATCCACAAGGAATTGACTTTTTGTTGGCAATAACCAAAGACAGGGCACAATGACAGTGCCTTCAGTCTCTTCACTGATCCTGTTTTAATTGTGGCATTGGAGGAAGAAAAGCATGGAGGCTGTCACGGCTTTGGCCTGTTCCTCCTTCCCCTCGCCCTCCTTTTCTCCTCCATGCGATCAGGGCCCATAGCCCTGGAGCAGCCATATTGAAAGCCCTGCCACTGAGCTATGCCATCCTGCTTTCTTTGGAATGTTGCCTGCCCCCTCTTCTCACTCTGGGCTCCTGTGGCTCCCTCTTTCCTTGTACTGGAAACGCAAACTCACTTTTTAGTCACAGACTCAATGCGAACTCTTGCTATTCCTCCAAAGCATCAATTTATAGCACTTTCTACTGGGCCGGGGTCATCTGAAAGCATCCCGAATTCCTCTTTGTTTGATGGCAACTTTTTCTTGCTAATTCTCCCCAGGGTAAATCTCAGAAAATTCCCCAAATAGCCCACTCATTAGAGACCAATAAATAAGGAGCAAAAGAAGTCATTGGGAAACACATGCAACAAGGTCTGATGAGTGAATTGGAAACAGCCCAGTAAATCCCTGGACACGTTCCTGCAAATGGCCGTGTTACGCACAGAGAGTATTGATGAAGGCCGTGTACAGCTCCCTGGTGAGAAGGGGGTCCGGCATGTCCCTCAAGAACTCCTTCAGCAAGGCAGCCACATCGTGAACGCTGTGCTCTTCCTCCAGAGAGACATCGACTCCACGGTCAAATTCCTCACGTAACTGGAAAAATAACGGTTCAAACCATGAATATATTTTTATATGCATATATATATGCATCGTTATGCATTATTAAATAAATGTGTTATTAAATAAACATACCTGGAGGTTTACTGTTGATCATGCAAGCAGAAGGGCTGGAGAATGGTATCCAGCAGGTTGGGAGGAAAGAGCTGAGGGGGTTAGGTCAAGGGAGAGTGTGGGAGGGAGGAATTCATCTATCATACAGCAGTTTTGCATGTCAGCGACCCTACCAGGTTGGAATTCTGACATTTTACAGAAATACTCAACAAGAAAGCAAGGTTTCTTATTGCACATGATGCAATTAAAAACCCTGATAAGCCATTTGTCACTAAGACTCGAAAGATGACCATTACTAAATAAAAGCTGCTTTAGATTTGTCAAAGCGGTCGTATTAACAATTCGCAAAGGAATTCCCTGCCTTATTCGTCATCCTAGGTTTGTTAAGTGTTTATGACAACATGAAAACACAAGAGCAAGAGGAAGGGAGTCATAACTCTCCACCCAACTTCCAGGACCAACAGCTCAACTTCTCCTCTGTATTGTTTTCTGTTGCAGAAATAATTCCGTGAGTCCCTGACTGTCCTGTATGCGATGAGCTTCTGTAACCAAGAGGCAACACCCCTACCCTTACCCAGCTCTCAGGCTGCTGGAGAGACCAGTGAGCAACTGGTAATCCCACAGACGATTGATGAGCTGTTAATATTGTGACAAGTGTTCTGAATAAGAAGGGTAGGGTGCTAAGAAGTGATGTTCCAGATTAAAATGGTGAGTTAGGGGATATTTCACGACTGGGAATTGAGGTCTCCATAACCACAAATTATATTTTGATTGGATAATCCTTAAATAAATCTCTATGCAAAAGCTTTCCCTTTGGTGGATCCAGATATAAGTAAGGAATAATTTCTGACACTTAGCTGCCTCTCCACCTAGTGAGAGTGCCCGTCACTGACTCCAGGCGACTCGTCATCGGTGTGCAGCAGGCAGCCGGGACAAAAGTCTCCCCCTTGGCACCACTCCTTCCTGTGATCATTCAAACCTGCCACGTTTCTCTCCCGAGGGCACGCACGCGCAGAAAGAATGGACCATGGAAAGAGGCTTAATCTAAATTGTGGGATCTCGAGTTTAACACCGATCTTGAACGGAATCTGGGGCAAATCGTGTGATCTTGAATTAAGTTTCTTAATTTCTCTAAGCCTCAAAAGAAGTGGGCGAAGGGGCCCCTCTCAGAGCTGGTGGGTGGAGTCAGTAAGATAATGTTTTGAAAATATTCTGCTGCTCTGCTCAGGCAAGAGGGCCCCAGAATGTTATCATGCTGTCTTCCTTCTTGCAAGCCCTGTGGCGAAATGTTAAATGTTCCGTAGTCCCTTGTGTGACTATTAAAAATAAAGGCAACCCACCAAATAAACAGAAAAAGGACTCCTTTTGGAAGCCCCTTTTATCTTGGCAAAAAAGAAGTATCGGGGGCATTGATTTCAGTTAGTTTCAATACTATGAACAAATATTCCTTCAGCTTCATCAGCTAAAAATTACTTTCATTTGGCTTCATTTTTGAGTTGCTGCATTCCTTACTGCTTTCTGTTGGGACCAATGGAGGAAACATCGCATTTTGATTTTCTTTTAGCCAACAAATGAATTCTTTTTTCAAAGGGCGGTTTGCCTTCTGTGAAGCCCTCAGGGACACGATTACCTGCCTGCTCGCAGGAACCTATTCCCAAAGGTCTAGCATCAAACTTCTGTTGTGCGAATGTTGTACAATGCCGAAGGAGACCAAGGGGCATGGTCCCCCGTGAATAATGAGTTGGGGAGTGAGGGGGGGTCGGTGGTTCCATAGAAACTTAATAAGAATGATTTCTTTTTGAGAAGGAGAACTATAAACACAGCATCGTATATGAAGGGAATGTTAAGGGCATCATTTTGTTCCATTTTAGCAAAAACAAGTGCTAGACAATTGTCTTCTATTTATTATCCCTTCCTGATTAGGTGCTCTCTGAATCTCCTGCTTTTATAGTTTCAATAAGATGTTTATAAATTAGTTTTGTTTGGCTGGACATGCCATGAATACATCCAAATGTTTTGATTTCAAAGGTTTGATCCTAACTCCATCACAACCTTTCTGAGCTTCTGAGTTGTTGCCTTTTACCTCTTGGGAGTCAGTTATTCTATAATCGGTGGGAGGATACAGAAGAGCTACTCTGAAATGAATTCGCAGAAGCTGGAGCTTTACACGAGGTAATTCAATTGAAAGTCAAGTGAAATGTACAAGACAGTCTTCGCTTTTCACTTACTTGTCTCACTCTCTTTTTTGAGCTTCCAACTCGGAATATCCCCACTGTCTGGAGGCCTGCAAAGAAGCAAACAAAATCAACAGTCCTGTTTTATGGCTTGAAATTGGAGGAAATCACCGTGGACATAGAATTGAATGCCAGCAACATGTAGAACAGTAACAGCACAATGGCATGCACGAATGCTTGCTTAGTTATCCCCCGTTAGCCTTGGCAGGTACCTGAAGCTTAGCCCTATAAACACCAGGGGCAGGCCGTGTTAAACGCTTTTTTTCTTTTGTTTTGTTTTGTTTTGTTTTTTTATTTATTTGACAGAGAGAGATCACAAGTAGGCACCCCGCTGAGCAGAAAGCCCGACGCGGGGCTCGATCCCAGGACCCTGAGATCATGACCTGAGCTGAAGGCAGAGGCTTTAACACGGCGCCCCTGTGTTAAACGTTTTTGATGAAAAGTTTTTCATGTCATATGATGTATTTCCAAATCTTCCCCATATGAAAAAGTATCATTTTCTTCATCATTCAGAATAATTATTTAAATATGCATTTTATATAAAGTCTTAGTTCTTTATTGATGTTAAAGATAGATATTTGTTGGGGCGCCTGGGTAGCTCAGTGGGTTAAGGCCTCTCTGCCTTCGGCTCAGGTCGTGATCTCAGGGTCCTGGGATCAAGCCCCACATTGGGCTCTCTGCTCAGCGGGGAGCCTGCTTCCCCCCCACTCTCTGCCTGCCTCTCTGCCTACTTGTGATCTCTCTCTGTCAAATAAATAAATAAATAAAATCTTTTAAGAAAATAGATATTTGTTGTTTCACTGGTTATAATTAAAACAAGTACTTATTAAAATCTATAAAATGCAGAAAAATGTAAAAGATAATATGTTTTTTAAAAATACCTGATGCAGGTATTTTTTGTTTTGCTTTGCTAATATTTTATATTTTGTCTTATTTCTCTCCAGTCTTTTCTCCATGTATGTCTGTGTGTGTGTGTGTGTGTGTGTGTGTATTTTTTCTTGTTACATGGTTGAGCCAGAGTTTTCTCTGATTCAGGTTTGATTTTTGGGGGGAGCAGAATACTTCCCAAGAAGTATTATGTACTTCTTTCCTTCAGGGGTGCACAGAATGTCTGAACGGCCATTAATCATCACCACCAATGATCATCATCTACATTTATTGTTTCTCTGGTGGCCCATTTTCTCTTCATTTGGGATAATCCGTTATGAGGGCGATGCTGGTTTGGAGCCGCCAATGGACATTCTGTAGCCACGTGAAGAGAGCTGGCCTGACAGTAAAGCCAGACAGGTAGACTCACATTCTCCTAGCATCATTTGAACCCTGACTCCAGCTCTACTTCAATCTGGATATAATACTGAGACCTCCAGTATGTAAATGGGATCCTGGGGGTGGGGGGTGCTTTGCTTAATCTAAGTTTATCTGGGTTCCTCTCTCTTGCCACTGGAAGAGTTCAGACTAGTAAAACATATCATTAAATTGGAAAGAATTACAATCTTTATAACATTTCTTTTCATCCAGAACCAAAGTCAACATCTTAATTTGTTTAAATCATGTTTTAGATCTCTTGGTAGAACTTTGCAATTTTCTTTATAGAAGTTCCTTGCTGCTTCTTACAGATACTCTGGGTATATTTTTGATATTAACATAATGAATTATTTTATTGTTAGAGTAGGAAACTGATTATTGCTCTTACATAGGAAAGAGATATCTTTTTGCATATTTATTTTATAGTCTCACCACCTTACGTATTAAAGTGTAACCTCTTTTTGGTTACATTTTCAAAGCTTTTTAGTTAGAAAAGATAGCATCTATAATTACAAACTCATTTATAAATATAATTATAAATCCATAAACCCTATTTATCAGTTCTAGACCTTATAAATGGTATCATGAACTTCCGGAATAATTTGAGAGGCTAATTCTTGATGATTTGCATAATCACATGTTGGTGCTTGCCCTCAGGTAGGGCTTTGCTCTGCATCTATTTTCAAAAGACCCTCGTACCTTCCTTGTTGCTGCCCTCAGTTTGTCTTCCTCACAAGTGAGGCCAACCCCTAGCCTAATCTATTGCTTCTACCTCGCTGGGAGCTTGTGAATAGCATAACTGAACTATTTAGAGTCATTCCAGAATTATACTTTTTCATCTGCAAAAAGAGCATAATGAGTATCTGTCTGAATAGTTATGCAATCAATGATTCAATTAATTAATGCATATAAAGTTCTTCGAATTCTATCTAGCCTCTATTATAGAGAGAGAAACAGACCCTGACTGAACTGAATGAGTCTCCTTTGCACAAGAGAGAAAAACTTTAATATAATAGCAGGTGTTAGCGATTTTAATTTTGGCTGCATTTTTTTCTTAGTTTTTTGATGGTTTCTAAAGAGTTGAATTTTCTACAGAAGTGAAATAGCATAAGGGCATTGCCTACAGAGGCAAGACCACTGATTCGGCTGAATCCCTCTAGCCTCTTCAGAAATGCCCATTTTGATGACATTCTTTTCCTCAATTAGAGTACTTTTTCCACTCAGCAAAAATGACTGTAATTGAAAAAATAACGAGTCAGTGATCAAGTGCTATAATTCCTATGTATCTCAGTTGGTTAGAATCTGTTTCAAGTTTTTATTTTATTTTATTTTTGTTTCAAGTTTTTAAAATATGTCTTGCTTGCTTGTTTGTTTCTAGGGAGAGCAACTGACAGCCTTCAGAAGGCCAATGCCATTCTCTTCTATGAGCTATATGGTGATTTTCCTCAAAGAGAAGATACAGTCTAGGCATTTAGTAACCTTGACTTAAGACAGTCACTGATAAAAACAAGCCTACATCCAAAAAGGCATTGACCTGGCAAAGGAATGTGCTGTGGCCTGTCCCAGAAATCAATGCGATCACCTTTCTCTCCTTTTCAGCCAAAAGTGGAATGGAAACGTGACCCCAGAGCACCTGGATCTCAGGCTTAGGGAATTCAAATAAAGAGGGCGGGCAGAATAGGCAGGACGCCCCACCCTAAAATCAGCCCAAATCCCAGAAATATAATAGGGCTTTCTGGTTTTACTCAGTCTCCGTTGCATTGTCTGCTTCTGTCGTCGTTGGTGGTGGTTTTTTTTGTTTTGTTTTGTTTTTGTTTTTGTTTTTTTAAATTTGTGCTTCTGGGAAATTGAGGATGCTTAAGGGATTTTGCGCTAATAGTACAGAAAGCATCTGGGTGAAATGTAAGTGGGGAAGGGTGCTATACACAGACACGGACGGAGTCAAGACAACTGTCCAAGACCAATTGTGGAGGGAATGAAAAGATCTTTGACAAATACTTATAAGGATACAGTGATTCAGACTCTCTCCTACCCATTTCGCGAACAGGCAAATAAAGTCTGATGAAAGAACTGTTTTTGAGGCTTGCTCTTTTTTCATTGAATATCCAGGATGAATATCCACTTACATTTGAATATGTCTCGGATTTTTCTGGAGCTAAACACCATGGAAACTGGGAGCAGAATCAGGTCCTTGAAAAGATCATCTTCTTTCTTTTAGGCCCTACACTGCATGTTAACCATGTCAAAATAAGAAAGAGCTGTCCAGTTTTTTAGTAAGCTTCAAGGAAACACTATTTTACAAGTTATAATTCATGAAAATTCATTTTGAAAAAGAAAATAGAAAGACATATCAAGTTTTCTTTCACGTAAAGAGTCACTCAGCCTGGCAATGGATTTTTGCTTACAGTTCACTCTCCACATTCTTTATAGGGAAAAACTATAATTATAAAAGTATGAGTCTCTTTTTCTACCTCACAGTGAAATTTAGGCTGAATTTATATATTTGCAGTACTGAACACTTTTGTTGCTAAGCTATTTAAGAAAATAATTCTGTGCAACTAATATTTATTGAACACCTACATTGTATTAATCACGATAGTAAGTGTTGGGAATTCGAAATGACTAAGGCGTTTTCCTTGACGCCCAGTGTGTCTTCCTAGGAGAAGAGACAGATAGACACAAAAACACAGGTACATATAAACATTTTGTACAGAGGGGCACCCAGGTATCACAGTCGGTTGAGCATCTGACTCTTGGCTTTGGATCAGGTCGTGATCTCAGGGTAGTAAGATTGAGCCCAGCATCGGGCTCCAGGCTCAGCAGGGAGTCTGCTTGGGTTTCTCTCCCTCTCCTTCTCCCTCTTCCCCCACTTGCGCTCTCTTTCTCAAACAAATAAATCTTTAAAAAATTTTTGTACAGCCACATAAGGCTTCAATACGTATTCACTTTGTTAAGTCATCCACATGTTATCTAGCGATTAAGATATTTGGATATTTCCTTAATCATTTTTTACAAAGTCTCATTTATACTAGAAAAAATGAGATAAGAATATTAATAGTAATTATGTCTCCATGTTAGCCACAGAATTTTCTTTTCTTTTCTTTTTTCTCTTTATTACAATGAGCATATTATTTTATAGTCAAAAAGCAATTAACTTTTCTCCTGTCCATAAAATGCACGCTAACACTACAGCAAACACATTCAGGTTATGGAAATGGCAGTTTGATGAGCCAAAAGTCTACATTTCAGAAAAATTTTTAACGAAGTATATTTTTAAGTCGGCATGTTAATTGGAATAGAGTTGCTAAAGGGTCATTGTGAAGAATTTTAAGTGGACATCTTTCCACAAAAATGCAAATAGCAATATAGAAAGTTGTTGTCCAAAGCCATGTGTTTCCTACTCAAAGAATGGTTGGCAAATCCTTTTTTTTTTTTTTTTAAGTAGCTAGACTCTTATTTTTTAAGAAGCCTTGCTAGGAACATCGATGCATAAAACAGATAAAAGTGGCTGGGCTCTGTCTGTCTTAGCCTCCAGGCTCCCGTCTGGGGACCCTTGGGTGCTGGGTGGCCTGAACACCATCAAGTTGACTTTTGTCCCCCACAATCTTGTTTTAGCCCAGTACTCTCTAAAGCCAACACTCAGATCTGTAAACTTTCTTCGCAAAGGAAATTTCAGCCCAGAGTCCGAGCAGATGAACAAAGCATTGAACTTGGGTGCTTAAATCCACGAAGCTTGAATCAACGAGAGTCTCTCATACTCGATCACCGACAGACAAGTCTGCTTACCATGTTTTTCTAGATGCTGACAGCAGCTGTCCACCAGCCTGGGAACCTGTCTGTAAATGGGATTCAGACTGAGTTTCTTATCTCTGGCTTTTTCTTTTTTACTCTGAGCCTCGGCAGGCAAGGACAGTTGTAAAGCTTCTAGCAGTCGCGACTGATTGTCATCAAGATCTGTGATAGAATCCACTGACATCGCGCCCTGCAAATCACACACAGGCGTGAATGAAGAGCGTGGATGGAGAAAACAAGAGCAAGTTCCCTCACACGCTAGCCACTAACGCTTTTGCCCAGGACTGCCCGTCACCCTTGAGACAACGCCACTTCATTGAATCATGCAGCTCATACAGTAAAAGGAGAGTGGCAAATGCCTCTCGAAGAAGTTAGGAGACTACCACAATAGGGTAAGGCAATGGCAGTTACGGTTTCCGCAAACAACATTCGCCAAATGGACGACGGGAGAAGGTGGCCGTAGTGCTGTCATATTTTGACCCAACCACTTCATTTCTTGAAACAAGAAAAAAAAATCACATGCTCGATGAATGAGGTAAAGTCAGAGAAGCCTCGTGAATAAAAATCAAACATCTCAACTGTGACTCAAGGAAGTAGATTTTTTAACATCAGACTCCATGGAACAGTCCTAGTTGGGCTTCCCCCCAGAACTGGCACAAAGAAGTTTATCAGGGATGTGGTCCTGGGAGACAGTTGTACGGGGGTGGGGTGGGGGAGGGGTTTGAGAAAGGGGAGGGAGGGCAGCGGATGAAGAGCATCACCCAGCCTATGACAAGCCCCTGGGTACCTCTGGGAGACGGCGTGGGTCAAGCACTCTCAGAGCCAACTGTGCTCGGGAGCAAGGGTGCTGGGCTATTTAAACCACGAGCCTCAAGAGTCATTGATTAAGGACAACTTCGGGTAGGGGCCGGGAGATGACATTCGATGTCTCGACCCTTGCACCTTCTGGCCATCAGAGAAAGCCCTTGGCAGGGGTGAAGTGCTGGCAGGTGGAAGGAGGGCTCTGGCATGCTGGGGCTGGTAACGGCCGAGTGGAGGGGGGCAGGGCGCCGGCCGTGTCTACACGGCCACCCCCCCTACTGCCGGCTGATGAAGTGGAGAGGAAGGGGTTCGCTGCTTGTATCCTAGCAGGGCCTGGACAGACGGGAGGGCGTCTGGGAGGCCCGCTGCCTGGGCCCCAGATTCCCAGAAAGCTCACACGTGGAGTTTGGGTATGATGGCCTTATGACATGCAGTCTGAGAAACGGCGATAGGACTGCGAGAACAGTTCTGTCACGTCCATTTAAAAATCCCGGAAAGTTGGCATTTCTCCACTTTCAAACATAGCCAACACCTTGAAAAACAGCAGTGGCTCAGGTACCCCTTTATCTTAGAACGGTCTCGAGTGTGGATTTTAAATGGGGAGCGTTTGGGGTTTTGACTAGGGCAGCAGTGAGTGGCTGGAGGCGGCAAAGATTTGGGGGTCTCCAGGCAAGAGGAAAAGGAGAGAAGGTGTCCCAGAGACGTAGGAAATTTTAGAGATGCTTCTCAACTGCCTCGGCCCATCACCAGCCAGTTTGCCTGAGAACTCAGCTTTCCTGGATTGAAACACGAAACCGGAAACAAGAAATTGATTCTGTTACAGAATTGATTTGAAAGAGGACATATGTGCCCCTTTCCCCCCCCCTCTCTCTATGTATATATATGTGATATATGATGTGATACATCAGATATATGATAGTTGATATACGATATATATGTAGGTTTCTTGTGGGGAAAAAAAAGTTCCATTGATTAAAAAAAAATCACATCGCTTATGAAGACTGGCAGCCAGGTCGCTGGGGGGCCAGGCGTGGTTCTTGGACTGGAGACGAGACACTAATGAATCCACCTGGCCCCGCCCCCAAGCCTCAGAGTCTCAGGGGCAAGTCTGTAGAAGGACAGAAGATTATGCTAGAGATTACGCTAGAGTGATGCTCTAGAATGTTCAGGACATCATGGGGCACACACATGGGGAACCAAGGAGGGGCACCCAGCAGCTCTGAGAGTGGTCAGGGAAAGGCTCTGAGGCTGTGTCCCGTGCCACACGGCCCGGGGTACGCTGTCCCTGAATGAGGTTGTGGACAGATCCCTGGGCTCCATTTCCGGTTTTCCCAAGAGCAGAGAGACCCAGAGAATAACCTCGTAATGCTTCGGTTGTTTCAGCAGTAGTGTCAGAGAAAGTCCTGGCCAACTCACCCTCCTCCTGGCCCGAGGAGCCGGTTCTGGGGTGTTCGGGGACGTTGACTCATTTGGTGTTTCCGAGGTGGAGCTGAGAGATGAGTTACTGCTCGAAAGTTCTTTGTTTTGTCTTTTATTTCCAAATGGGAGGAGGGAAGCCACAAAATCAGACGCATCCTTCTGCTCGTCCCTCTGCGAGTCCTGCTTGAGCTTATAGGCCCGGTCGTTTGCAATGACTTGGGATAAGGGCATTCCAAATGCCTGGGGGATGAATTCTGGAATCAGAAAACAGAACACTTTTCAGACATGGCTGGGCCAGTGAAGGCTCTCGCCCACGCTTCAGGCCCAAGGGCAGCCGTATTCAAACGACCGATTCCTGAGGAACTGATTCTTCAGTCAAAACACAGGGAGGACTCTTGTGTGTATCAGAGTGGCCAAAGTTTCCATTACTACCAAGGAGGCCAGTATGGATAAAGAACGTGGGTTTTTAGAAATCTAGGCCTCTAGTTTTTCTCCCACATATCTCAAGTAGGTTTTAAAGGAAGGAACTGTATGGAGAAAGGTGACATTTTTGATAGAATGTACACAATGCTTTATCCTCACAAGGACACCATTTTACAAACCGTCAGTCTTTGATTTATGTGTCTCGAGAGCCCCCAGAACTTACAAGGTGC
>CM053612.1:96809837-96833160 GCA_028646535.1 Procyon lotor | reverse complement strand
GAAGGGAGGGGTGAATGCGGGGAAACCAGAGGGGGAGATGAACCATGAGAGAGTGTGGACTCTGAGCAACAAACTGAGGGTTTTGGAGGGGAGGGTGGTGGGGGTTGGGCGAGCCTGGTGGTGGGTATTGAGGAGGGCACGTACTGCATGGAGCACTGGGTGTGGTGCATGAACAATCAATCTTGTAACACTGAAAAAATAAAATAAACATATTTGGGGGGAAAAAACATGCAGTCCGTTTTGAAGCGAAAAATCAAAATGTCAGCATTTGGGGATTTTCAGAAGACGCTTACCACTCTCGATTGACAAACTAGGTGGCATATGATAATAATGCAAACAAAAACTTCGGCGTGTTTTTGAGTGATCGGTGTAGATGTCGTAGCAAGGTCTGATACTCACTATTGATAAAAGGCCATCTCCTCTACTAGCACAATTAGAATAGCAGAGCACGAGCCGTGCACCCTGGGATGTACGGTGTAAATCAGTGTTCTCTTGTCTATTGGAATAAGCAAAGAGTCTTGCTTCAGAAAACCCGGGGAGAGTCTAGAAACATGCGGGGCCAACGCTGACAGCTACTGCAGGGATTTCCTAGGAGATGGGGACCACCGACTCTTTTCTTCGCCAGTTTGGCCATGTGACGAAAATCAACTGGACTCATTTAGAGTTTCTAATATCCCTAGAAAAAAGAAGAAAACTGGTTTCCTTGGGTATCTGTCATTTTCAGTGTCCCAAAGTCTGCCACTCTCCTTGCAAATTGGAATAAATGAACACAAATTAAACAGATGGGATACACGAAGTCATTCTTCCTGATTTTTCTTTCTCTTTGATTCTCACTCAAGAGATGATCTGCTAACAGATTTTTACTTTTCCTTAATAGGCTTTCTTTCCTGGCTGAGTTTATTTATTCTCTCAGGGACAGAGTTTTGATGTGGTCTCTTGTTTCTTGTTGCTTTCTCTTGAGAATCCTTTAAAGCTTCAGAAAGGAGGCTTCTCTATGCCCTAAACTTGTGTTGCAGTGTCTAGACTCTGGAAAATTCTAGGCAGGATTCCTTGAATGTGACTGCTTCTCAAAATGTGGCTATTGTGAAATTGAGGACTCACTGCAAGTCTATTTAGCAAAACCCTCTTCATGTGTAAATAAAACGTTGGGGACACATGCTTATCTGTGGGTTCAAAGCTCTTTTCTCAGGGGGAAAAAGCCCTGGAGACTCTGTGTTGATAGTGGCTAATACAGCTGATAATAGGTTTTTAAAACCAGATGGACATTTCCCAAGACTCTGTGTTCTGGGGCTGGGGACAGTGTGTATCGTGTTCTAATCTACAGTACGTGTTCATTGAGGAGACTGCTTCCCCTGCTGTGCTCATTAGCAGCAACTGTGTGCTCTCCCAGCCCATGAACAGTGGGGTCAGGAGGTGACATGCCATCCTCTGCTCCCTACTGCCATTTCCAGATCTGCATCTTCCCACTGCGTGGCAGAAACCCGCTATCACAAGGCTCCTTTGTCTCCTGCCCATTGCTCTCTTCTCTTGGCACTGACTGGCCCGCATTCAGACGCCCAAGCTACCATCACCCTTGGCGGCTTGGATGGCTACCTAAACGGCCCATATAATCCTCTATCCTCCCATCTCCTTGACCGTCTCCTCTCCCCTTACTTTTCTCCTACATGCCACCTTTCCCACTCATTCCCTTGGTCCCATTCTGGTCCTTGTCCTCCCCAGAAGGGATTCACCTCGAGAATCAGGCTCCCTCCACTCTTGTCTGGACCCCCCCCCCCCCCCCCCCCCGCCAACAGGTTCATGTTCCATGCTGCGGGGTGGCGATCTCTTAAAACACACCATTAGGAGGCGTCCTCCTTAATTAAGCACTTTGATGGCATCTCAATGTTCTCAGCATGCAGACCAAACACCGTGCAGGGGCTCACACAGTCCTGGGTGAGGTGGCCCCTCCCTATTCTCTCCTGGGATCGCACTCCCCGGGGTTCTGTCGTCTCCAGTAACAGCACTAAAGACAACATTTAAGACATTCTCTTTGAGAATTTCTACATAGTGATAACTGATACTTGATTTGTTTCCTGCTATTTACTGTGCTGCAAAATAAAGTTGTAACAACTATTCCTATCGAGCACTACACCATAGCTGGTGTGTAGCAACATACTCAGACGCCGAGGAACAATAAAACATGGCACGATACTATTTCTGCCTAAAGAAAGGTGCCATACCTGAATTATCCCCAGGTTTCATGTCAATAAATAGATGGCAGATATATTAGTCTGAAATGTCCTGTGAAGTGGGGACCTAGTCCCTGCACTCCAACTAGGAACCACATAAACTGGAACGAAGTGGCTATTTTAAAATCGTTTCCCCAAAAGTGATTTCTTTTAGACCCACAGAAGAAATTTGCTGAAGTTCTGGAAGTTTAAAAAGTACTTTTTGGTTGCCAAGTTATTTAACTAAGAGAAATTAAGGGCTTGGAACTCTTCTGGATGAAAATATGCTTTCCCACCCAGCATCCATCTTGAATTTGTTTCCATACGGAATTCAAGAGTCATACAGGTACTGGCTTAAGTGGCAGGAGGGACATGGGAGTGTCACGTGATCTGCCGTGTCTGATGTCAAGGCAATTAAATAAAATACAGGACATGATTCATTCTGATTGAATCAATTAATCCAGCAGCATATCAAACACTTAATGAATCATTCTTTATTGGGAGAGCAACTGGATTTTAAAAAGCTGCTCCTATTTATTTTTAGATGACCAACCCGAGAGGTCACCGAGAGCTTCCTGTTTTCCTTGTTTTACTTTTGGACTCCAATGATTATCATTTTCCACATGTGCAGCTGTTAGGAACCCCAACGTTAATATTCAAGTGCGAGAAAATAATGTGAACCATTACGGCTCAGCAAGACTGGCACGCTGACCCCTCCCGCCCTGCTTCCCAGGGCGGCGGTGGAATAGATGTGAGCACAAAGACAGGACTTTCTGTTCAGAAGAGATGCCCGGTGATTAAGCTTCACTTAAGCCCAGGACATCTTTTTAAATATCAGAGCTACTTTAAAAGAGAAAAAAAAAACCAAAAACCTCTTTTGCCATGAAGCCTGATGTTTTTCCCTAATTTAGTCGGATGGGAGATGTGTCTTTTCTTTGGACTACCAGAACCTGCCTTCCTTTTTCCCAGCCTTCCAGAACACTGCCAAGTTTTCCCTGAGCTCATGTAATATGTAAATACGATATGGTCTGAAAAGTGCATAATGGCCCAGTACACATTGGTCAATTACTTCCCCTAGCCCGCCCTTCTCGGCTCATTCGCATCCTCGCTTCCTGTTGTTTTGTAACCTAAGCAAGCACACATGCATCTCTTGCTGCTGGGGGAACTCAATCATCTCCTGCAAAAACGCTTGTTCTGTTTAGTCTAGCCTGAACGGGCAGTTCGGAAGAATTGCTGAAAGTCTCCATTATGAGGATTCAGTCCTTGGATCAGTATCATCATCCTAGAGTAAACCAACTTAAAAGATACACATTACTAATGCCAGTCTGAGTGGCCCCTCTAATACTCTCAATAAGCACTAAGAATTTCTCTAATCTAGAGAGGTATAGGTGATGGATGGCAGGAATAGGATGAGTAAGACTCTCATGTAAAAAGCTACCCTGGGCGGTACCTGGGTGGCTCAGTGGGTTAAAGTCTCTGCCTTCAGCTCAGGTCATGATCTCAGGGTCCTGGGATCGAGCCCCGCATCGGGTTCTCTGCTCAGCGGGGAGCCTGCTTCCCCCCTCTCTCTGCCTGCCTCTCTGCCAACTTGTGATCTCTCTCACTCTGTCAAATAAATAAAATCTTTAAAAAAAAAAAGCTACCTTGGTTCCTAATAATTATTTATAAAGAAAGGTAAGAACATACGGACCAATTAACTAGAATACAATCACTCGGACAGTGATAGATAGCTGGACAAGAGCTAATGCCCCTTGCCTGGATCATTCTAGCAGAGGATGCGGCAGTGAGAGGCAGGGATCATTCACATTTTCAACTCCCTTTCTCAAGTCTGAGGCAATAACATGAAATGTCTGGAGATGGTCTGGTTGGGTGCGGTGCTGCCGGCATCCAGGAGTAGTGGCCAGAGATGCCACTAACCATCCCACACGGCGAACAGGATAGCCTCCATAACAAAGAATTATCCAGTTTGGGGGTGCCTGGGTGGCTCAGTTGGTTAAGTGACCGACT
The DNA here is from genome assembly GCA_028646535.1 of Procyon lotor. Lineage (NCBI taxonomy): Eukaryota > Metazoa > Chordata > Mammalia > Carnivora > Procyonidae > Procyon > Procyon lotor. The sequence continues at coordinate 96,828,946 of CM053612.1, read as the reverse complement.
CTTAATTTCGGCTCAGGTCATGATCTCAGGGTCCTGGGATGGAGCCCTGTATGGGGCTCCACGCTCGGTGGGAAATCTACTTGAGGATTTTCTCTCCCTCTCCTTCTGCCCCTCTTCCCACTCATTCTCTCTCTCTCTAATGAATACATATTAAAAAAAAAAAAAAAGAACTATCCAGTCTAAAATGTCAATAGACTCAGGTTGAGAAATCACACTCTAAGGGAAATAAAACGTTGGCTAGCTCCCCATTCTTTTGGATTCTCTATCTCCTTTTAGTGCAAAGAACCAAATGTCATGACACTTTAGGCACAGTTCACGACATGCGTGTAGAGTCTGGGATCAATAGTGTGGACTAGGTCTTATCCAGTACTGGCTGTAGAGCATTAATTTTTATACCTTCGGTTTTATCGTCTTCCATTATTTTTCAAGCAGAAATTCAATCATTATAGAAAAGAACTCCGAGGTGAGACATATGGCTCGGCTCACTCAACACTCATTCATTATGTCACATAAAATGGAAATACATTCATACAACCACACCATTCAGCAGTCGTTTCATATGGGACCATGCAAACAAGCCACAGAGAGCTGTGCTGAGCTAATGGGGCCCAGGTGCCCATTATGCAGGCTCAATGAATATTAGTTAAAAATGACCATAAAGACCTCTGAAAGAGTGGCTAATGTGTCAATTCCCTAAATAGACATAGAAGGGGACACAAACCAGTATGGAGAGAGTCAACAGTTCCCAAAACATGTAGGGCAAAAAATAAGCATGTTGCGATCACACATAAAAATGCTGAGAACGGCCCATCTCCAGTGGCCCATGAGGATGAGACTGTTTCTTTCCAGTAGTCATGGTAGGCGAATCCAAACTTGTTCTCATTCAACTAGCCCTGCCTAACGATCTGGACTTGCCAGACAGCTGGTTAGCGTTAGAGATGCTGTCCATGGCTACTCAACCCAAGTTCTTCTTATGCGCTGCTGATTGGCCAGCATCATAATTGGAACCATAAACTTGGCCGAAGTCACACTTTGCTCAAACCGGTTGAATTCATCAATTCAGTACCGGGTTGAATTCATCAATTCAGTACCGGGCCACTCAAACACAAAAGAGTAGACCAAAACAGGCTTTAATGACATTCCATCGTAGAAATCCAGTTTGCATAATAGAGTTGAATCGCATAAATCTATGCAATTCAAAAACTCCACCAAATTCAACCATTATGCTCCATGGAAGATGCATCCGCTCTAGTTCATTCTGTCCCTTACCTCTGTCTTTGTTTTTCTCCTTTCCTAGTGAATCCAGTTTCTTTCGCAAAGATTTCTTTCTCTTCTGTCCATCTGTAAGTATTAAAAGAACAAAAAGTTGTAAACAGAAGCATACATGTGATATCTGATACCATCAATACCTACATTTGAGCAAAAGCATGACTTCTCACTTACCTCACTCATAATTGGGCATTTTAGGCAGACTAACAGCTCTGAAAATACACGGAAGTCCCTGACTTGGATAGTACACGCAACAAGAATCTTGACGTATGCTCCTAAATTTTGTTTCAATCATGAAAAGTACAGGAAACTTACCTCCTTCAGAATTAATTTAGTGCTGACACTTAGATAAGTTTGTTATTGCTATTACATGAGTCTCTTCCTATTTTTTTGTGTTTATGCAAACCAATGTCATCCTGAATCAAATCTCCATGAGAGGAAAGTCGACAGTACACATGGTTTTGACATTTATAAGCCAGTAGAGTGTAACTGGATAAGGAAATGAATTTGGGGGTCTAGAGAAGTCAGATCTAACTATTGCTGCCCCATTTACTAACTGTGTGTCTTGGGACAAGTCTCAGTGACCTCATCTATAAAATGGGAATGTCATGGGGTTGTTGTGAGATTTAAGGAAACATGTACTGTTTTTTTTATTAACCATTCCTCAACTAAATGGACATTTGGGTCATTTCGAAGTTTTCACTATAATAAGTACGGCATATACCCTTTCGGCACCTTATTGCAACAAGCGTACTTAGCACATCTGGCTAACTCTTCAAATAATAAAGATACCGCTCATATCAGTAGGCAGCTGCAATTGAACTCCTGGGATGTCATCAGAAAACATTGCCAGTCATCATGGCAAGAATGCCTTTCAAGATTACGCAACTGTCAACTTAACATGTGGGAGGTGCGCCTCGGGAATCTGCACTGTGATCAAGTAGGGGAAATGCAGGCCGTGCTGCAAGGAAACTTAGGTTTAAAAGGAGGACTCAGAATTTTTTTTCTTTTTTTTTACAGGATACACTCAAAAGTGTAGTTCAGAAAGAGACTCAACCTAATAAAATTTAAAAGCCAGACGCTGATATCAGGAAAAGACAGCATGGGGGCGCCTGGGTGGCTCAGTGGGTTAAAGCCTCTGCCTGCTGCTCAGGTCATGATCTCAGGGTCCTGGGATCGAGCCCCGAATAGGGCTTTCTGCTCAGCGGGGAGCCTGCTTCCCCCCCTCTCTCTCTCTGCCCTCTCTCTGCTTACTTGTGATCTCTCTCTCGTCAAGTAAATAAATAAAATCTTAAAAAAAAAAAAAAAAGGAAAAGACAGCATGCACATTTTTAACCAGAAATGAGCATTCCTGGGATCCTCATGGGGCTGCAGATGTTCCCAACCCCTTCTCTCTGGATTTTTGGAGGCAAAAGACATCACAGTATAATCAACAGACACATTCAATCTCTCCTCTTTCAAAAAGCAAAGAAATCCTACAAGAATGACTCTCCTCCCGCAAAATGGACATAGTTCTTAAGAGTTTGCACCCTTGCAGTCGTGAGGTTTATATGGGGGACATTAAGTAAATCATCTGTAATGCGGTGACGAGCCAGCCACCTCTGTCATTATGGGTATGTTCTTATCTCCAGTGTCTAGAAGATGATTAATTATATGGCATCCCATAACTTATTACGAAATGTAGGGCAATAAACATACTAACAACACAAGACTCAAATCCATTCTCCGAATAGGACAGGCCTTTTATTTTGTGACACTTTGTTCATCACCTCACACCCCCATGTGTATCTGACTGCAACAAGGGTATATTTCTTTAACAACATTCTATCATTCCTTCATTTTAATCACTGACCCAGAAGAATAACTAAACTATATAGTAAAGCTTAAGAGACTCAGTTTTAACAACCAGTGGACAGATCCTAAAATTCAAGCAAGTTGTCAAAGAATCAGAACACAGATAGGATAGAGGACATTTTCTTTAAAGATAGAAGGTGTGTGTTTGTTTTTTTTTTAAACTTCTTTTTAATTGGAAGATGTAGCATATATAAAGATGTGTATAACTACAAATGTGCAGTTTAAATAAATAATAGGAGGCCAAGTCCCACACCACCAAGAGCCAAGTTCAGAGGTAGACTACTGCTCATGCCCAAGCCCCCTGTGTGTCTCCCTCCCCCTGCCCCTCCTCCTCCCTCACTGGTCTGGTTTTTGCAATAATCAACCATCTGCTTTTCGTTGCAGTTTTACCATCTACAGATGCATTTATAAAGAATACGGGTTTTTTTTCCACTTTTGGGTTCCCGTCGATGGAATCACACTATAGGTATCTTCTCCTGCCTCATCTGTGCCATTCATCAATACTTCAGAAACTCACCCTGTTGAAGCAGGTAGCTACAGGTTGCTCTTTCTGTTGGCTGTATACTACTTTCTGGTATGAATATACCATGGTTCACCGGAAATTTGAGTTGTTTCTAACTTGAGACTATTAGGACCAATGTTTTTGAAAAATGTTGCGCATGTCTTGCTACGGGCATGCCCAAGACCCTCTCTCAGACAGTGGTTCTTGGAATGTGGCTGTGGGACCATTAGCATGGGTGGTGCCTGGAAACTCATTAGAGCTGCAAATTCTATGGTCCCACCCCAAAACTGCTGACTCGGGAACTCTGGGGTGGGGCCCCACAATGTGTGCGTTCACCAATCCTCCGGGGGATTCTAGTTCCCGCTGAAACCTAAGAACCACTGTTCTAGGGGAGGTTTGTACAAGCCTGTCGTCAGGCCAGCACGTACGCGATCCTGGGCTCTACTAGGTAACATCAAACATTTTCCAAGTAGGGTCGCTCATTTGTATGCCCACCAGCATGAGAGTTCACATGGTCCCACTAGGATAATATGTACTTCAAACTCCAAGATTCCAAACAGTATCTTGAAGCCTCCTCATAGGAAAAAAAAAATGTGATCTTTGTAAATAGTGACCTACAATTTAAAAAATGCTTAGCTAGTTACAACAAATGCAAACATTCTCCTTTTCACTTAATGAGACAAGTCCTCACACACTCACCCCAGGCCAGCATGGATACCTGACCCGGGGCCACAGCACATCTGGCAAGTCTTGGACTTTGCACTCCATCCTAGTCTAGCTGGTTTCCAATCTCCCAAAAATTCCTGCTGAGGGAAGTCCAACCACAGCTGCCTCACTGTTGACTCGGACCAGAAACCTAGACTCTCAGAGAACGCAAACCGAAGGAATTCAGAGGCAGTGAGGGGAGCTCAGTTAAAAAGGGAAGGGAAAATGGTGTAAAAGAGACACTTGGTGGCGGAATGGAAGTGTCCCTTTAGAGATGGCATCTAACCGCTAGACTCAGGTCTAGCGACACTGGGGGCTGAGTAACTCTTTGCTGGGAGGAACTGTCCTGTGCACAGAAGGATATCTAGCAGCACCCCTGGGCTCGATTTCCTGGATGCCAGAGAGCCCATTCAGTCCCCATGGTGACAACCAATAATGTCTCTGGACATCGCCAAATGTCCCGTGGGGACAAAATCACTCCGGATGAGAAGCCCTGGTCTAAGCATAACTCTACCTAGGGGACAGGTATGGGCTCAAACCATGTGACGCTCAACTCCAGAAGAGTCGCATTTTTCCACCTGTCACAATACTCGACCCATGCCCAATCTCAGTTTCTGTTTTAGGCAGAATAATATAAAAATATTTAGAAATTGTTGAGCTTTTACGTATCCAGTTGAATAACGATTTCTTTCAACTGTAAGAAGTGTGAGTCTGCCTATGGCTATCTTTCTACCAGATTCCTGTCTACAGGTAGGGGAATAGAGCAGGTTCTTTGAAGAAACAGCCTTCCATTTCTCTGCAGGGAGCATCTTCCCCTTGTTTAGATCAGGTGTGGAACAGCATCTGATGGTGGACAGTTGTGTGAGTGGACATATGAACGTTGTCTTTAGCAGGCGGGGAAGACTGAGGGGACACTATTTTTTTTTTTCTTTTCTTTTCTTTCTTTCTTTTGAGGACGAAACATGGCAGATGGAGAGACTTCCTGGCCAGCCCTCCACTGGCCAGAGCAAGGATCCGGGAGGAAATTATAGGAAGACCGTTTTTGCAGCAGATAGAGCTGTTCAGCAATGGAATGAGTAGCTTCGCCAAAAATAATAAAATAAAATAAAATAAAATAAAATAAAATAAAATAAAATAAAATAAAATAAAATAAAAATAATGATGAAAATATTTTAAAAAGGCACTGTTCACAGTGGCTTCCATCTCAGCTCTCTCTCTGTCTCGCATCCCTCACTGTGGGGGAACCCAGGTCATGAGCAGCGTTACGCAAAGGGCTCTGTGGTGGGGAACTGGGGTCTCCAGCCAGCAGCCCCCTGAGTGGGCCGGGCCACCGATTCTCCTCCCCAGTTAAGCCTTTAGATGACCAGAGCCCAGCTGAACTTGACGGCAAATGTCATAGACCAGAACCTAAACAAGAAGAGCCAGGCTGTGATGGTCCCAGAAACTGTGTGAGATCAGAAATGTTTATTATTTTCCAAAAAGAGAGAAAAGAAAAGAAAAACACAAAAGATGCCCGGCCCACTGCACGGGGTATCCTAGATGGGATGTTGGGTCAGAGAAAGGCTATTTCGTGGGGAAACTGGTAAAATCGGATCAAAGTCTGTAGTTTGGCTGATAGCAACATACCGACGTCAGTTCCTTTGTGGTGAGAAGTGTCCCAAGGTTCGGTAGGGCACTAGTGTTAGGGGAGACTGGCTGAGGGGTATAAGGGAACTCAGTAACTGTCTTTAGAACTCTTCTATAAATGCAAAATCATTCTGAAATAAAGTTGTTGCTGTTGTCGTAGTTGTTTTGAAAAGCCCTTCCACCCAGGTACTGGGCGCATCCGAGCAAAGGCCGAAGCCTCGTTCGTCATGCACACAAGGAGGTGGAGGCTCTCACGACTCACAGGCCTACTTTGAAACACACAGACTGCGGAGCTCAACTTCCTGGCGAGAAAGTGACTCACAAGTCACAGTTTCTGACCTGGGTGAAACTGCTGAAATACTCTTCCTAGTCACATCTCCCTGATCTGAAAGAAAGCATGGGTCTGGGCCAACATAAAGCATCTGTTGTGCCTGCCATTCTGGGCTAGCATGTTTTCTGGAAAGGGAGTGGACAGATGAGAGGTTCGACCGGATTCTTTGTTATGGCCCTGGTGACCTCTTCATAGGTGGCTCATTAGGCCGTCCCCTGACACCTCCTGTTTCTTAGGTTCCCTAAATCCCTTTTCTGCGTAAGTTATCCAGACTCGGTGCCTGATTGTTTGCCTCCGAGAACACTGGTACGTATACAAATCTGTTTCCGTTTCAAGTTCTCGGGCCTGTCCTGATAAACCAAAATACAGTTTTTAAATTATATGGACGAATGTGGATAAGGTGAGCTATATAATCTGTGGATGTCTTATCGAAATGTTTACTAAAACTGTATTTTATCCCTCACTAAAACCCAAACTCATCCTTTAGCCTCATCCACCTCCCCCTTTTGAGGGCTCTCAAGCCACAGACTCCTAAAACTAAAGCAAGAAAAAGACTAAATCAGATACTTTCTTTCCAATTTGGGACAGGAAGGTCTGCCAAAGACGTTACAATATTATTAGCAGTCCTGGCACCTGAGGGCCATTCCTTGTGCCCATACCCCACATCTAGTGTTTTCCAGTCATTCATCTCAGTGGGGTACGTTCATCTGGCGTGTGTGAGTCAACACTGAAAACCTGGCGGGACTGATGACAAAACGCCAGGCAAAGACCCAGGCAAAGGGCACCTGGGTGCTGCAGACGGTCGTTATCACCATCGCCATCCTCGGTGGAATAGACTCGAAATTGCCCCTACTGCTGTGAGAGGGGCCTTGATGGGACCAGTGCGATGCTCCGGTCTGAGAGCTGAAATGGGCTTCACCGCATAGGATTAGGAAAGGAGCTGACACGGCACTCTGGCCACAATATTCTCTGTCCCCCGATATTGCGCCACAGAACGTGATGAATCTCCTTGGCATGGGAATACTATTTACACTATACTAGTTATCTGTTTAAACGGCGTCTTCCCCCCAGAAAGCGGGCTTGTCCGCCATACATTGATCCATCCCTGCTCCATCTAGCACTGATACAGGCCACGCTGGAGGTGAGACGGAGCTAGGAGCTATGAACCCGGGTCAATGGACACTATCTCTGCCTTGAGAAACTCAGAGTTTAGTGCCAAAGACAGATACATGGAAAACTCGCTGAAGTGAAATGAAGAAATATTTCAGTGGAGGCATCTAGCAAGTGTGAGGTCAGAAGCGAGAAGGCTGTCCCCAGCTCTGCTTGGGAAGGCTAACGTTTGCGTTCAGTCTTAAAGGACGAGGTGAGGCTTCTCGGGAGCTTTTGAATTTTGGTAGGGGCTTCCCCCACTAAATCACACGGTGACTATTTAGTCTACGAGGTCCTTTCTTATCCTAAGCCTCTTATTCCTGGTAATCCAACCCTTTATCAAGCAAGCATTCTATTGGGGAAAAAAGATGAGTAGATTGTTAACTCACCACAGTTTCTTTAGTGGGATCTAGGGCTTAAGAGAGTGTGACAAGTTAGAATTCTGGAAGAAAACAGTCTACATGGAAAACGTGGCAAACAATGTATTCACGCCCAAACTTGTCCCACTGTTTGGTCACCTTTGGATCTCACTATATATTTTTTCATGTTTTAAGAAATCTTCCATGCTATAGACTGTTGGCCATTTAATCAAGTTCAAAGGTCAAAGTTTCCATTTATTTATCACCTTCTCCTTAGCAGTTCTTCCATTAACCTTGATTGCAATAGGAGGCAAGTAGAAACAGGGCGATTAAGTCATTTTTCTTGGTGTGAACCCCAATGAATTAAGCATTGTTTCTTTAGCCTGCTAGCGCCCTGTGGGTTAGATTTTCAAAAATCTGTTTCCAAAGTGTCTATGTTTCTCAGGGAAGAAAACATTTATGGCATTCTTAAGCAATGCAGATGCCTCTCCTTAGAGCAGAGGCTCTGCAAAGTACTTGTGAAATGTACTAATCCTTGCAGTTTACAAGTTGAAGTGGTGGTGAAATTAGCAAAGCTGTGGTCAGAAAAGAAGAACATTCTGTGAGTCTCTCTCACCATTGTAAAGGGAGTCAGCTCTTGGAGGTCACCAGGCTTCCCGTTAAATTAAATGCTAAGAAACCTTTTCCGTTTTGTGTAAATTATTTTGGCAAAGTAATCTGTTCTGAAATTTTTCCTTAAGAGGAAGAAAAAAAAACCTTGTAGATTTTTGAGGCTCAAAGCAAGTGTTTTTCTGTTACAGAAAATCATTGAGATATTTGATTTGTTGATCATGTCTTGTTATTCTATCAAAACGCAAGGTAGGGAAGGTAATCACATGGCTTGGAGGCCACGGGTTTGAAAAGCTCAACAATGGTTTTTCCTTAACCAGGCGTTCTTTATAATCACTGCTTGCTGTAATAACCAGTCATGATCAAATTATGCCCTAGAAGGATCTTTTACTTGCTGTCACTTTTTCCATATTCAAATGCTGTGAGTAAAGAAAAAAAAAAAAAAGCTATAAGCTCTTGTTCCAAAGGAGCAGCCCTGCTGTTCTTTTGTCTTTCCAGGCATTCAAACTTGCATTTCTTATAGCACATTCCTTAAATCAAAAACAATGTTTTTAACTTAGCCTAGGTAGGCATTATATTTGCAGAGACAGAAGTTTCCACATATCAGAGCTAGGGAAATGGCTTTTGGCAGGGCTTTTCCTTAAGCCATATTTCTTTCCTGGAGCATAAGGGAAAGAAAGCAGGTAGGAAAACAAAAAGACAAAGATCACTCATGCCAAAGAAATGCCCTGGATTGTTAAGGAAATTAACCTCCAAATTAAAGAAGTTTCATCATTACTTGTTTTAAAGCCAAAGCTTGTAGTTCAAGTTGAAAAGGTAGACAGACAAGGGTCTACACATGGTCTAATTTTTCATCTGCGTAAGGGGCCAATGCTATATACTTTGTTTTGACAGCTATTGTTTTATAGTGAACAAGTAAGAAGGGAATCAGATATCTTTAAGTCATAAACTTTAAGCCTTGGGAATGCTTCCAAATTTCTGCCAGTTGCTCCCATGAAAACAGCTCTCACAGAGTCAGTAACTGGATCAATGATGTAATTAGATGAAAAGTATTAGGGACTTCATCCTTTCCCTTTCCATCCTTGCTTTTGATTATTTTTTGAGACATAGGAAACAATTCTTTACAACACGGAAAACACGGTATAAGTAAACATGCTCTGATTGAATTCTAAATCCATTCCCTTCAATTTCTCACATATTTCCTGAGCCACAGATCTAGGCCAAGGTCCGTGCTAGACACTAAAGCAAATAAACGTGATCGAAGAATGGTTTCCTCCCGATCGCTTCTCTGCAATGACGGATGACATTGCCATTACATACGCCGATAGTTTCTAATCTAAATCCATTTTTACCCTGCTGTGTCCCCCACCAATTTTTTTCTTTCCCTGATTTGCGAGGTGCTCACCCTCTCGGTGGTCACACATGCAGCGCAGCCTGGGATGAATACTCCCCCCAGGCTCAGGGAAAGAATCTGAGGTCAAGCCAATTCCAGTGATTTCTTTCTGCTTTCCACTGTGGATTTGGGCACTGGCAAGACATAGCCATTCTGGGGATGGAGAAGGGAGGGAAGTCCACTGGGAAGCGGTGGAGAAAATACTCCTCTATTATTAAAAAGACACCTGATGAAGAGTCCCTGCTTCTCTGCTTCTTTGTGCTGCTATAGAGGCTGTGATTTCGGTGGCTGCTGCAGTCATTTTGTGACAATAAGGGAAGCCAGCCAAAGAACAGAGTGACCCACTCATTTAGGCCAAGAAGAATTTCCTGAGTCCTAAAACTAGCCTATCTGTGGGCTCCTTGTAAAGTAATATAATCAATCTCTTTATTATTTAAGCCATTTTGCGTTTGGTTTCCATAATTTGCAGCCGAAGCATCTTAACAGTGGATAATCCAAAACTCTGCTGTGGGATGTATTTTTCTATTTATATTTGCACCAGCCTTGTCAGGTATTTCCAGGAGTCCCTAAGAAAGACATTCCTGGAAAGTCTGAATCTGCATACATTGGGTGGGATCTATGATAAGGAGGGGAATTGAATTATAAGTGAATATAATTGAATTATATTGTACAATATAATATGAATATAATATGAATTATATTATATTTAAGTGTTTATGATAGAAATAAAATATAAATATAATATAACACTTAAGGGCACCTGGGTGGCTCAGTCGGTTAAGCATCTGTCTTTGGCTCAGGTCAAAGGTCAGGATCTCAGGGTCCTGGGATCAAGTCCCGCATCGGGCTCCCTGCTCAGCGGGGAGCCTGCTTCTCTCGCTCCCTCTGCCCCTCTCTCTTGCTCATGCTGTCCCTCATTCTCTCAAATAAATAAAGTCTTTAAAAAAATAGATATAAACACAAATATAATATAATCACTTCAAACATTGAGAGTTACAAAGGCCCAATTGTTAAAAAACACTTTTATTGCAAAATAAAAATAGTGAAGACATTGAAATGAAGAGAACGGTTTGCTTGATCAACTGCATAGAGAATAACTATAAATTACTATATCAAATTAATATTAATCTCTTAACTCAGAGGCCAATAAGCCATTTCCGTAAAGGTCTAAACTAAATATTATCAGCTTTATGGGCCATATGGTCTCTGCCAAAACTATCCCACTCTTTTTTTTTTTTTTTAAAGATTTTATCCATTTATTTGACACAGAGAGAGAGATCACAAGCAGGCAGAGAGGCAGGCAGAGAGAGAGGGGGAAGTAGGCTCCCCACTGAGCAGAGAGCCCGATGCGGGGCTCAATCCCAGGACCCTGAGATCATGACCTGAGCCAAAGGCAGAGGCTTTAACCCACTGAGCCACCCAGGCACCTAAAACTATCCCATTCTTGTGCAGTAGCACTGAAACAACTTTAGACAATATAGCAACAAATGAGTGCGGCTGTGTTTTAATAAAACTTCATAAAAATAGACAGTGGACTAGATTTGGCCTTTGGGCTGCAGTCTGTTCACTCCTATCTTAAGTGAAGACCCCTTAAACTACGTTTTCAGAGCTTTGCATGTATAACAATTTTATAAATATCCACTAATTCAATTTGGAAATCATCTTGAGGACTTCATTTCAAATGATCTGGAAAGCCTGATTGGTTTAAAAGCACTTAGTATTTAATTTCAGTTAATACTTACTTGCCTTTGCTTCCCTCACGGGAAACAAAGAAAAAGAGCAAAAATGGGAGCTCCTGTTCATATTTCAGGAATGAGACATTCTTTGTAATTATCAAGTTGATTTTCAGGCCATGATCCCAACAGAGAGAATAGCGTAGTCTTCAAATCCTTGAAAGGTGCCAGAATATTTCAGAAACTGCAGTGACAAAAGTTTTGTTCAAGATGCCAAGGCCTTGTGTAATAATAGTTGCCGCTCCAACAAAGATACATAAATATGTGTACAAGTGACCAGTAGGGACAAGACCTTGGAGAGAAAACTATGGTCTGAGGACGTAAAGGAAGCCACTTCTGACTACAAAGGCACAGAGCCACCACGCAGGCTGCCCGGCCAGCGGCAGAACACAATCGCACAGCAGCCTACTTGGGAGAACTTGACATGGTCAAGGCCCAGGGTGCGGAGGAGAGCGTCCAAGAAGAAAATTACAGAGGAGCCTACAGAGAGACTGCTCTGTCATTCTCAGCTCTTGCTGGGCTAGGCAGACGAGACAGCTCGTATCCGTAAGCGTCACCGATGGTAACGTGGATAAATGCCCTCCAGGTCTCAGTTTCATTTTTACTGACACAGAAGGCTTTGACAAATACTTCTAGCACACCACCTCTCCCCCAGGACTCGGCCAGCAAGGACAATGTCGAAAGAGCGTAGTCAGAGCTCCCGTCCAGGGCTGGTACGTGAACACCCAAGCTCTGTTTTCTTGCCGGCAGGTTGCCCTTTTTTTAGGTCGACACTTAAATCACAAACCACACTGAAATCACAAAGGCACCTTGAGTGTTACCCTACCAACAATACCATTTTCTTGGTTTCCGCCGAGTTGTTTACTTGGGTTTTACACCGGTCAGGGACCATGTTATAAGGAAGCCATATGATAGCAATTTTGAGGCATCAGGGGACTCCTTTATTAGACTACTGTCCACCTTTTCTGAGACCAGCAGCAATTCCTCAACCCATGACACTGTCTTCAAAACACATAAACTGAGCCTTTCTCAAACGTGCTACCAGAAATTGGCTGAATGATGAGGGGGAAAAGGAGCACTACAGAAAACGTGCATATGCATTTCTATCTTGTGGAACAACCATTTGGCTTTAAATACTTCGTTTATGACAGAACAAGGGGATGCCACAGCGCCTGCCGTAACATGCTTTTCTGACTGGGGCAGAAATCAGTCATTTCCATTCGTCTCACCTTAGACAGCAAAGTTTTCCCGTTTGGGCCCAGAGAGTAAACACTTGAGCCCTTGAGACATAAGGGCTGTCACCGCTCAAGTCTGCCTTTGCTGCCTGAAAGCTCCAGAGACAATATGTCCATGAAACAGTATGGCGGTGTTCCCGGAAGACTTTGGTTCCAGAGACAGACGGGGAGCTGGGTGTGACCAGCAGGCCCGTGGCTAACCCCCGCCTTTGATCATTTGTATTAAAAAGCTACCAAATTCATGTTAACTGAGCCTAACCCACTGTCTGATAGATAAGTGGTACTCTGTTGATGTATTGTGAATAAATGAAAAGTTCATACAGGCCTGAGATGTTGCTGACTTTCTTGACCCCGCTCTCCGCATTTGTTTTCCTGGTTTTGCTGTTCAGGATTGGGCCACTTACAGACCAGGAAGTGTGATTTCAAAGCCTATGCTGAGAGCAGCCTTTGACCAGGAGGAAAAACATCCCATGGTTGTCTCCATGGGGCAAGCTCAGGCTCCCAGGGAAAAGTCACAGATAGGATCTGTCCCACCAAAAGGCCTCCTGATCTCTACCGCCAAAGATTTCTCTAGGTTCTGCAGAGTATCTTCAAAAGTCCCTTACACCATCTCTAGACATATGACTAGTTCTAGAAATTCAGTAGTGGAGCTTTTATTTAGTGAATTTAAATGAAACTAACTTTACAGATATTAAAACTATAATCTGAAAAAAAAAGTCCCTTTTTGAAACAGCTTAAGTTTAGAAGGGATTGCAAATTAAGCTCATCAGTCATTTTATAAGGTTTACGTACATGTTATCGGTTTTTAGTTCGTGTTGTCTCGTGGCTGAATGGATCTTGAGGAGGGAGCAGTCACAAGACGTGAGAAGTTTAGAGCCCCGAATAATTGCATGGGGTTCAGTCCCTCTCCCAGCTCCCACTGCCACCCTGCCTGGGACACTTGTCTGAGTGAGAAACTTCTGTCATGTTAAGGTGCAAAGGGGTTAGCCTACCTCAGCTAACACAAGTATGTATCTGTAAGATACATTCTTAAAAGTAAGAATGCTGAATGATTTAAAAGTTAGATGTTGCCCATTTGCCTTATAAGTCACTGCAAGAGCGAAACTCCTACAATAGTATGAGAGTATCTGTTTTCCCATCAAGTGTATTACCCAACTTTTGGAGCCAATCCAATCTAAGTGGGAAAAAAACCTCCTTGGTGTTTAGCCTGCATTTCTTCCATACCTAGGAGGGTGAGCACCTTTTTCAATATTTCTCAGGCATTTGTATTGCTTTTTCTGTGCACTGCCTATAATTTGCCTGTTTTAATTATTTGTCTTTTCCAGATCAATTTGTAATAAAGCTTTAAATAGTACAGAAGTCAGCCTTTAGTTGGTCAGACGTGCTGTAAATTTCTATTTATTTATTTGTTTGCCACACAGATGATTCTATCGTTTGTTCTTCAACATAGTGAAATGTGTCATTCTCTTTCTTTATGTTTTCTGGGTAATGCCTTCCCCAGTGTAAAAACATATAAATATCCAGCTATGGTTTGTTTTGGTGCACTTATAGTTACATTAAAAACATCCTCCAATATTTCTTCCATATCAACTTATTTTGATATAAAGACTAAGGTTAGAGTTCAACCTTTTCTCCTCAATGGTTGTCTCGTTATCACTAATACTTAATAATTCATCATTTTCCCCTTGACCAAAAAAGAGCAGTATTTATCACGTCACAAGTTCCTGTATTTATTTTTGTTCATTTCTGAACTCTGCTGTCTTCTATTGATCTGCCCGTTGTGAAGCAGTATAATACTCTTAATTGCTTTAGTTGTATGGCATTTTAATAAATGGATAGGGATCCTCTCCACTTGACCTCTTTCTCAGATCTCCCCTGCCTACTCATACAGTTATTTGTGTCGATGTTTAGAACAATTTAGTGAGGATACGAAAACAAATTGTTCTGGTGTGGTTTTTGGAATCACATTCGGTTTATAGCTCATTAATGACATAATTGACATCTTTATTTTACTGATTCTTCTTATTCAAGAAAAATAGAGACTTCTGTATTTATTCCTAACTCCTCTTCTTATCCAACAGAGATCCTAAGGTCTGGGATTCTCAACACTCCCGTGGACACTGTATCAATTAGTCTCTCACCACTTCTGTAACAAACGACCATCAACTTAGTGGCTTAAACAGCTCCATTTTATCATTTCTGGAGGTCAGAAGTCTGGGACAGGTCTCGGGCTAAAATCAAGGCGCCAGCAGGCTTGTATCTTTTCCAGGGCGCTCGGGAGAATCCATTTCTTCGCTCTGACTCTTCCTCCAACAGCCCTGGTGCCCTCAGACTCAGCCGTAGCTGGGAAAGTTTCTCTGCTTACCCTCAGCCATCCCAGATAAACCAGAATCCTCTCGCTACCCCAAGGACCTTGACTGATCACGTCTGCAAAGACTTGGGGGCCTATGAGGAAACACGGGCGGGCTCCAGGGAGGAGGACATCTTTGGGAGTGAATTATTCTGTCTACCACTGATGTCCTCTCAACGGCCTTGTCCCGCTCCACCGTCACTGAACTCGACTAGAAAATCCTAACTCTGGGGAGAGGAGATGGGATTCACCGGGGCTGGGAAATTTAAAGGGCAAAGTGGTATGGTCCGCTTTAGCAGCCATGTTTAGCTGCCGGGATGTTTATTTTGCAATTTAAATTCCCAGCTAGTAGCCTCAAATGGACCCTTCGGGTTGCTGTGCGATCCTGTAACACTGCTGGGCCATCGGCTGCCCTCTCTTCTGCTCCTCTCCTCTTTCCTCAAGCCCCCAGGACCTCCCTGCCACCCTCACTCCTAGCAGATGACACTGCTTCCTCCATCACTGACAGCGTCTTCCAGTCGGCCTGCCTCTGTGCCCCTACCGCCGACATCCACTTATCATTAGAGCCGATGAGTATGCCAGGCTTCATTCATCTGAACCCTGGAAGCGCCAGTCTCCCGGAGGAAGAGGGGTCTCCAAACAGAGACCCATAAACAAATCCCTATAATCCTTCTAGAGCGACAAAGAACAGAAGCGTGAGCTTGAGTATGTTTTCATTTTCATCATACCCACTGTCTCATTAGGCTTGCTATCATTTCTTTAGGTTCTAGGCGCTGGTCTTGGATTTGAAGGAGCCGGGTTGACATCTACAATCATCTGCCCCAAACAAGAGCTTCAGAACTCTTGGCTGGAATGATGTCTGTTTCTCTCTACCCAGCCTCCCCTCCGTAAGTAAGACATTATTTGTAAATCATTAGTTCCTATTTTGATAGAAAGTATCAAAATAACCCCTACAGCCCAAACATCTTTGAACATCTCAATAGAGCAAATATTTCCCTGAATATGCTGGGAACCACATCGTCTCGGAAACAAGTAATAGAGACAGAGCTTTCAGTGGACAATTTTTATAAAACTGTCTGTTTGGTAAAGGTTATTTATTCAGCGGACTCTAAAAAGCAGGAACAAAGAGAAACATCAAATTAACTGGATTGAAAAACAAAGCTACAAAGAATGTTTGTTCCCTGGTATCTTATCTGATGTGCATCCAATCTGGGTTTCATAGAATTTTTTAGAGTCCTCATTCCCTTCACTACAAATTGGGTTTGCCAACGACATTTCTGTTTTGTTGAGAAACTAAAAGAACAAGTCACCTTTGTGCTACACGCTTCCACAGAGTATAAAGGACCCTTACAGAAGATGGTAAATATCCAAAAACACAATTTCATAGATTACAAGATTTCAAATACATGCGTCTTATCTTTACCGGAATCAGGACCTGTACTATTGAAAACCTCAGATGATCAGGCCTGAATGGCTCTGGGGTCATGGTGGTGAACCTCAGCAGGGACACACCGGATGATAAAAACGAGTTAACACGAGTATAATCCATGATTCTGGGTTAGCATAAGGTCAGATGACACGTTTAATAGATTGCGAAAACATTCTTTTCAACGGATTATTTTGAAATCCTGTTGAAATAGACACGGTTTTAGTTTGAGCCCTTGAAGTTGACCTTTCGGAAAATTCTTTTTAATTGATTGTTCTGAAGTTATGCAGGCTTGTGAGATACACATGGCTTTCCCTTTTAATACCTCAAGCTGACCTTCCCTTTAAATAAACATATTGGTCGACATGTTAATCGTCCCCCTTGAACATGTCTTTCAAAATGGACATTAATGCCAGCCAACAACTGAGAAGCTGTCACTTCCTTCCTGTGTTAAAGTCAGGTGTGAGATGAGTCTGCAGCTTGTGGCTTTGGCAAAACAGACGTCTGACTCACAGCGTTCCCTGGCAGAACGGCACACACGGCCTTACCTTTGGGAATGGTGATGGGACAGCTCAGGTCACAGTCCTGCTGCAACTGATAAAAAGCCACTTCCTGCAGCCGGGCTCTCTCCAGCTCTGAGAGACTCTGGATGGGGACGGATCTCAGCCGCACGCTGCGGCCCGACATGCTGTTCCAGGTGAAATCACCCTGTAGAGCAAGGAGAACACATCAGGAGTTACATAGCTTGTCTGTGTCTCACAAAGCTCATCCTTCCTCTTAGTCACAGAGTCAAGCAAACTTCCTCTCTGGGTTCCAAAATTGTCTCTCCAACCCTCCAATCACATCTACTCTCAGTTAACCATGAATTTTCTCAGTCTGTCGCAAATATCCAAATCTCTAGTATCTGCTGGATCACGTGACCCCACATAAGGATTCACACAGAGGCCAAAGAAAGCTACGGGAAAGACACTTTGAGGGTCCTACTGCCTCTCTTGTCTGGGAACGCATGGGAACTTTGTGGCTATGTATCTCAGGAATAGGAACAATTGCTGCTAGCTGTCTTCATGTGCACTAGATCCGTGAGGGCAAATGTGTATGGACCACCTACCAACAACCCTACGAGACAGTTACCAGTTTTGACCCTATGTTAAATGGTTTACCCTTGAAGGACACACATTTGAACCATACAAGTCTACTCACTTATACTTGGATATTTTTGGATCAATACTGTATGGTACTGTAAATGTATTTGTTCTTCCTTATGTCTTTCTTTTTTTATATCGATTTTATTTATTTATTTCAGAGACAGAGAGAGACAGAGTACAAGCATGAGCAGAGCAGGAGAAGGGGACAAGGAAGAGGCAGACTCCCCACTGAGCAGAGAGCCCAATGTGAGGGTCAATCCCAGGACCCGACCGTTACCTGAGCTGAAGGAAGATGCCCAATGGACTGAGCCACCCAGGTCCCCCCCTTATGATTTTCTTAATCACATCTTCTTTTCTCTAGCTTACTCTATTGTAAGAATGTAGTCTATAATACATATAACATACAAAATATGTGTTGACAGACTTTATGTTATTGGTAAGACTTCTAGTCAAGTAGTAGTTTATTAGTAGTTAAGTTTTGGGGGAGTCAAAAATTAAACACGGATTTTCGACTGTATGGGGGTGTTGGTGCCCCAACTCCCACAACGTTCAAGAGTAAACTGCATAGTATCTACTAATATGGTATGCTATATAATAATACAACCTAGTATGTTTATAATATATAACATATATTATTAGATACAAATATATACTTATGACACATGATTATGTGTATGATACATTATAGTAATATTCAGTATATGTAAATATATTATAATGCAGATGAAACTGAGCCTTGCAGGAGTTAAGTACTATTCCCCAAATTGTAAAACTTAACAAGATTGGGAACCAACCAGAACTCAAGCTAAAAACATGTGCCATCAAACTCTGCTAAATTGTAATTGCTAAGTTTCTATTTCCAGCACTCTGAGCTGCTTTGATCATGAGAGATACAGAGATATGATCTACAAGAACTATGTATAATTACAGAGACATCTGATGTTAAAATCCTCCACATCATGGACATTAGTAATATGCCGGAAATAGAGTTCAAAATGACACTTATCAAGATGCTAGCAGGGCTCGAGAAAAACATAGAAGATATTAGAGAATCTCTTTCGGGAGAAATAAAAGCCCTTTCTGGAGAAATAAAAGAAATAAAATCTAACCAAGTTGAAGTTAAAAAAGCCATTAACGAGGTACAATTAAAAATGGAGTCTCTCACTGCTAGAATAAATGAGACTGAAGAAAGAATCAGCAATATAGAAGACCAAATGACCGAGAATAAAGAAGCTGAGAAAAAGAGAGACAAACAACTACTGGACCACGAGAGGAGGATTCGAGAGATAAGTGATACCATAAAACGCAACAATATTAGAATAATTGGGATCCCAGAAGAAGAAGAAAGAGAGACGGGCGGAAGGTATATTGGAGAAAATTATTGTAGAGAATTTCCCTAATCTGGCAAAGGGAACAAGCATCA
>CM053612.1:96776786-96809337 GCA_028646535.1 Procyon lotor | reverse complement strand
GTGACCTCCGATTGGCTCAAATATCTCTAGCAGGGGTTGACTGTCTTTTTCTGTAAAAGGCAAGACAGTAAATATTTCAGGCTTTGCAGGTCATGTGATCTCTGTCAAAACTACTCAAATCTGCCTTTGTGGCAGAAAGTCGCCATAGACAATTCATAAATGAATGAGTGTGGCTGTGTTCCAATAAAACTTCATTTATAAGAACAGGTGGAAGGCTGGATTTGTCAAGTAGGCTGCAGTTGGCCAACCTCTGAACCATAGCCTATGATGGAAATAATCCAACCCCTATAAGATATATTTTATTTTTACTTAATATGTCCCCTTGGTAAATTATTTTTAAAAAATTTAAAGAGCACCTGTTATATGTTGAGAACAGTACTAGGCTTGGGGTTATCAAAGTGACAGCACAGTCCTTGTCACTAAGGAGTTAAACTTTAATAAGGAAAAGCACATGCAATCCGTCAAACATAGAGACTGTGATACTCTACCAGATGCAATGGGGTGCCTAGGAGAAAAGGCCCAGACATCTGTCTGGGGGATCAAGGAAAGCTTTCTAGAGAAGGTGGTGTTTCAGTGAAGGCTGGAAGGTTGGGTAAGAGGAGTGAGGGTTTGCCTAGTAGAAATACAACATTGGAAAAAACTCTGGGTGCCAAGGCAAATGACTGGGCGAGAATGAGCTCATTTGGGGAAATTACTAGGTTGGAGGAAGGGAAATAGCGGGAGGCAAAGGCGTGCGGAGGTCAAGGCCAGGTCCTGGGGGGCTCTTTCTGTGGCCATTGCAAAGGAGATTGGACTTTACTCAGTAGGTGATGGCTAGACATCAAGGAACCCTGCATTTGAGCAGAACTACATGTGGGGAAGACGACTGGAAACAGATTTTGAAAGAAACTGAGGGAGGGAGCGCCTCACATACGTAGAGATCAGCAAATATGCCGGGTTAAGTACGCTGCTGAGTCAGATTTGAACGGGTAGAGTTACACTCTTTAAGCCTCTAAGGGATGACACCTAGAACCACATATTACTCTTTTTGTGATTTTTTTTTCAACCATTTAAAAGTGTAAAAACCGAAAAAAAAATGTAAAAACCATTCTTGGCTCAGTGGTGCAAAGACAGCCAGCAAGCTGGATTGGGCCCACTCATTAGAGTTTGCCAACCCGATACAAAGAGATTAGGATCTTTTTGGTTTTTAATGGCATCTTTTCTGTTTTCACAGGGTCTTCTCTCAGTACGTGTCGGTGTCCTAACTCCTCTGTTTATTTTTTTTTAAAGATTTTATTTATTTATTTGAGAGAGAGCACAGGCAGGGGGTAGGGGGTGGAGGGGGTGGGGCGGGGAGAAGCAGGCTCCCCACTAAGCAGGGAGCCTGCCGCTGGGCTGGATCTCAGGACTCCAGGATCATGACCTGAGCCGAAGGCAGACGCTCAATCAAGAAACTCGCCTGATTTACTCACCTTGATGTTCCCAGTATTCAAGACAGTACCTGGCACTTAACTGTCACTGAATAAATATTTGTCAATCTATAGACTAAATGAATCAGGTACATCACAAGTTCAGTACGAAATTGGAAACTAACCACCCATGTAATGTTTTACCTATGTGGGAGATGTCTTGTGGATTTGAATAAACTGCTAAGAAACTGTCTTTTGGGCTCCATGCTGGGCATGGAGCCTGCTTAAGATTCTCCCTCTCCTTTTCTCTCTTTTTTATTTAAATTCAATTAATTAACAAATAATGTCCATTCGCTGGCTCTCTCTTAAAAAAAAAAGCAAAAAAGAAACAGTCTTTTGAAACAGAGCCTGTTGATGAGCCAAAAAATGGCAGTATATGAGGGCAGAAAATAAACATTATAATATCAGAACTGAGGAATAATGAATCCGTAAGGCCCACGCTCACCCATCAGACCTCTCCCGAGCAGGAAGACATGAACATAAAGGTCGAGATTGCCCTGTGATCCTCATGACAAGCAGCCAGAAGAGTACCAAAGCCCACCGGCCCAGCCTAGGATGTGCTTCTGACATTTCCTCAACCCTTAAATTGCGTTCCAGACCAGCATGTTTCTTTGGTGACCATTCATCTCCTAAATGGAGGACTCATTTCAAGGCTCTCTGGCTCTAGTCTTTTAAGCGGTTGCCATAGGATTTTTCTTTCAAGGTTGAGAGTGGATGATTTCAAATTTGTTTCAATATCGTAAGTGTAAGTGAGGTTGAAACTGACCCCATGTTTCCAGATAGACTAAAGGCCCGTGACAATTGTAAAAATATCCTTTAAATCTGGAGTACTAGTGGATAGCACCAACAAAGGGTAAAAATATGATACAAAAAGATACAGCACAGTGGTCTCTGAAGGTGATTTTTGCCCCCTCAGGGGACTGTTGGCACTGTCTGGAAACATTTTTGGCTGTCGTAAGTCTGGGGAGGGCTTTGCTATTGGCACCTAGTGGGTAAAGGTCAGGGATCTGTTCAGCATCTTACAACACACAGGACAGCCCCCCGTCATAAGGAAATGTCTGGTCCAAAATGTGCATGGTCCAGAGGCTGAGAAACCCCGGCATGGCGTACGTCAGGTCTGCTGTTAGGCCCAGATTACATAGAATCTCCTTAAAATGATGGTATCAAGAGCTGTTAACCATCACTGATGAGTTTGGTTTAACATTAAGTTCATGTATCATGTATTCTTAAGTATATGATGCATTATTCTGTATATTATACATGTATTACTCTGTGTATTATGTAAATAGACAGAATTGTGGAAGTTATTCAAAACTATCATTAAGAAGCACAAACAGCACAAGCCAATTTAAGAGGAACAAACAAAGCAAAGAAAGGTCTCCATACAAGAGAATCTTCATCAACTGGGGAGCAACTCAGCAAAAGCATTGACTAAAGAGACTTCCTTCCCACCAGAAGTGTATGTTTCCACATTTCGAAAAAAAGAAGCAAAAGACAAACTGGAAAACCAACAATCTAATATCTGTGATTTATTCAGAAAGGTCATTCTTTTGAGCTAAATTGCATCTTTACAAACAGACTTGATTTTCCCATGAAATAAAATTGATTGAAATAACTTTGGTTTTGGTCTATACCACATTGTTTTCTTATGTCCTTGAGACTAGGCTCTGATTGTGGCGTTTCTTTAACCTCATCCAACTGTAAACCTCCCAAGGCCAAGGGAGCCGGCAAGGAGTGACTCAGGGCTGCTCAAAATACGGCCTGCGGACCTAGGGCCGTGGAGTTACCTGGGCCGAAGAGTCCTGTTAAACATGCAGGGATCTGGGCTGTAAGGCAGACGCAGGGAGTTAGGGTCACAAGGAATGGGGCTCGAGCAACTTCATCATAGACCAGCATCCCCAGATGATTCTTACTTTTGCACAATGAAGGTTGAGACCCACTGGTATGGTGGTAAAGACTTGGGTCATGATGGAGATGAGCTTTTGGGCAAGAGGTAGAACATTCCTGAGCCTCAGTGCCTTCATCCATAAGACGGAGCAAAGAACAAGACCACTCGTGGGTTTGCAGTGATCCTATGAAACAATGCAAGGGAATTTCCTGGAGAGGGCTCATTAGCTCCCTGCAAGCCCTGAATACGTGGTAATTAAAGTTATAATATTAATCATCGTGACTACATTTGCATCCCCTTTTTAAACCTGGCAGGTTTAGGGACACCAAAAACTCTTAAGAAAGGTGCACTGAATTCTGGAATAAATGCTTCTGCTGTGTGTTAGGTGCCTTCTCCAGGTGTTTACAAGCTAGCCAGCTGGCTTGTGGCTCCCCATGGGTGCGGAGCAGAAGAAAAGAGCAGATCAGTCAGTTAAGGCCCGAAAAACGGCACGCCATTTAGATAAACCATACCAGGGGCTAAATTTCTTTTTAACTGTTTTCTGCTGTGGCCGGCTGTCATCTGCATAGCCAAGGTTCCCAGATAATCACAACGTGTTGCTGAAGCATGGCATAAGTTTAAATACCAGACTTGCAACCGACATTTCTGAAAAGGGCTGCCTGGTTCTTTATAACTCCAAAATAAACACATCACCGATGACAAGGAACTCCCTTCTTCATGAGCTTCTGGGCAAAGCCAACCGTATCTGTGTAGCTGTAATACCCGTTTGGGCTCTTAAAAGAAGTTCCTCCTTGAGGAACTCAATAGAGTAACATTGGCTAATTCTCTCGATGTGTCAGCCACTCCTTCTAAAAAGATCTTTAAGAAAATTTAACACCTTTGCTACAGCAGGCATAATATTTATGTTTTATTAATCTATTCTAGTCTTCTTTTTTTTAAAGAAGGAATTTTAGAAAATTCTGAACAGTCGGTGGGTACGGCAGTCCATTTTTACCCTTTCTTTGGGGTAGAAGCTCTTCACTGCTACACAAAGAGTATCCAAAAAATGTCACTATAGCGTAATGGTCTGGCAAGCTAGGCTGTGGGGGCTTAAATTCCACTTCTGCCACCTTCCAGGCTTGCGGCTTTGAGGAAGCTATTTTCCCTCCTATGCTTTGTTTTCCGAAACTATGACATGGGGATGATGACTAGCCAGGGTTTGGCAAGCAAGTGCCTGTGAACCGAACCCCGCCTACTGACTGCTTTTATAAATAAAGTTTTATTGGAACACAGCCACACTCATTCACTTACGTATTGTCTACTGCTGCTTTCATTGGCCTGCAAAGCTGAAAATATTTACTATCTGACCCAACTAAAAGCAAAGGCACATCTATGATTTGGATTTGTCTTTGGGATCAACATTTTCCTCCTCTCCTAAGATTTTCTCCGGGCAACATCTCAAAGAGCCTACAGAGAAATCACACAACGTAGTAAGAATTGGGGATGTTGGAAAGGATGTAAAAGTCAGGGTGATATAAAAGTGGTTATCTGCAAATGGCCTGTTCATCCAAATTACTGATAAAACAAAGAAGTAGAAATGAACATTATTGAGCCAGGACTGGGCTAACCGCGTTTTAAAAAAACGAAAATGTCACTCACATCTCATTTCTGGTGGAAAGAACCTTCATAACGGTTAGTATAGAGGGGATACAGCGACACACTGGGAGTCCCCAAAGGCAAAAACATCAGAACGAAAGGCCAATTCCATTTCTGTATAGACTTGGTTGGATTGTGGACTGGTCTACCCACCAGCAGTTTAATTCTGAGTTTTAAGTTTCACTTGAATCTTGGATAGAGAGGAGGTAACACAGCCTGCACCGATATCAGAATGTGGACAATGGAAACATTTGTATGAATTAGAAATTCTCAGTGACGGGACCAGCAGCTGATGGTTTTGCTTATCTTTCTATAGTCTGATTTAGTTCGCGGACAGTAGAGATGGCAGACCCTCGGACACGGATTGGACCTTGAAGATACCACTAACACTCATGGAAGGCTCACTCGCTACTAGTGACTGCTCTAAGTCCTCTATCATGGTAGCTCGTTTCTTCCTTACAGCAACCCTAAGGGCTATATTACCATCATTATTCCCATAGTACAGATGAGGAAACACGGGCACGAGTCTTAAGTAAGTTGCCAAGATCGCACGGCTAATGAGTGGCAGAGTTGGGATCCAGAGCCGGGCTATGGGCTCCAGAATCTAGACCCGGACCCACTCTGCATCTCACCACTTCTCAAGCTAAATCGATCCAAGCCTCTCTGCTTATAAAAGAAAAAACCAAGGTCCAAAGAGATTAGACGGCTCCTACAATGGCAGAGTGGGATCTGGGACATCAGGGTCCCATTCTGCCTCTTTCTCCCACCGGGTCTTTTCATTACGGGAGACCGCCTCAAGTAGGGCAAGCCAGACAGTGTCGGAAAATCCAGGAGCTTAAGATTTTCCTCTTTGATAAAGTAGAGCACATTAGATCTTTTTTATTAGCCTTATCTAATACCCGCGTTGTTCTCCAAAGCCCTTATTTGTCATATGCACAGCAACAAAAATGTCGCACGAGTTCAAGAAGTCCAGGAGCTGAGCCACTTTATTCTTTCCGAACTCAAAACGGCCTGTGCCGAAGCTTTCGCAGAAAGCAGCCCAGTTAAGGCTGTTCCGTGTCATCACGGCAGGCTCCTCTCGGCTCCACTTTGCTCAGTTGAAGCTGCTCCAACATTATCAACTGATCTAAAAATAACATGCTCATAAATCTCTCCTGGCACAGACAGTACTTGGGCTGTCGCACAGCTTAGACACTGATCAATCCACTTCTCTTCCCAAATCACAAGATAGATGTGTAAGAAGCACAACATTTTAGCACAGTGATCTTCTCGAAAAGAAGTATAGGCAGAGATATTGATATTGCTTACCCATGAATTCTATTCGGCCGGGTCTTTGCTGTCCTAATTTAACCGAGCTAAGCTTGGAGTAGGAACTTGAGTCTCTTTAAAAAAAAAAAAATTATTCTTTTGGTGAAAAATGAACCGTGAACCTTGGGACCAAAAAAAAAAAGCAATCTTGTCATTGGACCACTGAGAAGTTCCTGTCCCTTCAGAACGGAGGCAGGCTGTGTCACTGAGTGAGCTTGTGAGTGAGTCAGAGTGTTTGTGTGTGTGTGTGTGTGTGTGTGTGTGTGTGTGTGAAAGAAAATGGGGGAGGGGGGAGGGATGAAAAGAATGCAGAGAAACTGAAACTGGATTTCTTGATTTTTATTTTAATAAGACTATTTTGAAGAGATATTCTGGAGTTTGGAAAAGATTCCTCTTAAAAAAAAATCCCCTTTTCCAGAGGGATCTACAAATGGTAATTGGATTGTAACTGTGCAAACTGTCCTTATTAGGAATCAACCAAAGAATTTTGGAAGCCTCGGGTAAAACCCCTGAGGGCACGATAAAGCACATAGGACGCTTTCCTTGTGTAGGGCCAATTCTCAACTCCTAAATTATATTTTAAAACCACAGGCGTCTTCATTTTTCTAACACTAGGAAAAAAACATTGAAAAAGGAAAAGATTTCATTCTCTTTTATAGTGAAGCAGAACACATGCTCTGAATTTTATGCTCTTTGTGGAACAACAGTCCTTGAGAAGTTGTTCACTTCCTGAACAGAGGGTGTGGAGGGCAGGGTGGATGTTAGTCAAGTGGCCGCGTTGAAGAGGGTGCAGGTGGGGGTTGGGGGTGGCGGGGAGAAATCCAGAAAGAGCAGAAAGAAAAGGAAAGATTCAAAACATATCCCGATCCTTAATTACCTTGAGCTCCATGTATGCTACACGGCACCAAGGCAAAAAAAAAAAAATTCAGAAAGAATTTTTGTTTCCAGTCAATACGAAGTTATAGTTCTCTTGTGGTCTCAAAGTGAATTCTAACTCTCACTGTGATGATAACTGACAAACTGAGAAATGATTTCATGGGACATCTTACTCAAAACTTAGATTCTGGTATGTTTTTTACTAGGATTCTGTGAGGTTAATCATCACTTGATGTAAGATATACACAGCTTCTGTTGCTGCTGAAGAGAAAGGAATTCAGAAACAATAAAATATATCAGATGGTTTTCTTTACTAGAACAGTTACACTTAAAGAGAAATTCCGAGTCAAAATCTACCTGTCACTGTATATACCTTCACCTCCATCCGCTACCCCAAAAACTCAGCTGTTGAAAATAGTCATCATTCCAGCAGAGTGGTTCATGCAGTCTGGATACTCCCTAATAGAATTTAGACCCTCACTTAAATGTATTTCATATACTACTTCACATGAAATTGATAAATATGCAATTCATTTGTCATTGCTAGGTAAGTGATCTCTTAGATTACGAATACATAAAAAAAACACATAGTTCTCATTGCGAGCTTTCTAAGTACTCCCGATGCTTTCTCTAAGCATTTTACGGGTGTTGATTCATTAATCGCTAAAGAATTATAACGAGTGGGTTACATTATATCCCAGGTTTACAGATGAGGAAACAGAAGTTCAGAGAGGTTAAGTAACTTGCCCAAAGATGTACTGTGGCTGTGATCCCAACCACTATGGGGCTTACAAATTAACTGGATGACAAAGCCACAGTCCTCAGCCCACATTAGTCAGGGCCATGTCATAAACGTCTAATGAGAACTAGACACAGCAATTTAATAAGAATGATTACCGAAGACTGGAGCAGCCTGTGAAATCAATCATTTAATGGTCAGGTCAACAAATGTTTCATAAGAAAGTGACTATTTCTTTAAGTAAACAATCTCAAATAATCTCAAGAGACAATGTCTTGGGAAATTCCTCCTCTGTTTTAAGAGTGGAACCAACTCGGGGCACCTGGGTGGCTCAGTTGGTTAAAGCCTCTGCCTTTGCTCAGGTTATGATCTCAGGGTCCTGGGATCGAGCCCCGCATCGGGCTCTCTGCTCAGCAGGGAGCCTGCTTCCTCCTCTCTCTGCCTGCCTCTCTGCCTACTTGTGATCTCTCTCTCTGTCAAGTAAATAAATAAAATCTTTAAAAAAAAAAAAAAAAGAGTGGAACCAAGTCTGGCCTGGAGAGGAAATGCAGAAATAATGGAGAAGTCGTACATCTCTGGCATTCTTCAGAAAAATGCAGTCAAGCCAGAAAAACAGAGGATGAAGATAAAGAATCTTCTCTTAATTAAATATCAGCTCTTTAAGTAGAACCCACAAGAGGCCAAAAAAGCACCCAACCGGCCTTAGAAATGAATATCGGGAAGCAATGAAAAGGTCCGGTCCGCGGAAGAGCTTGCTAACTGGAAATGTCTAGAACACAACAGTGATCCTTTATCCATTTGACTCTTTGCTAGACGAGGGCACCACGCAACCGCCTGGATAGCTTCAGAATCTACACCCTTAAGTATTCGCTCCGCCTTCCTTTGTCTTTGGCTCTTCTTCTGGATTATTCTTGCATAGGCCACTGGGGACATTTTGCACATTCAGGGCAAAAATATTACAGAACCACTCTGTCAAACTCTTGGGGTGAGTACATTTCCAATGACAACACTTTTGCTTAAAACCCTCGGACGTCTCCTCTTTAGCTCTAGGACAAAGCCCACATTCCTTAGCATGGCCTCCCCTGCCATTCATGTGTGTGGATTTCAATGGAGTAAAATCAAGTAGTCACTGCATAATAACAAATAATAATAACGATCGTAACAGAAATGGGCTGACGCACGTATTGAGTACTAAGCCGAGTACATGACGCATGCGTTTACTCCTTTCCCCAACTCTGATACAGAGGAGGGGATGGAGGTACAGAAACAGAGGAAAAGACCGATGGGCTACTCACAGACTCTCACTTTCTCCTAGCCACCCCCCAACCCCCCAAACAGTAGCAGCTACTGTACTGGAGAGGCCATGTGGAGCGAGAGTGGAGAGCTCAGCTGTCCCAGCGTCTCAGCGAAAGCCAGCCTCCTGCCAACCTCCCGGTTGAATAAAGCCTCCTGAGCGACCAGTGTCAAGGTCAGCAGAAAGGCAGAGCTGAGCCCAGCTCGGACCGCAGAACCGCGAGCAAATAAAATGGTTGTTGTTTTAAGTGCCAAGGTCTGGGGTAGTGTGTGATACAGCCACAGATAAGCCAGTCGACGTCTTCCTGTGGGGAAGAGAGCAGAGCCCGGGGCCTTGAATCCGTGCTCGAGGTGTCGTCATCCCAGCAGCTGTAGACCCTGGGACGACAGGAGGGAGAAACACACTTGTACGGTGGGATTTGGGGATGTATGTGACGTAGCAGCTAACCTCTCCTTGCTTAACCTAAATGTCAGGCTCTGGAGGCCTAGCCCCTGGAACCTCTCCACATGTCTCCCCACTGAACCGCCTAACAGCTCGTTCCTGGACTTTCTACACGTTCACATGGAAAGAAAGTGGCTGGTCAACTGGATGATGAAATAAAAACTAATCTGTATAAATCACTTTGCAGGCAAATGCAGGAAGTCTTTTATGTGCAAAAAGATAAATGTAAAAAAAATTTAAAAAAAAGAAAAGAAAAAAGATAAATGTATCTCTAATGGCATCTTTCAGTTTTTAAATAATATATAGTCAATATTTAGAAACAGGTGATGCTTTTATGTTTCAGAATTGCGACTCCATCTGATAAAATGGCATAGTGAAATTTCATTTAGATCACATTCATTACTGGTAAATTGGTCCAATTAAACTCTTTTGCCGAATGCCACAGAATTGGCACATAAGGTCTTAATGTTTTCTGATTATACATTAAAAATGCAAACTGTGAAGGACATTTTAGTCCTCCTGCTACCTTAAAGCGCGAAATGAAAATATGCTATCTTTTAGTTTAATTATCTATTGGACCCTACCTTTGGATTGATCGGAACTTTCAGAGGTGGGGAACCGAGGACAAGCCCAGGAGGCCTCTGCATTCTCTTGCTCCTGTCATTTGCTTCTTTAAACATAGCTCTCTCTGTCCTGCCCCTGGCACTTGACCTTGGTCTAATCTCTAGCATCCTCCTGCTATTACTGCGACCCATTTGCAGGGAGAGTGAATTTTGGATCCTTGAGATCTAAAAACTTACCATCAAAGCAAAGTATTAGGTAACTGGAAAGTTACTTAAGGCCATGCATCCGAAATAGTCAAAACCATAATAAAGAACATCTAACAGTGCTCATTGCCTCCGTGGATATTTGCTATGGTCTAGGAGGCATATACTAGGATTAGCCCCATTTTGCAGCCAAGAAAATGGAGACAAAGGGAACTTAACTAACTCACAGGACTAGGGAGTAAGGAGTCCAAACCTAGGTGGTCTGTTTCCAAATGCAATGGGTTTAACCCTTAGGGTACATCCCAGCCGAGCCAGTGACCTCTTTTTCAATGAATCCCTTATGGACTGAGTGCCCAAAGGGGAAAAAAGAAAAGAAAAGAAAAGAAAAGAAAAGAAAAGAAAAGAAAAGAAAAGAAAAGAAAAGAAAAGAAAAGAAAAGAAAAGAAAAGAAGAAAAGAAAAGAAAAAAGAGAAGAGAAGAGAAGAGAAGAGAAGAGAAGAGAAAAGAAAAAAGAAAGGAAAAGAAAAGAAGAAAAGAAAAGAAAAAAGAGAAGAGAAAAGAAAAAAGAAAAGAAAAGAAAAAAGCTGTTGAGGCAACTGCCCCCAGGAGCAAGGGGAGCAAGGGACTGGGGTTTTTTTCAGGAAAGAGGAGCAGGCATTTTAGAAAACATCCACAGTGTCGTTTCCTTTGCCAGTAGGAAGATGCACCCTATGGTTTTGGGTAGAGATGTAACACAAGGAAAGGGGCATATGAGGAAAGGTGAGTGAGGCAGAGTGGTGCAGAATGGATAGGAAGGGGATAGTGAGGGCGAGCAGACCTTCAGGTCTACAGCGTGAACAGTAAATGGAGGCCACATGCACGACATCAACTGATGAAACAAGGCTTTCGGCAGCCATAACCGAGGGCCCCCTTAGGGATGCTTTCTTTAGGACAGTCCCTCAATTCTTCCAAGAAACATGGATCCCCAGGGAGGCAGGCCCAGTATGCTATTCGGAGAAATGCCCTCGGTGGTGGGGGGGGGGGAGTGAGAAATCCCCTGTCATTTTGTGGGTCAGGGAGGGTAGACCTCTTCCGGTTCTCACATAGACACACGGACAGGATGTCACCGGCTTTCATACATGACACAGAGCGGCCTTCCTTTCTTGGGCTGCTCCTTCTACCCACATTACAAGGAAAGCTGAGTTCTAAAGAAGAATGAAGGGGCGCCTGGGTGGCTCAGTGGGTTAAAGCCTCTGCCTTCGGCTCAGGTCATGATCTCAGGGTCCTGGGATCGAGCCCCACATCAGGCTCTCTGCTCAGCAGGGAGCCTGCTTCCCCTTCTCCCTCTGCCTGCCGCTCTGCCTACTCATTTCTCTCCTCGTTGTCAAATAAATAAAACAAAATCTTTAAAGAAGAATGAAGGCTGCAGGTTTCACCCAAAAAAGGACACTCAGATGAGAGGACACTGGTTCTGGGGAAGACGTCACGGGGCGGCTCTGCAAAACAGGTCGTTTATTTAGACTGGGGTGGATCCACTGCTCGCTAAAACATTTGGGATGCTGAAGTAATGTTATCCCAAACCGGAGAACTCAGTCCCCCATCAGATTATTTGTAAATCAGCAGGAAGTAAAGCAAGAGTTAAGGAGAGATGACTATCATATTCAGGAGAGGGAAAGCTCTGCACTGGAAACTCGTAGGCAAGACAAAATGGGCAACAAGAGCAAATAGCGTGAATTCCGTTCTGGTTGCTCATTTCAATGCTACACTTGACAACGTTTTGTTTCATCAATTGCACCTACCACTCCGCAAAGTCCACTCTCACTGAGGTTTTTCTCCGACAGAAAAGGAAAACAACTTCCTCTGGATTACGTTAGACTTAATAAGCTTATTATCCAAATGAATTAGTTTCGAGTATCACCAAATGTATGAACACCAGTCACCTCTAATCTGGGCCCAAAATGTGAGCTGCGGATGGTCAGCCTCTTGGTTTCAGTTTAAGATAACTTATCTTCTTAAACTCCCTCAAGAAGTAGTTCCAAAGCAGCACGAATTGCTATAATTCTTCAACCTCAATGGGAAAAAGCGACTGATACATTTCAGCAGAAGGCTGGTAGTTAACGCGTGTAACTAAACCTTAAGTTGCTGAGCAAACGAGCAAGCATGCTATTCAAAATGCAAATATATGCATCTGCATTGCTAGACTGCACAAAGAGTCCAGCTTTATCTTTTTTTTTAAAAGGTTTTGTTTATTTATTTGACAGAGAGAGAGAGAGAGATCACAAGTAGGCAAAGAGGCAGGCAGAGAGAGAGGGGAAAGCAGTCTCCCTGCTGAGCAGACAGCCCAATGCGGGGCTCGATCCCAGGACCCCGAGATCATGACCTGAGCTGAAATCAGAGGCTTTGACCCACTGAGCCACCCAGGCACCCCAAGAGTCCAGCTTTAATAATATTCTTGGAGTATTTGCTTCAAAAGCAAAATGAGTTCAGGTGCAAGGGGCAATAAATGTTAGAACAAACTCTCTAAGGACCAACGGTTCTCTAACAAGTGTGGACTCTGAGCAACAAACTGACGGTTTTAGAGGGGAGGGGGTGGGAGGTTGGGTGAGCCAGGTGTTGGGCATTGAGGAGGGCACATACTGCATGGAGCACTGGGTGTGGTACATGAACAATGAATCTTGGAACACTGAAAAAATAAAATAAAAAAAAAAAGAATTACTGGGTGCATACCTCAATTAAAAAAAGAAAAAGAAAAACAAAAGAATCGTTTGGTGTGGTTTTCAAAAAACACCCATGCCCACGCACCCCTCCAGACCAGCGAGGTCCAACAGAGCTTTCTACGATGATGGAAAATTCTTGTTTGTGCTGTCTAATATGGTGGCCACCAGCAACCCGCGGCTGAGTTCTTGAGATGGGGCTAGTGGAATGGAATCTAATTTTTAGTTTTCTTAAGTCTTCATTGATTTAAATGTAAATAGCCACAGTGGCTAGTGGCTACTGTATGGGACCGCGCAGGTAGAGAGTAGAAGAGCTAGACTCTCTAGGGCTGGGGCTCGGGCTTTGGTAGGTCCGCAAAGCCCTCTGGGGGGTTCCAGTGAGCAGTCCAAGATCAGAGCCACTACTGATTGGGAGTTAAATCCCCAGACTTGGGCACTGTGTTTCCTTTGTTCAGGCCTGATTCAGATGCCACTCTCTATGATTTCCGCCGCGGATGCCACGGGGAATAGTTCTGATGGTCGTGCAGTTTGGGGGCAGTGTGATAAGCAGGTCTCACGTGCTCATCTGCAGCTGTTTCCTTCCAACAGGACACAGTGTGACAGCACCATGGCCGTAGGGAGAGCTCCGTGGTCTGACTGCCTTGAAAGTCCAGCTCAGCCCACAACTAGCCACGTGGGTGTCTAACCCTTCTCAGCCTCAGTTACCTGCTCCGGGAAAGGGAGATAAAGAAGGTTCCTGTGGGGAAGGTTGAGCGATGCATGTCATTTGCATGATGAATGAGACACGGGCAACACACCCACTGTCCTAGAGCAAGATTTTGATCCCCCCTCCCCACTGCCACACATACACACAGTTTTGTGGTGAGTGAAACAAATAGCAAGGCAAACTTTTCCAGAGGAGGTCGCAGAATTCATAAAAGCATCCTCTAAGCACATGATTAATTAATGCGGCAATAGGAAGGCCATTTGGAAAGTGGTTAATGAGGAAAAAAGTAATATGCTAATGTGATTTAAAAAAATATTCAACTTAGTTATTTTAGTGAGTCTTCATTTTTATTGCCTCATTACCAGTTAATGTTAATGGAACAAGGAAGGGTCTGCTAATACACATCACCTTATTCCTAAAAATGCTAAGACTCAGAATTCCAGGGATCGGTGATAGCAACAGAAAGAGCGTACCTCACAATTTTCAGGCACATAACACTTTGTCGACCTTTCCGTAAACCTCAAAGCCATAGCCTGACACAGCGCAATGTTGTTTCCAGTCATAGGCACTGTTGATTTATGTTCACATTTTCTACACTGAGTTTTGCTGCCTTCTTCCTTATTAAATATCCATCTATGGGTAGAACAGCTTTTTAATGTAAAAAAACACAAAATTACAGCCCATTAGCACCATGAGAGCTTGGAGTCAACAAAACTATTAATGGGAACTCACTCATCAGTGACTCACAGCACAGATAAGCTAAACTGGGAGCTATGCTCCATCCCCAGGGGATTTAGACTCGTGAGGAATAACTAACATTTCTCGCGGATGTAAATACGTACCCATCATTATTCCTAGCCCAAATTATGTACTCCCTGCTTTAATTGTCAATTAACTTGAGGAGGTAAGGTCTACTGATAGGAACCCATCTCACAGATGAAGAAATCATGGGGCGCCCGAGTGGCTCAGTCGTTAAGCATCTGCCTTCGGCTCTGGTCATGATCCCAGGGTCCTGGGATGGAGCCCCGCATTGGGCTCCTTGCTCGGCGGGAAGCCTGCTTCTCCCTCTCTCTCTCTCTGCCTGCCTCTCTGCCAACTTGTGATCTCTCTCTCTCTCTCTGTCAAATAAATAAATAAATAAATAAATAAATAAATAAATAAAATCTTAAAAAAAAGAAAGAAATCAAGGGCCAGGAGGCTAAGTAACTTGCCCAGGGCAATACAATGGAAGCGACAGAGCGGGGGTTCAAAGTCATAGGCCTTAACCGCCGGGTTTGGGGTCTTGACCATCACCCCACGCTACCTCCCTCTGAGCACCATACCTTTCCCTCAAGGAGTGGCAAGGTATGACTCGAGAAGGTCCATCAGAATGAAATCCATCCTCATTGCGTTTTCCTACAAAGTAAAGTTCTGAAGCCTGTAAATGACCTCTTGCGAGTGCTGTCACTCCTAACACACTGTCTGAGGCATGAGTTGACCTTGAGTGCCAACTGTTGATCCACAGCAGGGACAGGCAACGTCCAGCCCCAGCCCTGTCCAGCCCTCGCCTGGTTTCATAAGCCAGAGCCCAAGCGGGCCCATTCATTTCCATCTTGTGTGGGGCCACGTCCCGATACAACACAGAGCAGAGCGGTCACACTAGAGACGTTTGCCTCCCAGTGCCCATAATATCTACCATCTGGCCCTTCACAGAAAACGTTTACTGACCTCGTTCTCGACCCCGCTGAAAAATGAGCGGACAAGTAGTACAGGAAATGATGGCGTTTCCTAGGGCGTTTCACTGTGTCAAACAACAAGGGAACTGCCTCTTTTTACAACCATCATTACAACATATACATATGTATGGATGAGCAGATGGGTCCATAGAGATCACTCAACAGCTTATTTTTCCTACAAGTTTCTTTTAAGGATCCCAAAGACCTAGATGCTTAAGATGTGCAGGGAATCTCCGTGTGACGGCTCAGGGAGAGAGGCAAGAGGAGGACTGGGAATGTTTAAATGTCACTTATTTTTCCAGAAAACTCTAACTTCCTAAGATACCTCCCTCCTATCTAATCATCACACTCACCTCCCCCCAACACACACACACACACACACACACCGTTCAGCTATTTTCTTGACTCTGATTTAAACATCGATTCTCTGCATTTGTGCCTTTTCTCCCTCGTTGGACTATACATTCTGGAAAGATAGGTGCAGCACTCAGAAGAAACAGCACTTGAGGTTTGTGCTTTTGCACATCTGTTTGTTGAAATAAAGCTCTTGGGAAAGACCACTCACTACAGCATCTATACAGAAAACTATTTGTGTCTATTAGCATGGAAACAAGACCAGTGGGTAATATTTATATCTAGGACATTTGTTCTAAAGTAGCTAAAATCACTTCCAGTAAAAATGAAAAAAAAATTTGTGCTTCCTGGCTTTTACTATCAAGTGTCAAAACATGTAAGAGGGACATGTGAACAGAGAGAAATCGATTCGCAGAATGACACAAAATGCCAGGTCTGACATAAAAACAAACCATCCGAACTTACTGGAACAGATCTGAGTTTTTAGTTGCCATGTTTCAGACTTTTTTTCCCAGAAATGTTTTCTTCTAAATATACTACTGTTAAAAATGATAAATTAAAAAGTGTTTCGCGGACCTGGCTAAATGTTTTTTGCATGAGGAAAATAATGCTTCCTTTGAGCAATGAAACGTACAGGAACTGAAGTTTTTCCAAACTAAGTACAGTAATATATTACAGGGGCTTCGAGAGTTATAATTAATGGGTGCATTTTTAATAAGACTATATCCCTTGCCCCACACCTGCATGGCCTCCCCCACTATCAACACCCTCCCCTGAGGGGATATTTGCTACAACTGATGAACCTACACTGACAGGTCATCGTCACCCAGAGTCCGCAATTTACATTAGGGTTCACGCTTGGTGTTGTATGTTCCAACCGTCTGGAGATATGTATGGTGCCACGTATTTCTAATCACTGTATCATACAGAGTATTTTCACTGCCCTGAAAGTCCTCTGTGCTCTACTTATTCATCCCCCTCTCCTTTCTAACACCTGGCAACCACTGATCTTCTTATGGTCTCCCTAGTTTTGCCTTTCCCAGAATGTCAGATAGTTGGAATCATGCAGTACGCAGCCTTTTCAGATTGGCTTCTTTCCCTTAGTAATATGCATTGAAGGTTCTCCCTTGGTTTTTCATGGCTTGACAGCTCATTTCTTTTTTGTGCCAGATAATAGTCCATTGTCTCGATGTGCCACAGTTTATTTATCCATTCACCTACTGAAGGACATGTTGGTTGTTTCTAGGTTTGGGCCATGGTAAATAAACATCCCCTGCAGGTTTTTGTGTGGACATAAGTTTTCAGTTCTTTTGGGTAAATACCTAGGAGTGTAATTGCTGGATGGTATGATAAGAGTATACTTAGTTTTATAGAAACTGCCCAACTGTCTTCCAAAGGGGCTGTGCCATTTTGATGCTCACCAGCAAGGTACCAGAGATCTTGTGGCTCCATATCCTCCCAGCACTTGACGTCGTTGGTGCTCCAGGATTTGGGCCATTATACCAAGTATGTGGTGGTACCTCATTGTTGTTTTGACTTGCATTTCCATGATCACATATTACTTTTCATGTGCTTATTTGGCATCTGTATATCTTCTTTGGTAAGACGTCTGTTAAAATATTTGGCCCATATTTTACCTTGTTGCTTGTTTTCTTACTGAGAGTTTTAAGAGTTCTTTGTATATTTCGGACAATAGTTCTTTATCAGAGGTGTATTTTGTGAATAATTTCTCCCTGTCTGTGACTTGTCTTCTTATTCTTTTTTTTTTTTAAGATTTATTTATTTATTTATTTGACAGAAAGAAAGAGATCACAAATAGGCAGAGAGGGGAAGCAGGCTCCCTGCTGAGCAGAGAACCCGATGCGGGGCTCGATCCCAGGACCCTGAGATCATGACCTGAGCCGAAGGCAGAGGCTTTAACCCACTGAGCCACCCAGGTGCCCCTTGTCTTCTTATTCTTTTGACACTGTCTTTCAACGAGCAGAAGATTTTAGTTTTAATAACGTCCAGCTTATCAATTACTTATTTCACGGGCTGTTCCTTTGGTACTGTATCTAGAAAGTTATCACCATACCCAAGGTCATCTGGGTTTTTTCCTGTGTTATATTCCAGGAGTTTTATAGTTTTGCATTTTACATTGTGATCCACTTTAAGTTAATTTTTGTGAAGGGTACAGGTTTATGTTGAGATCTTTTTTTTTTTTTTTTTGTATGTGGATATCCAGTTGTTCTAGCACCACTTGTTAGAAAAACTATCTTTACTCCATTGTATTGCCTTTGTTCCTTTGTCAAAGATCAGTAACTATATTTATTGGGGTCTATTTCTGGGCTTTCTGTGCTGTTCCATTGATCTATTTGTCTATTCTCCTGCCAATACCACATTGTCTCAATGCCTGCCATATTATACTAAGTCTTGAAGTCAGGCAGTGTCAGTTCTCTATTTTTCTTCTAGAATATTGTGCTGGCTATTCTGGGTCTTTTGCCTCCTCATATAAACCTCTGAATCAGTCTGCCAATATCCACAAAATAACTTGCAGGGATTTTGATTGGAATTGCCTTGAATCTATAGACATCTTGACAATGTTGAATCTTTCTATCCACAAACACGGAATATCTCTCCTTTCATTCAGCTCTTTGTTTTTATTCATCAGAGTTTTGTGGTTTCCCTTATATAGATGTTGTGCATATTTTATTAAATTTTTGCCAAAGTATTTCATTTTCAGGGGTGCCAATGTAAATGGGATCATAGTTTTAATTTCAAATTCTACTTGTTCACTGCTGGTATTTTTTACATAGCTTATCACATCATCTGTGAGCCTGGTGGAGATCCAGGAGTTAAAACCCACAAAATTGTAAGGGCCTCCTGATGACTACATCTCCCTGGAGTTTTTAATTCTCAGAGTTGTCCACACTGAACCCCCAGCAATTCATCAATTACAGTTCAGGTTTCCCTACCTTGACACTGGGTCCCGTGGAGATTGCTGCTCCATTAAGTGTGATTCTCTATATTCACCTGTCCGTCTCTCCCAAGTTTTAGAGGCAGCACTTTGCCCTATGGCCTCACTTCTCCTATGGATCCAAGAAGAGTTGTTGATTTTTCAGTTTGTTCAGACTTGTAGCTGAAGTGGTGGCTTCTAAGCTTCTTATGTTCCAGACTAAATATCTAAAGTTCTGATGCAATAATTTTTAGATAAAATTTTAAAGTATATGACTCAGTGGGGTTTTTTTTAGTATATTCACAGATATATGCAAATATTACCATTATCTAATTCCAGGATATTGTCATCACCCCAAAAAGAAACCCTAAACGCACTGGCAGTCACTCTCCATTCTCTTGTCATCCCAGGCCCTGAACACTGCTAATCTAGTCTATGTCGCTATGGACTTGCCTATTTTTTACTTTTAATATAAGTGGAATCATACAATACGTGGCATTTTGTTTCCAGTTTCATTCTCCTTAGCATGTTTTCAGGGTTCATCCACGTTGTAGCATGTATCAGTGCTTTGTTCCTTTTTATGGTCGAAAAATATTCATTGTATAGATATACCAAAGTTTGTTTTATCATTTATTAGTTGATGGATATTTGGATTGCTTCCACACTTTGGCCATTATGAATAAAGCAGCTGTGAATATTTATGTACAAATTTTCATGTGGACATACGTTTTCCATTCTCTTGGGTATATGCCTAGGAACGGAATGGCTGGGTCATACAATAACTCAAATAGCCCAACAAAAAGAACAAAAACTTAAACAACATGCGTTGAAACACCAAGATCTAAAAATATTTTTTAGTGTAAAACTCATTTTCCACTCATTCCTTTCAGGAGAGATAAAATACCAACAACTCCAGCAAACCCATGCAGTGTTTCCAATCCATACAGATTGGCCATCAGAGCTTTTATCCAGCAGTGGGAAGAAACACAAGCCTTCAGTTTCTTTTCTTTTCACAAGCTGATGATCATGAGTAGCTTGAAAAATTTAAACATTGTGGTTGCATTAGTTTTTAAGCTTTTATTTAAAGTATTCCCTTTTTTTTTAAAAGAAATTAACCAGGTAATGGCTATACCAAAAAAAGCAAATAAAGTCTTTAATCCTTTTATGTTCATATTTTAATTTCAAAGACTGTTGATATCTGGTCTGGTAATTTCACATAAAACAAAGTACAGTTCGGAGCCTAGTTCATTTCAAGGGAATATTCTTCTCTACATTGGGAGAGAAGCTAAAAATAAAATGTTGCACTGACTAGCTCAATAGCTTTATTTTAATTGTTCTTATGTTCTCTGATTTTATTGTTCTTGGTGGGGGGAGCCAGAAGAACTTACTACCTCTTGCAAGACAGTCATTCTGTGCCATAAGAGTTCCTAGGAAGCAAATAGATGAGGAAGATAATCACCTGAGCTTCTTTCCGGCTCTATGGAACACTATACCTCACCCTCCACGGTTGAGAAATAGAGAAGCCACTGAAACAGATAAAGTGGTCAGCAGAATAATGGACCTCCAAAGATGATCACACTCTAATTTCTGGAACCTGGAAATATGCTGCCTCACATGGAAAAATGGACTTTGCTGATATAGTTAAGTTAAAGACTTTGAGATGAAGAGTCTCCCAGATTATCCAGGTGGACACAATGTAAACACATGGGTCCCTAAAATAGCAGACCCTTTTCTAGTAGAGTTCAGAGTGAGAGGGAGATGACTATAGCAAAGTGGTCAGAGAGATACAACATTTTTGGCTTTGAAGACGGAAACTGGGTGCCATGAGCCAAGGACTGTAAGTGGCTTCCAAAAGCAAGAGAAGGCAAATAAATGGATTTTCCCCTAGAGCTTCCAGAAGGAACGCAGGGCCGTTGTCACCTTGATTTTACAACAGTGAGACCTGTGTCAGATCTCTAACCTAGAGCTGTAAGATCATAGGTATGTGGTGTCCTAAGCCATTAAATTTATGGTACTTTTCATATACCAGTGATAGAAAATGAATACAGTAGGAATCAGGAAATTTCTATGTCTACAAGGGACTCATAAATCATTTATTATTATTTTTAAAGATTTTATTTACTTATTTGAGAGAGAGAGAGAGCATAAGCAGAGGGAGAAGCAGGCTCCCCGCTGAGCAAAGAGCTCAATGCAGGACTTGATCCCAGGACCCCAGGATCATGACCTGAGCCAAAGGCAGATGCTTAACCGACTGAGCCACCCAGGCATCCCTGGAATCATAAATCATTTAAGGCAAAACTTCCTAAATCGCTCCATGATCAAATTAGTTTGAGAAAGTTGTTCATGTTAGTCCCATCTTAAATAGTCATGTTAAATAATAACTAAAGAAAAATTGCCCTGCAGAGGGAGAATTGTGACTCAGAGTATCTTTTATATACATCTGCTATAATCTCATCTCCATTTCCTTTTTTTTTTCTTTTCAGACATCTCTTCACATCCCTCAGAGTTCTCAGAACATAGTTGGGAACCCATGAACTAATCCCACCTATTCAACTGAGAATCTGAGACCAAAAGGGAAGAAATGACTCACCAAGGTGGCACTTTGGCAACACAAAGACACAACCTTGCCCTTAACCTCTTCATCCAGAAACCTACCTAGGATGCCACCATTTTTTGGCACTCGAGTTTATCTAAGTTAGACCTCTGGTGGGAGGAAAGGATATCAGGTGAGAAGCAGTCCAACGAAGCTCCTAACAGATCAAATTCTCTACTCAATAATAACAAAAACAACATGGCTGCTTTAGCACTCAACATATCTTATTATTTAAAATAAAAGCATTCAATAAACTATTGATAATTTACTAATTTCATATTAATGAGAAGAATGCAATAAAATATTTCCCTACAGTGATTTCGCATGTTCCTAAAAATGCCTAATTCTGCTGCCAAAGTCCATTTCCCACAAATTCTGGTTTCCATAAATGCTAATTTGAGAAGAAACAGAGGTACAACCAAATGCCGTTGTTTTCCTTTGTAGCACTTAAATAATGCTTTCTCCACATTTCCCACTGCCTGTTCCAAGGGCTGTGAACCCACTGTCCTTTGATGTTTTTCAAATACACATTATCCACATCCTTTTCCAGAAAGTGAATACTTTTTTCCCACCACCTCAGTTTTTAGATAATAATAATACAAATAAAGATTTCGACTATTAGAGCTAACAACGTCGAATGCTTATTTTACGCCAAGTACTGTACTACATGCATCACACGAGGACTCTCATTTAATCTTTATTAAGAAACGATTAAGGAAAGTATCACTATTAACATCTGTACGGTATATACGCACCAACTGAGGTACAGAGAACTTAGGGACTTCGCCCAAGGTCACGTGGCAAAAAGCAATGGAGCCATAACTTGAACATAC
This sequence comes from Procyon lotor, assembly GCA_028646535.1. NCBI lineage: Eukaryota > Metazoa > Chordata > Mammalia > Carnivora > Procyonidae > Procyon > Procyon lotor. The sequence continues at coordinate 96,787,112 of CM053612.1, read as the reverse complement.
TCTGATTTAGAGCCAGTCGCCCGTAGGCAGCAGCCCACAGGGCCCCGAGCTCGGGATGATCCTACCTCCCAGGGGCCATTGGCAATGCGCGGAGGCATCTTCTGTCATCACAAACGAGAGGCGGAGCCCCACTGGTATCTAGTGGGAGGGGCTGAGGGGGCCGCGGGGCATCCTAGACTGCGCACAACAGACCCCCCCAGAAGAGAGTGACCCCACACTGTCAAGAGTTCCAAGGTTAGGAAACACAACCTTAGCCTGACACCTCCCAAAGGCCAGGCATTTTGAACGGGCCATCTGTGGGTAAGATAGGTGATACTCATTTCCAGGTCAGAGACCTCTGTCTCCACCTGGGACACGAGGTCCTCTCACTCTGGGGTGGAGGGCACGTAGAGCCATGGCGTCCATTTGGTGCATCTTCTCGCGGCATCAATTTACTCAGTCGTTTCAGCCGGCAGTTGCACACTATGCCCTGGCAACCTGGGACATTAAATCACTTTATTTTCTGTCTTTCACTGGACACATGAGAGAGGCCCTAGCCCACTAGGGAGTGCCTGAGAGGGGCCAGAAAGAAGACTCTGGTTTTCATTAGCTTTGCCTTGTAGTCCAGGAGACACAACAGCAGCATCTGCATCACAGATAATGGCAACAGCAAAGGGATACAGCCACAATGGGTTGCTTGGGGTGCAGACCAAGCTTAAAAGTCAAAATATTTTCAGAGGACAGTTCTGCTGTATTGACTCAAAATGTGATTGTTCATATCATTTGACCCCGCAATTCTATTTCTAAGAATGCATTTTATAGAAATATTTACAAAATGTGCAAGATACAATCACAGATGTTCATTTCAACACCATCTCTGATAACAAAGAAAAACAATACAAATTTATGCGGATGTTCACCAAAAGATGTGTGCTAGAACGTTCACAATAGCATTCTTTGCAACAGCCAAAATCTATCAACCACCCACATGTCCATCCAAAGAGAATGGATACATTGTGGTATATCCACACAATAGGATACTACACAGCAATGAGAAAGGATAAACAAACCCACCACCTACAATAATATGAATGCATCCCACAGATATCCCTTTGAGCAAAAGAAGTCTGACACAAAAGAGAATATACTTTGTGAAACCATTAATACAAAGTATAAAATTAGGCAAAACCAATCTGTGCTAGGAAAAGCAGATAAGTTACTCATGGGGAGAAGTGACTGGAAGGGACTCAAGGGGGCCTCTTGGGTGCTGGTCACGTTGCTTCCTCATCTGCTATAGGTGTGTCCACTTTGCAGAAACTGATTAAATTGTAAGCTTGTGCATCTTTCTATATGTATTGTGTGTATACACACACATATCTCTACACACACACTATATATATATATGACTATATATTATATGAATATATGTATTACACACATACATATTATATATACATATATGTATGTACATATAGTCATATATGACTATATAAACATCAATAACCTAAATGTCTATCAGTGGGTGACAAGCTATATATACTACAAAATGAGATATCTACTCAATGGAATCCTGTGCTGCCGTTAAGAAAAATGAAGTAGGTCACTGTGTATAAACCTGGAAAGATGTCCACCATATATAAACTTAAACAAGAAAGTTACAGAACAGCATGATAGTGTGTCTACTATAATTTCTACCGGAAATACATGTTAGTGTAAGCACAGAAAGTCCAGAAATTATACCCTCAAATGGTTAATAGTACCCGTCACTTTAGGATGGGATTCTTAGGGATTTTGTCATTCTGCCTAATATCTATATTGTTGAATTTATTTACAAATACACATTATGTTTGTACTAAGAAAAAAGGATCTATAGGAAGTTAAGATGAACAAAATATGCCTTAAGTTTGAGAACGTTATTATTTTATCATTCAGTAAGATGAGGGTTTCTGATGGATGAAGGAAATGATAATGAAATAAACCTAGTTCCCTGCCTGCAGGGTTGCTAATTGAACCCAGTGGTGGAGGTCATGTTGGTTTGTTGCTGGCAATCTTAACAATTGATTCAAATTAGCACTTGTTTGCTGGGCTGCTCCACATTCAAATCTAGTTATGGTGTGGCCACCACAAATAGGATTCTTGGCCACACAAAGAATGTGTCTGCAAAACGGTACAACAACTGGATTTGTTTGATTAAATGAACAAAAAACATATATTCAGAGGAAGGAAAAATGAAAACAGCTGCACCCAAAGTAACCCACTCAGATGGGTGGTGGTTCATGAAACGTACCCATTCACTGAATCAACATTTTAGCAGCCTCATGCGGACTCTGAAAAGTCCAGTTTGAAATGAAATACTCATGAATAAACCAAGAGATCATAAGAAACACTTTTTATTTATTTATGTACGTTTGCCCTTCATCAGCAAACGCTTGTTGAGTGTTCACTGTGGGTCTGCCATCACGATAAAAGGGTGGGTCTGAGTCTACTTTCTAATCAGTCACCAACGTCATTGTGTCGAGTGTTCTTAATTCCACCCATGGCATAGAACGGAAGTTCCCTTAAAAGAAAAGAAAGCCCCACTTATTTGGGCAAAGTTGATAAAACCATAACTTTTCAAATACAGTAAGGGTCTAAGAGCCATATATGACAGGTGGATGAGATTGTGTCCCGTGCATCTCAACCCTGGCCGCACCTTAAATTCAACTGAAACAGAATATCCAGAGATGTTCCTGGCCATCGATGATATTTTCGAAAGCTCCCCGGGTGATTCAAAAACACACTAAGAGCTGGAGCCATGGCTCCGACCAACTGCATCCGCAGCCAGGTGGAATGGGACCCAGACAGGAGTATTATTTAAAAGCTATTTAAAAGTATTATTTAAAGTACAGTCTGCATTGAGTCCAATTTCCTCTACATTTGATCATTAAAGAAGTCAGAGGTGGCCTTTCAAGAAGCATTTTTGTAAAGAGACCCCACATGACTCGGTCTCAGGCTGTGCAGGGCCCTAGAAAAATGATCACTGGGTGAAATCGTACCACGTGATGGTGTCAGATATTTCAGCCAATACATAAAGACGCATGTTCCCGGTCTGCGAAGTGCTCCCTCTGGTTAAACACTGTTCCATGGGCTTGATTTCGATCATTCTGTTTGGTCCCCAGAATGAAGAGTTCTGTAAAGAATGGAGTGGGAATGGGTCTTCCCAGATGAACCATCACACAGATGGGGTTTTCCAGAAGTTCTGCTCTTACCCAATTTTATAGCTGATTGGGTAGACCCAGGCTCCTTTGGAGACTCTTGCCTATTCTATCGCCTAACTGACAGTGGGAGAAGAGGTTAAGGAAAATCATTGTATAAATATGCACACTGGAAATCTTGAAAACATCTTCAGAACATGGCTTTTGAAATAAATTTAAGTCAGCATGACTTTAAGGCACTCGATAATATCCCTGATAGAAACAAAAGCTAAGAGGAACATTCTGCAACTGTATTTACAGAGAAGCCACCTACTCGTAAACACAGTTCGAGTTTACTAACTAGTCTGGAAACGCTGCCATACACGGGGTATCGAGTCGGAGATGGTCAAGGTCACATAGACCAAGGCAGAGCGACAAAACACTTCCCTCAAACTGAGAGCAGGAAACATGCCAGTTATTATCCCGTGGCTGGAAGGTTCCCCACCCTGAGCAGGGCACAGCTTGAGAAAGGGAATGGACCACAGGCACGATCTCCTTTAGCCCATCCATCTATAAATGAGTTAGCAGAGGATGAGGGCCTCCTCCACTCTGCATTTCTGAACAGAAAAGAGGTCATGCTTATAAACTGACTTTTCCTGAAATTTACGTATTTCTAAAGCCCACACACTTCCTCTCTCCTCCATTCCTGAGTCTAAGTTAGATTAGTAAGATAGGACTCAACTGTGATTGCCCACTTGTTTTCATTAGCCACAGCATAAATCAAATCTCATGCTTCTTTTTGCTTGCTCACGGGGTCAATTTTAACGCTGAGTTAAACAAAACTCCTTGGGAACCATTAATACACCTCTACGGTTCTAACACAGAACGTGCCAAATTTAAATTGTTATGCTTTTTGAATTATTGGCACCACACGTGGTGCCAATCCTCTATAATGAAGGTAAAAGGCCGTTGGCATATTCTGCTTTATTTTATTTTTTAAAATAACAATTTCAATCTTTCTGAAATAATCTGAAAAATGGGTGATTTTTCCTGCCGGGTATTTTTTGAATGATAATTTCATCCCAATAACTATGGTGCTTCTTTCCCCTATTTATTTCTCCACCATCTTCTAAAAGGAATCACAGAACTTTAGAACTTGGGATTCAATGTTTGACCCTTCAAGGACCCCGAAAGAGTGGTCTTTCCACAACAGTGCTCTGGGTCCAGGTACCAACCCCACGCACATCCTCCGCCTCTAGGCCCAGCTCAAGTCTCTGGTAAGGGGGAAGCAGGCCTCCTGCTGAGCAGAGAGCCCGATGTGGGGCTCGATCCCAGGACCCTGAGATCATGACCTGAGCCGAAGGCAGAGGCTTACACCACTGAGCCACCCAGGCACCCCCAAATCTAAGCTTCCTGATGAACTTTTTTGTTATAAACCCAAGAAGGCAAGGATGGGGACAGCAGATGCTCACAGCTTCACCACTGCCTGTTGTAAACGACTCGATCCTTGCCCTCCACTCAGGCCCTCTCTCTTCCAGGCCCTCTGTATTGTTCTTTTTCCATCTAAAACTTCCGCTCCCACCCAGCTGGTCTCCCTTGGCATACCCAAACATGCTCTGCATTTTCCCATTTTGGATCTTTCCAATGACAAAGCCCCGTGATGGAACTGCCTCTACGTCTATCCAAATCTTTTCTGTCCCTGAAGCCCAGACATTGTTCCACCTTTCCCCAGAGCCTCTGGTTCATGATGACCGACAGCAGTTATTGTAGGTAAGAAATTCTACATTTAATTGCTAAGCACATGGAAGCATGACAAGATGTCACTTCTTGGACCTCATCTCGCACTACGCCGCACGCCCTCAACCTCATTGCATGATCACTTCAGCACCACGGCCATCATCATCAACAAGCGTACCATGATGTGGCAACTCTTGTACTATTATTCTTCACTGTTGCACTGTGTTTAGCATCTCATGTTTATTTATTTAAATTTTTTTTCAAGTAGGCTCCATGCCCAGCACGGAGACCAACGCAGGGCCCGAACTCACAACCCTGAGATCAAGACCCGAGCTGAAGATCAAGAGTCAGATGCTTAACTGACTGAGCCACTCAGGCACCCCTCTTTATTTTATAGAATGTATAAAGACTGAATTTCCTGAGGGTAGAGACCGACATGTGTGTATTTTTGATAGGTCTTTTAGATTGGGCTATAGTTCACATACCATAAAACCCACCACTTTAAAGTGTACAACAGAGTGGCTTTTGGCACCGTCACAAGGTTACGCAACTATCACCACTAATTCCAAAACGGTTCCATCACTGCCCGTCCCCAAACCCAAACCCATTAGCAGTCATTCCCCATTCCAATCTCCCCCAGCCCCTGGCGATCACGAATCTGCTTTCTATCTCTATGGATTTGCCCACTCTGGGCATTTCCTAAAAACAGAATCCTATGATATACGGTCCTTTGTGTTTGGCTTCTTTCACTCAGCACATTTTTAAGATTCATCCACGTTGTGACATGTATCACTGCTTCACTCCTTTGTATGGCTGAATACTATTTCATCATAAGGCTATTATGCCATATATCTCTATGCGTCCTATGCCTTGAATATTACAGATCCTCGATAAACATTTTATACTAATGATTTAAAAAGTAGGGAGATGCATGAAATGCTATTGAGAAAAAAACTTAGCACATGATGATGATTCTCCTAAAAGCATGACAACGCTAAAGATGATGCACTAGGTAAGACCCCAAGGTGGAAATTTCATTATTATTATTATAAAGCTACGTTAGCATCATACTGAGGGAAACGGTGCCTACAATTAGAACCTTGCACTCGGTCCACAGATTTCTGTGATGGACAATTCCATCTGTCTAATTTCATTTCAAGTAAAAATTCCCTTTAATAAAATGTATGTGCGTAGAATTAAATTAATTGCTGGTCTTCTTCCTGATTCATTTCATTCCTCAGGATTGTATCAGCTTCAAATCTAGTTAATACTCCAAGCAGACATACCACTCGTGATGTGATTTTGTAATAGAGGTTTGGAAATGATTCTCAACTGCTATCACCGGATCTTACATAAATTAAGTATATGAAGAAGAGGCTACTAGCTGGAAAGCTGCTCAGGGCTCTGTGCATGTTTGAAGGGCCATTAGCTAAAACAATAACCGGAATGGATACCAGGAGTGACAACACATCGCTGATACTTAGGTCTTGCCGCATATTTCCTGTCCCCTGTAGAATGAGCATATCATAGGAAAATCGTATTCTGACATTTTATATTTGTCTCCCTGTGGGCAGTTCCTTAAGAGATAAAGATGAAAACTATGCCCTAAGCTGTAACAATATAAGAATGTTCTGTCCAAGAACAATAGAAGAAACTCTGGGGAGGAAATATGTGAGAAGGATCATTTCCAACCTTTTAGGTGGTAAACTATTTCCTTTGTTTCTTTCAATTTGCTCCCTCTGCCCCTTGAGCAATGACTAAAAATCTCTTGATATTGGAAATCATGATTGCGAAAAGTCAAGTCTCTATTGAAGGACATCTAGTTTTCCCTTGCTGATATCTTCCCATTCTCAGGCAGTAAGGTAAGGGTACAAAGGAACCAAGAACATTGACGAAGGTCAGGCATGGTGGGTCAGGGGCCCAACCACTGTTCTGACCTAGGCTGTCTTACCAAAGTCAAGTTCTCTCCACCATCCTACGTTTGCTTTTGTTCACAAAATACCAGTCTGTGCATGTGTATGCTGAACCCCAGGAGGCAAGTGCAGCTTACTTTGGTGTACTTTGACCAACAAGCAGAAGTAGAAATGCTTGTTTTCACATTACTGTGGTATCTCTGTTAACGCAGATGTAACATTTTCACTCCCGACAGTGACTGGTTAATTATAACCCAAACAACACACCATCCATCTGCATATAATTTCCCTTATTGAAAATCGCTCCACCAGATATTTAGCAAATGCTTACAGATCTTTCAAATTACAAGCTTGCATGAACTCTTTCTGTGAATGCTTATATTATTAGGATATTTTCTTCTACTGATCTAAAAGGGAGCCTATTGCTTTAAAACAATCTTTTTTTTTTTTTTTGTCTTTGATTTTCTGTTCAGCGTTTTCCCCCTCTGAGAATGAATATTATATAAACCCAGGGCCTATGGGAGATATGGCACTGTCACTTACTCATCACTCTTACTGAACGTGATTGAGAAATTATGCCCCACCCTTCTTGTATCTCCACTGCATTTGTTCCATTCATGGATTATTTAGAAAAAATGAAATAAAGCCTTGCCTTCCCAGAGACTTTCAGAAATAAGTCACTTAGATAATGACTGTTAATATTTTGGTGACTCTCTCCTCAAATGGAGAGAAAGGGAGAGAGCCAGGGAGGGAGGGAGGGAAAAGAAGGAAGAGGAGGAGGAAGAATCGTTTCAGAGAAAGAGAACTTGAAGCATCTATTTTTTTCCACCAGACTATGTGGCACAGACCTTTTTCTCTGTCAGCCAATACACATTAACACCCTCACTTTGAATATTACATGGGCCATAGGTGATTTGAACCAGCCCCCTACTGGCAGACATTTTGTTTTCGGTGTTAGTTCATGATGGAAACAGCAGGCGCTGGCTATAATGAACTCTTCTCCCGACTGGCTCAGGGTGTGTGTATCAGTTAATGCACAATCAAGCAGAAGCAGAAAGTAAAGGACTTGAGGCTGAAAGACAGAAGTGGTCCTATTATAATTAATATACCCCTTCCCAATCCAGCCAAAGAACAACTGGAATACTCCAGAAGGCCCACATTCACCACAGCTCCTGGTGCCTTCTGGTGTCACTACTCTCTCTCTGCTCCCTCCTCACCCCTTTCCCATCCCCAAACACAGACAGAGACACACAGTGTGTTAGCTTCCTGAAGGCGAGAATGATGATTTGTTCCAACAGCCCCGCCCACCATTCTCCCCTCCAACTCCGAGTGGAGAATTCTTCTAGAGGCCCTGAGTAGTTTGAGAAGTGGACCACTGTCCCCTTCACATTTATACCCAAAGGCTGACGACTGCGTTAGGCATATACCATGTGCTCCGTAATGGCTGCCAACGTCACATCACGATTTTGGCCTCTGAGGAATATGTTCAGAGCTTGTGACCAAGGGCCCTCTCCCTTTCCCACGTAGCTGTTTTATTTCCTACTGCTTCATTAATAAGTTTGATCTTTTCTTTTCAGGACACTGGCGGCTTGCTAATAAGCCTGTCCCCACTTTGATCTTTGATCATTTCCCTCTTCTTACTTGTGCCTTTTTTCTTTCTGTTTCCTTACTTCTGTTACTGCTTTTCTTATGCTCCCTGCCCCAGGCTACTCACTTATTAAATGCTGTTAGCCAGTAGACAGTCCCTCCTTTTTTTCATAGCTTCAAACAACTTGCCCTAAAACATGGTTAATTCCAGGGTATTCTGGAATAGATACTGATGGTTTGCAATCAATAAAGTATGTGACTGTGAGCGAGAGAGGGTTTTTGTTGTTATTCTTTTCAAATTATTCCTTGGGCTGAAGTGATTCTAGAAGCCTAAGAAAATAATAATGATGATAATAAAGCTTTATGATCTTAAGCAAACAAACTCAGTCACAAATGAGAAAAGATCAAGTGGATCTATCATAGTATATTTGCTCGTAGTAAGTTATAGTTTGAACTAATAGGTCAGAGCCAAATATAATAAGGATGTTAAGATAATGGATTGGAAACCTTTTACACTATCTCCCTTTGAAGGTTCTTATTAGAAGCCATTTGCCTGAAAGTCCATTGGAAGACTTGACAGTGATGCTGAGACATTTGTCTCAGCTGTCAAAAAGGCCCCTCAAAATCACTGATTCAAGATATCAAGATTTCTTTGTTTATGGAGAAGCCACAAAGATCAAGGACTGTTTTTTATGTATTTTCATAATGTCACGGATAACTTCTCTACATTTTCTTCAATTAATCAATTAGCACCTAGCTTGTAAAAGATATTTTTCTAGATAACAAAGAGCTCCCAAGGAACTATAAGACACAATATCTGACTTCCACGGCTTGCAAAGGGAAGTCACCATGTTGACTGGAATCACTTAGTGACAGTGTACCTCAGTTCTGAAGAGGGTACAACTCCACTCCAGCAAAAAACCAAACCAAACCAAACAGAAACAGCAGCCTAGAGAATAATATATTCTTGTAAATAAACGTCCACAGAAGAAACATTTAAAAGCTGACTTTGGCCCCAGTTATTTAAGAATACTCACTCTTGAAATTATTCCAGAATATTGGACAATCTTGGACCTGCTTTACAAGAAGATTTAAGAGTTGAGCTCCCCTAGATGACAAGAAAGGCTTCTGGAACTCCTAACACCTGATTTCTCTGAAGATACTCCATATGCCTCAATCACTGCTCAGACCCAGGAAGTTAAGCAAAGGGGGCAAACCTCCAAAACCAAACCAGACCTCCACCCAGCAGTCAAAAAGCAAGGCCACAAGCCTAAAACGTTTGAGCTTTTCTCACAGGTGAGCCTCCAGAGCCAATACCGCTCAGGGTATCTCTTTACTTGCAGTCCACACACAATTCTAACAAGCTTGGCCATCAGATTTTCCCAGCACACTGTAAATGAGAAGCAGCAAACTAGGAGGGGAGAAGCTGTTAGCATCACAACATGGACACAGCAGAATGTGATGAGTTGCGAGTCAAGGAAAAGAATAACCATAAAATCTGTTGTTGTTATTGAGTGCTTACTACTTGAAGCCAGGCGTTGCGGGAGGTGAAGACATTTAAGACATGCTTCCTCTCAGAGCTCCAGACTGCTTCGGCTCTTGACTGCCGTGGCCTCCTTCCATTAAACGTTTCGGATGAGGCCCACGTGAGGAGACATTATGGCGGTGGGTCGGATTCCCGCTGCCCGGGATTAACCCGTGCGTTCCTTCAACTCTGGCCACCGGCAGGAACCATCTGGGTTTTGATTTGCGCCAAAAACAGTAGAAGGCTTCCCAGCCTGAGGTCCTTCCACACAAGCTGCATGTTTTGCAGCCCTGCTTGATCCTACAGGCCTCAGGAAGGACTTGAAAGCAGATGTTTCTGGGCCAAAAGGTGTCCCAAGTGTGATTTTTTTTTATAACCCTTTCTTGGATGTTCTTTCTTTCTTTTTTTTTTT
>CM053612.1:96665713-96776286 GCA_028646535.1 Procyon lotor | reverse complement strand
AACTGTCCATGGTGAACTGGCAATAACTCACTAGCCAGTGGGCTGGAGAAATTAATGCCATGAGACGGGGTCTTTCTGTTGATCCTTATAGACAAATACATGAGTCTCTTGTTCTTGAAATGGGACACAAAGTAATGAGGTAAGGTTTGTAACACTGCAAGACCACTAACAGTTCTCCAGTGACTTCGTTAGTAGAGATGAGCCACAACTTTGCAGGAAAAATACGTCCTGAATCTTTTCAGACACCATTATATGTAATTAAATAAAACAGAAAAAGAGATCAAAGAATATGATGCGATCTACATCGCCCCTCCTCTCCCTCCTCCTTTCCCGTGCCTCTCGGCTGCACACCCCCCACCTCCTCCTTTCCTAAGTAAGCTGATGCCAATTCTCTTATCCATTTCACAATTTCCTTCAAAGGGAAGGAATCCTTCTTGCCTCTGATACACAACTCACCACCAACATATTCAGAAATAAATGCAAACCCTGGACATAATTGGCTCTTAGAACTATAGTCTACATTCACTTTCACTCATACCTTTTGCCTGTTATAATCTTCCACTTTCCTCTCTGCGAGCTCTCTCTCGCTCTCTGATCGAGAGATCTACCTTTCTTCACCATGGTTATTTGTTCCCTACTAATTCATCCACAAAGATCAACTTATAATCTTATTTATTAGCATGTTTTAAACCTTTACTGCATGCCAAGTGATGGGGCCGGGAGGAGGATAACGTTCCATATCCCCCAGAGATGCCTCTCATTTAGTTTTCACACTAATCCTTTTAGGTAGATTCTATAATTATCCCCATTTTACTGATGAGGAAACCGAGGCTCAGATAGGCTAAGATCTTGTCAATGGTCCCTTCACCCCTGGTGAAGCTGGGGTCAGGAACCACATAAGTCTAAACTCTAGTTCTTTTTTTTTTTTTTTAAAGATTTTATTTATTTGACAGAGAGAAACACAGCGAGAGAGGGAACACAAGCAGAGGGAATAGTAGCGGGAGAAGCAGGCTTCCTGCAGAGCAGAGAGCCCGATGTGGGGCTGGATCCCAGGACCCTGGGACCATGACCTGAGCTGAAGGCAGACGCTTAACGACTGAGCCACCCAGGCGCCCCTAAACTCTAGTTCTTAATAGTACTACATTGCCTTTCACGGGTATATTCTCCTTGAATTTAATTCAGCCGGGGCAGAGCATGTATATAAAAACATATGTACCTGTAAAACTCTAAAAATATCACTTAAGTTGGGGCACCTGGGTGTCTCAGTTGGTTAAGCATCTGCCTTCAGCTCGGGTCACAATCCCGGGATCCTGGGATCGAGTCCCGAACTGGGCTCCCTGCTCAGCAGGGAGCCTGCCTCTTCCTCTCCCTCTGCCTGCCTCTCTGATTGTGCGCTCTCTCTCTCTCTCTCTCTCTCTCAAATAAATAAATGAAATCTTTTTAAAAATGGAAAAATAAATTACTTAAGTAGTAAAAGAGATCTGACTATACCGCCAATAGTGTCTGAGTATATATATTCAGTATTCCCTTTACTGATCTAATATTGATAGTCAGCTCAGCAGCTGCCTTTCATCAGCAGTTATAGATTTGCTTTTTAAATGATCAGATGCTAGAACAAAAGGAAAAAAAAATCCATATGTTTTACTAAGGTAGAAGAGTAAAAGACATACAGATTGAGTACCTAGATCAGAGGTCCTCTCAGTGAGGGAAGAGCTTTGGTTGCTGTCCTTTAGGTACAGGAGAGGCTGCTGAGAATATGGGGACAATGCACCTAACAGGGAAGTTCAGAGGCTCTGAGAAAGAAAGAGAGGAATTTGGATTTGTTCATAGGAGAAAGTGGGATCGGGCCAGAAGGATGTGGGCAAAGGACGGCCATCATACAGAGAGAGGCTGAGCTCTTCTGTGGGATAGGGGAGCCAGGGAGATGTCCCACACACAACATTGGAGCGTGCGGTCTGGTGTGTGACATCCTTTCTTGCCTTGTCCTTCAGATCATCGGCACAAGGTCTGCTACTGTCACCATCTTGGGTTCATGGTTGCTTGGATGGCAGATGGGTGGTAGGATAGGGCCAAAGTGAAAGGGACTTTGTTCCCTCTTTCAGGGGACACCAGATTGGTGATAAAGGAATGGCCACAGGGAACGGAGAAAATACTTCCAACGAAAGTAGAAAACAGAGCAGTGGTGATCCCGAACTTAAATCCCTCAGACAAATGCTGGGGAGAACCTTGAGGGTTTACCAGAATGGGGGGTTTGAATCAACTTCTGATCTGAAGGAGCTGGGGAACGCTAGGGGCCATGTTGACTATACTAGAGAAATTCAACAATCCAGCTTTTCTGGGTAAAGAACAACGTGGTGTTTGCTAGAACCAGGGGACAGTGGCACAGCTACTTCTTAAAAGTAACTTTGAACGTATCAGCATGTGCAGTCCACTTATTTGCTGACTTAAAAGTTGACTTAAAAACAGTCTGATGAAATTTTTTGCCCGTTAAACCTATTATTGCCCATAATGAAAGACTCTGTATGCACTAATCACAACATGCAGTCTTCTGTTTGATCACAGTTTTTAAAACTTCATGATACAGGGGTTTTTAGTTATACTCAACACATTTTCCTTCGGAAACCTGATTGGTTGCTCTAGATGCTGTGGATGATATAAATTGAGCTCTTAGTTGGAAGAAATCTAAAGGATCAAGCATCCCTGAGTTTCAGACAGAAACTTCCTCTGAATACGCATATTCAAAGGTATGTGGATTTTATTCATTTGGTACCCTTTCTAGTGTGCTTATTTCTTTTTCTGCATTTCATGTACAAAAGATGCAAATGTATTCTGCATTTCTAGTACTTTATGCTGTCATATGTGGTTACTTCTTCAGCTGAACCGTAATTAAATTAGACTCTGATTACTTAGATGGATTCTTTTACTTTCTAATGCAGCAATGTGTATTTTTTTTTTTTTAATTTCACTTCCAGCACCCCAAAGCACTTTTCAGGGCCAAATCTCACAGCAAAATATTTATTTTAATTACTTATCCATTAAGATAAAAACGATCTTGTTCACAGGCTGTCATCTACTACTTTAAAATCCATTTTGTTTAATCACATCAAATAGAACCATCAATGAAATGTGGTGTTTTCTCATTAATTCAAGCTTAAACAGATTTGGGAGGTAGAAAACATCGGTGCCCTTTTTATAGCCAACATTATTACACATGCTACTCACTTTCTCTGCAAAATTTAAGATCCTCTGGACAGCTTTCATAGTCAACAATTCCTACCATAGAGCAATGTGCATATTTTAGGATGGCCTGTTTTGCTTCGTGTCCCAAGGGTCATAAAGTGTATAGTTACAGTGCTGGGCCAAACAAAAAGGAAGATGTCATTGACTAAATATGGCAAATTTCAAAGAGCTGTCATTCACAATTCATGGAACAATCACAGAGTATCGGCACTGTCCTCTCCCTTCCATTCAACCACACCTGTTGCTCCACATCTAGAGCTCAGAGAAGTCCATCTGCAGGTCCTGCCGGAAGTCCTAGCAGTCAAAATATCTGGAACTTCATTCCTTCCTCAGTCTATTTTGGTAGATTATTTTAATGCCTTTTCTTGGATGATTAGTCTTTGTTTTTAACAGTAGCAACGTTTAGGTGGACTGTACCAAAAAAAAAAAAAATACCAACAATGCTACCATTTTTGTGCACTCCTGGTTCTTTTTTTTTTTTTTTAAAGATTTTATTTATTCATTTGGCAGAGAGAGAGAGAGATCACAAGTAGGTGGAGAGGCAGGCAGAGAGAGAGGGGGAAGCAGGAACCCCTGCTGAGCAGAGAGCCCGATGCGGGGCTCGATCCCAGGACCCTGAGATCAGGAACTCCGCCGAAGGCAGAGGCTTTAGCCCACTGAGCCACCCAGGCGCCCCTCCTGGTTCTAAAAACACTGTGCGCCTTAAAGATCTGTGCAGCTTTTAGAGCCCGCTCCATTCTTGGATCATTAATTATAAGCTACAGCTAGCTTCTAGGACTTCCCAGGCTGCTGCAGAGGTATAGGAGAATAGCACACCAGATCACGTAACGATAGCTTCACATCGCTATGGTTTGTTCTGCTCTCAGACGAAATGAGAAGCATCCTTATCACTATCAGGATTCCAAAAGCAATGGAATGAGCTCAGAACTAGAAATCACATGTGAATGAAGTAAGCTCACAAAACGTGCTCCTATCCTTTTTTTACTGGCAACAGACTGATATGGGCTATGTGGGATTTATGGAGCATTAATTATGTCCATATTTGCAAAAAAGATTTTTTTTTTAAAGTGTCAGCTTCTATTTCAGGACCATCAAGACATGGGGACCTGGATTTTGTTTGCCTGCCTCTTGGGAGCAGCCTTTGCTATGCCCGTGAGTAAAACACCCCTGCAGATGTCAGTATCCAATTTCACAAGCGTGGAAATAAAAATCTGCCCATGGTTGGTAAACTTGAGGGTTTAAGACAGTACAAGATCAGATGTCCTCAAATGTCTCTGCGTTTAGGAAACACTTGGAAGAGCTTGTTAGAAAAAAGTATTCTCAGAGGCCTCTACCCAAGCCTCTCTCTGATTCAGGAGAGCCGGAGTGGGGGGAGTGCCCAGGACTGCATTTTAAAAAGCAAGCACCTCAGGAGAGTCTGTGCAAACAAGTCGCTCGCAAATATGATCGCCCATCTCTAGATGGAGGAAACTTGGGGAAGGGACCCTTGAAAGGCCTCCAGAGAAAGCGCTCCATCAGCCTTAGGCAAATACTATAGAAATGCCAGTTCTCTCGAACACCCAATTTCTCACGAGTGTCGAGCTCTCTTCCTGCCCTCCAAACTCTACTGCCTGTTATCCTTCAGAGGGTAAGGGAACTATGTTAGGGATTTCCTTCTTGAACCATCTCCTTGTTGTCAGAGGCTGCATCGCTTTGGGCGCACCTGCTCGACACATGGGGGCTTCCGTGTGGTTGTCCGGAATCCCACCTGTGCCCGATGCGTGTGGATGCTTCCTCCATTCGAATGTACCAAGGACCAGAGAGTCCCACCCATTCTCCTTAGACACAGGTACATATGGTCAGAGAGCTCAGATCCCACGCAGGCAGAGCAGGACCCAGCTGCTTTCCGGTGGCACAGAGCAGTTGATAAAACCAGAAGCCAGCAAACCTGTGTATCTGCCTCCTCTCTTCCTCTCTCCCCCACAAGACCAAGATTCTGTGCTCTGCCTTCCTGAAATCCTGCACTGGGGCAATTTCTAGTCCCCGGAGGGGCCTCTGCATTACAAATTGAGCCTTTTTTCCACTCCTCAATTGAATAACCCTACTCCCTGAGGGCTTATATCAAGAAGGTATAGGAAAGGCAGTTACCCGACTAAAAGAATTCACATTCAGATGAGAGCAAATAAACCCTCTTATAAAACACGAGCATTTGAAAATAATAGAGCCTTAATCAGGTCGATGTCTGAGGGAGAGGCTCTCCCGCTCCCTCTCCGCTCCCTCCCCCCGCTCCTCCGGGGCCAGCCAGCATTGCACGAAGCAGGCATCGGTCACGTGGCCTCCTTTTGCAGGGACAGACAGTCCTGGTGTAGATAATGGTTCGGGCTGTTTTTTATCTTGAACTTAATTTTTTTTTTCTGCCATAAAAACTTTGACAGAATCATACAAAGAATCAGTGTAAATTTCATAAATCAACTCTTGCACTTTCCGCGGTACTCTTGCCCGCACACCCGGCAAGAATTCCCAGGTCGTTGTCAGTTTTTGTTGTTGTCCGCGTGCTTTGGGTGCCCGTTGTGAGGACCGTCTTCGCTACTGAAGCGCGTACCCACCTCCAGATCTATTAGGGAAGGTCTGTGAGCTAGTTCTCTTCTTGTTGTTATCTCGTAATTGTGTAAGAGAAACCCATCTCTCTTTCCAACATGGAGTGAGTCCCCTTAAGACATAAAATCGCAGACGGGAGAGAGTAGGATTAGTTGACCGCAGGGGTGCAGGTAGCGGGTGTCCGAAGATCACTGGAGGATAAATCTGTACTGGTTTTTGCTTCTAGGTCTTGGGAAAGTCATTTAGTTGCTCTGGACTGCTTTAAAATAAGAGGGCTCCTCTCCTACACAGCGTACAGGTTCAAACGAAAAGTAGACCTCAAATATATTCTGCACCATAGAGATTTTTTTTAAAGTAGCTTCAGTCTCTCTTAATGTGAACAATTGCATATTGACTTAATCTCTTCCTCTCTCTCTCTCTCTCCCCCCCTCCCTCTTCTCTCCCTCTCCCTCTTTCTCTTTCTCCTCCTTTCCCTTCTATAAAAGCTACCACCTCATCCTGGGCACCCTGGTTATATCAACTTCAGCTATGAGGTAATTTTTCTCTTTACTAATTTTGACCATTGTTTGAGTTAACAATGCCCTGGGCTCTGTAAAGAATAGTGTGTTGATTCTTTATTCAAGATGTTTCTCAGTCCTGCTTTTTCAGTTCCCATTACCAGCTTCCTGGTTTAAGCCCTGATGGGTTGCCTCAAGCCTGCGCTGCCCCAGCACACTCCTACTTGGCCTCTCTGACTCAGTTTCTCCTCCTTATATGGCTATAAAGCTATCCATCATGAACCACCACTCAGGGTGGGGCTGCACGGTAGGGTGGAAAGTGAACCCTGGCTGAATAGCTTTGTTCTCTTCCAGCCTGGGGAAGGGGCGGGGGGAGTCAGGTAAGATGTTATTTAAGATCCTTTCCAGCTAGAAACTCCTGATTCTAAGATGTTCACACTCTATGTGTCTCCTTTGTTTGTCTTTGCTGAAAGATCAGTGATCAGTGACCAAGGGCTCTGTGAGACTTTCTGCAGAGCAATGGAAAGCATGAGATTTCTGGAAATCAGGTTTGAGGCTCTCCTCAACCCCATACGAATCACGCGACCAGGGGCAACTTACTCTCTAAAACTTAGGTTTCCTCATCTGGAGAAGGGAAATAATTGTAGTACCCTCACTTCAAAATATGGCTTGAGGAGCAAAATAGTTAAGCAACATAAAAGGTGCTTTGTCAAGTACAATTTGAGCAAGGTTAGTAATTGTTTGTTGTATCAATATCAAATGCTGTACCAGGCCATGAAGTTCCCAGAGCTGAGGTTAGTTAGCTAAGTACATACTGTTTAGGGAGGACTAAACTCTTACTTCTCTCCACGGTTCAGATGACAATCTGTGAATCCATTTACTCACACAAGCTGAGGAAATTGTGAGAAACAATTTGAGGCAAGATTTCCCGTGAAACCTTAAAAGGTGGACATATTTGGCCAGAAAACCCGAGTTTCTAGCCTGAGGGACAGATTGGCTTATTTTTTCACTTGACATCAAATCGAAAAAGGCTATGACTGATGTTACATCACATTCGTTCGTTTTGTTTTGTTTTGCTCTTACAAACAAGAGAAGGTGCTGTGGAGTTCACCAGAATTACTCCTTTTGTGACCTTGAGCAAGCCATGAACCTCTTTAACTCCCCATGACCTAGTCTGTGAAAGTGAGGGTGAGGATACCCGCGTCACAGTGTGTGAGGACACATGACACGTGTGTGACGGAGGTAGTCCAGTGCTCAGCGCTTAGGGAGCACCCGACGAATGTTAACTTGGTTCTTCCCTCTGTGGAACTGCAACAGTGAGTCTGCATTTCATGCAACGAAATTAAAGCAGATGTCTTCTAATGTCTCTTTTTCTTAAGGTGCTTACCCCCCTGAAGTGGTACCAGAACATGATAAGGCATCCGGTATGTACATTTTGTGTTCTTTATTCCCTTAAAATATTAAGCATGCATTTCAGTTCCCCTTTAAATGAAGTAACATATCTGTGCCACACACAGACACTAATGGAAAATCTAGTCTGTGAAAGGTCATATCTGTGTACACAGTCAGAAATTCTTGCACAGGAAAAAAAAAACCGAGTAAATACTCATAGTAATAATGACAAAGAAAACATGACTACTTCTCCAGCTGGAAGTCAACGGAGCCAATGGTAAACCTGACTCTCTGTTTCTCACCAGTACCCTTCCTATGGTTACGAACCCATGGGAGGATGGCTGCACCACCAAATCATTCCCGTGCTGTCCCAGCAGAATCCCCCGAATCACGCCCTACAGCCTCATCACCACATCCCCATGATGCCAGCTCAGCAGCCCGTGGTCCCCCAGCAACCAATGATGCCAGTTCCTGGCCAACACTCCATGGCTCCGACCCAACACCACCAGCCAAACCTCCCTCTGCCTGCCCAGCAGCCCTTCCAGCCCCAGCCCATCCAGCCCCAGCCTCACCAGCCCATCCAGCCCATCCAGCCCATCCAGCCCCAGCCGCCCGTGCACCCCATCCAGCCCCTGCCGCCACAGCCACCTCTGCCTCCGATGTTCCCCATACAGCCCCTGCCCCCCATGCTTCCTGACCTGCCTCTGGAAGCCTGGCCGGCAACAGACAAGACCAAGCGGGAGGAAGTGGTGAGTATCCCCTGAAGCCACTGTGACGCCCGGGGAAAATGGCAGAGCGAAACTGGCCCCCAGAGTTCTAAGTTCTCAAACAATCCGGGGTCTAGAGTTGCGGTAGCTACACAGGTCAGTGACTCTAGGAGTCCAAGCACGTGTTGTAACTTCATATTATAAATAAGTTGATGTGAAGCTTAGGAATTACGGCCATCGTTTTTATGGTGGGTTTAAATTCTATGACTATTTTGAATTTCTCCCAGAATATGTATTACTGAGATCCATTAATTTTAAGGAGAGCAGTATAAGGGACTATCAGTTCTCCTTATATTTCAAGGCTTTGACTAGGAACGATAGGCTAGAATTACAATGAAGATTAAAAAAAAAGGGTAATTTTCGAGGGGGGATGCAAATATTTGAACGGGCTACAAAAGGTAGGTGGGAAATCTCTTTGAAGACCTCTTTAATCTGTTTTAAGGAAGATTACCTGTCTAGAGTGGATTTTAATCTAACTTGGAGGAAGCTAGACGGTGTATTAGATTCCTTTTCAGTACTGGGTTCTATAGATTAAACGCTCAGCAAGAAGTTTTCACAAGCACAAAATTAACTGCGTTACAGAAAGTTCTTCCAAATGAGTGGGAAGTAGCCAATAAAATAAATGACTCACATCCATATCCATAAATCCTTATTCTGTGTATATGAGATTATATAATTCTACTGCATATGTAATTCTAAGTTATAAACGCTATTGATGATTTTTCTACTGAGAAGCAGTGAGGAGTGAGGTGGAAATGACCTGGATGGGGAGCTAGGATACCCAGGTTCCCCTTTTGGCTTTGCCTCCAAAGAGAAAAGGGTATTGTACAAGTTCCTTCAAATTTATGGGTGTTTTCCCTTTTTGAGAGAAGAGAAAGTGACTACCTCCAATAATTTCCAGTCTCTGTCCAAGTACAAATACCACAGTTTCCCAACAAAAAATTATATATAGTGTATCCCATATATGGCTTCACAATGATGAGCATATCTTTGGAGAATATGGGGCAGAGTTTTTGAAATTGTGTCCCAAAGAATTTGGTGCCTCTCATTGATTCTTCTAGTCTAAGGTATTGTTCGCTCTGTATTTATTCATTGCTTCATTAATGATTATTAATTTTATTTAATTTATAGTATATAATTAATTTTATTATAAATTCATTTATAAATTACTTTGATTTATACATTTATAATTTATATTTATTCATTGCTTCATTAACGATTAAGGCCATGAACTTTATAATGTGCTCACATCTTGCCAGAGCTATTTTTGGAAAGGTGACTTGGGGCGAGTCGTTTGAACTCTTTTAAAAAAAAAAAACTCCTGTGTAAAATCAGAGTATCAATATTGGTAGGTACTTAAGAGTTCTTTTACAGAAAATAAAAACCAAGTGATGAGCTCAGAGCCTGGCATGCAGGAGGTCCTCAGGAAAGGGCAGCTATTGTTACTTTATTATCACGGAGGAGCTGGACATGTCCTGAAGGCAGGGACGTTCATTGGGGATACGTCTTCTCCAATGACAATGAGACAACAAAGAAGCTTGGAAGATTACAGAGTTTGACTGAAACGGTTGTACATCATTCTGGAAAACGGAAGCCACGCGTGTGATTGTAAATGACACTCACTAGGAATATCTGTAAATTATTTTAATTCTTCCTTTTGTTATTATTTTAAGGATTAAGCCACCCGGAAATGAGAAGAGAACTGAAGTAAATACTTCAGGTGCTTTCCAAATGACACAAGAACACGATGCGTTTCTCCTGCCATCACTTCACTTAGTAAATTCTGTAACTAAAGATCAGTACCATTAGCAGACAATAAAATGGTTTAAAAATCATTCACGTCTTTGTGTTGCTTGAAGCTTAAAATCTCGTGTCACTTCAGAGAAGGTATTATAAATGGCTTTTCTTGGATAAAGTTGGAACTGCTCATTCCCACCTACAAACTTGACCATTCTACAGGCAAATGAGGACTATTTTTCCTTTCAGAGAAAATGTATACTATCTCAAAACATTAAAAAAAAAAAACCCAGAAGTTTATGCAGTAGTTATGATAGTAGATAAAGTGAAAAACTATGAACATGTACAGTCGCTGAACCTAAATCAAATGAAGGGAAGTTTATTTGAAGAATTCTTTAAATTGAAAGAAAATAAGCTCTTGAGAAATGTTTATATTACGGAACAAGTTAAGACTTGGAACACGGGTTTTATACCTCGCACCACATTAGTAACCGAAATCCAATCTTTTGATCTCATTCTCCTGAAAAGGATTTTTAGCTGACATTATGTGATACGTATAATAATGTATTGAATTTTAAATTATTGGGGTAATCAGTTTTCCTAAGAAAACTTTTATTAAATGGAGCTTCAAATAGAGAATCACAGTGGTTTTGTACACAACTCATTTCTTTCACTTAATAATTTTTAAGATGATAAACTGTACTGTATAGTCTTCAAAATGTTAACAGATGCATAAAATGGACTCGATACAAGTTTTCTTTCCCACTTGTATTTATATTCGAATCCTTTTTTTCCTCCTACACCCACACAGAATTGTAAACAATCCTTTTAGGGTTTACATTACACAGTACCCACAGTACCTTTATGATCAAGGCTCCTTAATCATTTTCTGGAATGAATAAACATAACTTCACTGGGAGGGTCTTGATATTTAAACAAATAACTTGATTTAAAAGAACTTGGATCCCATAAAAAAGTAAGAAAGCTTTTAATCAATTCGCATGAACTAATCCTAATCAATTTAGAAAATATTTATTTATCACCCCTTAGGGTAAGGCACTATTCCATGCCATGGTAAAAGCAGTAAGTTCCCATCCTTAAGAAATCTAGAACCTACCGAAGGGATAAAATAAGCTCACAAATACTGATAAGAGAAGGCCTAGCAGCATTAACACTCTGACAGGAGTATAGTCAAAATGCCCTGGCAAATATGGCAGACTTCCTTAGCTAGCTGTGCGATAGCTTTCCTCACCACTCATTCCTTGTTGGCAGAGCTGGAATTGCTCCCAGCGTCTGGCCTTCCACAAACCCAGGACAGATGAGCCCCTCCCCTGTCCCAGAGAATTAATGTTCACTCCTCCATGCCAATTATGGCATCAATTACCATAACACACCATATCCATACCAAATATGGCATCTATTCCCTTTGCTAGTGACTGGTTGAGGGATGGGTTGTGATGGAACCTGAACAATGAATGAGGAGGCCACAAGGAATATTTGCTAGGAGAGGAGGAGCTTCCGGGGGGGCAAGATTACTTTCCGATTAAAAAATCACACACACACACATCAAGAAAACAGTATGGAGATTCCTCAAGAAGTTAAAAATAGAGCTGCTCTATGACTCAGCAATTGCACTACTAGGTATTTACTACAAAGATACAAATGTAGTGAAAAGAAGGGGCATCGGCACCCCAATGTTTATAACAGTAATGTCCACAACAGCCAAACTACAGAAAGAGCCCAGATGTCCATCAACAGATGGATAAGAATGGATAAAGAAGATGTGGTTTATAGATACAATGGAATATTAGCCATCGGAAAGGATGAACACCTACCATTTACATCGACATGGATAGAACTGGAGGGTATTATGCTGAGCAGAATAAGTCAATTAGAGAAAGACAATTTTCATATGGTTTCACTCATACGTGGAATATAAGAAACAGTGCAGAAGATCATAGGGAAAGGAGGGAAAACTGAATGGGAAGTCCTCAGAGAGGGAGACAAACCATGACAGACTCTTAACTACAGAAAACAAACTGAGGACTGTGGAGGGGAAGCTGGTGGAGGGACGGGGTAACTGGTTGATGGGCATTAAGGAGGGCATGTGATGTGATGAGCACTGGGTGTTACATGCAATGGATGGATGACTGAACTCTACATCTGAAACTAACGATGTACTATATGTTGGCTAATTGAATTTAAATTTGAAAAAAGAAAACACACACCCACACACACACACACACACACACACACACACTCATGCTAGGAAAGAGTGCTGCTCTGTCTTTGGATCTACTTGTTTGAGGACATGAAACCTGGAGCTGTGTCTACCATATCACAACCAGGAAGGACAAATGGAAAGATGTAAAGCCCCTAAGTCTTTGGTGGCATCATTTCATCCCTGAATTAACCAACCCTGGAACCATCTACCCCTGGATGGATAAAACACTCTATTTCCATAATAGTATTTTTCAATTGCGGGTCATGAATGATTAGCGGGTCATGACATCAATATGAGGAGGCCCAGCATTTGTGTCATGCCAGCAAACTGTCTCTTCCAATAATTTAAAGCTTATTTGGCCAGAACTAAGAATAATTTTGTCAACGCATTTCCCGAAAAAAAACCAATGGATGGATAGAGATATATATCCTGGTGTATTCTGCAAAACATATGCCTCCCCACACACTGCCTTTCACCATTCATGAAAATATTGCCATTACATTTATTTCTGCTGAGAAACATTTTAAGGGTGTAAGGGGTGATGTTACTTGAAGACTATGTGTGACATTGGAAAAAACAGAAACTCTAGAGTCAGACCAGCATTGCTTTCAATTTTTCCAATATAAGAGGATTCTCTATTTGGAAAAGTCATTGACAAAATAATTTTCCTTTTATAATAATTCAAATTACACACACACACTTATTCAAATCACATTTTGAATCACAGGGGAAAAGTTAGGTTTTGGACTCTGAAAACTATTCACTATGGAATGAGATGTACTGTGTAAGTTAATTTTATAAGAAACAGAAACGTGTGTATTCAATGGCCAAACATGTGTTTTAATATAATCATTTTCATGGTAGGCTATAATGGACATTATTCTATCGCATTAAACAATGTCAGTTAACAACATAGCATCTCCTTGATGATCCCAAATGAGACTTAGGAACACCCATCAGTGAGGGGTGGTGCCTTGGCATTACAGAGATCATGAGGCTCTTATGTCTGTTTCAAATTGCCCTCTCATTGTAACTGTTCCTTTTGGCTCTTGGCTATCACTTCTTTTTGTTAATGTATATTTACATGTAGATATGTACATGTAACATGTAAATTTCACCTTGATTTAACATGTAAGATTTACATTTCGTATACATATTCTCCCTAACAAAATTAAGTACATTGGCCTTGGGATTGTTACTTCAGAAGTTCCACCATGGTTTTGAGACTATTTTATTTCCTGACTCCCCAGCTGTGGCAGATGGCTGCAACTGACAAAATTCTGACATGTATGTGGCTGTCACCACATGTATAGCTTAGCTGATGTAAACAGAGCATTTCTAATTCATTAAAACTTAGGCATAGTCAGCTGCCCAACACTGTATTTGAGTAAAATATGGAAGAAAATCACTAGATACTAATGACCACGCCTCAAATCACAGTCTGAAATAAATAGCAGGACTAACCATAAGTGTACTAATAAACCCAAACTTATGCCCGAAGAATTCAGGAAACAAACAAAAGTAGATTATTTACGAAGCTGCACTATGTCTTCGAAATTCAGCTGAAGAGACAGATGATGTTGAGGAAACCACCTCAAAGAAACTCCTTTCTCACCAGAACCACTCCTACATCATTAATAAATTTGAAATCCCCTCTGCCCTCATTCACTCTCTATTGGGAGGACTTTGATATGCATCATTTTGGGGGTGTGTGAGGGAATTGCCCTAAGAGAGCCATCAAAATGCACGAAAAGATGCATGCAGAGATGTTGGTCACATTATTTATACCATGAGAAATTTCAATTTTCTTACATCTAGCTAAAGGAGTAATGTGATATAAAGTATGCGTCAGAAGAAAAATTATTAGTGGAGAAAATGTGATAAACTAAAACTTAAGACCAAAACCATCTATCATACGTGACTATTACACATGACCTTAGCATGTAACTAATTTAGACACATACACGTAAATGTGCATTGGCAAAAATTCAGAAGGAGATGCAGCCGTTTGTACAAAGATCCAATTTTTCCCAAAATAAACATAAGTTGCTTCTGTAATCTAGAATCAAATTAAATTATTTATTGAAAAGTTTGTTCTCCCTTTCTTCTGCTTCAATCCAGACACAGCTCCTTCCTTCAGTTCCCTGTGATGTGAGTTTTGGATCTTAGTGGGTCCCTTGCAGGTAAATTTCAAGTAGAAACCACTTCATGTGTACTTGATTTTCAGAGAAACAGTTTGACAGAAAAAGAGCTACGGGAAAGGAGCTACTGGCTTTAGCAGGAAAAAAAAATGAACAATAAGATCAAACAACAAAAAAGAGGTAAGCATTATAGGTTGAAGAAAGGAGAATTAGAAACAGCACAAATAAAAGAAAATAGAGAAATGACCACCAAAGCAGCTCCTGCTGAAATTCCGCCAAAGGTTAACTGGGTTCAAAGAGCAGGCAGGTAAGAGGTCAAACACCACATCTAAGCCCTAAACCCTTAAAGAGCTGGGTGCTTGCAGTGACTTTTCACATTAAGTGGGTTCTCCTCTGATCGAAATAATACCTGAACCATTCTGACTTAAAACTCATCAATTATCTAATTTCACTTTGGGGCTTCAGCTGGCTATACTGTGCTTTTTTCTCTTCTATGTTTAATGACAGCAGGTCTGGATCATCTGAAGAGCTCAACTTCAATCAATAATGACTCCAATTATCCAGAAAATGCTCACAGCTCACACATGCAAAGGAAAATGTAACCTCACAAGCTTGGTATTTGGGCTGGATTTCCAGAACCATCTATCCTGATAGCATGCAACCATGTATCTTGATGGCATGTTTTGAAGACAGAGGTTCAAAGGATTACCTGGAAGTAATCTTCACTTTGACAGAGACGGTGAATAGTTGGTGGCATTTTCCAAACGAAAATTCAGATACGTAGGGTGATAATACGATAGAATACTTGAAATCAGAGACATACACTAACTGGTAATTACACTCTATACTGTTCAGTAGGTTCTAGCACTGTTCAGTATGTATCCCCACATGGCTATTTGAATTTAAAAGAATTAAAATGAAATAAAATTGGAACTTCAGTTCCTCAGTCACACGAGACACATTTTAAGTGCTAAAAGGCCACGCGGGACTAGCAGCTACCATATTGGACAGCGTGGACACAGAACGTTTCTGTCACCGCCAAGAGTTTTATTAGACTGTACTGCTCTATACACTACTTCCTGAGGTAGAAGAGCAAATCCTGTTAATTCAAAGATTTTAAACAAAAGCTGAAACAAAACAGACTTGCTGGTTAGAACTGAACATCTCAACTATCCATAACAAGTCATTTCCCAAGCATCCCAGGAGTCCTGATCTTGTATGGAAATTTTCGAAGAACTGTAGAAGTGCCCTTCTATTCCGCAGGTCAAATCACACACACCAAAATGGTTTTCCCTCCGGTTCTCTTTTAAAACAGGTGAATTCGGAGTTCAGCTACATTATTTTTTCTCCCCATCAGAAAAACTATTTCAGTTCCAAAGGCATAGCCATTCATTTTCAGACGTCTACCGGCCACATCCACACTGGAGGTAGAAGGCTGGGGCTGCCCTTGACCTAGGGCTTCACTGGGAACGGGCCAAAGTTTAAGCTGATGGAAAGATAAAAGTAAGAAAAAAACACAAACTTTTGTCCATCCCTAAGGGTGGCTGACTGCCTGGAAACATCAGAAAATATTTACATTCTTTTCTCTTTTGTGGTTCAAAGCAACAATGTGACACAAGACAAATGGGTGCACACACATGCACACACATGCACACGCATGTACGCACGTGTGTACCGTCCACTGTACTGCCCACTGAGTTTACCTGTAGTAAAAGGACACATGTGGAGACATAGACTATTTGAGAAACCTACAGTAAAAAAATAAAGCTTCTTTCCATTCTAATAATTTAGAGACTATATGGCTATTGTATCAATTATCATCATTATGGCACACTACACCTCTTCCAAGATAAAATTCTATCAAGAGAAAAAGGTCAAGTTGCTTATCTTATTTATATGCAACGTCAAGCTGACTACCTCCTCTCTGAACTCCACATAAAATGAAAACACTGACTTTCCCCATAAGCCTGAATGTTGCCTCTTATTAGTAAACAACTGCTGAAAATACCAAGCTTGAGTTGAAGGCCAAGACTTGAAAAAGAGTATAAAAAAGCTAACAACTGTGTTAATTAGGAAAAAAACTGAAAGAGATCCGACTGTGAACAGCTTAATATGGGAATCACAAGAGAAAAATAGTTTCAACCAATTTCCCACATTTCCAGAACATAGTGATCTCTAGTCGTGTTCCATATTGCTTTAATAAAATAGTCATCAGCCTATGTTTGTTGTGAAATTCTTGTTAATTGGACTTTTTACTTATTATTTGGTGATTTGGCTTATAATTCCTTTTGCCCTCACTGGTCTAGAGCCTTATCAGCAGGGATCATTGGCTGACATTTAGTTATCCAAAAATACCTCTCTGTTGGGAAGAACTCATCTTGGCTTCATCTGAAACACCTGACTCTTCTAGAAGATAAATAATACTTGAGGAATAAGATCGGGCTGGGAGTGGTGGTGAGGAGTGAAGAGAGAAATGATCCTTTGGGTCCCAAAACATTTGCCTTGATAAATTGAACCTGAATAATCTACAAAAAACCAACCAAACAAAAAAAACCAAACCAAAAACCCCACAACCCAAGATCAATACGGCCTCCTTACAAATAACTGCCCTATGGTCAACAAAAAATAGTCCAGGGTCCAGCATTTACTTTCTTTTTATAAATAATTAAAAAAATGTTAAACAATGTTAGATATCTTCCTCAAAACAACCAAATCTTATCTTCCTGTCCCCCAAATTTTCAATGCTTTGAATCTGTGGAATGTGGGGGTTCGGGGGCAGTTCTGTGTAGGCACAAGGGCAAAGAGAGCTTCCCAGCGTGCTGGTGCACCCTATGCAGATTCCACAACCAGACCATCCGGCTTCACAATCACGACATTTGCCGATCTCCTGTGCAAATTTGGACAAGTTTTTTAGTCTCCATGTGCCTCAGTTTCCTCATCTATAAAATGTACTATCTATCTCTGTGTCCTTTCACATCAACGAGCCCCAAGCTCAATAAATGTTGGCCACCGATCTTCTATTCAGAAAGGAAGCCTTCTCCAGGCTCTATGGCCCACCCGCAAAGGGAACACTATGCAGTCGGAATCAGGAATGATATCTAATTGGGACATAACATGGACATTTTCTATGCCAAGGGCTCCAAACACATCTGTCGTTTACCTATGTGCCGCCCCAGACATACAGCCCCCGAACGCCTTCCTTACTGATCGCTACCCTACATGATCCCTGCCTTCTATCTGACATCCGCAGAGGCGGTTCTTTGCCATTCCTACGGTCACCCTGAGGGTAATACGAGACTAAAGCCACCAGGAGGGTATCAAGGGCTGCAGAGGGCTCATTAGAGGCCAGAGCATTAGACCTCCTCCCTCTAACTGTCTTCTCTTGACCTTCTTCGTAAGGGCTGGCTTCTATGTATGGCGACTTCCAACTCCAACCCTTCCCTTGTTGCTCCGGCTTTGGTCACAGGTCAGCTAACTCCACTTTAGGGATTTCTTAACCAAACTCTTTTTGTCTAGAGCAGTGGTTCTCAACCAGGGCAGCTGTGCCCCCTAGAGGACATTTGGCAACGTCCGGAGCCACGAGGAGGGGGTGGGAATGAGGGTTGAGCTGCTACTATTGGCACCTAGTGGGCGGAGACCAGAGATGCTGCTAATCATCCCACAGTGCCCACGACAGGCCCCACCACACCCAGGGACCCAGCCCTGAATGTCAACACCGCTGAAGATGGGAACACTGCTTGAGACAACGAGGCCAATACTGAACCCTGCTGTGTGTTCAGAACTTAACACACAGAAACTGAACAAATGTACAAGTCTGTGTACATTTTTAATATGTAACTGAGAAAGCAAAACCAAGAGCTCAAATACTAATGTTGGTAAATTTGATGTAGGATCTCACACAGTAGGCTTTTCACTTCCCGCACCAACTGTGTCAGCACTTGATCTTAGTCAAAAGGCCAAGAAGCGATTCCCAATTGGATCAGCAAAATCCAAACCGCTTGGGGAGTGACCAGGATGTTAAAGAAAATTTTGCAAGAGAAAAGAGATAGCTGCACCAGGATTAAAGGAGCTGGTGTCTCTAAGTCAAAACCATTCTGCAGAAATTAGAATAGTTACTTGTTTCTTCAGTAGTGAGGTAGGGACGTCTGGGTAGCCCAGTAGGTTAAGCGGCTGCCTTTGGCTCAGGTCCTGATCTCAGGCTTCCTGCTCAGCAGGGGGTCTGCTTCTCCCTCTGCCCCTCCCCCCTCATTCTCTCTCTCTCTCTCTCTCCCTTTCTCTCTCTCTCTTTCTCTGTCAAATAAATAAATAAAATCTTTAAAATAAGTTACTTAAAAGTGAGTGTGTTCATTGTTTCTTGGGAGGTTACTTAAAAGTTGTTGTGCTGCCTCAGTAATAGCAAGGAGAGAAAAATAACCAGACCATTAGCCATCGGTATAACTATGAATTAGCACTCATTTAGTTTGTCTGGGAAGAGTCCTGTTCTGGGATTTGCTTCAGTTTGGCAGAATAATGAGAAATAAGTGGGCGGGGATTTAAGAAGCCGTAATGCTCACGATTACCAGAACCATCACTCTGTACAAATATTCTCTGATAAATATGATAAGGTTTTTGCTACAATATTATTACCCAAAACCCTCTGGTAGCCATGGAGAATATCAACAGTGTGTTATAAGTAGAGGAGACCCACTCTGCTGGAGGGCAGACTCTAGGCAACCTACAATACCTGACGGACTCAGAACACGAGCCATCCTATCTGTCCAAAGACCAAAGCCAAGACACTCCTCTATGTGACGTGAACCCCTCTGTCCCCATATGCCACACAGCAGAAGGGCCATAGATGAACATCAGCACAATGCCTGCCCAGTTAGGGAGCTTCTTTCACTGGTCCACGTGGACTGGAGTGCTCAGGCCTCGAGCTTTCCCAGGATGTGTTGGGCATGCTTCTATTTCAAGCAACTACTTGTTTCTACTTTGGTCTCCCCACTAGCCTCCTTGTGGGGAGGCTCCTCCCCACTAAATCTCCTTGAGGAGATTTAGAAAAACCTGGAGAAACTGGTCAGTGTGCTTAGTGTCTGCTCAAGGAACCATCATTAGCATGAAAAAGCCTCCCTACTGTAATATAAAACTAATGGTAGTAGTAACATCGAACACTCACTGTGCTCTTATATTCTTGGACTTGTTCTAAGCACATGACATATATTAGCTCACTAAAGGTTGTGAGGACACAACCTTTAGAGGAAACGCTGTCTCTGTCCCTAATTAGATGACCCCAGTTGAGGAAACTTTCAACTTTAAAAAGAAATGCGCTCCTTAACACACACACCCTGTCCCATTTTTGATGAGTGCTATTTGATAGGCAAACTAATCTGCCATCTGCCTCTAGGATCCTAACTAAAACAACCTCTATTTCTAAATAGTACATATGAATTCAGCTCGACCAGAGTCACGAAGCTCGTCTCCTTTGTCACTTAATTTTTCCTGCCCATTTGACCTCCCAAGGACGTGCTGAGGAGCTAATGGCAAAAGAAACTAAAGAGGCCCCAGTCCAGTAACTTCTGTGCCATTGTGGTCAACCCCCAAGGATGGGAAGAAACCTCTGTCAATATGGGCAAGCATCAGCACACCAAGGTAGCACTGCCCCGGAAACACGAGACACCCCTCCATCCCAGCGGTGGGGTGCGCACCTGAACACGAGTGGCCCTCACTCCTTCCTTGGTTCCCAAAGATGGACTGAACCAGCCAACCAAGTCCAGTCCTCGCAGGAAACCACAAGGTGCTGTCTTTCTCCCTGATTCGTTCAGAGAAAGCTACAGCAGGAACTGATGATGTCCTGTTAGAAAAGGCTGGCCCCGGGCCTCCGTGACCTTCCTTCCCAAGTAGCCCACGAAACGTACAGTCGGCACCCGCAGGGAGCCCGTCTCAAGTGACACTCGGAAGCTCTCTGACAGTGGCCACAATAGGAGGGCAGCCGCTCCGTCTCTCACGGGACGCTGACTCAGAACTGATGGACTGGCATACTCTCTCTCCCTGGCCCCTGACATCCAGATTAAAAGATACAACAAGCTTCCCCAAATGTTTGCTATGGAGGTGGCCGGCAGAACTGGCTGCCGCCGCAGGGACCCCACTGGAAGGGGAGATGCTCGCGACCCCGCACAGCCAAAGGCAAGAACGTACGCGGGCTCAGAGCCTTGACAAAGTCCCGTCTGCACCCTGGATGTGGAACTTGGGCTCAAGCAGAACAACGTCAACATCTATTCCTTTTTAAAGATAGTGGTGAGGGGACGCCTGGGTGGCTCAGTCGGTTAAGCGTCTGCCTTTGGCTCAGGTCACGATCCCAGAGTCCTGGGATCGAGCCCCACATTGGGCTTCCTGCTCAGCGGGGAGTTTGCTTCTGCTTCTCCCTCTCCCTCTCCCCCTGCTCATGCTCTCTCTCTCTCTTTCTGAAGTAAGTAAATAAAATCTTTTAAAAATTAACAAAATAAAGACAGTGGTGGCTTTTGAAAGCACTTACTGAACACTGCTTAAATATGCAGTTCCTATCAGTGTGATTTACAAAGACAGTTGGAAAACAGAAAGGGATTTGCTGCCTCTGTGGCTCATTTTCCCACAAACAGAACACAAAGGCTCCCGAGGAACAGTGGGAAGTAGCCAGGAACCTGCCATCGTGGCAACCTGAGTTGATTTATTTTCTAATCGCTATTACTGTAAATAATCAGAATCCCGATATTCTTTGCCCTCCTTCAAAACAGAATCATTCAACAGACTGTAAGGGATGGTGATCTAGAGGAGTAATTTTTCTCCAAAAGCTTTTCTGGTTTTTAACAAATTAAAATTAATATATGTTAACATCGCTTTATACATACAATAGCAAGTGCACATAGCCCAAGGTAATAGATTGCCAGTCTGTGACAAAGCTTGTGGTTTCACCTTGCTGTGTCGTTGTTGTTTTAAACTCACCAAATAAAGCAATGTTTAATGTGATACCATCTTGTTCCTTTAGGAAGGATTCAAAGAAATTTTACTCGGAGCTATCCAAAATCGGCACGCACCTAAGCTCTGTAAACACTTTGGTAATACTCTAAGTTAATAATAAGAAAAGATGGATTTTGAGGTTCTTTCTCCAAAAGCATGAAAAACTGGACGCATACAAAAATAAGATTTGTAACAGAGGCTGCAGAATTAAGACTTTCTGATTTTCTGAAAGGATCATCTTTTGCTCCTTTGCAGTCTTTGCTGCAGGGAGTGGCCACAAGGGGAAAGGCCGATCACATTTTGTGGTTTCACATCAGTACCCATATTGCTTGTCAACGTCATCGAATCCTGCTCCTTTATCACAGTGAGGGGAGGGACAACATTCACCCTTGTCCCAAATGTCTGTCATTATATGGTATCCAATAAACCAGACCCAGAGAGAGGCTACAGAGCAATGCTATTTAGTTTCATTTCTGTCACAGACTAGCCAGCTGACCCTGCCCCACACGACGTGGTCCACGTTCACCCTCAGTCTCCTTACCTGTCACAGAAAAGCAGTGCACTAGAAGGCCACCAAGACCTATGCAACGAGAGCATACGTCAGTATGCATAGTCAAAGTGCATCGATTCAAAAGTCCCGAGAAAAAAGCCAAAAGGAAAGGTGCAGAAGAAATGACGGGTCCTTACTGAGATGCGCTCGGAGCCTGCAACAAAAACATGAGTGTCTTGGCAATGATTTGCAACATTCCAGTCACCTCGGCTCAACGGCTCTGAACCTTCTCCTAAAGCAACAGGCAGAGACGTCGTGAGTGTCATTTGAACCATCTGAACTTAAAGTTGAAAGAGACCCGAGTGCCGGAGCAAGCCGAGCAAAGCCCTCCAGAGCCACTGCCTCTCACATTCTTGCTTGCTCGTGTCCACCTGCCCCCACCGCTGCTCTGAGATCACGAGCCCCGTGAAGGCTTTCACATCTGCCTCGCCCGGAGCAGGAGGTACGAGGCACAGAGCCTGAAACGCACGCGCCGCATCTTCTTACCTCTCCAGGGTCCTTACACCTCAGCAGCAGCAGCAGCTCCAGGCAGAACTGACCCCCCATCCTCCCCACGCAGAGCCCCCGGCCAGTGTGGGAACGGAGAAGGAGGCTGGGGACGGGGAGCCTGCTGAAAGAGCTAGAGGAGTCGGGCAGGCAGGCTCCCCGGCTGGAATGCACAGCTAGAGGCCCTGGGAGGGAGAAGGCCCGGGCGGTCACTGGGATCCTCTGAGTCAGACACCCTGGGGAGCTGTCAGCTCCAGAAGGCCTCCTTCGGCACACAAGGCGGAGAGGCACCAAGCACTTACAAGGAGAAGAATCTGAAAGTTAGGAAGCAGAGGTAAACGGCTCCATAGACCTATGTCAGTTTACGGTAAGTGGTAGAGAGGCAACAGGCATGTTGGAGGCAACAATTCATTTAAATGAAATGCCAACTCACATATGTGATAAGGGACTTGTATCCACGTATCTAAAGACTCTTGAAATTCAATAATAAAAAGACAACCTGATTGAAAAGTAGGCAAAGTCTCTGAAGGGACATTTCTCTGAAGATCATCTACGAATGGCCAATAAGCATATGAGAAAATTCTTGAGGGGGTGCCTGGGTAGCTCAGTCAGTTGGGCATCTGACTCTGGGTTCTGGCTGGGGTCATGACCTTGGGGCCGTGAGATCTGGCCCGGCATCGGGGCTCCACACTGGGCGTGGAGCCTGCTTGGGATTCTCTCTCCCTCTCCCACTGCCCCTCTCCCTACCTTCTCTCTCTTAAAACAAAGAACATAATCAGCCACCAGGGAAATGCAAATCAAAACCACAACAAGATAGCACATCACACTCACTAGGATACGTAAAAGAAATGTTGGCAAGGACGTAGAGAAATTATAACTCTCCTCCCTTGCTGGTGAGAATGTAAAATGCTTTGGAAAACAGTTTGGCGGGTTCTCAAAATATTCTAACCAGAGTTACCATATGCTCCAGCAATCCCACTGCTACCTATATCCTCAAGAAAACTGACAAAAGATGTTCATAAGAAACTTAGACACAAGAGTGTTCACAGCAGCATTATTCATGATAGCCAACAGGTGGAAGAAACCCAAATGTCTGTCAACTGATGAATGGCTAAATGAAATGTGGCGAATCCACACTGTGGAATATTATTCAGCCACGAAAAGGAATGAAGTCCCAGTACATGTTACAATGTGGACGATCCCTGAAAACAGTATGCTAAGGGGAAGAAAGCAGTCACAAAAGGCCACATATTGTAGGATTCCATGAATAGGCAAATCCATAGAGTGGCAGAGGATGAGTGGTTGCCAAGAGTTCTGGGGAATGGGAAGATCACAGGTGGTAATGTCTAGGGGGTGCGGAGTTTCTTTTTGGGCTGATGAAACTGTTCTAAAATTGCCAGTGGTCATGGTTGTACAACTCTGTGAATATGGTATTAAGGTCTACACTTTAAGTGACTGAATTATATGGCATGTGAATTATATCTTAATAGAACTGTTACATTACAAATGAAATGCTGGCTCCCATCCCATCGCCCCAACCCTTCCTCAATTACACTGGGCTCTTCCGAGGTCGCGACTGCGCCTGTTGATTCACCAGTGGGGCTCGGGAGGGGTCCTGGGGAAAGGGGGCTTCCAGCAAGAAGGGAGTGACAAATGCTGGCCTCTAGCTCATCGGGACTCGCCTCCTCAACTTCATTTCCAGGCCAGTGATGACAAGAGTCCTGCTCCAGCTTCGTGGTTTAGCCCTGCTCCTCCCTGACACCCCCACTCTCGAGTGGTGACTCCCTTTCCAGCATGCCCATGGTCCCCATTTGTGACAGTCCTTTTGAACTTATAGTTGCCCTTGTCCCGTGTGGCTGCCCTCCCCAAATAGATTCCAAGTGACTTATGTACGGTGGGCCTCACAGCTCAGTGACTTTCTCATAGCTAAAATTCAGTAGTTAATTGTTAACCTTTCACCTTTTTTGAAGGGAAAGGAATTTTTTTTTTTTTTAGTAATTTTAAAATAAGGGTATTGCCTCTAGGGGCTACTGTGCATTTTCACTATTATAAGTAAAAATGAAATTAGCAGGTGATGCCAATAAAGGAAGTGATTCAATGACAAGAATACCATAGTGGTCACCCAGTTAAAAAAAAATCCAACATTCTTAGGTAATTTTATCATCCACAAAGAGAACTATATTAGAGTGACAGAAACATTCTAATTATTAATAATCGTGATTACTATTACTCATTTCCATATCCTTTATCTTTCCAAACTATTTTGGGGGCACAATGGACCAATTCCCACAAATACTATTTTCTTCATGATTACTAGTTCCATCTTGCCCCATGTTCAAGATGTTGCTTGAATCAGTGCATTCTGCTATTAGAACTAAAATCTCTTTAAGATTTTTTATTTATTTATTCAGGAGTGACAGAGGGGGTGCAGAGGCAGAGGAAGAAACAGGTTCCCTGCTCGATGAGTCCCTCAATGTGGGACTCGACCCTGGGACTCTGGGATCATGACCTGAGCCGAAGGCAGACACTTAACTGACTGAGCCATCCAGGAGCCCTGGAACTAACGTCTTAAGAGAAAAGTTTGCAGGACACCTGGGTGGCTCAGCAGGTTAAGTGGCCGCCTTCGGCTCAGGTCATGATCCTGGGGTCCTGGGATTGAGTCCCACATCGGGCTCCTTGCTCTTGGGGAACTTGCTTCTCCTTCTGCCTCCCGCTCCCCCTGCTTGTGCTTGCTCTCTCTCTCCCTCTCTCTCTCTCTCTCTCCTATTTTAATCAGAGAGAGGGAGAGAGAGAGAGAGAGAGCGGTTTGCTAGTGACCCCAGTTAACTACAATGCATAGTGTCTGAAATTTATCACATTTTGCACCAACATGTAAGTTTTGCCTCTTCTGAATTTGCCTTACAACTTTTCAACCCTTAAAAGTCCTTAAAATTATTTGTTCTTACAAGTGGGTACCATTGCCCTCAGAAGGATGTCAGTGCAACTATGAAGGAATAGTCTTTCCCATTGGAGGGTGAGCAAGGCTGCAAGTGAATGTTCCCAAAAGACCCTGCGTGTGTTCTCTCTGTGCTGGAATGTTCATACAGGCTTTTTCTCAAACACACTTGGGTGCTGTGGGTAATAGATGTCAAATAATAAAACTCAGAGGCACACGCTATGTTACTTTTTAAGGGAAAAAAGTGGGGGAAATCAAAGGGTTTAACAATTTTATTCACTGGCTTACATTCAGCGACTCTGACAATTTGGCTACTGCTCAGGTTTGTGAATTTCTATGGAAAATGAACTGTGTTTGGCAAGCCTGATGAAATATGAGGCTGATAAACAAATGTTTCATGCTTTCTCAAGACCTTATGCCACTAACTGTGTGGGATTGGAAAAAGCATTCAAATGTCAATTTAAATGTCAATTGGAACACTGTAAATACATGATTTTCTATACCCATATGAACTAATATAATTCTGTTGACTTCAGACCATAACTTGAACTAAAGTGTCTTTGAGTTTTAATTCAGAAATGTTTCACAGGGAACATGAACTTCAGATCGGATAAGTTGAGTCAGTAGAGTTCTGTCTCAGAGTCAGAAACATTAATGCGATACTTTATTTTACACTATAATCGACTGAAAAGTCCATTGACATGAAGGTTGTTAGGAAGCAAGCCTTGAACTCAAAAAAGGCTTCGGCCAAAAGAAATAAAATGTTATTGAAACAGCCCAAATCATTATATAAAAGAACACTGTGGTGAATTCCGTTGCAAAGTTCATGACTCGCGAATATTATCTCCAAAGCAGTCATCTCAGGGTCATCTCAAGCTTCACTTATCCAATGCTGAACTCTTGACTTTCCCTTCTGGCAAATGTCTTTGTACCTAAGCCTCCCACATCTTAAGAGGTGTTTATAAAGCATTTATCTCTGTGCCTGGCAGGCACACTCGCTCAATAAATGTTGCTGCTGATGATATTGATGATGATTGATGACAGTGATTTTTATGCACCCACTTCGTTGAGCCAGAAAGCGAACAGCTTTTTATTCTTGCCTTCACCTCGTGTCTCATGTTTCATCCCTTCCCAAGTTCTGTCAACCCGGCCCCCCAAACAAATCAGGAATCTGAGCCCTCCTCTGCATTACAGGTGGTAATGACTAGGGGGTGCGGGGTTTCTTTTTGGGCTGATGAAACTGTTCCAAAATTGCCAGTGGTCATGGTTGTACAACTCTGTGAATATACTATTAATATTAATATATTAATTAATATATTAATATATTATTAAGGTCTACACTCCTCCTCCTCCTCTGCAACTCTGCTCTCATCACCAGCCTCCGGATGAGTGGGCTCCAGCCTCCATCACATTTCTCCCGAACAACCTTACCAGCCTCCTAACCAACCTAACCGCGTCTGCTCTTGCCCAGTTAATTGTCCATGGGGGAAACCAGAATGATCTGAGACACACGTCTTCCCGCCTGAGATGCATATAGTGCTCATCACGGACTCATTCATACGCCTAACCACCTCAGGCGGTAGGCGGTGCCATCACTTCCACTCTGCAGGTGAGGGCTTGAGCGAAGAGAGGCTGGAACATGTCCAAGGTCACTCTGCCTCTAAGAGGCAAGGCTAGAATTCACGCTCCAGAGCCGAGCGCCACTACACGAAGTACCATGCCATACCCAAGCTTTCCTGAATACCAAATAAGCAAGCGAAGACTGTCCCTTCGCTTCCACTGCACCTAGAGTAAAATCCATCTGCATAGGAAGTCCCTGTGCCAAAGGGTCTGAGCCAACTTCCTCCTTCCCCTCTCTGCCTCTCTCTTTCCTCCTGTTCTCCTGACACTCTAGGACAAAGCAAGCTTGGTCCCTGGTAGGGATCTTTGCCCATGCCTTTCCCTGCTCTTCCCAGGGATGGCTCCTCCTTCTTTACTCTGTAATCCCACCCCCTCAGAAAAGCCCTCTCCGGCCTTCCCAGTCTGAGGCCGATGTTGCCTGGCTTCTGGATGTCAACACCCTGCTGGTTTTCTTCTCAGCATTTATCTGAACTTGTATTTGCTTTCACACGCTTGTCCATTTGTCTATTGACTGTCTCTCTCACTGGCCTGGAAGTTGCACAATGATAAATACTGTTTGCCACTGTATTTCTAGCATCTAGCATCACGCCTGCCCATAGCAGATGCTGCAAAAATCTGATAAACCACTGGCTACAGGCAAGAATGCTTTGGTGATATGAAACACCCATCCAGACTTTAGGTTCTCCGACTGCGAGCGCAGGATCAGAATTAGATTCACCTGAGGATGCTTTTTTTAAAATCAAAAGTAGAGTCCCACGGACTCTGTGTTAAACACCTACTTTTGAGGCCTATCTCCTAGTTTTCTAAAGAACTTCTATAATTTTGATGTTGACATGATTTGGCAATGATTTGGCAACTCCTAGAAGTCTGGTTTGGCTGTGATTTGTAAGTAATCAGTGTACACTTTCAGGAACACTCGCTAAGAGAGAAAAGTGTATATTATAAATTGCTTTCACATGAGATAAGATTGTTCCGCAACACTCACTGACAATGAAATTGATACATACTGTGCTTTTAGATATATAGGTAAGTATCTGCATAATTGTCTTGGGAGCCAATATTTTCTTTTCGGCCTGCAGACATTCGTGTGGGCTCCTGGAAAGCTTGTGGTTCTTGGGCCCTGTAATCAGATAATGATGTGTAATGGATGGCACGGGCCAGCTGGAGTCCAGTCCTGAACTGACCACAGCAGGCCTTCTGGGGCTCAGGAATCTGCATTTTTAAGAAACTTTCCAGGAAATTGTCACACAAATAAAATTTAAGAGCTGTTACTTCTATCTAGACTATATGGATTGTTTTAGAAAAATATACCGTACAGATCCAGTGTTCACTCTTTAAATGTGTGGTTTAATTCTGAGCGATCCGAGATAACATTTCACCTAAAGGAAAAACATACACTATTAACTGATATTAAGCTAACTAAGGGTCCATAAATGCATATTATCAGTAGCCTTTTTTTGGTAAAATAAGTCATCTCTGGTAAATATCTTTCATACCCTGCATATACACCTGGAAAGAAAGGAACAGACATTTCTCACCTTAGAGGGGAAGGATGAACCATTTGGCCAGATAAAAAGAATAGTAAGGTAAGTGCTTTAGCCCATAACTTGACTACATTTTATGCTATAAGTGGAGAGTGTTAAGAAAATTAAAATTGAAGGCAGGGAGAGCTTCCTGGCTTGCTCAAATGACAAAAGTGGCTGTTTTTTCCTGAATTCCCTGAGTGCTTCAACTTCCTCCCAGCCTGCTCCTCTCTGGTCTTCCCCAGCTAAGTCAATGGCAAGTTCATCCTTGAGTGACTCAGGCCAAAATCTTGACTCCCTGTTCCCTCTGACTCCGTATCATACTCCACGGCCAGCCCATTAGTAAAAGTCTGTTGGTTCTATCTTCAAAGCATGCCCGAATCTGAGCTCTTCTGCTCATTTCCACAGTTCTCTCCTCATCCAAGATAACATCATCTCTCACCTCAATTAATAATAAGGTTGCTGGGGCGCCTGGCTGGCTCGGACAGAAGCACGTCTGACTCTTGAACTCAGAACTGTGAGTTCGAGCCCCACATTAGGTGTAGACATTAGTTACAAAACTAAAATTTTTAAAAAATAAATAAAGGAGGGCACATATTGCATGGAGCACTGGGTGTGGTGCATAATCAATGAATCTTGGAACACTGAAAAAATAAAAAGATTTTTTAAAAACTAACTAAATAAAAATACTAAAATCTGCTTTTGCAAAACCATCTCTAAAATAGTCACTTCTCCTCAGTGAAGACAATTTCTTGAAACAATCTTTGGATAGTCAATGAGTCACTTTCAGTCATATCTTTTTCTTAAAAAGGTATTAATATAGATGAACCAGAAAAAAAAAATACAGGTGTGGAAGAACTTCCCCATATCCCACAGGGAGAACTTGAATTGCTATGCAGAATACGTTTATTCCTTAGCAGCTCACAGGATTCTTAACGAGCCCTGAATTATACTTTCTTCCTCATAATGCAATAGTACTAACCTGGATATACATTTATGGTTCACACGAACAGTGGATAGAGTGGCCATTCCCACATATTTTGGGGATGAGTGAGCTGATCTTGGGGATACGGTCCCCTCTTGCCCATGACTGATTCTGGAACACGGACCTGAAGCCATCAGCCTTCCTTACAGCCAGAGTCACTTGAGGGAAAGGCGGCTGAAGTCTTCTGCAAGATGTTTGAACGTAAGGAAGAGACACAGGAAAAGGAAACATTTTCTTCCTGTATGCCAGGGTTTCTCAACCTCAGCACTACGGACATTCTGGATTGGGTCACTCTCAGTTGTGGGGGACTGTCCCGGGCACTGCAGGAGCTGGGCAGTGACTCGAGTCTCTCCCCACTAGATGCCAGTAGCAGCTCTTCAGCTGTGACAAACAAAAATGGCTCCAGACATTGCCGGGAGTCCCCTGGTGGTGGTGATGGCAGGGTGGACCCCAAGCTGGGAACCGCTGGCCTAAACATTGTCAGGTTCATCTCGACTGCCATAGGTTCTCTCAGTATTCGCTTAGAGGTGCTTCGAGGAACAGAAAGTGAAGAAAATGGCAGGAAAAAGATACGGAGTGGATGGATGAAACCCACCATACCTGTGATTATCTGTAATTCCCAATTCTGTAAGCTGCTGTAAGTGGATTTGGCTGTTACTCTCAGCCAGGGGCAGCAGAGCGACCTGGGGTCCGCCACCACAGCTCATACATAGCACACAGCTTTATCCTGGGCCCTCCTGTAGCTTGGCCGAATAACCTAGCTCCCACCTTGGGGCAAGATCCTATGGGTTCAGTTTTACATGCGGGACAAAAATAAAATGGCTCGTTTTCCCGTTTGTTACTTGCTGCTTATTCACACTCATTATGGAACTGTAGAATTTTAGAGCAGAAAGGGATTTTAAGGAAGGAGAATTAGGCGAAAACCAATGCCTGTGTTTATCTTCAAAGGAAGGCTTTCAAAAGAGGATTAAGCCACGTGACTCCAAATATCAGGAAAAGAGCCATTACCCACTTCAGAACACTTCCTGAGCAGGACAAGTCACCATATATCTTGCGTAAAAAACAAAGAGAGACATTTTCTTATGGCCACATACACTTAAATATTCCCTTCTCCCAAAATAGGAATTCTACATCGTTTGTATGACTCAACGATCTACTTAGAGTGGACATCCTGTCATTTCCGCGGGCAGAGTCATCATTTAATCGTACCATCCAGCAGTAATTTTTTCAATGTGAAAACTGATGAACAAATAGAGCTGACATAACTGAGGGACTCTAAAATTCAAGGTGCAGTGGGGGAGGGGAGGAAGATAAAATTGTAATCCCTTCCTTTTGTTATTTTTACTGTTATATATATATATTGATATATATGAATTTATAATATTAACTTTGCCTATTATAAGAGCAATGCAAGCTTCTAACCAAAAACAGCAGAACTATGGAAATAAGCAAAACGAGTAATATTAAAATAATCTATAATCCAAGAATCACCAATTATGTCTTTGTGACTATTCTCCCAAATACTTTCCTTGCATATTGAGAGTTTCTTCCCAAATGTATCATTACTATTTTGAAATCTACTGTAATGTATTTTAAAATTCCCTTTTATCATCTCTTTATGTTGTTTCTAATTCACCCCCACTGCAAACAGTGCTTCATATGAATGGCTGGCTGAAAATAAGTTAGACAATGCTCAAAGCCAAAAACGGAAGGGACAAACACAAGCACAAAAGAAATCTGAAAAGTAGACTGATGTGGAGGACACCATTGGCTTCACAGGTTTGTTACCATTTACTTGCCGGTCCAATCACAGAAAGCAACCTCAAAGAGGGCAAAGAGGAGGCAAGAGCACACCAGTCTCTCAGGGAGGGAGCCGCCCCAGTGACGGACATGACGGGGCGCGCACTAAATGAACAGCGTAGAGAAATGTTCAACAAGCTCAGATTTTCCCACTTTGTAAGTCACAGCACCATTCCCTAGAAAAAGAAAAGGTGTTACCCAACCAGATCCTCAGTACAAAGAAATAGTTTGCTTCCCTGCAGAAATCCTGTGGTGGCAATTCCAGATACGCACAGTTACATATATATCCACACATCTGCATGTCTGCCTCCATCTGTTTGTATTCATGTCTGTACTTATACCCGTTCCCCTGTCCGTACCTACATCCGTACCTGTAACTGTATCTCCATATCCATCCATCCATCTATAGGTCAGTGGTTCTCAAACTTGAACATGCACCAGGATCCCCGGGATGGCCTGTTCGAACACGGACTCGTCCACTCCCATCCCCAGAGTTTCTGATTCAGCACATCTCAGACCCAGCACACAATCTGCATTTCTTTTCTTTTTTTCTTTTTTTAATTAAAAAAATACTTTTTATTATTATGTTGTTAGCCACTGTATAGCACATCATAGTTTTTGATGTAGTGTTCAGTGATTCATCGATTGCATTTAACCGCCAGTGCTCATCACAACATGTGCCCTCCGTAATACCCATGGCGGTCTGCATTTCTAATTCCCAGGCGCTGCAGATGCCGTTGGTGTGGAGACTACGCTTCGAGAAGCATCGCCTACACTTACGTCTCCATCTTTCCCTCTATCTCATTACCAATCTGTGTTTTAGGGAACATACGGCCACCCTCACATACTTTAATTTCCATGATCATCACTTGTCGATACAAACAAACCATAGCTTCACATATGAGAGAAAACAGATATTACGGTGCTTTCCAATTCTTTCCACTTAAATGAGTAACAAAAATTGTCGGATGTAAAAATGATTGCCATGCATCTTCTTCCTCCCAGGAGAACGGTTCGATTATGGTACATTTCTTTGCTTTGACTTGGTTTTCACTGCCTTTGGCTTTTAACTTGATGTATTTACATTTTAACAATTCAGGATTCTTTTCCAAATAGTGAGATGAAACAGGGACGACTGAAAGGCAGCTTCATTTTGAAATTGGCCAAGCTTTTGTAAACAAGCTCTTGACAAAGCCATTTATAATTCTCTAAACAACGGCGAGAAAATATCACACAGAAAAGCAGATGTTATTCTCCTAACTTCTTTTTTTCAGGTCTACAGTCATTGTCTA
Organism: Procyon lotor; assembly: GCA_028646535.1. Lineage (NCBI taxonomy): Eukaryota > Metazoa > Chordata > Mammalia > Carnivora > Procyonidae > Procyon > Procyon lotor. Next base: position 96,743,548 of record CM053612.1, on the reverse strand, counting down.
CAGTCCCAAACCAACCACATTACTTCAAGTCAATTTTGGCTTTGCTGGATGTCAACCCTGTCAGCCATATTCGAGGTGTGGTTCAAAGAACAAAGCTTCTCAGAGACAGCTCTGTGGCCTGCTTCCTTGTGTTAGTTTGACAGCGCTGGATTTAAGGGTTGTGTTGACTCATGTTTGCAGCGTGTAATGGGAACACAGGTCCCTGGATGCCAACCTTAACCTAAATAAAAGTTAGGCCTGCATCTCCTCAGGGTCAAGTTAAAAGAATATGGGCTGTGCTGTCTCAGACCTCCGCGGGTACCAATTAGTGGGACACAAGACATGTACACAAGGAAATGTAATTGGTAATTTTAGTGGGTAAACAGTTGTAAGATTGAGGGGAAAAAAAAAACAGTCACTCTGTGCTGGTGCAGTCAGGAAAAAACTTCGTATGCCATTTGTTCAAATCTGTGAGAAAAAAAGGTTACTTCTCCAGGTAGTGAAATGCCGACACTGAAAAGGGAGGTACACGTTTACAGACGAAGTCAAAGCAAAGACTGTCTGGAGCGAGGAGGTAATGTGCGATGAGAAGGAATGATCCCAAGAATGATGGATTTCGCTACTGAAATGATTATTAATGATGGCCACCTGAGACCTCTCACAGACGTCTTTTACTTCAGGAGAACACAAGAGATGGAAGAATAGAAACAATACTTGTGCCCTAAAAGAGAAAAGGAAAATGTGTGCTTTGGCCAGTTCAGAGAAAATCTCTTTCTCCCTTGGTAGATGGAAGGATGGATGGATGGATGGGTGTGCACACACTCTCAGATGCTGTGAAACAATTCCAATTTATAGATAAGAACCTCTCGGTCCATTAAACATTCCAAATGCCCCAAATTGCAAATACTTCAGGAAACAGCTGCTGAATAAATGATACAGTCAGAAAACACTGAAATAAAGCTGTCATTCCAAAAAGTTACAAAATGAAGAACGTGTAGGCTGTAGTAATGAAAAAAAAATCTGCATTTTAGCATCTATAGCTGTAGATACGTGTAAGTGGTCTTTCTTTCGTTCTTTCTTTCTTTTTTTGGTGCTAAAGATACATCTGATATAAAAGGTAATTTGTCACAGATTGTGCCGTGCAGAGAACTGACTGGAAGCATCACGGTAGAAGAAATGGTGGCTGTTTCTATGAGTATTTGGATGCAGAAATTGGCCTGTAGTTTCAATCTGCTTAGAAATGTGTTCGATTAGGCACAAATTGAGTTGCAAATGGTATTTTGAAGTAAAATCAGTATAAAAGACAGGAAAAGCCAACACTTTCCAAAATTAATATCTTTTCTAAAGAAATGTAATATTTTATATATAAACATAGCGAGAGAAATGCTACTCACAAGTTACTGCAATAAAATGAACGAATGAAATAAGAATGCATTTTAAAGATCTGTTGGTTCTAAGTCTTAGCTCCCAGAACTTCACTCCCTCCCTCTCTCTCTCTCTGTCTCTCTCCCTCACTCTGTCTCTTTCTCTCTCTCTTTCTCACTCTCTCTCTCACACAAACACATTTTCAAATTAAACTTCATCCTATTAAAAACAAACTTGCACCCAGATAAAACACAAAGCAGATCCTCAAAACAAGCTTACATCAGAAATTCAAAACCATTTGTCACAGAAATGGAGGAAATCTTCTGACTCCCATCAGTACTATAAACTGACCATAAATACCAAAGTTGCCCGTATCTCACTGAGAAAGCATTATGAAGGAATTGCAGTTAAAATGACAGCTCTGAAAAACAAGATAAGGGACCTATCAAGAGGTTATCTTGTCTTTGTACTGTGATGGGACCTATATGAGTAAGACAGTCAGCATGCCCACCGAGACACTAATGCCAACTTTAGAATCGAAAAATGTCTCAGGTCTGAGGAACATCTCAAGAGTTTATTGGAGAATAGGGAAAAATATTTTCATGACTCATCTGTAGTACAGAGTTTCTCAACCTTGGTATTCTTGACATTTGGGGCCAGATCATTCTCGGCTGTACGGGACTGCCCTGGGCATTGAAGGATGTTTACCCGCATTCCTGGTCTTCACCCACTAGATACAAGTAGTAAACCATTCCCTCCCAACTGTGACAACGAAAATGTTTCTAGAAATTGGCAAAAGTGTCCTGGGGGGCAAAATTCCCCCCAGTGAAAAGCCCTGGGAGCACACGTCTACATAAACTTATTTGATCAATTGACATCATAAATATTATAAAATTCTCCAAAATCTTATATTCATGCAGAAGTCATTCTGCGAATTTTGCCAAAGTGCTGTATACAAATTTTCATATTTAATCACAACAGATTGACAAATCTGGAGTGACTGTTTCTTAGGTATAAACATTTAAAGAAATGCACTAAAATACCTCTGATGATTTTATGAAAATACCCAAGGATTCTCATCCAGAATTTGTGATTTCGAGCTTAAACCAAAATGTTATCACGTTTTACATAATGCCCTCTTCAAAATGGAAATACAGATTGTGTTAGTATTGGAAACTGTATAGGAACCATGTTGCTTACTGTTATACTTTAGATGAATGAAAACAGTCTGTTTCTCCTGTTTAAAGAGAATCAAAGAGTAATATTGCTGAGGATGGTATACCCTGAAATTCTAAAGATTTTGTTATTGTTATTAGATGTATCTTAGATAAATATTAATAGTAATCAGTGGGGGCGGGGAGAACCTTCCCAGTGAAATTATTACAGAAATCCTCAGTTACGATAACCATTTAAGGGAGACTTTTGTCTTTAAAATTTGTCTTAGTAGAACTTGCTAGTAAAACGAACAAAGAGAAAGTATATTTAAGCCAGAGGTTGTTGACTCTACTTGGTTTTTTAACCTGAGAAATTAATATTCCAAATAAAGAAAATATGCACATTTTCTCAGCTAAGTTTATTTGAAAATATGTGACTACACTGTTTAATGATAATAAATCTGGAGATCAAAATGCTTATCAATAACTACTAAAATTATAATACGTTCACTGGCAATGCAGAGGAATTATCCAAATTTCACAAGAAATATTGGAATTTTTTTTTAAGTAGGCTCCACACTTGGGGTTTGAACTCATGACACTGAGCTCAAGACCCGAGCTGAGATCCAGGGTCGGACACTCAGCCGACTGAGCCACCCAGGTGCCCCTACTGGAAATTTTTAAGAATAGTTTTTTATTGAGGCATAACTGACATATAACACTATATTAGTTTCAAGTACATGATGTAATGATTTGATATTTGTATATACTGCAAATGATCACCACAGTAAGTCTAGTTAACATCTATCACCATACAAAGCTCCTCCCCTCCCGACAACCACCATTCTGTTCTCTGTATCTATGTGTTTTGTTTTTTGAGCAAGTGGTGACAACATGCCTACTTCAACAATAAAGGGAAAAATATGAAAGCTATAATTTTTTTCTAAATTGTTCATTTCTTCCTCATTTCCTTTTATAATTTTCTCACAAAGATGATTCATTTATCACTAAATACAATCATATTATCATATCACCAAAAGACATTTCGTATAATTAAATGCACAAGTCAGAAAAATATCTCTGTTAGTCTGTACATATAAATTATTCCTTCAGGAAATACTGTCACTATGTTACTCACATTCCCACACAGATAAACATCTCAAACCTAAATTCTGACTTCTGTAATTATTTGACACCTATTGTTGAAATTATAATGATTTAAAAGATATCTCATTTGAAGGAGAAGAACATCCTAGATCAAAGTTCTTTTTGTTGTGATGAGCACTGGGTGTTATATGCAACCAATGAATCACTGAACACTATATCAAAAACTAATGATGTACTATATGCCGGCTAATTGAACGTAATAAAAAAAAAGAAAAGAAATTTAAACTAAGAAGATTTAAAAAAGCTATATTGCTCTTGCTAGATTAGTGGTTCTCAGCTGGGGTGCCCTTGCACCTCACGGGACAGATGGAAATATCTGGAGACATTTATGGCTGTCACAACGCGGGGGAGGGCACCATTAGCATCTAGGGGGTAGAGACCAGGGACGCTGTGGATCACCCTACAATGCATAGGGCAGCCGTCCATAAGTGGGGAGCACTGTGTAATGTATACAGCCGTCCAATCACTGTGCTGTGCACCCGAAATGAATATAACATTGTACGTCAACTACATTTCAGTAAAAAGAAAAAAGCGGTCCCAAATGTCAATCAGTAAGTGCTGAGGCTGGGAAACCCTGGTTTAATCTGTGCAACAAAGCAAGAAGCACCAGTTTCAAGATATTGTGATGAGAATCCCTTTTTGGAGAGCATGTGATATTTTACCAGCGAGATTTTTCTCCTTCTGCGGCAGGTGGAATTTTAACTATCTCTTCTTGCTATTATTGTTGGCATCTTACGGAGCAGGAAAGAAGAGGGAAGATTGAGGGGACAGGAGAAGCAGCCCCAAGTGGGCAGTCCTCACGCTGCTGTTCTCTAAGTGAATCTATCTTCCATGAGCCACAAGGATGTACTTGGACACTGAGTCGAAGCAATGCCTTCCCTGTAAAACGGGACTCACTTGACGTGCTAAAAATAACACATCATAAAAATCAGTACAAGCTCCAGCATAAGCAACCCGTTTTAATAACTGTCCTTTTTTCCCCCTGATGTCAGCCATAAGGGATATTCTGCGCTGCTTGGGAATTGCTATTAAAATCAAACTTTTAACAGCCCTAAGTAAACATCTTCATTTTCCACGAAACTGAAATGATGGCAGAGTAATATGATTGCTTACAGCTGCAAATGTCTCATCGTGAACAAAGCACTTGTTCGACTTCGACTACAATTTCCCTTCAGTGGGTCAGAGTATCTTTTTAAATAAAACCATTTTTTAATTCAATAAAGAATGCCATGGTAGACCCTTTGATTAAATCACAGGATAGACCTGACACAAATAATTTGTTGATTACACAATAAATACACAATAATTTAAAAAAAGAAAAACATGTTCCTAAATATGAATTACTTTATAATTTTACATTAGGGACTAGCACTGTGTAAATTACTCATGTTTTACCCCACCCCCAGGAAAGAAAAGTAGAAAACTTCACGCTAGGAAGGAAAAGAAATGTTTCCTGTGTGTTTACTTTTCTTGAGTGCCCATGGTATTCTTTACATTACACAGGTCATCAACATCTCAGGAGATAGGTCTCAAGTTTCTGAATGCGTAAGGAGTAAGAAACTGAGGCAAGCAAAGGGCATCTGGCATTCACTCCTTCTAAGAAAGAAATGAAATCTTGCTCACACATTCCATTCAAAGACTTGAAAGGAAAAACAAAAGTTTCTCTTGAATTTCAAATAGTCCGGGACAAAATACATCACTATGTTGTATCACCGTAGAGTATGCGACTGTAATCCACTTCTTTTGTTTTAAGTCCAAACTGAGTTCAGCGCTTTAAGGATTGGGAGAGGGGCGCCTGGGTGGCTCAGTTGGCTAAGCTTCTGACTCTCGATTTCGGCTCAGGTCACGATCTATGGGTCCTGAGATCGAGCCCCGTGTCAGGCTCCGAGTTCAGCACGGAGTCTGCTTGGGATTTTCTCCCTCTCTTTCTGCCCCTCCCTCACTTGCTCTTTCTCTCTAAATAAATACATCTTAAAAAAAAAAAAAAAAAAGGATGGGAGGGACTTAATGTTACTGGATGTTTTACATAGTACCAAACAGTTCTAAAATGGTAAACATCTCTGGGAAGGGCACGGCAAGCGAGCACCATAATCCAGAGGGCCACCAAAAGAAAAGCAAGAAACATCACTCTGCCAAAACATAGATACCGTAAGTGCATTTAGTGATTACCTACCAATCCCTCTCAGTGCCAGGAAAGCAGGTGCTGGGATAAAAAGATATGAATAGTTGAATCTGAGCCTGACTTCACAAAGGTAGCTAAGAATTTGGAGTCAAACACAACCTGCTTTTGAGGGTGATCTCGTGCTAGAGAGGGAAATAGGCTGTGTTTATCAAAACAAAAAGACTGGATCTTCATTTGTGGCAGGCTCTGCGACTGCAGAAGTCACCTCAAATCTTTGTTTAATCTACTCCGTTAGAAAAGCTCTTTACAGGGATGGCCCAAGGCAGCAGCACAGCCCCTGCTGATGCAGTCTGGCCTGCTTCTCTGGACATGCATTAAGGTGGCACCCATTCAAACATCATTCAGTGACAGTTTATACGGAATTTCTTACACTACAAGAAAATCACTTTTGTTTTGTAAATGCTGTTGTTTTGGTATTAGTTTAGTGATAATGTTCTCATTTTACTGAAGGAAGAATAAAAGAGTGTCCAAAATCGTTTCCATACCTTGTACCTTTATCCCCAAACATCAGAGCCTTAGTCCATGAGGTCATACAGCTATTTTATAGAAACGCATCCCAGTGACTTAATGGAGCATCGTTGGACCGGATGGGGGGGCTGGAAGGGGTGGGAAGCAGTACAAAATCTTTTTAGTACAACTTATCTTCAAATCTAAAGTTACTTTGGTGCCCTGAAGTCGCCAAAAGTCACCCAAGGCTTTGGTGTACAAAAATTCTAATTTTCATTTAATTTTCAACACATTCAATCTAAAGAATTTTAACCCATAGCTAGGTTGTTCCTCAGACCAAATGACGGAATAGTCTCATCAAATTCTCCCAAGGCTACAAAATGGCCATTTCTGTGAAAGGCAACCAACTCAATAATCCTAGAGGCATTATGGTGACTTATGAAGACAGGCAAGGGTTAGACACGGGCTTTTCCTCTAAATGGACAGAGATGCTCTAGCATCTTTGTAATTCAACTAACCCCGTTACACCTCCACAAGAACAGGTTCCTACTTCAATCATGGACTTCCTGAAGATTGACAACACGGGGCAAGGCGGCCACCGGGGTTAGGGGATCACTACGGGAAGTTCCTGGAGCCAAGTTCAGGGGAACGAGTCATTCGTTTTCTCCCCGACAGTAAGGATTTTATCGGTGAGCACTGGAGTAGTCGTTTCTCAATATTTCACAAGTCTGGCTCGAGTATCCAGTAATCTAACATTCTTATCATCATTAGCTCTTTGTTTAGCTAGGAAGAATGACAAAATGGAAAACTGAAGCCATTTCCCCCCTCACCTACCTGAAATTAAGTACTGACACCGACAAGTGTTTTAATGAATGAGGAGTTTCGTAATTAAAGAGTGCAGCCAGCTGACCCTTTTTTCTGTTCTCTATCCCGGCTCCCTCCGTGACAAGGTGTTTGAGAGTTGTGTCTGTGTTCAAGTACATTCCCCAGCAGACTCTGGCCATCAGCATATAACCACACAAGCACCCCAAAGGCAACAATGAAAGCTAACAAGCCCTCAGCACTTGCTGTGGGCCGGCCACTGCTGTAAGCACAGTTCTAAGCCCCCCGGGCACTCCGCCATGCTGCTTCGAAAGCCTAGGGGAACCCAGCAAACTTCTCAAGGGTTAATGAGATACGCATGGGTGTTAGAATTCCAGAATGCATAGCGACTACCCTCTTGGCATCTCTACACGGAACAGTCTTATGTTGAAAAACAAATAAACGTGGTCCTTCAGGCATTTTATAAATATTAACGGAGGGCCTGCTGTGTGCGAGGCACTGAGCTCTGTGCTCTAGGTGTGTTCACTCGCCTCATCGTCACATCACCACTGTTCCCTGTTTACAGGCAGACGGGCGTACAAACTTGCCCACAGACCCACAGCGAGGAAGTGGCAGAGTCGACGTGCAGAGAATAGATTTGGTTAATCATGCGAGCCACTTGGCAAATGGTGTCGTCATTCATCTCGGCACTCAGGCTAGAAACTTCAGGATCTCTCCCCTATTGCCTCCCCTGAGGGGCTGCTCAGACCTCTCCTCTCTCCCCTCCATTCCCACAACCTTTGCCTTGGCCCAGGTCCACAGAGGCTTTCTTGTTTTGTTTTGTTTCTTATTGAGGTGAAATTCACATAATATAAAATCAGTCATTTGTAAGCGTATTGTTCACTGGCATTCGGGACACTCAGTGTTGTGCAAGCACCCGCTCTGTCTAGCTCCAAAAACACTTTTACCATCCCTAAAGGAAAGCCAGGGGCCGCTAAGTAGTGTCTCCCCAGTCTCCCTCCATCCAACCCCTGCAAATCACTCACGTACCTTTTGGGCTCTATGGATTTGCCTGTTCTGGATGGTTCCTATAAATGGCACCATACATTCTGTGACCTAACATTTGGGGAGTTCACCCCTTCTGGGGCATGAATCAGTGCTTCTTTCCTTTTGACAGCCAAACAATAATCCATGGTGAAGACAGACCACATTTTGTTTACCCATTCACCTGTTGATGGATACCTGGGTTGTTTTCACTTTCTGGCTATTGTGGATAGAGCTGCAATGAACACTCGCGTACAAGTATTTTTTTTTTTTTTTTGAATACCTGCTTTCAATTCTTTGGAAACACATACCTAGGAGTACAACTGCTTCTCTGGAGTGCGCACTGAGGAGCTGGACTGCTGGGTCGTGTGGTAATTTTATGTTAAATGTTCGGTGAACCCCTCATGTGCTTCTGCTTGGACTCATGTGACAGGATGCTGTCCCCACCTGAAGCCTCCCCCTCCTCTAATCCCTCCTGCTCACTGGCAGCAGAAGTCTGCTGACGGCACTCCGCTGCCTACACACTTTCGACAGCTCCCCATACTGTAAAAGGACAACCGGCAACTCCTTGGGGCTTTGGACGGCCCACGGGGGCTGGTCCCACCACGCTGGCCTCAACCTACCCCCGGCGTAGTCCCCATTTTCCTTCGACTTCCCCACCCTCCCTTCCCCGCCTCCCCTCTGCCACCACCAGAGTCTCCAGTCCCAGAGCGGTCGCTCCCTTTCAGGAGCACGTCCCTCACAGAGCAGCTGGCTGAAGAACCGTCCCGCGTATCAGCGCGCTGCCTCTTCTGGGGAGCCGCTCCACCGCCATCTCTTCCGGGCCAGCTTCGACGACGCTGCCTTCCTTCCCCAGCTGGAGACCATCCTTGCTTTATCTACTCCCCACTAGCCATTTCATCTGGGCCATCATCAGAACATTTGCCCCCAAAGGCCTTTCATCCAAACAAACTTGTGTAATGAGTCTCATCTCCCACACAGCATGTCAGTTCTGTGAGAACCCAAATCATATTTTTGTCTACACTGCCCGTCATAATGCTTTGACCAGGACTGGCACTTGAGCATGTGAGGAAGAACCAAATGAAGGAATGATGGACTGAAGCTGAATGAGGGAATGGATGGACACGGCATATCAGATGGAGGCATCCCCTCTGCCTTCTCAATCAGCTTCATCCATTAGGCCCACTTGGGGCTCTAGCCAAACACGTACTAATGGCTTGATCATAGAGATTAGTGTCAAGAGGTGAAACCCAGAAGGAAATCAGACTTGACTGGCTGTGTGACTGTGGGCAACTTTCTTAGCCTTTCTATGCCTCAGCGTCCTCATTTGCAAATTGTGAATACGCTGGCTTTGCTTTGAGTATTAAAATGAACTCCTATTTATGAAGCTCTTAGAACGGTTCCCGGCACACGGTCACCATTTTAGAAGAGTTTGTTAAATAAAATTAAGTGAAAGAAATGAACCAACTGCTTATGCTCTAAATGACAAAACTGTGATTAAGACAGGCAGGCAGAGGGAATACAAGGTTCTTTGAACTGCAAAGTAAAGCTATTTAATCAGGCCCACTAACCAAACTATCCATGTGAATTCAAATACTATGTATCTGTAATTGATTTACCACATGTTATTCTTCTACTTTATTAGTTTGAAGGTCTGAGGCCATCACAGAGAAGCACTTTTGGTCTAATCCTGATATGCCACCTCACCCAAGGTTGTCATGGGTAAGATAACTGAAAACTCTTTGCTGATTAGACTTCCCTGGGCAAATGGAACTGATTACAGAGAAATCAGAGCCATATCTGGCTATGGTTCACTTTAAGACTAATTGTGAAGCTATGTATAACAACAAACAAAATTGAGCATATTGCTCAATCAATGAGAACAAAGTACCCAAGTATATTTCCAAATGATGTGTTTACTTCTCATTCTAGTCTATTCATTTCAGTCCCTTTAACAGATTTTAAAGGTTTAGCGAATGTGTTCTTCTAAGAACCACTGCTTATATTCGGTGACCCTATCCGCTACCACTATTTTCATTAACAAGCTCCTCTTAGATCTGTCCCCTAGAAATATGCCTCGTCTGAATAAACTCCAATTATCCAGTTGTTTCCTGTACTTCCCATTACAGAGCCTCCCCATGACATCTGGTCTATTCCTATATTTGAGTGCTGATGAATCATAGAGGTATACACATATATTCACCTTCATTTGCAAATTTTAATGATGCAAACAAACACAAAGCAAACTAAAATGTTCTACAGGGTGCATGCATTCCTTTGTCCACAGTGCAGAAACCCCGCCCACTGGGATATGTGTGGTTTGGCTTGCTGGTGATATCAGAGGGTCCTCCATCTGATATCTAGTGGACTGAATACATAAAGGAGCCTCTCTTCCAACATTAACTGCCCAGAGCAATCTATACTTTCGATGTCATCCCGATCAAAATTCCACTGGTTTTTTCCAAAGGGCTGGAACAAACAATCCTAAAATTTGTATGGAACCAGAAAAGACCCCAAATTGCTAAGGAAATACTGAAAAAGAAAAACAAAGCTGGGGGCATCATATTGCCTGATTTCAAGCTTTACTACAAAGCTGTGATCACCAAGACAGCATGGTACTGGCACAAAAACAGACACATAGACCAGTGGAACAAAATAGAGAGCCCAGATATGGACCCGCAACTCTATGGTCAAATAATCTTCGACAAAACAGGAAAAAAATATCCAGTGGAAAAAAGACAGTCTCTTCAATAAATGGTGCTGGGAAAATTGGACAGCTATATGTAGGAGAATGAAACTTGACCATTCTCTTACACCATACATGAAGATAAACTCAAAATGGATAAAAGACCTCAACGGAGGCAGGACTCCATCAAAACCCTAGAGGAGAACATAGGCAGTAACCTCTTCGGCATCAGCCACAGCAACTTCTTTCAGGACAAGTCTCCAAAGGCAAAGGAAACAAAAGCGAAGTTGAACTTTTGGGACTTCATCAAGATAAAAAGCTTCTGCAGAGCGAAGGAAACACTCAACAAAACAAACAGGCAACCCACAGAATGGGAGAAGATATTCTCAAATGACACTACAGACGAAGGTCTGATATCTAAGATCTATAAAGAACTCCTCAAACTCAACACTCACAAAACCGATAATCACATCAAAAAATGGGCAGAAGACATGAACAGACACTTCTCCAAAGAAGACATACAAATGAATAACAGGCACATGAAAAAATGTTCATCATCTTTAGCCATCAGAGAGATCCAAACCAAAACCACACTGAGATACCACCTTAGATCAATTAGAATGGCCAAAATCAACAGAACAGCAAACAACAAATGTTGGAGAGGGTGTGGAGAAAGGGGAACCCTCTTATACTGTTGGTGGGATTGCAAGTTGGTGCAACCACTCTGGAAAACAGTGTGGAGATGCCTCAAGAAATTAAAAATAGAGCTACTCTATAACCCTGCCATCGCACTACTGGGTATTTACCCCAAAGAAGCAGGTGCAGCACAAAGAAGGGCCACATGTACCCCAATGTTCATAGCAGCAATGGCCACAATCGCCAAACTGTGGAAAGAACCAAGATGCCCTTCCACAGATGAATGGATAAAGAAGATATGGTCCATATATACAATGAAATATTATGCCTCCATCAGAAAGGATGAATATCCAACTTTTGTATCAACATGGATGAGACTGGAAGAGATTATGTGGAGTGAAATAAGTCAAGCGGAGAGAGTCAATTACCTTATGGTCTCACTTACGTGTGGAGCATAAGGAAAAACATGGAGGGCATTGTGAGAAGAAAAGAAAGGGTGAATGGGGGGAATCAGAGGGGGCCACTAACCATGAGAGACTGTGGACTCTGAGAAACAAACTGAGGGTTTTGGAGGGGAGGGAGTGGGGAGTTGGGTGAGCCTGGTGGTGGGTATTGAGGAGGACACATATTGCATGGAGCACTGGGTGTGGTGCATGAACAATTAATCTTGTAACACTGAAAAAATAAAATAAACATATTTGGGGGAAAAAAGGACCCAGAGTCTGACCCAATTTCAACAATTTTGAGAAAATGCATTTTTTAAATTAAACTTTTTATTTTGAGGTAATTGTAGATTCCTATTCGGCTGTAAGAAATAATACAGAGCACTCTCCTGTACCCATTACCCAGCTGCCCCCAGGGAGACTTTCTTGTGTAACTGTAGTACAATGTCACAGCCAGGAAATTGACATTGATACCATCCAACAACTTTACTGGGATTTCACCAATCTTGCAAGCACTCATTTGTGTGTGTGAATGTGTGAGTATCTAATACTATGCAATTCTATCACATGTGTAGATTTATGGGTGTATCACAACAGTCAAGACATAGAACATTCCATTGTCACAAGGATCCCTCATGCTACCCCTTTATAGCTACTCTCACCTCCCTCTCAACCTAACACCTTCTTAAATCTGGCAACCACTAATCTGTTTCCCATTTCATAATTTTGTCATTTCAAGAATGTTATATAAACGGAATCATACGGCCTGTAGCCTTTTTTGACCAGCTTTATTCACTCAGCATAATGTCCTTGAGATCCATCCAAGTTGTTGAGTATATCAATAGCTCATTCCTTTTTATGATCAAACTGTGTTCTGTGGTATGACCACACTGTGGTTTGTTTCGCCAGAAATGCATTTTTGATTCAATGCAATTTTACTACCTGCACCCATGCTACACAATGTAATATGACTTTATGGGGAATTACATAAACCATCTTGTTTTTTTATTATAATGCCACCACAGTGAAGTGAAAATGCAGTCAATTTTCTGCATATTTTAAATTAAAGCTTGCACAGGTGTTTCAGTCAGCTAAATATTTTAGCTGGGACTATTTTAGCTCTGAGTTATCCAAATGATTATCTCAAAAAATATGTCATTTAATTTAGCTTGCAGAGAATGCCTCTGTGTAAAGTAAGTGGTAGTAATTTCAAGTAACTAATGACCGTAATTATTGGGATTTAGTCTCCTGGCCATTTTCTTCTTTGGAATTTACAGGGAGCTTATGAAAGTTCAATCACCGTATTTTTGGCAAAGGACCCTCATGCTTTGTCTGCATTTTACTGCTTCCTTTGCACCTGGGAGCAGCTATTTTAGGACTGTCTAGACAATCACTCCAGCTTTAAAGGTCTTTTCCTTTCTTTTCAAATAATCTGAGCATGGAAGGTAATAAATAGATGATGTTGGCATTCTCCCATCCAAGATGCTATTCAAATAGAGTTGGGAACAAAAATGCCTTGGCTCTGGCTCACAAAATTGAGAGGCCTTAGTATCTGGTTCCAGGCTTCTACCAACTGATCCAACTTTAAACCAACAAGAAGGTCTCCCTCCATCCATACCTCTTCACTTACAATATCAGGGTCATACTTTTGGTTGAACTGCATGAACTGGTTAACAGTTGACAATTTTGGACCTATAAAAATGGCAGTTTCAAGTGACCCAACTCAAGAGATTTGGGAAGGAGTCTGAGGGGTGGTCTGGCTCCATTTCCCTTCTCTAGATCCCAGGCAACACTCACACAGACCATAGAGATGGCCCAGAAAGCAGAGCCTCTACAGGTCACTCTTGCCACTGCAGGGGAATAATGGAACCAGGTACTGGGTCCAATGTCACGGGCATTCTCCACATGCTTGTTCTAGGCAATTTCCCTGAGCCCGTAAGTAAGATCCCAGGGAGACACGCACAGAGTAAGTCTACTTTCCTTAAGTCTTTTCTTTCAATAGGTGACAGACATCTTTCAAGCTTTCCACGAGACTCCTAGAGCCCACTGCCCTTATGCTCCTTAATGGGTCCTGAGAATGCTTCCTGATCTCTGGCCCTCTGGGTAATATTCCTACTGGTACTTTCTACTGATAATTATAGTATTTCTATTTGGAGGGGAAAAAATACACCAGGATGGAATATATTTGATCTACATCTACATATGCATATATATATATATATATGTATGTATATATATATATATATATATGAATGATACCTAACAATAATTGGTGAATTTTATTTTCTTCCTTATGTTTTACTATTAGTGTGTTTATTTTTCAATAAAATAAGATACACATATTATTTTTCTACTAACACAATACTATTTCTACCATCACTTTTATTTTTTTTAAAACATTTTAGTTATTTGTTTGACAGAGAGGAGAGAGATGACAAGTAGGCAGAGACGCAGGCAGAGAGAGAGGGGGAAGCAGGCTCCCTGCTGAGCAGAGAGCCCGATGTGGGGCTCGATCCCAAGACCCTGAGATCATGACCTGAGCCGAAGGCAGAGGCCTTAAACCACTGAGCCACCTAGGCACCCCTCTACCATCACTTTTAAGCACTTTCTCTACTCTTACTCTGTTTATCCCCTTTTTATTCACTGTTGATATGTGTACCCAAATTAGCTTGGATGTCTGAGATCAAAAGCATTTCTCCTGACTACCAACTGGAGCATCAGAAGCAAGAGCAGCTCGAGAAGGTTGAGCCAATGGTCCAGGAACTTCAATTCAATGCCACTCGTGATGGAGAACTCTGCCTGTGCCAGACACTGGGCTAAAATGAAGTGGTGGGGGGATATAAAGTGGATGGACACTCTGTGTCTACTTAAGCAGATCACAAATCTGTAGAGGAATGAAATGATAACACCAAATGGAGCACAGAACTGAGTCAGAAAATGTGAATTTCAAATCTAGGGGCCTCAGCTTATTAGCAGTGTGATTAGGGTAAGTTGCTTGACCTCCCCTAATTCCTCCCTTGACAGTCAATTAATAATAATAATCCTGATCTTACTCTTGCTTGTGCTTGCTATTTAACGTTACTTATATCACATGTAAAGTACGTGATATAAGAATTTTATATCACATGTAAAGTACGATTGAAAACACCCTACAAATGCAAGCCATTACTTGAGTATTCAGTGTGATGACTTTCCTCCTTTACGATGGGCAACTCAGGCCAAAAGAAGTTGCTTTTTTTTTTTTTAATATTTTATTTATTTATTTGACAGAGAGAGATTATAAGTAGGCAGAGAGGCAGGCAGGCAGAGAGAGAGGGGGAAGCAGGCTCCCTGCTGAGCAGAGCCTGATGTGGGGCTCGATCCCAGGACCCTGAGATCATGACCTGAGCAGCAGGCAGAGGCTTTAACCCACTGAGCCACCCAGGTGCCTCCCAAAAGAAGTTGCTTAACCTCACCACTGCCACAAGACTCTTTCCTGCAGGACCATGAGGAAACCCCAAGCTGCAGGCAAATTTCTTGAGATTCATCAGCAAGTTTTTATTTTCTAATTGTCCATGTCTTCTCACTTTACAAGTTTTCACTTCCCAGTTACTCTTTAACACAATTCAGTCTGTTTTCTGCTTCCACTATTCAGATAAAACTGGTTTGGTGAAGATTGTCTATGATACCATGTTGTAAATTTTGGGGTGGGGGGCACTATTCTGCCTTCGTTCCACCAGATTCCACAGCTGGCCACTCACCCAGTCATCTTGCATCTGTTTCCTCCCCTAGTTTTTGCTAAAGACATCACTTTCCTCACTTCTGCCTTCACTAGCCCTTGCTTTTGCTCCTTTGCTGCTGCTCTTCCTTTTTTCAAGCTTTAAATGATGGCACACCTCATGGCTCTGTTGTAGGCTAGTATCTCTTCAGTCAAACCTTCTCAAGAGGTGCTCAGGATCTATGGACCTCTTGAATCAAACTCACTAGAAATAAGCTCCATCAGGGAAGGAAACCTTTGACATTAATTGCTGAATTCCGAGAACCTGAAAGCATTCCATTTCTTGGTGTTCAAGAAGTATTTGTTGAAGAAATGAATTGCCTGAAGTGCTTGTGAAAATCTGGGATACATCCCTGGACTTCTAAGTTGGAATCACAGTCAATCTGACATCTGAGAACCAAAATCTCTGGTCTTCTGTCACATGACCTTTCATCCATGCTCTTTCTTTGACCCAATACCCTCCCCTCTTCCTCATCCTCCATGCTGGGGGATGTCTTTCCTGAACCCCAATACTACCCAAAGTAAGTCAGATCTCTCTATTGGGCCCCCTCACAGGATCCTCTCCTTTGGGGAATTTATTGTCACTTTAATTTTATACACATGTGTGCAACTATTTAATGAAGTCCTTTCTCCTGCCAGCCTGGCTCAGATCATGTAGGCTTCTCTTTATCATCATATTCCCATTTCTTCATCTAAGCCTTATTCATAGTAAGCCCTCAAGAAATATCGGTGACTAAATTAATATGTATGATATGGATTAATATTATATTAATATATCAAAAGTGTATTAATAATACATATACGAAATATATTTAAATGTTATATTAATGATATAATAAATAATAATTAAATGATGGCATAAATTTCTCTCTGCAGCTCCAAGCTCTCCTCTGAATTTTAAAGGCATAGATCCATTTAGAGGCTTCAGGTCTCCACGTGGATATCTAGTGGGTTTCTTTCCTTAAAACTGTCCAGAGACCAAACTTAATTCCCCCCACCCCACAATCTTGTTTCTCTCTCAGTATCTCCTTCATGTGGGTAAGTAGCATCACTGATCCGGCTGCTCAAGCAAGAAGTTGGGAGTTGCATTTGGTTCCTTCTTTTCCTTCATCAGCCTCCTATCCCATAGCCGATTAAACACCTAGTCTTGTTTTCTTCTACCATTAAAATGCATTGCAAATTCATCCCTTCTCTAACTCCATGACTACTACGCAAGCCCCGTCGCCCCTCAACAGTCAAGTGGATGGTTGTCGTGGCCCAATGACCACCGTGCATCCATTCTTGCTCTCTGATAATTCATGTTCTATACAGACCTCAAAACATCAATCAAATCATCCCCAAAAAGAAGATGCATCCCAATCCAGTGGCTTCTGGCTGTAATGGAATAAAGTACATACCCTTTGGCTAGGCTGTGCCTATCTGTCCCACAGTCCCTCATGTTCCCTTCTCTTACAAGACCCTGCTTTGCACATGCTGTTCCTTCTGCCTGGAATGACTGCCCCGTGTGCCTTCACCCCCTGCCCATTGCACAAAGCTGGCTCCTTCTCTTTTTGGTCCTCAGATTAAATGCCACCTTCTCAGAGCAACATTCTCTAGCACTCTACCTAAAATTAGCATCCATCTTCTGATATCTGTTATCACAGAAATCTATTTTCTACACAGCATCTACCACAACTTGGAATTACTGATGTGCCATTGTTCATTGTCTTGTTTCTGCACTGAAAAGCTCCACGTCAGTCTTGTTGGCCATTTAATCCCCAACACCTTAAAGCCCAGAACATAGTTCCATAGTTCTCACAATAAGTTGCATGAATGAACAAAGAAGAGAAGAACAGTCAAAATAGAATGACTTCAACAGATTCGTGGTTGCCAGGACCTGGGGTGCAGGCAGGGGTTGACAATAAAGAGGCAGCACGAAGGAATTTGCAGGGGGCTGGGGGAGTATGACAGAACTCTTCTACATCCTGATTGTGGTGGTGGTTTTGCAACATCATGCATTTATCACAACTCATAGAACTGCACCCCCACAAGATGAATTTTACTGTATATAAATTGAAAAACAACTGAATAAAATTATGGTGTTTCCAAAACCCAAGTCAACTCAGAGCAAATCAAAGAATCCAAGCTTCACAGGCTCAAGGCTCTTTTGGGAAGGCGGGGGGGTGGTCAATTAACTCCCCGTGTTCGTGGTCAAGTACTGACTCAAACCATACTTCCTCATTTCTCATTTATCAGTTTAAAGAAAGGAAACCGGAAACAAACTCAAGATGTGAGGATAAACAATGCAAGAAAAGACAGTGGTTAAAATAATATTTAAAATAATCATGTGATAAAATGTCAGCATTTGAGACACTTGGGTCTGTTTGTATTGGCTCACCCCACGGGTGCAGTGGCTGTGGGCTGATTTCATAATGGTGCCTCCCACATACACACCCACGGCTGACCTCTGCTTTGTGCAGCAGATAATGACTAAACTCACATATTATCCTGGCAAAATCTACCCCTTCCCTGGAGGGCTGTTACACACGGAGAATTATAGTTTCACAGCTGAACAATGTTTCTTTCTCAAAATATTATCACGATTAACTTTCATTAGAACAAAGTTATATGGGCTGAAAAACTGCTGTCTTTTGCCAAATTATTACTCATCATGGTATAGCCACCCAACATATGCCACTGCGAAACTCCATTCTATCGGGAGAAAGCAGGATTCACAGATATTAATAGATTCTTTAGACATGAGTTGCATTCTCTAAAGTAAGCCCATGGCATATGAATTTCATCCTGTGACCTTTCCCCCCAGCCCCCGCTATTAACTTTTATCCATTAGAACATGTTGATGGATATACCATTTCAAAATGAAATATTTGGATATCTGACTCTGATTTGGGGAAAGGGAAATGGTGAGCTAATTTCCTCTTTTATCGAGCTGAATCACTGAGCTTGCTCTGTTGCTATGCACGCATGAGTCGATGTCATAGCAACCTCCCAATTTGCTCTTAAACACACAACCGCAGAATGATGCTAATAGGTATGGGTTTTTTTTTTTTTTTCAATCCTTAGGTTTTATTTTCTCTTAGCAGTTTTAATTTGATACTAAATTTTATAGTACAGGGTTATTTAGTTATCCTTTGGGAGTCTTATCACTGCTGACCGCCATAGATATCATCAAGACCGGCACAAGAGAAGTGTTTACTTCTTGGATAATTCACCTGTGGTTGCCCTTTATTCTTCTTAATCCTTTGCTCACCATTAAAAGTTTGCACTTTGGATAGTACAGCCTGGATCCACTTTAGGATTTTCTTTATGAGGATCCTAAATTTAAATGGGACTGAAATATATTCTTTGAAATTCATGAAATAGAAGACTGCACAGACTTCTCATATACCTATTTAAGTAAATTCAATGAACGTGTAATTATCACCTGGTATGTACTAGGAAGTGTGCCAGGCTCTAGAAAGAAGTAACAAAATCTTCACTATCAAAGGATTAGGAAACATCTAAGAGGCAGAGATAAGGGGATATTCTAGTTTCTTTGAGCTCTTCCTATAGAAAATAAGGTACGGGTACCCTTGAATTCTGCAACTTTGGGGTTTAGATTTTTCACCTACAAAATATGCTGTAACATCTACCTCCAGGCTAGTGTAGGACAATCACAGAGCACAGTATCTCAATCACTGCTGTCTGTAAAGTGTCACTGGCCGATGGACTGAAAGAATAACCGACTTGTTCCTGAAACCCCCAAAATAGGTTTCCAATTCCCTACTTCAAAATTATTTGGCTGCCTGGGCTGATGTTCTAATTAGTTCAGGAACTATGTGTGTTATCTTAAACATAGGGGATACATTTTGCTGAAATTTTAGGTATCTATCCACCCCTCCACAATCCTATGTTAATGTACCCAAAGTGAGGAAAAAATCTGGCTCCAGTCATTTTTCATCTGAGCATCTACTTCTAATTTGAAGAACGTGTATCAGGTACCATAGGAAACATCAACTCTCTTACAGACTGGATGCATTTTTAAATGTCTCAACAAATCAGCATCTTTCCATTTCTGATCAGGTGGAGAGTTGTGTCTTCTTAACACTACACATATCCTTTCCAGAAAACCCACCGTAGCTGGCTCCTGTTGCTCTCAGAGGTGGGAGCAAAAGCCTCCATTCCATAGGTCTGTCTTGATCATAATTCTAGAGCTAGAAGGCCCTTGTTGTTCTTAATGAATCATATTTCTAAGTCATTTGTACATTGCGAAGAAGTAAGTTTGGCATTTTTAGAAGTATTAACTTGTGACTTCAACAGATAGCCCCACGGTTAATATTCCTTTGAAAAGCTACTACAGAAACATATTTCACATCAGTAAGCCACAAAGAGTGGTCCCCAGAGCCAGATGCTTCAGCCTCAAATGAGAACTTCTTAGAAATCCAAGTGCTTGCCCCCTACCCCAGACCTACAGAATCAGACACTCTGGGCTGGGGTCCAGTGGTCTGTGTTTCCACACACCCTCTAGGGAGCTTCAGCGCATGCTCAAGTTAGAGAACCACAACTTTATATAATGCATGTTTCTTATTTAGGATCAGACATATGTACACTGAAGTTGAGAAATAGCTCCTTTCTTCTTTTTGATGCTATGAGGTTTTGGGGGGGGTTTCGTTTGTTTGTTTGTTTTTGTCTGTTTGCTTGTTTTGTGTTACTTTTGGTATTCTCACAAAAGTGTGATTTCTGGGGCGCCTGGGTGGCTCAGTCATTAGGCGTCTGCCTTCAGCTCAGGTCATGATCCCAGGACCCTGGGATCATGACCTGAACTGAAGACAGACACTTAATGACAGAAGATAGGCACCCCAGAATTACCTACTTAAAATATAAGCTATTAGCAACAATAATAAGCCGATGACTAATTTGAATCACCTAGCAGCTTGGGTCTGAAGAAAGATTAATGGCTTAGAGTCAGAGAGACTTTAGTTCAGCATTGTAAGGGTTAAGTGGGGGTTTCTCAAACTCAGTGCTATTGGCATGTGGGGCCAGATAATTCTCTGTTGGAGGGAGGTTTCAGGATGCTTTAGCAGCATCCCAGGTCTCTATCCACTAGGTGCCAGGAGCAATGCTCCGCCCCCACCCCGCGCCAAGCTGTGGCAATAATAAAATGTCTCATTTCTACTGGTCCACCGGGAATTCTTAACTTTGGCTGCACAGTGGAATCCATTAAAAATGGTGATGCCCACGGTCCATCCCAGCCTGGTTGTAGCAGATTTCTTCATAGGCTCAGGAATCCATAGGTACTTTCTCAAAGCTCGCCAAATGTTGCTGAGGTGCTGCCAAGACCTACAAACACTGTACTGACATCCCTGTGCCTTAATTTCTTTACCTGGGAGATGGGTGTGATGCTATCTATTCTAGCTATCACATAGAATGTTCCAAGGATCGAATGAGAGAACATTTGTAAAAGCATGTGTTCCACCAAACACAATGCTTAGGGGAGCAGAGAAATAATGCATTTGAAAAAGTTGCTGTGCAAATGAAAAGGTGTACCCAGCCCTCTATAATGAACTAGGATGATTTATGTTTACTGTCTTTGGACGCACACCTCATTTACAATAGGCAAGCGATGTGGGGGAATTTGCAAAGTCTTTCTTAGGAGTAAACTGGTAGTGTTATTTAGTCCTAGATGGACAGAAAACCGTATCAGATCAGATCAAACTGTCACACTCCTCACCAACAATAATGTGCATATCTAAAAGCAAATCCCTAATCTTTCTACCCTCTTGCCTCTCAGGAACTCATTTGAATAAGTAGAAGAGGATTCAAATTCATCTGAAGATAAATTACCACTTTAAAAATTGTTAGAATGTAGAAAAATCATATACATTAGAAGTCTGGTATAGGCTTCAACTGTGTCCATATGTATGATTTCTTTAGAAAAAACAAAAGATCATGGGGCGCCTGGGTGGCTCAGTCAGTTAAGTGTCTGACTCTTGATTTTGGCTCAGGTCATGATCACAGGGTCATGAGATCGAGCCCTGAGTCAGGCTCCATGCTCACTGCTGCTTGAGATTCTCTCTCCCTCTCCCTTTGCCCCTCCCCCTGCTCATGTTTTCTCTCTAAATAAATAAATAAATCCTTAAAATAAATAATAAAAATAAAAGATCAAAGTATCTGAAGCAAACAATACCAAATATTTTTTTTTAGATTTTATTTACTTATTTGACAGAGAGATCACAAGTAGGCAGAGAGACGGGGGAAGCAGGCTCCCGGCTGAGCAGAGAGCCCGATGCGGGGCTCAATCCCAGTACCCTGAGATCACGACCTGAGCTGAAGGCAGAGGCTTTAACCTACTGAGCCACCCAGGTGCCCAAACAATACCAAATATTAATGGTTATTAAATCTGAACAACAGATACATAGGTTTTATTTTGTTATACTTTTCTATATGTTTGAAATATTTGATTAAAACTAAAAGAACATGTTAAAATCAGTTTGAACAAAGCACCAGACAATATTCTGAAGGCACAGTAAAGAAGACATGTTTTAGTTGGTGTCAGATGACCAAGGAGACCCCCATAGGGATGGAGAGGCCAGCCGGCTCTGTTTACACTGCCGGCATATGTAGGTAGCAGACATCAGGCCTTTGACGTTCAAGATCAGTGTTGAACTTGCCCTGCATGTAAGGAGTTTTTGTCACATGTTCTATCAGCTTTTAAACTAAGCAACCTATTATGAAATATCTACTTCTCCCCTCCTGTACTACCCTCTATTTCTAGAAACCAATACGGTGGCAATTGTGACATTTTACACAAAAAGTAGTAAGAGGATAGCCCTTTAGGTGCATCTTCTAAAAGAACTAATTTTGGGGGCACCTGGGTGGCTCAGTCGGTTAAGCATCTGACTCTTGATCTCAGCTCAGGTCTTGATCCCAGGGTCGTGATTTCAGGCCCCACACTGGGCTCTGTGCTGGGCATGGAGCATACTTTAAAAATTAATTAATTAAAAGAACCAATTTGCTGGAAGCACTACACTCATGTGTGGGCTGTGATCAGATAAGTAAGCAGAACAGTGTTTCTCCTGGAGTAGTAGTTGGCAAACTATAACCCGCGGGCCGAATCCAGTCTGCTGTCTGTTTCTGTAAATACAGTAGTAATTTTACACGGTTAGCTCTGTTCCTGTACATATTATCTCTGGATGCTTTCAGCCACAACATCAGAGTTGAGTAGTTACAACCAAACCCGGCCAAAAGCCTAAAATATTTACCATCTGGCCCTTTATAAAAAAACTTTCTGAACTCCTATCCTAGAGTACTAACATATAAAATTGTCCCATAGAAACTTAATAATAAGAGATTAGACAAAATGAAAAATTTTAATGACTTTTTGTACTCTTGTCATGTGATAATACACATTTCTTCTCTACTTCCTTTTAATACTAATAAACCAATTATAAAAGATTCAAATACTAATTACCACTTTTTCTCTTTTAAAAAACTGGTGTGGCCTACAAAGGAAACCTAACAGAGGATGTGTGTTGATGATTAATAATTTAACGTGTGGACAATCTCTCAAACTGGCCCTTTCCTAGAGTAAAACTATTTTAATTGTACAGTTATTTGGAGTTGTATAACTGCATTACATGTAAAATACTTATGAAAATTTATTGACCAAGAATTCTTCCCTTTTTAGTGGCTATCCCCTGTATTAAAGAAATACAGAGGTCATAGTTGTATGCTAGAGAGAAATAGAAAGATGATCTCCTTTCCAGCTCTTTAAAAATGGTTACCTTTATAAAGAGTAAAGTTGACATTTATGTTTCAACATAACAGGCCTGGCCTTTCTAGTGTTTGGGGAAATTTTAAGAAAAGGAGCTTTTGTAGCTACAAAAAAGTTGTATCATTCCCAGCAGCCTCATAAATTGAAAATGAGACCCTACTGATAGCCCTTCATTTCTCCTCAAAATGATCACAGAATAGGAAAATAGTAAGAAATAAAATAGAGTGCAGAGCTATGGTTGCCAAGGCAACCATAATCATATTTCCTTTGAACTTCAGTGGAGCATCCACTGTAGTTCAATCCCAGTTCATGTTTCCTTAGGAAGCTTAGATAAATTCAAAGTCCTTATTATCTACAGTGGAATCATTCTAATCAAGCAGGTGATGACAAGAGTATAGAACAGGAACTGAAATGCCCATGGCACTCCT
Source organism: Procyon lotor (assembly GCA_028646535.1). NCBI lineage: Eukaryota > Metazoa > Chordata > Mammalia > Carnivora > Procyonidae > Procyon > Procyon lotor. The sequence goes on along the minus strand of CM053612.1, from coordinate 96,719,706 downwards.
ATCATGGGGAAAAGATGAGAAAACAACACTTGCTACTTGCTAGCACACCCAATGGCCAAGAGAACATTTGCTTCCACTCCACTCCATTCAACAAGCATTTGCGGTACTAGCTGGCTACTTCCATGGATGGAAATGTGAGTCCCACCCCTAGATAAGGTAATAAGCCCAGATGAAAATGAGCTGCAATCCTCTCATAGATCCCCATGGCCCTAGAGAACTATGAGAACGTATAGAATGGCTGGTAAGCACACTCCACAGATTAGCATTTGTGAACCTTCTTCTTAAAAGAAAATATTTATAAACATCAGTTTGTCTTCATAGTGGAGAGTAGAAAATATTTCCATACAATTTTGAGGAAGCTATTACTACTCATTTGTATCTCATTTGACGCTGCCTTCAGGACTGAAGGGAAAGTTGTTTACTCCAGGAGATGGTCAATATCTTGGAGGTTGGGTAGCTGGAGCTTGCCTTGATGAGCCCTAAACAATCTTTGCTCATATTTTCCAACTTAGCCACTCATCAATTTGAAGGTCTGTAAAGATGGTTGGTGCTCGAAAGTCTGAATGCATTTTCCCATAGAAACAATGATATGCTTAGGGATTTGGGTTCTCAGGCCACCTGATGTGGTCTCATTTAACCCACAACAAACTTGAAATGCAGAGCGGGAAATATAAATAGAAATGGCAACACCATTCTCATTCATCTCAGACCCTGGTATAGAGAGGTGTTCTCCATCACGGTATAGGAGAAAGAGCACTGGGTTGAGGTCAGAGGTCCCTTTCTGTGCCTCTGGACCAGAGACCATCTCCCGTGAGTCCTGTGGAATCTCCTGGGTCCATGTCAATAGCCTGGCCCACCCACCATAGGATCCCAATCCAGAACTTGCTAGATAAATGAAATAATGAGCACAGTATGATTCTGGGCTAGTCACTTCACCATCTTTGAGATTTAGTCTCCTTCCCTGTAAATATAAATTAGATGCTTGAGAAGAGTAGACCAGCCACTATGCTTGTCTTGCTCTCTATTCATCTTCCCCTCAGATTGGTGGGCAATCCATCATTTTATTCCTGTTTTTTCTACAATAGGGATAACAATGGTTGCCAAAAGGGTGGGTGGAAAGACATATCACGAGGATGGAGACAGAGACCACTGGTGGGGATAGGAGAGTCATGGTTTTGGAAAGGAATTTCCTGAAAAGAGAGACATCTAGTAGCATTTTTCACTGAACCAATAAGGTGATAATAAACACTTCCCAAATTCACCCTCTCTGGGAAGCCCTTTTTGAGTAACCCCTACTTCACTTTTCTGGTGTCTTCTTTCCCTGATATTTTACCTTATCACTTCTCACTTACTCTATTTTCTGCCATTTAGTGTCTATCCCCAGGCTGTAGAACAGAAGTACCACCCAGGGCAGGGGTGTGCATCTGTTTCATTCATTGCTGTATCTCCAAAATCCAGAACGGTGTCTGCTCACAGTAGGCATTCACCACGTATTTACTGAATAAATGAATAATATCCCTATCGTAGAAAAAACAGGAATAAAATGGATTGCCCACCAATCTGAGGAGAAGATGAATAGAGAGCAAGACAAGCATAGTGGCTGGTATGCTCTTCTCAATGAATGAGAGAAAGGAACAGAGGAGCTAGACATTAAAGTATAGATTTTCCAAAAAAGAAAAGGAAGCATTAATTGAAGACAAATTTTGCAATCTTACTAAATCTAGGAGGAGAAGGACAATCATTTTTGTCAGAAAAATTACAGTAAGGAGACCCAATATCCCAGACTACTACACAGCAAATTCAGTAACCAGGGTGGTTGCTTAAATATGGATGTCTTGTTTATCTATAAACATGTATAAAGAAGGACGGCTGTTGGACTTTAGGCTATCCTGAGGCCCGGGAGCTAGCCCGATACAATGGAGACACAAGACCTTTAGCATCAGTAGGTGTGCCTTCAAATTCTTGCTCTGCCTCTTATTGCCTATTGACTTTGAGCAGTTAGAGCACCTTCCATGTTTCAGTTTTCTCCTTTCTAAAACTGGAAGATGGCCCACTGCCTTTCAAAGTTGTTGTGAAGGTGAAATGAATAGATGTAAGTAAACCTAGGAGACCAAGAACTTTCAACGGGTGATGACTTTCTCCCTATTGCTTCCTGTCACCCTCCCAGCTTCGCCCCCACTAGCAGCAGCCTTGCCCAAATTACTGAACCCCTTGGTCTCCACTTCCCACTCCTACAAGATGAATAATTGGGTTAGAATGATTCCAAATAGATCTGCCCCTCTGAAAATCCTGTGCACTCACTTTTATCTCCCCGAATATGTAATTACGGGGCTAGATGAAATAAAGAGATCTTGTAGAGTTAATCTAGACTTATCTGCAGAGGATTATTAAGTATTGTGAATTGTGTGTGTTGTAATTCTAGACTCAAAACCCTAAAATGTAATTTTTCCTTAACAGGTCTTCTGGAAGAAGAGTTACAGTCCATGTCTCAGCTATTCAAACTCCAGAGAGTTTTCCAGTGTTTGAGAGGGGCTTCAGTGTTTGAAGAGGCCCAATATTTTAAAGATGAATGTAATTTGGTGCTGAAATCTTCCTTTTGCATTTATGCCTATCCCAAAAGAGAATGCTAGAAAAGAGAAGTGTGGTTCAGAAATACCAAGAGACCTCCTAAGAATCCAGCAAGGTTTCATACACATTTCAGTTGATTTATGCTTTAAAATTGTTATTCATTTATAAGTTCCCACATTTATACTGCCCAAACAGGATGAATTTGACAACCTGTGAATAATGAAAAAAGGGAGAAAATCAAGTTACCAAACAAATTATTTTCCCTTTGGGTCATGTGCACCCCATAAGATACCTTGGATACAGCACTTATACCACAGAAAAATTTACTTAGGATTAGTGGAAAATAATGTACTGGTTGCCATCTAGTCTTTAAAAGTCCTTTTTAAGAATTAACCTATTCAAACTGTTTCCAGGGGAGAAAGTCTTAATTCTAATACCTTTACCCAAAGAAAAAATGATCTGAAACATTTCCAAACACACTAGTGAAAAAGAGCTCCCTTGAGTACAACCACAATTTTTAATTCCTTAAAGCATGTTTTGGTTTGAACAACATAGGTCATATTCAAATTACACACCTTTGGGTCATATTCTAATCGTACACACACATACGCACACACTCTGCACCAGCCACTTGTCCCATTTCCTTCTGTAACCAGAAAATGGGACATTTTACAGCAACCATGCACATCCTTCCATTTGCATAAAAATAATGGTTTTAACCCAAGAAAGAAGCACAAGAACATAATCAGGGCTGAAACTAGTCAAAATGAAGAAAAAATTTTAAGACAAAAATAAACCTTAAATTCTAATGTAACTTTGCCTGGATCAACAAGCTACCATGTTCAAATAAATATCTATATCACATAATTAAATACAGGTGACCTAGAAACACCAACTTACAAATATCCTGTACGTGGGAACAGCCAACCCAAGTGAGTCAGACCAGGACTAGGGTAGGCTCTCCCCAGGTCTGAAGGGGGGAGAAGGATTCCCCTTGGTCTCTTCCTGCTGGACACCAGTGTTGGCAGTTATTAGAGTAGAAGGGAGAAATGGGAAGCCATGGTTCTCATGCCACCACAGGATTCCCTTCCCACCATGCTCACCATGGAATCCATTTCCCATAAATGTTACAAAGAGCGCCCTGGTTCCCAGGCGGGTCCATCAGAAGTCCACTGGGCCCACAGTACAGCTGGAACTGTGCTATTAATACTAGGCTGACTTCCCACTTGGAAGCCAACTCCAGCCCTGACAGTGTTCATCAGCTCTGTTATGGTTAAATGGATTTGTGGGCGGTCCTGGGAGCCTGCCAGTTAGAACATCCTTTCTGTGGGAAAATTCCTGCCGAGGCCCAAACAACTCACTGACAAACATAGTTGTAGACCACACGTTGGGAGACCCTTAGGCATTGACAAATCAATCCTCACCTTTCCTTTCTGGAAGTGCCGGGGTGATCGCTAGAGTAAACCGTCGCACAGATAAACATACGGCGGGTATAACACTCAGCACTTGACCATGGTAACTAATGGGCATATTTTGCAGTCTCATTAATACAGTAACAGATCTCCCTCTCCCCTGACACACATACACATGTACACACTCATTAGGACACTTGAAACCCATCGCACGCATGCACACACTCCACCATGCAATGTTCCACGTAAGCACGTTTTCACCTACACAGAAGTGTCTGTCTTTTCTTCTGGAAAGAATGAACCACAATCCAGTCTTGAACTGAGTACTCTAGCTATTGTTTTCTTGCTCTAGGGATTGTACTTGTTCATCTACATTCTCAACTGGCTCCTCCCAGGGCCAAAAAGGCAAGTGTAGGACAACTAGCCGAAGCATGGAGATGCTCAGCCATGGGACAGAAACTGAAAGAGTTGTAATCAAGATTAGACCTGGGGCCTGAGTAACATCATGTTCAAATCAACTGAGAAACTCTCTATTATGTAACAGTCCTTTTGGATTAGTAAAACTTACACGTGCAAAGGATCCTGTTCTCATCAATGGCAAAGAGAGTTTGGAAAAGCTGATAAATTGCAAATCCAAATCGTTTCAACACACATACACAGAGCTAACAGCGCAACAGAGGAGATGTTGGATGATTTCATCAGTTGACTGTACTCTGCTAGGAGATGAAAACTATTCACTGCCTAAGAGCCTTAAAAATGCACACTCTTAACCTGTCCAAGGGAGATGATGGCGATGCTGAAGTAAGTACATTCAACATACCTTCAGTTTTTGCAGCCCAAGAAAGCCAAAGCTGTGTTATTTACTTAAAGGCAGCACAGGAACCACTGGAGACCACAGTGGTCCATGGAAGAGCAGAGGGTTTCCCAAATCTGATGTCTTCCTAAGTCACTTGACCAGTCTTTCATCAAAGGGCAAGGGCAGAGACAAGTACCAAGTTCAGTGTAGTGACCTGTCCTCCAGGGAAGGGACCAGAAGAGATTTCAGCACACCTGAACAATCTCCAGTACAGAGCCATTAATGACACTTCAGCTTTGCTGTTACATCTTTTTTTTTTTAAATTTTATAGTATTTTAATTGTATCTCAACTTATTTTATTTTTTTTTATTATGTTATGTTAGTCACCATACCATACATCATTAGTTTTTGATGTAGTGTTCCAAGATTCATTGTTTGCGTATAACACCCAGGGCTCCATGCAGTCCGTGCCCTCCTTAATACCCACCACCATCTCTCTTAATCATCCCCAAGGATAAAATATTCTCACATCCATGGGGAATCTGAAATGAAGTAAGAGCAGATTTGGGTTTATTCTTAAAATAAATGCCTGAGAATGATCTTTAGTTGGCATAGAATATATATAAAAATACAAATAAATATTTTATATTATGGATATATACTATGTTCATCTAGATTGATCTATATATAATGTGCATATGTGTATATATACATACTGCTTTTTCATACAACACGGCTGCTAACTGACCTTTAAAAATGCCTTCAAAGTATGCTCTTGAGTTCGAGCATACTTAGGACCACATCCATCTGTGGGTTGCTAATTAGAAATTACTGCCTCACTAACAGGTTTCCAAGCCGAAAGTAAGATGCCAGTATGTACATCTGCATCAGGTGTAAAAAATATTATCCTTTATGTTAAGGCAGAAGCATCAACACGAGTCCCTCCTCTGGAGCAGCCATAGCTCCTTGGACTGCGCAGTCTGATCGATACACAGAGGTAAGCCCCAGAAAGAAAGTGTTCCTTCATGGGCATTTGGAAAGAAGGCAAAAAACAAAACAAAACAAAACAAAAAAACAACAAAACTTCCCCATCCACATCATGTAGACCTATATGGTGCTGCAGAAGCAGAAAAAGGTATTAATTCCACATAGGGCTCTCTCCCCGGCAAAAGTATTTTAAAAGAAAAATAGCTTTTTTGAAAAAGTCCTTATTCCCAGTCACCCTGAGAACTAAACTTCTTCCTTTCAGGGAGTTTACCAGTCCTCACTAGTGTTTACAAGTCTCGGGCGCTGATACATTTGCTGGGGTGCAGTTGCCTGACCAGAAGCCATCTGTCTTGCTCGACAGGAAGGCTATACTATACTCAAAATGAAACAAAACAAAATAAAGCACCAGGGGGGAAAAAAAGTAAAACAACAAAGGATGGCAGACATGTTAATCTGGGCTAAATTGTCTCAAGGGCCACACGTATTTCTTGGTAGATCAAACCCGGCTTAGGATAAGGAGTTTGAATACGTGGCAAGTGGCCCAACTGAGTTTTTGCCAGGTCCCTCCTTGTTTCAGTTCCTTCTTCCCTAATTGCTCTGCTTCCTCTGAGCACTTTCTGGTCACTCTCCCTGACCCCATCATTGGAGAGGGTGTGTCTGTAAAGTGGGTGCAGTCATATTCTAGACGAGTCACTGCCTGGGATTTGTAATGAGCCAACAATCTTCTGTGACTGCATCAGGCAAACTTTCCACGCAAAGAGATGCTCAGAATACCTGAAAGGATAGAGAAGCTAACTTTTTGCTGTTGCCAAGCTAACAAGATTTTTGGTGCCCGATGGCTAATAAATGGTTATATGTATGGAAGAATTTAGTTTTTCATAAAACCTGATAGGGATACGGTAGGGCAGTAGTTAAAGGTCAACTATGGCTCTTCTTTAATGGTTTCCATTACAAGAGAACCTAATAGTTGTGAATGTCCCAACTAGTCGGGGTCCACGGTCAGTGTGCAACATCTATCCTACAAGCTCATTGTAATGATCAAACGAAACACAGACACACATTTTTTCACTAGCACCACCCCCACCATCATGATCACGATCACCATCACTATCACTATCACCACCGCCACTGCCATCACCATCGCTATTATCATTGACCTTCAATGTGAAATAAGGACTACTCGTTATAGAATTTTAGTTAGGAAGGGAATGTGATCTACGATAGAGTAAACTCAAAGGTAAACACAGACATCTACAGTTCTTTTATACAGAAGGATGTCCCAATAGCTGATGAGCCTCAATATTTTCACCTCAACAGACCATCTATCTCCACTTTTCTCACATTACCAAGAAGCCTGGAGGTTTACATAAATGACCAATTTTAGTGAAGTACCGGACAAACCTTTCTGGAGCATTTGTGGACCAGACAGTAAAATGTAGCAGAAATGGTTGTACATTCATGTGAACTTAAGAACTAATTAACCCGGGCACCAGGGTGGCTCGGCCAGTTAAGCGTCTGATTCTTGATTTCTGCTCAGGTCATGATCTCAGGGTTGTGAGACTGAACCCCAAGTTAGGCTCCGCGCTGAGTATGGAGCCTGCTTAAGATTCTTTCTCTTTCTCCCTCTGCCCCTCCCTGCCACCCCCACTCTCTCTCTCTCTGTCTAAATATATATATATATATATATGAAAGAACTAGTTAACAAAGAGGGCAAAACTACAATGGTACAATGGCAGACTTGGCCCCATCTTGCTGAACAACTTCATCAAAAACTGACATAAAAGTATAGATCCTGCTTATCAAATTTGCAGGTGGCACTAAGCTAGGAAAAATAGATAGTAAGAGAGAATTAGGGTTTTAAAATATGGTTTAAATTTACATATAATAATTTAATTGGATCCAAATGTTTAGAATGAGACTAAAACAAAAAGATTCAAAAAATTAGAAGTTTGCATTTAAATTATAAAAAAAATTAACCAGAGATAGAGAAGTGACTTGAAGAACAGGTAGAGCTCTGTGATTATCCACTAAGCTCAAAGGAAATCTGACAAAAGGGCTAAACCAGGTAAAGGAAACTTAGGCTGCATGAAAAGAACTTGAGAATCCAACTCAAGAAAAGTGATAATGTCCTGGGCTCCACCCAGACCACAATACTCCAGGAGCAGCAGGCTGTGGAGGGCCATGGCTTTGAAAGACATTGATGCATCCAGCAAGCCCTGAATAGGGCAGTGTGGCTGGGAGGGAAAGTTTATGGAAAGTCATTTAACAAAACTTTGAAGTCCATGAAAGGAGTTAAGGCTGTGTAGTCTGCCTGAGGTTGGGATAATAGAAATGCGGGATAACAGAAATGCTGACTGGCCAGCAGGTAAATTCAGTAGTAGATCTGGCCTATCTTTTAAGATAGATTTCAAATGACGGAACGGGAATTCCAGGGAGTAGGGCTGGCCTTTCCCAAGGAGATCCTTTCTAAAGAAAACATTTACCCAACCAGAAGCGACTTACGGGTAAGGGGACTCTTAACACTCAGAGGTTCGTGCAGATAACCTATTGGTTCACCCGTTCTCAACGTGGAGAAAAGGATTCCTGCTTTGGGGGAAAGGCCAAACATATGACCTTAGAGGTCCCACCACTGTGATTCAATTCTCCTACGGAACCTTTGATGACAGCTAGGAAGAAGATGCAGGGGTTCGTTAAGGAAGAAGGAAATGCTTAGAAACGGGAGACACGAAGTTTACTGATGGCTCTGGGTGGCTAAGGAATGTAGCAGGTGGCATAGTTTCCTTGTAAATAGATTCATGCTAAATAAATAATAAAGGCCTGAACCAAACTTCAGAAGTTCACTTAAGGCTGAGCCTATCCTGTAGACAATGTAGTGGAAGACAGTTTGCTAGCACCCAACACGCTATCCACGGCCCTTGGAGGGATGGGATGGTGCCTCACGCTTTTTCATGTTTGCCCAACAGCTTAGCCACGGGGCACGCAGTTGGTGCTCCCCAGCCCCTTGCTGCTCAGTTAACCTTCCACTTTCTCTCCAGGGGATTTGGTTAAAGAATGAGGAATGATTCACCCACAGTGGCAAGTCTAGTTAGGCCAAGGGGCTCTTTGCTTGACTGCTTTCACTAGGGTAAACGATCCTAACCTAATTGGAAGTAGTTGGACATCAGAGTGATAAAAACATGGTTTGGACTATTTTGCGGCAAAATATCATAGTAGTCTGTCAACACAGGGTTTTTTTCTTAAATTTTTTGATCACTGGTCATTTTTTTTCATAGTTTTTATTCATTTTTTAAATTTTTATTTTATCTTTTCAGTGTTCCAAGATTCATTGTTCACGTATCACACCCAGTGCTCCATGCAATACATGCCCTCCTCAATGCCCACCACCAGGCTCGCCCAACCCCTCACCACCTCCCCTCCAAAACCCTCAGTTTGTTGCTCAGAGTCCACAGTCTCTCATGGTTCATCTCCCCCTCCGTTTTCTCCCAATTCACTCTTCCTCTCCTTCTTTCCCAAGGTCATTATTTTTTTAACTTGTCTTTTCAAAAACATTATACTTTTCTTATGTCTAATGGGACACTAACAATTTTGTTAGACTGCACTTCAATATCATAGCATATATTGTATTTTAATATAATATAGGTCAAGCAGAGAGAGTCAATTATCTTATGGTCTCATGTGTGGAGCATAGGGAAAAACATGGAGGACACTGGGAGAAGGAAAGGAGGGTGAATGGGGGAAATCGGAGGGGGAGATGAACCATGAGAGACTGTGGACTCTGAGCAACAAACTGAGGGTTTTGGGGGGGTTTGGGTGAGCCTGGTGGTGGGTATTGAGGAGGGCACGTATTGCATGGAGCACTGGGTGTGGTGCATGAACAATGAATCTTGGAACACTGAAAAAATAAAAGTATTTGGGGAAAAAAATAAAAATATATATAATATGGGTACCTTTTAATAAGTAACAAAACTCTCTAGAAGATTTATATCCATCTAATCACTGTACAGTTAAATCACACCAAAGCAACTTGAGGATCTATCACGTCATTAAATAACACAAAACGTCCACATTGCCTTGACCCAGAAACGAGGAAAACAATGCTACAGAGTTAAAGCAAGGTTAGAACATTCTTGTAAGGCACACTTGCTGAAGGGAGTATATTTTCAAATATCTGCTTTACCTCTTTATTGCTCTTGGCTATGCACTTGGTCCTAACTGAGTCTGTGGCTCCCGTTAATTCATTTTCACCTTTTATTACTGGGGAATTTCAACACAGCCCTATGACCTGCCAGTAGATGACTCTTCGGGTCAATTGAGAATGCCACGGCTTTCGCTCCTGCAGTCTCTGAGCATTTCATTGTGGATTTTAATTACCATGGTGTTATGCTTATGAACCACCCCCAAACTGCGCTTAACTGGGAAGTCATTTCTTCTAGTTACCTTTTTAATTAATATCAAAATGACAGACACATACACAATGCGTCATTCTTTACAGACACTGGTTCATCATTGGACTTAATCACTTCCAGAGCAATGCAGATGGATGGAATCCAAGGGGATCTGATTCACAGGATTCCTGGCTTTTCTCCCATTCAGTTGGTGGGAAATTCTTTCTAAGTTAGGGGTGGAGTTGGAGAAATCTGTATCCTACACTCTCATGATTGGGCTCATGCCTTTATTGGTCTCCAAATCTGATATGTTTTTTTTGGTCAGTTGATCAGACTCCTAATTCTATCCATTGCATTCAAATAGCTGCACAATTTTTTTTTCTCCTTTCCTCCCCCAATGTCACAGCACTTTTCAAATATGAGGCCTCTCTAACTGGCTGCACAGAACTGTCTGTGATACACAGCGTCTCTCCTCTGTGCTAAGAAGTCACTTGCAGCCCAGGGATTATCTTGGGTATCCTATAAGTCATGAATAGCAGTGTGCTAGGAACACAGTGATTTTCTTAAGAAATCTCTGCTGTGTAGAAAGAGGAGGTAGGATTACCAACCAGGTCTGCTTTTGCTCAAACTTGTGTCTTAACTATCACTTTTAAAAAACTGAGATAAAATTCACATACCATAAAATTCACTATCTTAAAGTCTGCAGTCCAGAGGGTTTTAATATATTCAGAGAGCTGTGCAACCACCACCACAATCAATTTTTCAACATTTTCATCATTCCAAAAAGAAACCCCTACCCAATAACAGTCGTTCCCCACTCTGCTCTCCCCCAGTCCCTGCAGCCATGAATTTGCTTTCCATCCCTATGTATTGGCCTATTCTGGGTACTTCATATAAAAGCAATCATACAGTATGGGCCTCTTGCGTCTGCATTCTTTACTTAGCATAATGTTATCAAGGCTCGTCCATGTTGTAGCACTTACCATTGCTTTTTATAGCTGAAGAATATAGTATACCTATATCGCATTTGCTTATCTACTCATCAGTTGACAGACATTTTGATCGTTTCCACTTTTTGGCTACTACAAATAATACTGCCATAAACATTTCTGTGCATCTTTCTGTATGGATATAGGTTTTCATTTCTATTAGGAAGACATCTAGGGATGGAATTTCTAGGTTGTAGAACTCTATTCTTTTTTTTTTTTTTTTTTTTTTAGAACTCTATTCTTAACTATAGTTCGATTGTTTTCCTCAGGTGGTCACAAGTGGTCTCAATTCTGTAAAGTCTCCTATGCCTTGACTCTATCATAGAAAACTCTGTAATAGAAAACCCAGTTTGGGACACCTCATTCTAATATTCTATTTTATCATCATAAAGGCCATCATGTCTATGAACAGTTTAATGCAAAGGACCTACAGAAAGTCAAAATTAAATTTGAGGCATTTATCTTCTTAAAAATAAATACATGTTATTTAGAAGAATGCTATAGATAAAAGAATGGGTAAATTCTCCACTGATTAATAATACTTTCTTACAGTAGTATCTGCCACAGAATTTCCTTAAAAGAGCAAACACTTCCAGGACTCTGTATGATCCATCATTTCTTCCTTCTATGAGGGCCAAGTCTTTCGACAGTAACGGCATCCATCTACAGACAAATCTCGTAGGGTCACATCCCTCTTCCATGAGACAATTGACCCAACCTGAATTAGTGATGTCAGAAAAACCTCACTTTCTATATGCAACATTTTTTTTTTAACATCCAGGAACACTTAATTACTCAGAATAACAGAAGAATAAATGTCATTTGGTAATAAGAGGAACTTATTTATAATTAACAAATTACTTCTGAAAAGGGCTCCTAAAGGAAGATTAAATGTAATCAGTCTTGCCCGTAAGTCTTGTCAATATAACCTCCAAATCATATTTAAACCTATAATAAAAGACTAGTTCAATCAGTACCAAACTTCCTACCACCAGATTCGTGTATTCAAAATTCCTAATTGTCTTGACATAAGCATCATCAAACACTATAATTTTATACTGTATTGCTTCACACTTAGAAAAATATCCCTTCCTTTGTCTTCCGAGGAGATACTTCTCCATGGATCTTGCAGATTTCAGATTTGCCTTTTTTCTGCTGCCTTGCTCAGCATCAGCGAGTTCATTTTGTAAAATCCACTGGGACAGAAGGTGATTCACAACATATCCATCAGTCACATAAATAAAATTTGCCTTTGGATCTTACGCAAACATTGTCCACAAACACAAAATGTTTTTCCCACCTTTTCCATTGAGTAAGAAAAATCGATCTAGATACATACATATAATAACAAAGGCACTATTGCCCTCGGCTACTTCACTTTGAAGGTCCGCTTAAAACACGAAGAAAAAGATAAAACCATATAAAAGAAAGCTGAGTTACAGGATTTTCCAGCAGTATCATTCTTACTGGTTTTGCTTGAGATGGCTACCCAGTTCCACAAATTGTTAATGAGGCCCCCACCCTTGAAATCCACTCGCCACACCATATCCCCAAATGGAGCCACAGTATGGGAAGGGAAGTGAAACTTCTAGGGTCAGCACCGGGATGGTACTGACAAAGAAACCCATGTGCACGGTGCAGTGCAGACTGTTTTCCAAATGACCTCAATCTTTAAAAAGCCCACAAACACACAACTAGATTGGCTTCCTCCTACCGCTTGAAACAATCCCAGTTCACCCCACCCCCAACCCCACCGCCTCCCCACTCACGTGCGAGGCAAATACATGCATTTCAACATTTGGCTCAGGCACACACCATGAGCAAAGCAAGTTTCTCTTACATTACTACTCACGGCCAAGTGTATAACTCTGAAGTAGTCTGCTCTGCCTGCTGTTTTTCCATGTGAGCGTAACATCATGTATAGGTGTACAAGCCCCACCAGTGCAGAAGGAACTGCTAACCATTTGTATCTTAATAGGAGGGAATCCATGAAGCAAGAGATGTTTAAGAGTTGGGGTGCCATCTCCCAGATTTTTATGAATTTCCTTTGTAATATCAACGACAAATTGTCAACAAAACTCAGCTGGTAAAGGTAAGTTCAGCGAACTTGCTCTAAGACCACCTGAGCCGGAATTTCTCTTCTACCAATAATTAGCCATGTGATCTTGGTAAAGCTACTTAACTTGGTGAGCAGCCTCTGTTAGTTGCCCATCCAGCAGTCATTTCCCCTTCCCTCCTCCTTCCAGAGGTCTGACGTTTGTAAGCCATTCAACCCTCCCCCGCATGACGAAGGGTACATGACCTATCCCTGGTTCCAGTGCTAGAGCCTCATTATTTTTAGTCGGTTGTGGTTATGCCCTTACATTTGCCAGGACTGTTTTCAGGAGGGAAACGGACATCAGATTAAGTTCAGTTGCATAACAATCACAAAAAGAGCGAGAAATAAAAATAACAGTGGCTTTAAATAAGATGCAAGTATAATTCCCTGGTGGAGAAAGAAGCCGGGTGTTAGGCATCCTGGAGCACCCCAATGCCATAAGGGAGGAAGCTCCCACCAGCTTACTTGTCTGTCAGTTTGCTCTGCTACCTCAGGCCCAACACGGCTGCTCAAGCTCTGGAAAACACATCTGCCCTCAAGCCAACAGGAAGCCCTCGTTGGTCACATGGCCACAATTAGCTGTAGGGGACGCAGTGCAAGGCAGCCAGGGAAGGGGGCAGCAACCAACAGTCACTGCCACAGCATGCAACCCAATTCCAGCCAGTGAGCTATGAAGAAGATTCAAGAAAAGTCCCCTGCTAAAGAGGAGAAAGGAAGACATGGCCTGTACTTCTCTCTCTGGTCCCTGTCAGATAGCAATGTGATGTTTGGAACTGATGTGGCCACCTTGTTACCAACCAGCCATCTTGAAAACCAACAAAGAGCCTGCACAGAGAAAGATCTGCCACCCTGATATTTTTGCACATGGACCTTATGCCACTCTGGATCTCTTATGATGTGAGGCTGCAATTTCATTGCTCTTTAATTCTTTTGGAGGAGTAGCATTCTATTACTTGTAGCTGAATGCTTCCTTATCCATTCCACCCATCCAATAGGCCTTCCAAAGTCGAAGACAGTTATTTCTCCTCTTGGTTTGTATTTTCACAAGCTAAGAATTCTAGAAACATAAAAGACCAACCAGTTATTGTATTAATCACATTATCAAAATATAACCTTGCTTACCGTTGGCTTTATTTAAAAAGGAAACCAAACCATATTGCACATTCATTTACTCAAGTATTCAAATATTTCCTGAAAAGCATAACGGTTTTAAAATCCTGGCTATGCCACTTCTGGCACTGTGATCTAGTGCAAGTAACTTAATCTGTGAGAGCCATAGTTTCCTTATACGAAAAGAAAGGAAAAATGCCATCACTTTTTAGGAGTGTGTAAAGTTCAGAAATATGTGTAAATGACATAATGTCAGATATACACTAGGTGCTCAGTAACTGGAAACTATCATGTCATGGACAGCCATGGAAGACACGAAGATGAAATCAGATCTGGTTCAAAGCTGCATTCCTTCCTTTCCTTCCTTTATTCATTTATACATATATGCATCCATAAATACATATTCCACCTACTTCCAGAAGGCACCGAAAGCAGCCAGAAGGCAAACAGAAACATCATAGCAATGTTTTAAGTTCTAGAATAAAGTGTATATACCAAGGAATTATGAGTAGTCAGAGAAAAAGCAGAAACTAAGAGGCAAAAGATGACACAAAGGAGCAGAAGCCATGTGAGAAAGAGAAGGAAAGTCGAGAGAAGGTATCTGAGACTAGAAAGATGGGTAAAGAAGAGAGGCGGGATTAAGGGAAGAAGGTATGACGTGGGATGAGGGCGGGGAAGAGAGAGACTGAAACAGAGGGTGAGCCAAGTTGACTCTCCAGCCTGGTAAATGTGTAGCATTGCTGAAGACTCGTATTTTGCACAGTGATGAGTTCCTTCTTCGTGTTGCCTGGAGTAGGGCACCAGTTCTCCCAGGGACTGAGATGCTTCTCTTCACATTCCTTCCCTTGAAATTTATAATGAATTCCTCTTATCTGAAATAATCAAGTATGTCTCTGTTCCTTGCAACACAAAAGAGATGAAACATGAGAGACTGTGGACTCCTAGAAACAGACTGAGGGTTTTAGAGGGGAGGCGAGTGGGGGACGTGTTGGCCCGGTGATGAGTATTAAGGAGAGCACGGATTGCATGGGGCACTGGGTGTTATACACAAACAATGACTCTTGGAACACTGCATCAAAAACTAATGATGTACTGTATGGTGACTAACATAACATAATAAGAAATAAAACTTTAAAAAATCTTACAACCAAGTAAATGGTAGCTGAAACCATGGAATTGGAAACAGAATGAAAAGAATGTGTATACAGTGATAATGGAAGAGGGCTGAGATGGAAATGTGTTTAAAAAGTGGAAAAACCAAAGGGTGCCTGCAGAGGAGATCAAGGGGTATTACTTGGAGAAATCCAGAGAAATAAAGGAGTTGTAGGGAATGGAGGAAAAGAGGTTGCCAGGAAGAAACAGAGTTGGATTCAAAGGCCTCCAAATTTAAATGCAATAAGGGCTCATCTTTCTGAATCTGGTGATGAGGTCTTCTATAACCCTGAATAGAGGAGATTCAAGAGGATGGTGTGAAAGTCAGCTGGCAGAGGGCTGAGGAGTGAACAGAGATGAGTATGTAAAGTAGCTTTGAGCGTAAATTATCCTTATGTGAGGTTTAGCTGAAAAAGACAGAAGAGAGGGCTTTCAGGAGGGGTTTGCTCAAGGAGGAGTTTTTGACAAGGGGAGATAATTGAGGGTATAGAGAAGTTGAAGCTGGAGGAGAGTGAGATGATACTATTTGGAGTGGACCCAGAGGAAGCATGATTACATGGGATTTGGTTAGGAAGACAGATGTCTTTACCTCACGGATGGGAAAAAGAGGAGTCTGTGCTGCTTATTTGACTTCCATTTGGACAGATCTTTTACCACAGAACAAACTGACCCAGTACTTTCATATGGAACTAGCTATAAGGAAGGAATATTTCAAGGTTTTTCTTAAGGATTTCATGTTTATTTTTTATTTTTTTTAAAGATTTTATTTATTTGGGAGAGAGAGCATGCATGCATGTGAAAGAGTATAAGTAGGGGAGGGGCAGAAGGAGAGGCAGAAGCAGACTCCCCGCTGAGGAGGGAGCCCCACATGGGGCTCAATCCCAGGACCCTGGGTTCATGACCTGAGCCGAACGCAGATGCTTAACTGACTGAGCCACCCAGGCACCTGGAATAGTTCAAGTTTTAAATTTGTTTGCTTTAAGCTCACAAAGTTTAGTATGTGTAAACAATATGACTGTCTATAATTTGCCAGTTATTGTTACTTGCTCTGTATATAAGCCCATCTCACAAGAGCACCAATGGGGTTGCATTTCTGGAAGTGACAAATCTTATAGTTGTGGCTGGCCAATGAATCACCCAGGAAGTTTGAGAGACCAGGATGTTGTTACTTCCAGATTCTGGGGCTTCCAGGCTTCCGCCCTATCAGGCAGGCACATCTGCTTCTCCCAATGAAGGAAACAAAACCAGAATAGAAGAGACAGTTGGCAAAGCCACAAGGTCAATCCTTGCCCTCTCCTTCCTGGTTTCCTGCACTGAGCTAGGACGATCTGCGTGAGCTGCTTTGGAGGAACACTACACTCTGAGAAAAGAAAAGAACTGAAATAGGAACCAGTAACACCGCTCTCCTTTTTCAGCCTCTCTGAAATGCCATTGGATTCGTTTACTTGTCCTGCAAATTTTAATGATTTCCTACTACGTGCTAGAATCTGTTGTGGGCACTGGAGAAGAGTGCTGGTCAAAAAATAATTTTCCCATGTAGCATACATGGCCATGGGTCTTGCATAAGGTCTAATTATTAATAAGGATTCTTACTGTTTATCTAAACAGATGCATCTGTAAATCTCACTAAGCATATTGCATTACTGTTTACAAAAGACGAGGTTGCTGTTTATTTTTCAGCATGAGAGATGCACATGCTGTACTTTGCATTTATGAGGTACGGCTCAAGGAGGACAAACCCTTAAGATAAATACTCCATCTACGACCCACAAAAGAGGATGAACTCCAAAACTTATATGTGTTCAAGCTTCATCATGGCCCATTTGGCCCCGGGTTCCGTATGTGTCAGAAGACCCACGTGACGTATTAGACAGGGCAAGTTCATTTTGTTATCATCTCAAATAGCATTCTTATCTCTCCTGCAATACTAACTTCTAACTTGCCTTGATGATCACTTTTGGACTCGTCTTCCATGATTTTGTCTAAAATCGTTTTAGAATTTCTGCATTTAAGAATGTTAGACTATATCACTTTCTTAAAATACAGGTTTAAAAATAGAACAAACATGTTTTCCATTTATGACTCCCACAGCTTAACTCTTATTCTCTAATCATGTTTCTTAATGCTGCTTAAAGGGTATTATCTAGTCTTGTTAAGTTCTATTGTATTATGTAGCCCTCTGTATCCCTACAGCCTATAAAAAAACTGACAAAGAAGGAGAGGGCTTAATATTTGGGATGAGATAAAATAATTTAATAAACAAGTACTTGTCACCCCCTTTTAATCTGCAGGTTTTAAACTTCCCATCTCTCCACCTTCATTTTTTAGAGACTAGAGAATCCTAATATTTTCAGGGATTCCCACCAAATAAGGCTTAGGTGCTGTAATGGAGTTGACCGTATGTCCCAGTTTCATCAAGGAAGTTTTAGTTTATGCCTAATTTCCCAGTGTCATTATTACTGATGACCCTTTCCCTTTCAAAAGTATCCTGGTCTGAATGAACCTGTGTCCACTCTTCCCTTGGACTCACTTGAGCCCCTCTATAATATTTCTATATGTGGAGTTCAGGGGCCTCCAGTGAACACTTTCTTGTACACTGGAAGGAGTTTCTGTTTGTTTTGTTCCCCAGTCCCCTTCCTGTTGATAAAGTGTTTCTGTGGGCCTTTCGACTATTGGATATTGGGTCCTAGATGTCTAAGAAAAATCTAGGCCAATGCTTTTCATATTTTAACATGCGTATGTATCACCTAGGGCTGCTGTGAAAATTCCAATTGTGTTCAGCATGTCTGGAATGGGAACACAGATTTTGCATTGTTTTTTAAAAATTTTATTTATTTATTTGACAGAGACACCGTGAGAGAGGGAACACAAGAGGGGGAGTGGGAGAGGGGGAAGAGCACGGAGCCCAGTGTGGGGCTCGGTCCCAGGACCCCAGGATCATGACCTGAGCCGAAGGCAGGTGCTTAATGACTGAACCACCCAGGCGCCCACAGATTTTGCATTTTTAACTGGCTCCTGGGTGCTACCGGTACTGTTAGGCTGAGGGCCACACTTTGAGAGTCAAGGGTCTGCAAGTGTCCTAATTAGCCACAAACGTAAAGACCAGCCATTAGGAGACAGTACCACTTAGTACTTATGAGTGTGCGCTTTGGATGCCATAGCACTGAGGTCAAGACCTGCCTCTATCACTTACTACCTGTATGACTTCAAGATCTAATAAAGTATTTGATCTAAGACTCAATTTTCTTATATATGAGATAGAAAGAATAATATCTCTCTCAGGGGAGTAATGTGAGGATGAAATGAGATAATAACTATAAAACAATACTGTCCTTCACCCATTGTGAATGTTCAAAAGTGGTGGTAGTTGAGACTGTCATCATCATAGTCATTAAACTACAGCTCACATTCTTCTCCCTTCCACTCTGTGCAGCATTTCCCTGCCACTTCTCCCATTTTATTCAAAGCTTAACATCAGAGGTGCTTGTTCAGGGAAACATCAGAGGATAATGAGCCATATTTTGAACAGTGCCTTTAAAAAAGGACACTTGCGCATGCCAGATTATCTAGTGGTCAGTACATGCAAGACGTGCAATCAAGGTTTGGACAGAGCCACAGGGAAAGCAGGAACAAACATTTGGTTGAAAGTTGGTGATTAAACCCAGTTCACAGACGTTCCACTGCGACTTGAGCGAATTGAGTTTTCAGGGCTGCGGCTGCCTCCCCGAGTTCGCATGCGTCTGTAACAGCAGCCAGGAGCAAGTACTGTTCAACTGCATGGACTCTTCTAAAACCCAGTATTACCGGCAGAAGAAACAGAGGGACTATTAGAAAAATAGGCAGGCTGAACAAACAAACTTTTCAAACCGGGTCTCATTTTAAGCGTCATCTCCTCTTTTTCCTAGCTCCGTACCAGGAGGCAAAATTCCAAGTATTTCAGTTTCACTTTCTTTCCTTTAGGCTTTCAAAAGCCACATAAGTGGAACCTTTGCTTTAACTATCATAAACTGAGAGGATTGAAATAGCATTCTGTAAACAAAACTTGCTATTTAAATCTATGGGGTCCCAATCATTGTTGTGGTCATCAAAATTATTATCCTCTTCCTCATCTTTAAGGTCCTCTCCAGCTATAAACATTTCTCTTTCCTCTGATGTCAGTCCTAATGCAGGACCAGAGTTCTCCCTCTGGGCAGAGTCAACAATGGAAGGGGGAAAATGAGATCAGGAACTTGGATAGTTTTCTCACTGGATGGAAAAATAATCTCTAATTTAGTCACTGTAAAACGAGACATTGAGTTTGGAGTCACAACACACTATATTTTCACCTCCTACAATTCAAAGCTCACTGTAGATTATAATTTTCCACCAATTCACTTATTAACTTATCAATTTCACATCTGACTTGACCACAGTACCTATGGCATGAAGAACATAAGAAGATGGCTCTCGGGGGCCTGGATGGCTCGGGTGGTTAAGCAGCCGCCTTCGGCTCAGGTCATGATCCCAGAGTCCTGGGATCGAGTCCCGCATCAGGCTCCTGCTTCATCGGGACTCTGCTTCTCCCTCTGACCTTCTCCCCTCTCATGTGCACTCTCTTTCTCGCTCTCTCTCTAATAAATAAATAAAATCTTAAAAAAAAAAAAAGAAGAAGAAGATGGCTCTCACACTGAGAGCTCACAGAACTACCAGAATATGTTTCCTGAGGCCCCTCATTATCTACCTGGCTCCCTCCTGCAACAGCTATCCTGGCACCTGGATGGCAGGTGGATGACATCCATTTTTCAGAGTACATCTAGGTACATTCAAAATACAATAGAAAATATGTTCATAACAGAAGATTAGCCCAACCATCAGGCTGCAAAAGAAGGCCTGCTTACTGAGAAAATAAGTAGAAAATAAGTAGATACGATTATTATTTTTCATATTTTTCCCCCTTGGCACTGACAGATCTCATTTGGTGCATAAATCTTAAAAATTCCTTAAGATGATCTCCATAAAGACAGGGAGAGAAATCTCCAGCACATTTTCATTACGTGATTGGAGAGATGGCTGTTTCCTAGACAACAGGCAGCCAGGACACAGGCAGCAGCCACATGAACATGGCCACTCAAGTGTTTCGCTCACCAGAGTGGTTCTATAGGCACATAGCTGTTTCTCCTCTAAGGCAGAAGTTGGCAAACTATGACCCACAGACCAAATCCAGCCCGTTGCCTGTTAGTGGAAATAAAGTTTTATTGGAAGCAACCATGCATATTCATTGATGTATTATTTATGTCTGTTTTTATGCTAAGACAGCAGAATCGTAACACAGACCATACGGCCAGCAAAACCTAAAATATTTACAATCTGGCCCTAACTAAAATACTATATACTTCTCACATACACACACACACACACACACACACACACACACACACACATCCAAAAACAAAAAAACCAAGCTCTCTCTGACAAATAATTGATATACTGATTTAGTTTGAAAAATTCATATATCTCTTTAATAATTTAAAATAATTATAAGCCTTCATAAAGGTATTAAAAGCCTACCACGAAGAAGTTTTTACTAAAAATTTCTGTACCGATATCCCCTTGGTATATAGTTAGTCACTAACAAATGAACCAAATATTATTGGTGAGAAAAATAATGCCTTTCTCTTTAATAATAATAATTATAAAAATAACCTTATTAAAGATAATAAAATTTTATATATTAGAATTCAAGTGGGAAAAGGCAGGTAATAACATAGAAAGATATATTACATATATATGAATAACATATCCAATATCTTTGATTTCTACAAATATATGGTAAATGAAAACTAGTATTTGAGGTTATGTTCTTATCTGCATAATAATTGGGAATAGACAAGCTCATCCAAAAAACTCCTCTGTGAGTTATATCGGAAATGTCCCTATAAAAGTATAGTATCATCTTAATTTAGTTTAAGGTACCTCAATGCAAACATGTAATTATTTGAGAACCTAGAGCCAATAAAGGGAAATTATATTTAAATGAAGAAGAGAGTTATCCTTGCATCCTGCTTCAGTTAATTATAAGTCATGAATACTTATATTCCATAAGGAAAAAAAAGGAGAAACAAAACCATTTGACATGAATAATTTGCAACTCAGGTCCAGGCTACGTTTTGTTTGTTTGTTAGAGATAGCCAATATATTTTTTTCATTAACTTTCTTGTTTTTACCTAAGTTCCAGTTAGTTAACATACAGTGTAATATTAGTTCCAGGTGTAGAATTTAGTGATTCATCACTTATATACAACACGCAGTGCTCATCACAAGTACACTCCTTAACCCTCATCACCCATTTAACCCATTCCCGCTACCTCCCCTCTGGGAACCATAAGTTTGTTCTCTGTAGTTGAGAGTCTGTTTTATGGTTTGCCTCTCTCTTTTCCCCTCCTATGTTCATTTGTTTTATTTCTTAAATTTCACGTATGAGTGAAATCATATAGTATTTGTCTTTCTCTGACTGACTTATTTCGCTTAGCATAATACCCTCTAGCTCCATCCATGTCGTTGTAAATGGCAAGATTTCATTCTTTTTTTGTGGCTAAGTAATATCCCATTGCGTATGTATTTCACCTTTTCTTTATCCATTCATCTGTCAATAGACATTTGGGCTACTTTTGAAATAGAGTCCTTTATCTCTCCTATCAAAGACCTTCAAGTATCTGCCGTGGTTTTATTTTCACAGTATTTAGATGTGTCATTATAATCAGATAGAAAATTCAACAAAATTATTTTTCTCAGTAAATGAAGTACATAATTAATATCTATATTTATCAGTTTTTTATTACTTGATGTCAGTATGTGAAATTAGACATTTTTCATCTTGCAAATACTATCTGATCAGTGAATCAGTGATTAACTCAGTGGGTAGTGATAAAGAATGATTTTATTTTTAAAAATCTCCATGTTTACTTTAGAGTACTGATCTCCTAGTCATTTCATGTACATCATAAATAATGATTAAGAAATTATTAATAACTGGAACAGTGGTTTACAATTCTGATTATGCTGAAAGGCTAAGGAAAGACTTTGGAAATTCAAAAGCTAAGACAATTCATGTTGCTTTATACCTTCCTTCCTTATCAGGTACAAAGAAATTACTCAAGAAATGCTTACTATATGGAGATACTAAAATAAAAATTATTTTAAAAAATAATCAAGTTCCTAAACACAAAACTAGTATGTTCTAATAATGCCAAGTTTTTACATGAATGCTTTCTAATTTTCACTTCTATATGCTCTCTTAAATTCAATTAACATATAGTGCATTATTGACTTCATCAACACTTCTATATATTTCTTGTAATTAGAATACTAAATCTCTGGGGTGCCTCGATGGCTCAGTCAGTTAAGTGTCTGCCTTCAGCTCAGGTCACGATCTCAGGGTCCTGGGATGGAGCCCCAAGTCAGGCTTTTCCCTCTCCCTCTGCCCCTCCCACCGCTCGTGCTCTCTCTCTCTCTCTCTCTCTTTCTCATATAAATAAATAAATAAATATCTTTAAAAAAAAGACAAGAATACTAAATCTCTGCCCATCAGTACCAGCCTTTTAAAGAGCATGTCATAGCCAACCCTCAACCCCAGGACACATGGATGTTGGGTGTTAGTAGGTAAGAAACCAATCCAATAAATTTCTGCATGGTAAGCCAAATAAAAAGTAAAATGTAAAACAAGAGATTTTCTTTTCTCTATTTTGGGAGGAAAAAAAATCACCAGTTCTCTCGAGTTTATAATAAACACATGCATGCGCGCACACACACACAGCAAGCAAGCAAGAAACAAAGAGAAAGAAAAGAAAATGATAACAACATTTACCCAGATCACTAAACACAAGGGCTAAAATCTGACCTCAAACTTCCTAAACTTTGAAAATTCAATTATTGCATCTGTAGATCTGGAAAATACAAAGTGTGCATTTTGAACATGTAAATAATAAAGGAATTGTGCCTTCATTTTGAAAAGTTATTGAAACACACACCAACAAAGTGACATCTTGAAGGGCACACTTTGAGGATGAAATTGAAGCAAAGGGCACAGATTCAACTTAACCAGCTTTTCTCAACTGGGCCGCCCTGGACTGGGACGACCGAACGGCGGTGAACACGCCTCAGGAATGCAGGCACCAGTGGCGCCCATGAGGCGAACTGGATTTGTGACTTCTTTCTCTTGGAGTGGGGGTCTGAATGACAGATAAAACCCAGTCTTTGCACCCAAACTTCCCCTTCCTCTGGGAGCCACATCTATGTTGACCGGCATTCTACAGAGATAGCAGCACCCACCCTTTTGGTTATTACCCGTGTGGAAGCCATTTCTTGTTCTTGACTGAGATGGAGCAAATACCTGCCTTTCAGAAGACAGAAAAGAAAGGAACAGAATCAAGACCCACGACCCAGGCAAAAGATCCAAACATAGAAACGCAAGCCTGAGGAGCTCTCTCTACAGTTGGCCTGCTGAGGCCAAGAAGTGGGGTCCTATCAGGGGCCTTCCTCCTTCACAGAATCACCACAGCCTCGGCGGCTGTGGTACCAGGCAGGGAGCGACCCAAGACAGAGCAGTTTTAAAATTCAAAACTGGCTCCAGGAGGGCTGTAGCTTGTGACCAGGCACCTGGGAGCCACTGTTTAGACCTTAAGGAGGCCAGTCTCCAGGGAGAGATTCAGTCTCTCCGGCCCTCGGGGCATTCCAAAGGGGCTTGGTGGTGGGAAAAGAACACCTATAAAATATTTCCCGTGTTCCCAAAATGGATGACGCTCTAGATCTAGACGCTACAGAAATGCAAAGTGTCAGCTTTTGAAACTTTCCTTTTCGAAACTCATCTGCGATGATCTCTTCTCTCAATTCCCCAGAAGTGGGCAACCTGATCCCAGCCTTGGAGCTACGGTTTCAATGGATCATCACATGTTTGGTTAGCTAAATTGCAAAAACCAAACAAATTTGAAAAAGCATGTCTTCCCTGGAATGTGTTCATTTCTACCTACTCATGGCTATGTGTAGGAATTTAAACTAAAACCTGTTTTTCACAGTAACAGACAAAGGGGGCTTTGTCTGACTATGTCAATTGCCTTCCCACACAGGAACCTAAGTGATAGCAAGCTGTTACAATGGTTGACTCATCCTCTAAATATCAGCTCCCCCATTATGTCATATCTCTGATTAAAGATCACCTTGTGAGAGAGCTGCCCTTACTCTCCGAGCAGCTACGGCCTGTTGTCCTCTCCTTTCAATTATTCCGACCTGGCCTGCTCGAAACTTACTGATCCGTTGTCACCCCCCATTCTACAATGTCACCTCCAGAGAAAGAAGTCTTCTATTCCACTTACTGATATATCCATTGTGCCTGGAACAGTCTTTCTGTCTTGTTCACTTTGTATGTGCTTGGTAAATACTTTTAGAACGAATTTATCAATGGAACTGTCTCAAAATGGACAAAAAATTTTATGCGTGTGCCTTTCTCTGGAGAGGAAAGGCACAATTTACATCTTATTCCACATGGATCCCATCTGGGGCCTGATAAGACTACGAACTTCAGTTGTACGTGTATGTGTAAAGCCATTCCGTTATCAGTAACATCGTTATTGGCAACGTCCATAAATGAAAGTTTTGCGACTGATAAAATGCTCACTGTACTAGAATCATAAAATAAATAAGCACAAACTGAGAGAGCAATGACATGGGGAATGTTTATATTTTAAAGGCTTGCTGTTGTAAATGTAGTAAGATTCACAATCAAAAAGAATTTAATCCACACTTACATCATTTAGGTCACTCTAAATTTTATTCTGAACCTTCCTATTGGGCATATGTATATATTTACATATGTGTCACCAATGACTAGGTACATTTTGCCCGTCAAGGTTTTCCTAAGAGATCTGAGCAAGAGTTCCAGAAGGTCAAGTTTGGAGGCAGCACTTGGGGCATTCCAAGGCAGACCTGTACAAGCCTAGATTGTGCTTAACGGCATGGAGGGCTTTGCCCTGCTCTGTCTGCTTCCCCTCCTTCCCTGTTTGCTAAGATAGGAACTGCACCACCAGGGCTGAAGGAGCCACAAAAGTGAAACCATGTGTGTGCATGGAGATAAGAATTCTGGATGAGAGCGAGGGTTAGGAGGGGAAGTTGAAGAAGGACAGAAAGAGAGATTGGGTCAATGCTGTCTAAAACTGGAAACCAAGCGGGCTCAAAGGAAAGCAAGTGATAAGAAAATTAAATTAGAAAAGAACAGGAAGATAAAACAAGTTCAAAACAGCCATAAATAGTTAAATGACTAAGAAACACAAGCAAAATGGTAAGGAGGGGGGAGCAAGGATTGTAATAACGAAGGAAAAAAGAAACATGTAGCAAAGGTGACAGGGAATGTATAAATGGGATAAATAGGGATATATCATGAAAAGAGAAAAACGAAACAAGAATATAAGTACAGACGGGAGAAAATAAAGAGACGATTGTGCACATACACTCACAAACACGGTAGAGTGGAGTCAGGGGAGAGCCATACCCAAAATTCATTGATTGACTACCATGGTTTGGTGAACGCAGTAGCTGTCCCCCAAAGAGGCCCACCCGCTAACGCCTGGAGCCTGTGACCAAATTACCCTCTCTACACAACGAAAGGGACTTTACAGATGTGATTAAGCATGTGGACTAGGAGATGGCGAGAGGGTATCTGGGATTATTCAAGTGGGTCTACTCTCATCTCATGGGTCTTTAGAGCGAGAACCTTCCCCAGCTGGGGTCTGTCAGAGAGATGTAACAGTGTTACCTTGCTGACTTTGAACTCCAAATTCCTGTTATCTTGTCCACTTCTTGCCTTGCCTTCAACCTTGATCCCCGCCTCACCCGAAGCTCCAACCTCCAGCACAAAATCATGTTAAGACCATCTTCATTTAAGAGTGAAAAGAAGGAAACAAATATTATAAACACCTGAAATCTCAGAAACAAAAACAAAACCAGTTGATCAGAGAATTGAAAGTATGCTGAAGTATGCCTTTTGTTGTGAAGGATCCTGAAAGTGAGCATAAAAAGGAATCAAAGGCCTCCGTTCTTATTTTGGTCTTGTCACTTACTAGGTGGTGTGATCTTAGTAAATCCTTCAATCTCTTTCTTCTACAAACCAATGCTAATAATGCTTTCTTGCCCTCTCCACCTCACAGGACAGGAATTGTTGATATGACTGTTACATAACTGGACAAATGTAAAATCTTGCTACTAAACACTGGGTCTCAATCACTCCCTGTCCTATTGTCTTAAATTATAACAGAGCCGCTATACCTTTGCTGGAGATCACTAAATATGGCTAATATTCCTGCCTTCCGAACTTGACACAGACGAGCTGTTCATCTCCAGCAAATTACTTAAGGATTAGCGGCAAATGTGTCCTTGATTAAAAAAACAAAAAATCAGTGATTCTTTTTATTTATTTATTTATTTTAAAGATTTTCTTTATTTGACAGAGAGAGAGAGATCACAAGCAGGCAGAGGGACAGGCAGAGAGAGAGGGGGAAGCAGGCTCCCCGCTGAGCAGAGAGCCCGATGTGGGGCTGGATCCCAGGACCCTGAGATCATGACCTGAGCCGAAGGCGGAGGCCTTAACCCACTGAGCCACCCAGGCGCCCCCAGTGATTCTTTTTAGTCAAACAAGAAAATCTCCATCTATCTTTCTAATATATTTGGGATTCCATGAATTATCTTTCTTAAAACAGGTCCCATCTGAAGACAAGTGACCTAAAACAATGTCTCCTGCCCTGATGCTCATGATAAATTTCATTTTCTATGTTGGGAGAGCCTTTGAACGTGTAAGATACTAAAAACCTTGTGGAGAAGTCCTGTTTCTTTCACACGATACCTCCCACCCAATGTGCTGCTTTGGCATAGGAGCCAGGCCCCATGCAGACAAGAGCTCTTAACAATATTCCACGTTTTTCTATACTCTGTCACTTGGGCTCTCTGGCCTTGCCTCTTAGTGGCCATTGCGTTTGGCATAGGAAACGATAAAGTATCCCGGATTCCAGAGGCTACTGGAACCCTTCAAAGATGACAAGGAGGAACCTGCAAGCAAATCACCTTCTCAAAGAGCATACAGTTCTCTGAATTCTCACCAGAAATAAAAATACGTGCCATGAGATGTACCAAATCAAATCCTTCAGCAACAAATGGCCACATTCACTCCTTCGGGTCCCTGAGAGCAACAGAGCAGAAATGCCTCCGCTTACTTATCTGCCTTGTAGGGGCCTGAACTATCCGGAACAGAATCTTAAATATGGAAGGAAACCTGAGGCTTTCCAGTGAACTTTCCTCTCAAGATAAGGAAGTTCTGAGACGCTTCCCTGCTCTGGCCAGAGTTGACGAGTTTCATATTATGTTTACAACTACGGTTACCAAACAGGCACGGTTATCTGGTTTCCTGTGACAGCCTTCAATTCGGCCCTCAGAGCCAAGAGGTTGGAGGACAGTGACGGATAAAGGGAAAGAAGAAAAGCAGTTAGAGTAGCTCGAGTGTCCAGAGTCACTGGAACTAGGCACACATTCGGACACGTCTCGAGGCTCCCTGAAGGCCTCCCTATTTCCGCAGAGTTCCTGTGCAGGAAACTCACATCACCCATGATGGAGAACCAAATGCACGGAGACAAGAAACATGACCTCCAGAGGCCACCTGTGGTGCCTCGTTGGCCTCGATGCTCATCCGGAGCAAGCTCCATCCCACAGTCTGCTGCTCGGTGATGAGCAGCTCCCGGCCCACTCTCCTCCTCAGGAGGGGGACCCCTTGAGGGCTCAAAGTGTGTGTCCTCAGCCACGGCTCTAGCCAGCTTGGGGTACAGGGTGAATGTGCAATTCATACTTCTTAGGCGGACACTCCTCAGTTTTAGGTTTTTACACTAATAATTTTGAGGAAAATGAAAGGGTAAAACTTCAATTATCTAGAAAACTCCTGCAAGATATCTGACAGCCTTTTTCGGCAGTGCCCGGTCGACGGAGGATCATTCTAGTTTCAATTCCTCAGCGATGCTGCCATCCCTAAATCCTCAGCCTGCAAGAAGGCTGGGCCTCTTTTCTCTCCCTCACTTAACAAAGTTGTAGCAACCTCGCACAGAGGTGATATAAATGGCTTCGTGAATTATTTGTTGAAATTATTATTGAATTTCTATATCTCTGTTAGCCAGTGGAATCACTGATTTCTATTTCTGACTACTTAACAACAGGAGAAAATATTTACAGTAAACACTCTGCCACCAAAATCATGAAACCGTAACTAAGACGCATCAGCACAATTCTCTCCCATTAGGAAATTATTGATGCTGGAAACTCACACTAGGGTGCTAACTGCTAAACATGGTTTTTAAAAATACTGTTTCTGAGCATCTCAGCTACTGAATCTGGATCCCAGCAGAAGGAGAAGAGGGAATTTGCCTATCACCCCAGGTGATTTTAATGTAGTCATCCCTGTGTAGAATACTTTAGAAGAAGACTTGTTTGTTTGTTTGTTTGTTTGTTTGTTTGTTTTCTAGCCATAATATAGATGGTGGGGGAAAAAAAACCCAGACAAGTTAGAAAACCTTCTTTAGGTTTTACAAAAAAGTTTAACCTCCCAAAGTCAAAGAAGTCAATCAGTAAAATGGCTCTAAACTAAGGGATATTGGTTTTTTTCAGATTTTAAAAATATTTGAATTTTGCAGGTTCCAGCAGCATTAAGGAGCGAGGCAGAAGCATCACAGCACAAACTACCTAAACACATGCGTTCTGACAGCTTTATTCTGTACGGTTCATCCTCGCCTATAATGTATTTCCCACAACAATCACATAAAGTACTAAGTGATAGCAATTTTTGAAGAGAGGCCTCGATCAAAATGATTATCCCACTGGTTCTCCAAAACACAATTCATGATTTTTAAAAAAATGCACATACAGAGAGCAAGATTTATTTGAGGACTGCCAGTAAAGCAGAAACTCAATGTCATTTGCAATTCAGAACTCTGTGGCTCTTACCCTCTTCAAAAGTGGTTTTATTAAATTGAGGTAAGTTTAATTTTAGATCATCAAACCTCAAACCAAACCAGCATATATGTTGACTTTTTTTTTTTTAAACCCGGGCTGAGTCTCCAAGACCTTTCTCCTTAGGCAGAGAGAAAAAGAAAAGGAAAGGAAAAAAAAAGAGCCCCCTTAGATTTTCAGCCGGGCACGGTTCCTGAATTTGCAATTGCGCTGATTTCCCCATGAGTCACATTTGTTCCTGTATATGCCAGACTTTCCCCTTTTGGATGCCTCAAGAGAAACTTCTATTCGACAATGGAACGCTGGAAAGTGATGAGGAAACCATACAATTGTGTCCAGCTCAGTAAGACACAGAATGGCCTGGTGTTTTAAAGCCCGGCTTCTCCCAGTTGAATGTGCAAGAAGGACCTGGGGGGCTTGTTAAAACACACACTCCTGGACAACCCCCCCCCCCCCGCAGCCCCAGAGCTTCCAGTTCACTAGGTCTGGGATGGGGTCCACGAGTCTGCATTCTAATGAGCTTCCAGGTGATGCGGATGCCACTGGTCCACGGACCAAGTAGCACTGGTTTAGAGCAGATTTTCTCTGCCTCACCACTACTGACATTTAAACCCGGGTAATTCTTTGCGGTAGGGGCTGCCATGTACACTGGAGTTCGTTGAGCGGCATCTCCAGTCTACGCTTACTTGATTCCAGTAATCCCCAGGGGTGAGAAGCAAAAATGTCTCCAGGTGTTGCTAACTGTCCTCAGGGTAACAAACTGTCCCCCTCGAGAACCACTGGCTCAGAAGGTATGTTCTGAATAGAAAAGATCAGAGTTGGAGTCTGGGGGCACCATTTTACTACCCACGTGATTCAGGGTAGCAGGATCCAAATCATTACAGCGAGAGGACAGTTTTGCCTCTCCCATAGAGCTGTGGTAAGGACCGACTAAATGAGGATGTATTTGATCCTGTAGCCCGGGGCTGGCCCAGAAGCAGGCCTCAAGAAGAGATAGTGGGTGGCCTTGTTTGTTTGTATGTTCCAACCCCCTCCAAACACTGTTGATCATAGAAGGCTAAGCTTCTGTCTACCGAGTTCGAGAAATCAGAGCGTTCGGAGGCAGTAACAAGAAAAGAAGCCCAAGATCTATTTCTGTGGTCACGAGGCTCAAAACCTGGTTCTGTGACTAATATGCTGAACATTCTGTTGTGATTCAGAAATAATCTTGATTGAAGACAAAGCTATGTTTCTCGAGTTGTCTCTAGAACCGCTGTGCCAGCTTGTCAAGTTCCCTGCATCCCAATGACCTTAGGAGATAAAAATCAGCTGTTGTCCAAAGAACAAAAGCAACCAAAGGAGTTAAGAATTGCACAAGAGACTGGCCAACAGGGTAGAGCGACATTTCCATATCTCAGACCCTAACAAAGGTCCCCCAGAAGGAGCACTGGCCTTAGTTTTTCTCTTTGGCCACCAGGAGGAGTACCACACTTTCTCACCACTCACAAGCATTTGTCGGAGGCGCGGGCCAGAGGCTGGCGGGCCAGAGTTGAATAAATTCAGTTACTTCCTAATGGGATAAAAATACCTTCTGGCACGAATTCAGCAGAGAAGGCTGTACAAACCACTTCTGTATATAAGGTTCTTTGAAGCTTTTCTATTCCAAACACCACAGCAATAGCTATTTTTGTTCCCAGGAGGCAAGAGTTGACAAAGTTAACTGGCTCTTGGTGCTCTTTCTTCTCTACATTTAAGATAAAGCATCAGGAATAAGACACGTAAAAATTAATGCTACTGAAGAGAAAGTTCCGCTCCTTGGAGATGAGAAAGTGCGTGACCAGCGGCCGGTAAGTTACTACGCAGAAGAGAGCAGCAAGAAGTGAGTTGAAGGATCGTGGAGAGAAATGGCTGTCCTTTAGCCTCTCTGAATTACGTTTTACAAGGCAACGCCATTCACACCCCTACCAGCGTGTCAGACTCTCATCTATACCATCAGCAAGCAGTGAGCACACTAGCCCTGTCCTAATAATTCTGTGTGTGTGATTCTTAAGAGCTTTCTTTTTACAGTATGTGTGAATGTGACTGGTATGGCCTTTCCACTGATAACGAAGACCTCCAAGATACAACAACAAGCTTACCAATAGAGTGACCAAAATGGTTTTCAGATCGTTCCCATGTCCACAGGGTAATTTGAAATGGCTTGGGATGTCTCTGCCGGCTAAGGACAACGTAGCAAGGCTGGTGACGCCGCCGCTGGTGGCGAGGATGACGGCGGGGCTGGTGGCAGTGGTGGCGGTCACGAGGGAGATGGCAACGGTGGCGAAGGCGATGGAGACTTGAGCTAAATTTTCTGAAAGCCTGCCCTCATAGGACAAACACTGGGCCAAGCAATTTACATTAATAGCTAACCAAAGCCTCTCTCCAACCCTAGTTCTGTTCATTTTGTTTTATTTCTTAAGATTTTATTTATTTCAGAGAAAGCAAGAGAGAGAGAGAGAGCGTGAGCTGGGACAGAGGCAGCGGGAGAAGCAGGCTCCCCGCTGAACAGGGAGCATGTGGGCTCGATTGATCCCAGGACCCTGAGATCATGACTTGAGCCAAAGGCAGAGGCTTAACCCACTGAGCCACCCAGGCGCCCCTTCGTTTACTTGTTTTAAAGTCAGGGCATCTGTGTTATTCTGGAAAACCGTTCAATGCCCCCAAACACAAAGATTAATAAGCAAATAGATATAAAGGTTATTGTTAACTAAATGCTAAATTAACGATTATTCCATAGAGAATGCTTTTGTGTTCAGATAAAACTCCATAGAGCTGTATTTGTAAAGGCTCGCTCTTCATCTGATGAGTTTTTGGTCCATTTTCATTTATGTCCACATAAAGGCAAAAATACACATACTATATGGATCCTGCCATATACACAGAATTTTTTTCTTACTGCAATCCACTCTTTATAATTTTCCCTACAGTTGTGACATCTTTACAATGAGAATGTGCTATATGCACAATCAAAATCAATACAGCTATGTCATCTTAGAACAAACAGAAGATGTAGTTTCTAACGATATTCTCAGAATAATCACTTGCATTTTTGAGTCTGAAACATGGGTGTGCATATTTTAAACTGTTTCCTAAGTCACTAAAAAGTCACCAAGTTTCTGCCCAAAACAAGTCAAAGTACAGATGAAACCAACAACAACAAAATATAATTGAAAGTGTACCTGTAACAAAATCAAAAAATAATAAGTCCAAAGATGCTTATATGTATGTCAAATTTCACTGGGACTCATCTATTAGAAACATACCTAAATGGGGAGATGGGTGTGGCACCTGTAGTCCTATTATTAGCAACAATAACTGCTATTTTGTGTCTCAATATGTAAACTTTACATTATATGTTAGATACTCTATGTCTTCTTGGCTATAATCATCGTGGGTCTTGTACCAAAGCCACTCCTACACAAAGGACATCAGTAAGATTGGCATTTACCAGAACATTCCAAAATCAATAAGGCATGTATTTTTAAGTATCTCTTTTTTTTTTTCTTTGCTGGCTATCTTTAGGTCAGCAGCGAAAGAAGTTCTAAAGAACCAGAACTGGAAGTTCCACAAATAAACAGCCTGCTTCACGGCTCCTTGTGGAGAAAAATCTGGAAACTCTCAACGGGATTTTATTGCTGATCTAAAGTTACTTGACAAAACTCAGGATCCCAAATGAGGGAAGTCCTTTGGACAGTGAGGGTTTGCCTACTGTCTTCTCAGAGTGAATTCTAAAATTAAGACTTCTTCGAAGATCAAGTCAAGAAGATTGCTTTCAGGCCTTGCTGGAAATATTACCTCGCTCTTCTTTCACCTTCCTTACAAAACAACCCAGACGGAGTATACATGACACTAAAAATAACACTTATGCCAATTTTATTACTAATCGTTGGCCTGTGGTCCCTGCCATTTGTGTCTGTGCTGTTCTAATCCCAAATTTCTGACCCATATCCTGAATCTACAACCTCAGATACGAATTACCAGCCAGTGTGATAACTGCGAGAGTACTTCTGCTCACACATCTCCACTTCTTAAAATAGTATCAAAATAGCAACTTCCTCTCACTGCAGAGGAAAATCCACTTTCCAGTTTGTGCATAAAACTCACTTGGTTATGGCTTATGAACAAATCTGCTAAGGAGTGACGAAACTTCAGGAAATATGAGGACTGGAGAAGGGAGAAATTATCAAACTATAAAAGGAAATAGAATTGGGGCCTGGAAAAGAGAACAGTGTGTTGCCCCTGGCCTCTGAACATAAACTAGAAAATACACAAAAATCACTCACATGTTTTTCCTGATTCAAACACAATAAAAATTTGAAAGAGAGTAAATTAAGAAGTGATTGCATTTTGGTGCTCGAAAAAAAGTGCAAAGAACACTGTAATATCAGTTAGCAGGGGAAAAAAAAGATAGATAAAATAGAGATACAAAAATTATAGGATGGTCAACGAGATGCACAAAAAGCACGTTGAGAGAATTAAGGATTTCCATTGGAGATGCGGTCATGGGTCCAAGATCCAGCTGCTATTAGTACTTAATGTAAAACACTCCAATGTGCACCTCAATAGCCAAGATTTTGTCTCTAGAACTCTCCCCACTAAAAGGAGCCAGGGATCCTTGGAGAGTAATCAAATCCACATTTCATGGCAGAAGAATCAGAATAGACCCAGTATACTTTGTCACCGCCAGGAAGCACGAATGCTCTCAAAGATGCTGTCACATGGACAAAGGAGGCAGCTTAAAGGCTTTCTCACTGATGAAGAGATGCCGTCAGACATCAAAAAAGGGAAAAAAAGAAATCTGCAAAAAGCCACGAGAACATTATGATGCTCCAAAACAACAAATGACAGGATATACATAAGAAAGGTGGACCTTATTTCCCTTGGGAGTATGTCCTGGAGATGCTCAATTCAAGATCTGCTGAATTCCCTGAGGTCAAAGTGAGCAATAAAATGCTGAACAAGGTGTTGCAGGTGAGGTAAGGAATACAGGAAAGTGGCTCTCAACCCTGGCTACACATGAAAATCACTTGGGGAGATTTTTTTTTTTTTTAAGTATCAGTGCCTGCGCACTACTCCAGATCAATGACCTCAGGATCCCTGAAGGTGGAACTCGGGCCTGGGATATTGGAAAGTTTCCCAGACTGTTCTAGAGAGAACTGAGAACCAGTGGTCTAGACCGGAAGGTGTCCTGCCATTCCGGGGCCTTTCCTGCTGTCAGCACTGAAGATCCTGGGTCTCGGAAAACCCCTCAGTCCTGGGCAAACAGAAATGTTTGGTGGCCCACTCCCATCAGGTGATACAAAGTCGTTGCAGAAATTTTCAATGGAAAAATCAGATAAGCAAATCCTATAAAAGTATAGATATGGGTACTAAGAGCAGTACTAAATTCTATGACTAGTGTTGATCTTAGTACTCATACCAACATACTAACATTGGTATGAATAAGAAAACAAGCACCATTCCTGGAAAATTAGAAAAGGGAACAGGACAGAGCAGGCACCATGAATCCATTCCTACGCTTGAACCAAAAGGCCAAAAGGGGCCCCCATGTTCACTGTACCTCGGGAGCCTCCACTGCAAAAGCACTGAGATGAATCCAAGAGGCCTTCATGCAGTGATTCAGATACCAGAGTTGAGAGTGTGTGACTAAGTTTTAGCAACAAGGCCATAGCTGATTTATTTTGGAAGAACTGGCTGAAGAAACAAGATGAAAGCTGCTTGCGGGGCTGAGCAGAAGTACTTTCGAGCAAGCCAAGGATAAAGACTATTTCGATCCCATTTAGAAGTGCAGAGGCCGTGACAGACAACAGGGGTCGGGGGAGATGCTGGCCACACGCTTTAAAGGCAGGTGAGCCGGTCATGCGGGAAGGGGAGAGGTAGATCTAGACGTGACGCGATGCCTGAGGCCTGGGAGGTTGGCCTGGCCCGGAGCCACCAGCCATAATAGGAACCTGGGAGCCCTGCAGACATGATGTGTCACATTTAAGTGCTCAGGTGGGGCAGACGGGGACAGAAGAGCAGACATTTTAAATAACCATTGCCCAAACAAAACACGCTGCTCTTGAGCTAAAAATAACAGGCAGGTGAAGATCAAAACAGCCAAGGGAGGACACTCTCCCTTGCATCTTGAAACATACCGAAGAATTCACAAACTGCGGGCATGTCATCTAAGGATGAAAAAAGGAGTATATGAGGGGCAGAGGAAAGAAAGAAACGTAAGCTACAGAGAGCAGAAAGGAGAAAAAAAAAAAATCGATGCAGGTGATGATGGAAACGATGCCACGGGAACTAGGGATCATGAACTGCTGGCAGAAGCAGGAACACACGTTTAAAACCAAAAAAGGTTTTTCAGGTGCCATGAGGTCCACAGTGGAAGCGAAGGCAGCAGTCAAAGGAAGGTCATAGATTTAAGCGGACTAGGTTGAGCCAGCAGTCCAATTCTGAGCAAAGGAAAAACACTTGCAACAGACCATTTGGTTACAAAAGAATAATAATACATGGGCAATAGAGCTGGGCCGGCACTTGGCAGAGAGGAAGAAAGCCGGGCCCAGGCAAATGTGGGAAAATATCTGATGAAGGGGAAAGACCGCGAAACTGTTATCCCCCCTACCCCCACCACTGTGGCTGTCAACCTATGTCCCACCCTCGACGACGGAGCTGGAATCTCTCTGGGGCTCGGGGCCTGAAATTTCTATAGCTCCCACGTGATTCCAGGGTTCAGACCCACTGTTCTGCATGTGCTGAGCAAAAGCATGGCGTTCCCGTGTCTCTAGCTCGCCAGGCCAGAAGAGCCACTTGCACCTGAAGCCCTCCAGTAATGGCGGCCACAGTCATCTCCTTAATTGACCTTGGCAAATAAATGACTTATTTTCCACTTGGCTTAAGGAGCCTTAAAATCCAGAGGGAGGAAAGTAAGAAAGTTTTCTCAACTAATCATCTTGAACACTTGTAATCATCTCTAGCTAGAAATCCAACACACCAGTGCTCTTCAGGCTGATAACAACTCACCCAGACACAAGAGGGGAGACTAGCAACACTGAGAAAGAGTCTTATGTAAATCAGAAAATGTCTACAAATTCTCAACTTTGGGGCACTCTGGTCTCCTTAGGGGACATTTGGCAATGTCTCAGACATTCCTGATTGTCCTAACTGGGGTTCATGCTACTGGCATCCACTGAGAGGGGTCCAGGGGAGGCTGATAAACAGCCTGCAGTGCACAGGATAGCCCCCAGGGCAACAGAGAACGATCTGGCCCAAAATCTGGCCCAATGGTGCTGAGCTGGAGAAACCTTGCCCTAAACAACACAGTTCACATTTGCACTAATAATGGCTAATATTCACTGCCTGCCCATCTCAGTGCAAATAAAATAAGTTTCAACACGTACAAATCATACGCCAAATTAAAGAAAACCAAAAAGGCCTCCTACAGAAAACTGAACCACAAATAAAATTATTCTGTGGGATTATCACAATGAGAGATTAAGGACTGGAGGACAGAACCTTGGCCAACCAGTACACTGAAGTGAAAACTAAATTTCAAATTGAGTCTCACTGTTGAAGTTGAGTTTATAGTCAAACAAACTGAGAGTCTTTTCGATGAAGACTTCTAGAGAGCCCGCTTTATCATCAATATTTAGTAAGTGATGTCTAAAATTAAATATTCATGTCGAATATTACACTTTAAACTCCCCAAATTATGGATTTGTAGAAAAATAAAGGGTTTTTAAGCAATGCACTTATATTCATTTCTTCCAAACCATTTAGTAAATTTATTCATTTTATGAAAATCACAATTAAAGTGACATGTTAAGATGTTTTATAGGATTCCAAAGCATGTGGACAGTGAGAAATGATATGAACCCCAAATATGAGAACGCAGGTGTGGTTAAAGCTGGAGAAAGAGTCTTATTTGGCTGAAAGACAAAGAAAACTAATCCTTTGTCTCCAGCCTCCGATCTGTGATTAAGAGTAATGTTAAATGGAAACTAGAAGACTACTTTAGGGGAAGATTTACAAATAATTAAGATTCTTTATTAGAGGCCCAAACACATTAAAACATGACTGGGAGTTCTAAAACAGGCAATTTAAATAAGTGATGAAACCCACTTCCAAGTGCTTGCTAGATATTGAGCCGGTTATGGACGGCCTGTGAGCGAGAAGGACCATGCCAGGGGCTGTCTAACTTGGCTGTACATTTTACTCTGATCAACTGGGGGTTGGGGGCTTTTATTTAATGATGCCTAGGCTCCTCCCCAGACCAAATAAATCAGAATCTCCAGAGGGGCCTGGCCTCTGGTATGACATTGTATAGCACATCATAAACTTTAATGTGTATACAGATTCCCCCCAGTTCTTTCTAAAATGCAGATTCCGATCAAGTGGGTCTGGGTGTGCCTGCAATTTTGCATTTCTTGATACCAATGGTGCTGGCCTAAGAGTCACACTTTGAATAGTGAGTGTCAAAAGTTTCCTGGGCAAGTCTAACATGCAGCTGGCATTGGGAACCATCAATGGTTGAGGCCCTAGCTTTGTGCTGGATGCTAGGCAGGCATCAAAATGAAATAGAAAGTGTGAAAAAGCATTCCTCAACTAAGGAATTACTTGATCCTAAATCAGAGCTTTCATGTTGTGCAATCCACATATCTTTGTCTTAACTTTCAAAAGCAAAAGAAAAGGTCAGATTTTTCCAAAGGGAAATGTGGATTCCAATGTGGACCCAAACGACGCCAGGTACCCCTTTGGAAGGGTGGTGGATAACTTCACATGACAGAATCATCATGCCCATCAGCCTCGCAGTTAACATAGAGTGAACACTGATTGTGCCAAGCACTACGTTCGAGGTATGACATGGCTTCTTGAATTCTCATGACAATTCTCGGAGGTAGGGTCTAATGCTATTTTATGACCTAGTTGTAGGAAACTGAATCTTGGAGAGATACAGTAGCTTATTTTTAAGGTAGCAGCTTTGAGTGCTAGAGCTAGGATTTCAACTGAGGGCTGCCTGAGTCCAGAGGCAGAATTTGAATCCATGGTATTTTTACTGTTTTTGCTTTTATGCTGTGAAAAATATGTTTTTAATGAGCATCAGCTCCAAAAAACTTCTTTGCAACTGTCCGAATATCGTTGTAAATGACTGCTAATTCTAGAAAGTATAGAAAGTATACTTGGTAATAACTGAAATCAAATACCAAGCTCTCGTAGACCTTCAGAAACAGCACCTAAGTTTTCTCTGGATGTGGGGGTACATGGTTGATCTGGAAGGTGCCAAAACGGTGTACGGGTAGATGCTTCTCCTTTAGAATGCATTGGGGTTAGCTCTTCAGTCTAAGTGGAAATTTGAGGTACAATGAGTGTGCACTCACAGATAAGGGGATGATTATTACTCGTCCTGCACAAATGTCATCCATCCAATGAATCTTTGCCTAAAAGTGTGAATTTACCTGCCACACTGCAGATGAACCTCAAAAACGTGACGCCGAGTGAATGAAGCGAGTCGCGAAAGGTCATGTACTGTGTAGTTCCATTTATATAAAATGTCCATAAAAGGCAAAAGGTTTGAGAAACAAAGGAAATGAGCGGTTGCCAGGGGCTAGGGATGGGAACAGGGAGTAACTGCAAATGGGCATAAGCAATTACGTTGGGTGACAGAAATGTCCTAAGATGGATTGTGGGGAGGTCTGCACCACTGTGTAAATTCATGAAAAAGCATTGAATTGTGTACTTCAGCCGGGTGAATCTTATGATAGGTAATGAATACATCGGTAACATTATTTTTTTTAATTTTTATTAACATATAATGTATTATTTGCCCCAGGGTACATGTCTGTGAATCGTCAGGCTTACACATTTCACAGCACTTAACATAGCACATACCCTCCCCAATGTCCACAACCCAGCCACCCTATCCCTACCCACCCACCTCCCAGCCACCCTTAGTTCGTTTCGTGAGTCCAGGAGTCTCTTATGGTTTGTCTACCTCCCCATCCCTTCCTGTTTCATTTTCCCCCCCCACCCGCACCCCAAACTCCCGCCTTGCCTCTCAAATTCTTCATATCAGAGAGGTAACATTATTTTAAAAGTACGCATTAAGAAAAAAAAAATGAAAAAGTAGTTACTTACAAAGGAAGGACTGAAACCAATCTCATACACTCAAACTGGGTCACCTTCTTAGAAAAATCAAAATAAAGGAGAACAAACACCATTGTTTTCCAAACTACTTACTCAGGATTCAAGAGGGATCTGACCAAGCATCCATCTGTGGTTAATATAGAAACATCCCACTGATCTAGACACCAGACTTCTAAGAAATTTGACTTTCTAAAATCAGAAGCAAAGAAGACATCTGAACAACTCTCAGGATCGCCTACATAATTTATGGGGCCCTGAGCAAAATGCAAATGCAGGACCTCTTGTTCGAAAAGAATTCAGAATTTCAAGATGTGTGATAGCAGAGTAGGAAACCATGCCGGAAGTCCTTCAGAGCCTGGGGCCATAAGTGACTGGCCACGGCTAACGCCCAGAAACTCAATCCTGGCACCCAAACCGGCTACTGCAAGAGCTCTGGGCTACGGTTATGCACTTCATTCGAGAACTTTCTTCTGTCATAGAACTCCTCAAACTCTCATTTGTTTTTCTTTTATATGCACATCTAGACGCCTCGGCTCTCTAAATCCTGGGCCATGTGGTCAATCGGAGTGAGCAAATGAGAAGTGAGTAAAGGTTTGCAGAAGGAAGATGCCTTCTTCTGACTGAAACGTGGTGAAAGGGACACTAGAAAAGCAGACCCAGGTATATGAATTATTTTAACGAGGCAAAGAAAGAGCAACCTTTTCCATTACACCTGCTCTTTGCAAAGAGGGCGGCCTATATTTTAGAGGGTATGTATCAAGAGGAGTAAAGACTGAATGGGGCAGCCATGTGCTGGGGAAATGCTTAATAGTTGACCCTCTGGAGGAAAGCCCTGGTTTGCAGCCTTCGCCAATTTCCATGGTGTAAATGCTCCCATTGTGGCTGATTCCAAGAGGCCAAGGTGGGGAATGGAACACGGGGCTGGAAAGAGAGGCACCCAATCGGTTTTCTCTCCAGGGCTAGCCGGTTCCAGCCCACCGCTGAGATGGCGAAAACATTCGGTACCACAGGCAGTGAAAACGGGACAGGCCCAAGACCCAGGAGAAGTAAAATTCAGTCCTGTTTCCCAATAAAACATTCTGTTCCAAGAGTTAGCAAAGACAGAAGGTAACTGTTGCTATTTGTTCAAATGGGATTTTAATTCCAGTGGCAAAATCCTCATGGATAATCAAGAATTGACTACATAACCATTTCCCTTGTCATTTTCCTTCCAAAAGTAATTATCTCTGAATGATTTCATAAAGATTGTATGCTTAAAGAGTACCCAATTGTGAAAGGAACTGAAAACTATGCCAGTGATAGGGGTTTTTTTTTTTTAAAAGAGTAATATTTGTTTTTAAAAAGGAAGGCTTGGCCAAGTAAAAATATTTCCTCTTTTCTGTTCTAATGATTTAACCTATGAATCACCCTGTAGGAGTACTATCGTACCAGAGACATGCAACTCGTACTCTTTAGAGCGAAAGCATGAAGACTTCACTAATGGTTTTAGTCGTTTCCAATAGAAATGAAGGTAGATGGCGGGTTGAAACGTAAGCACTTCAAATCACCACAGGCTACATCAAGAATCGCTAGCCCACCCCAGAGCTCCCACCTCAGGAGAACTCTAAAACCTCTTAAAAGTCAGGCGGTCAACCAAATTCTGGCTCTGGGCTTGATGCCACAGGAGACACTTCCCAGATGGTGTGTAAGGTAGGAGGGAGCCATCTTGCTACCCAGCATGCCCGTGTTTCCCCACCTCCTCCTCTGCTGTCCTTCTTGTGCCCAGAGGTGACTTGTACCCAGGGAGGCCTGGGGTGATTGCCCCTCTTCAAGTAGCTGCTCCCTCTTCATATAATGCTTATTATATGTAGGCACTGTTCTGGGACTCATGATTTTGTTATTCTTGTTAGGTACCAGTCCAAATTGTGACACAGTACTTGGAAGGCAAGGCAATATGCTGTGCACACAGCAGCCCATTTAAAAATAAGTCCTGGAATGAATGCCAAGATTGAGAAACAGTACTTAAGTTAAAGAAGCCTATGCAACTATGACTCTCCTCATCATATCTGTTCAATGTAAGCTCTATTTTTTAAAAAAAAAAACGAAACTTCAGAGCCTATATGGAGATTATTGGTTTTAATCCACCATCTTCCCTGCCTTTATAATGAATTTGCTGTTATGAGCATCTGCAAAGTCCTACTTAATTTGAGATCTTCTTGGCCTGTAATAATAGAAGGTTTGTTACTCATTATTTTGGCCTCTTGAAACACGCACATACACATACACAGACACACACATACCCTAAATGATTAGACGTGGGGGAGTTACCACCAGCAGGAGTGGCGGGAAAATGGGGCCCATCTTTGAGAAGCCGTGGCCCTGTAGATGAGCACCGGTTTGTCATTCTTGGGAGCAGCTGATTTTACAAGCAACTGCCATGAGATGTTCCTGCATGAAGGAACGATGACAAGAAACTCATTGTTGTGAAAGCTGCCCCAGACCAGAAAAAACTCGTGTCAGGCCACTAAGCTGTAGACACGCCTGAGGTCTTCAGACCTCTCTTCTGTGATCTAACCTTGGTGTCCAAAGACAGATGGACATTGTGGATCTTTCACTATACTCCTCACCAGGAAGCAAGAGTAATAGCTTCCAAGAATACAAGCAGTCCACAGTTCTTGGAAGTCTGAGAAGGAAGGAGCGAGGATGGAGAACCCACGCGGTTACCTAGGCCATGGAGGCACATACACATGCATATAGGTACAACCTACGACATTCATATATGTGATAGGGAAGTGTAGTAGAATTCATCTAATCTGTGATATATAATACCTGGCACGGATAATGCATCATCTAGACCATAGGAAATATAGGTTACAAATTTCTCTCCCATACTTAGTTCATTGCTTTCCTGGGCTTTTGAAAAAACCTACGGCCAACTGCCCTCTGAAACCTGGAATGCTGTGAAGCCAACAGAATCCCCACACTGGTATCAACTCCATGATTGACTGCATTCTCTGAGAGACAGGCCAGAGCAGGCAATCTGGTGCCAAATTGCATGGGATTACACTAACTACTTGGGTGGCCTTATGCAGCTCGCTGAAATTCTCAGTTTCCTTACCTGCAAAATGGGAATAATAACTGTACACATTCTCTAGGATTATTATGAAGATTAAAGAAGTCAGTATTTGTAAAAATCCTAACCCAATGCTTGGTGAATACTGAGTGCTGTGTAAGTGCTTATAAAATAGTGAACCCATGGGAGAATCTTACTGTTCTATGTGCAAGGAGTCAATAAGGATTTCACTCATCTATATTCAATATGAAAGCACAATTCGCTCTTAATGCCTTACTTTTTTTTTTTTTACCACAAACAAACTTCTTTTCAGAGTTCAAATAAATCACAGAAGAATTTGTTAGTCACTGTTAAAATTGATGTGATTTACAAACTGGAATAAAAGTGCCATTCGTTTTCCTTGAATGCACCGGGTATTAATAACTTTTTCCTAAATACAAGAAATGCCTTTATGCCCCTGCTCTGGCACTGTGAACACTGACATTTCTACATTAGGTAATTAACAACTCAGACAAAAACCATTTGATGCTATTGTGAAGTCACCAAAAGGCACAATATAAAATGCACTTTAATGATCGTATTCTTATATTTGGATAATCATACCTTTGTATGGCCTAACACGTCTGTCACTTCAACAGTTTGTAGTGTGATGCCCTTCATTCTTGACACCATTTATCTTGACATCAGTATCTTAATTTCTCTTGACCCCTGACTGGTAGTTGAAGAAAGACAAACATAAAACCAGACCAACTACAGGTGAAAGCAACATATGGACAATTTATTTTTGAGTCCTAAGGAATTAAAATTGGAGAAGGTTCCTTTTCTCTCCTTAGCCGAGAGTCTCAAGCAGCTTTTATACTTACAAGTCAACAGATTAACATTCTTGATGATTCACTGTTTCAAAATAACTCACATTGTACTTCCAAAGTGACTGCTAGAAATATTGCTGGCATTTATTTCCTTAAGCATATTTGTTAAGTGGTACTGAAATGCAAATGCCCAAGAGAAAGATCAGAGTTTCTACATTTGGACTAAAAGGAGGACACACACAGAGATCTGTTCCTTCTCTGAAATAGAATGCATGAAATGGTAGGTTTAAGTGGTGTTTGTAAGTATGACATTGTGGGAAGGAGACAATCAACATGAATTCTGGGAAGCAAAGGCTGTTCCTTGAATAGGTGTTCATTACTGCACCTGTCACCCAAAAAATGGGCTGCCATGATTGTAGGTACCTCCCCTACTAAAGAGAACTTTTTGATCTTCATAGCCTCACTCCTTAGTTCCTGACACACAGAAAGCAATCAAGAAACACTTGCTGAACCATAGACCAACGGACAGTCACCTGAAGTAACTTGCCCTGGAACTGGGGAAGTGAGATCATTCATCCTGAAGACAAATAATCATAGCAACAGACTTGGGCCATTCAAAATGTCGAAGAGGATGGGGAAGAGGGGGACCCTTGATACACTGCTGGTGGGAGGGCAAACTAGTGCAGTCGGGCTGCTCCTCGGATGGATAAACACAGAGTTACCATAGGACCCAGCAACGCCACTCCTATGTATGTTTCATTTCAAAAGAAATGAAAATACCTGTTTACAACAACCTTGCACATGAATGTTCATGGCAGCATTATTCATGACAGCCAAAGGTGGAAACAACGCAAATTTCCATCAAGCGATAAAAGGATAAACACAATGTGTCTATCCGTGCAATAGAAGGTTATCTGGCCCTAAAAAGGAGTGAAGCTCCGATGCATGATACAATGGGGATGACCCTTGACAACACACTAAGGGGAAAAAGGCAGAAAAGGCAAACCTACAGAGTATAAGGCCAAAAGGTGATTAGTGGGTATCAGGGGAGGGAATGTCTCAGGCAAATGGCAGAGGGGCCACGGCTGTGGATGTAGCATTTTCTCTTGAGGTGCTGAAAACTATTCTAAACCATGTCATGGAGGCACAACTCTGTGAATGTACTAAAACCCACTGAATTGTGCACTTTTTAGAATGGTGAATTATCTGTTCTATGAGTTCTATTTCGATGTTTACAAAAAGACACCCAAGAGGCATGGGTGCAGGAGTTCAGTGGAGAGGGAAATATGACTGACG
Source organism: Procyon lotor (assembly GCA_028646535.1). Lineage (NCBI taxonomy): Eukaryota > Metazoa > Chordata > Mammalia > Carnivora > Procyonidae > Procyon > Procyon lotor. The sequence goes on along the minus strand of CM053612.1, from coordinate 96,674,896 downwards.
TTTGAAGACCTTCCAAGGCTTCAAGGGAGTGAGGACCAAGCCAGGTCTCCAGGAACACCCTGCATCTGGGTGTGAGTAGAGAAGGCACTTCGGGAAAGAGGAAGAAGAGGACAGAGAGAGGCTGCTTGCTGTTCCAGACGTGAAAAGAAAGGCTAACTCGCACTGTGATGGTCCCATCCATAAACATGTGCCCTCCCCTGCTACAAAGCAGGCCTTCCTCTACTTCCAGGGGAAGTCACCAGAAGAATGGGCAGCCAAAATGCAAACTACCTAAGCCTCTACTTTCGCTCCCGTGGCTCACCGTCTTCCCTTAAAAACACTAACTTGTAGATTTCTACCCCAGCAGATCCTATCAAAAGGAGTCCCAGACATCCTATCATTTCATCCAGAAATATTTCAGTATCAGACTCTTAATGTTTAACCTTCACCTAGCTTGACCTTCCACTGTATCATGACACACGTCCTAGGACTGGGCAGTCTTCTGTTTCTTTCCCAATATCTGAGGGCCTGAATTTCAAGAAGAGGTTGTCTATATGTCTAGGGGGATGGACGGCAGTGGCAGCAGCTGGTCATGTGGATAGATTTGGAACCCCCTAGCACTGTTTGTCCTCATAGGTTTTCGATCGTTTACTATTAGACATTAGAGGTCATGCCTCCACTTGGAATCTGTTCCATTCAAGAGACTGTATGATGGTGTTGCACAGCAGAATGCTATTTAAAAATAACATTCTCAGCACATTCATCAACATTCCAAAAATACTCTGCTTGGCTCTAATGGCGGGATCTGAGAATAGGCTGGTCATGATGACCACAAACTTTGGGAAGGATTCTCGCTGAAACACAACTCTGTGGGGCAAAAGAAGGGAGCAGAGGATTCTTGGGATCAGAAAGACACCCAAGGGTAGCTAATCCAGGCTCCCATCTGATAAACAAATTTCCTCTGACAACTCTTTTGGGTAGGTATCACCCTGACCTTAACACTTGGCTTTATGTCCAGCCTGCCTATGAGAGGCTGGTTTTTACCTCAACAGACTGAATAGCCTGGTCAAAACCTGTAATGAAGAGAGATCATATAAACTCTAGAAAAATGCGTAACCTCTAGGGCAGGTTCTCAATCTCACACTACTGACATTTAGGGCTGGGTAATTCTTTGGGGTGGAAGCTGTCCTGTACACTGTACGTATTTGGGAGTATCGCTGGTCTCTACCTACTAGACACCAGTAGACACCCCCACCCCATGTGTGAAACCCAAAACTGTCTCCAGACCTCACCAAATGTCCCCTGGGGGCAAAGCTGCCTGGGTGAGAACCAATGGTCTAGAGCATAAATGACTTCTGGGGAGCAGATTTACCAGTGCCTATTAGGCATGCATTACTGACCCTCAACTGATGATTCTGACACTTAACATTTTTTTAGTGGTTGTTCAGGGCATTTCTTTACAAGCTGGTGTACTATACAGTGCTCTCTCAGGCTTCAACTAGAAACTGTTTCTATAAACAAAAACCAAAAAACGAAACCAAAAACAAACAAACAAACAAACAAAAACCCAAAAAACAAAACAAAACAAAAACAAACAAACAAAAAACCTGCCCTGGCTACAAAAATAAAGGCAAAGCAATGAACATTTAAAAGTTCACATGGTGAAATTACTATCATGTTTTTTGTTTCCTCTGCACACCTGAATACTGACACGATGGGTAGTCACTATGAATAAGATGGCAACAAACAGGCAATCCCCACTGATAGATGGACGGTGTTTTAAAAATAAATTTTTCTTTTTCTAAATCAATTTGTCAGCCAGTTCTTAAGAAACTCAATAAACATTTTCTCTTAAAAACCATGAGATAAAAGATTATCACTGTGCTAGGCTTAACCTAAAGAAAATTACTTAACCTACATTTCCACTGAAATGTATACAGGTAGTGAAGACCCACAGAAAGCAATAATGCTACTTGGTTACCTAAAGCAGTAGAACAACACCGATTAAGACAACTGTGCCCACCCTGAAACCAGAAGCCTCAGGACGAAGGGATTTAACAAAAGAAAGACCAGAAAAGGGATATAAAACTGGGGTGATACAGCTCCCAAAGGCACTTTTGGACAATTTCAAGGGCTTAAAAGCTGATGGATATTGGTCTTAATATGGTATTTCACTAGCAGCATACCTTTGATGATAAACAAAGTCATTTTTTTTCTCTAAATATAAAACAAAGAGCAGGAGTCAAACAACAGACATTCTTAAAATAAGTTGCCAATATTTGGAAGAAGGGGAAGGCAGGAGGGGACAGGAGAGGCAGTGGGGCCTCAGATGTGGGAGACATTTGCTCTCACTGGCCGTCAAGTGGTGCTACCCATCGGGCATCTGGACTGTGCGACTGTGTACAACAAGAATGGGGGTAGATCAGGGTAGGCCGAACCAAGGCCTTCTTAACCTTGGCATTATTGACCTTTAGAACTGGATGATTCTTCATGGTGGGAGGTTTCCCATGCATTGTAGGATGTTGGACAACATCCCTGGCCTCTACCCACTAAATGCCATTTGCACTCTTCCCCCAGTCGTGTCAACCAAAAATGTCTCCACATTGTCGCCAAATGTCCCTGGGGGAGGGAAGGGCAAAAGTGGCCCCCAGTTGAGGACCACAGGGCAACGCCCATTATGTTCTAAGAGCTACAGGAAGGAAGCTGTGATCTAACAGCCATTCGTATGTACAGGATGTTACGATACTCAAAACTTGACAATAACATACACCTCATCACCTGACAGTAAATTCTTTGACATAACCCAAACTCAGCAAATGTTTGTTGACTTTTGACTAATTTGTTTGACTAATAAAAATATATGACTGGACATATTTCTTTTTTTTTTTTTTTAAAGATTTTTTATTTTATTTGACAGAGAGAAACACAGCGAGAGAGGGAACACAAGCAGAGGGAATGGTAGCGGGAGAAGCAGGCTTCCCGCAGAGCAGGGAGCCCGATGCGGGGCTCGATCCCAGGTCCCTGGGATCATGACCTGGGCTGAAGGCAGATGCTTAACGACTGAGCCACTCAGGTGCCCCTGGACATATTTCTTATTTTAGAATAAAAATAATTAGGTTTTTAAAAGCTAGTACATTATATATTCTCATTTCATATAAATACACACACACACACACACATATAACTGAAAGACATCTGATAACATGTTAACTTTTTTTTTTAAAGATTTTATTTATTTATTTAACAGAGAGAGAGAGAGAGATCACAAGTAGGCAGAGAGGCAGGCAGAGAGGGAGAAGCAGGCTCCCCGCAGAGCAGAGAGCCCGATGTGGGGCTCGATCCCAGGACCCTGAGATCATGATCTGAGCCGAAGGCAGAGGCTTTAACCCACTGAGCCACCCAGGCGCCCCAACATATTAACTTTTAAAACTGAGTAGTTACCATTTATTCCGGGGTTACTTTGTCTTGATCACCATTCAAGCACTTTACATACATCATTCTACTTAGTTCTGACTCCAGCCCTATGAGATAGTTTTGCTGAGCTGACTGTGAAATAATACTGAGCTTCACAAAGAACTTGCTCAAAGTCACCCTGTTAGTAAGTTCCAGACTCAGGATTTAAAGCCATGCCCGACTCCAAATACAAACTCAAGGGATGACATTGCCCAGAAATTTAGGGTCTGATTCCCAAGCTCTTGGCCACATGATTACACTGTACCTAAATGGCTTAAGATTGTCTCATTTTGAAGAAAAATTACAAATACTAACATATGAGAACAGCTCGAATGAGCATATAAATTTTCCATCCATTTTGGTTCCATCTTCTTTGAACATTTTCCAAGCATTAAAGACTGTCAGTGAGTTATGCTTTGAGCCCATCCCTAATTTCAGCAAGTCTTTATACAGCAGATTAATTAATAAATAGAAGAGCGTGCTCTCCATTTTGCATGAGGAAATGCATCATAACAACTTGGGCTTTATCTCCTCTTCTAGGATGGCTTTGCCCAAAATCGTGCTTGTATCAAGAGGTCCAGTAAATCGCTGGCTCTCTGTATGCGAGTATCAGCTCCAAGATGCCCTGGAAACACCCAGCATGCTCACAATGTAACAAACCCTGAGACGGGAAGCAAAAGGAGTCTTGCACCTAAAATGCCAGATCTGAATGTTTCCCACATGGGCGATGTTTGAAATATCTATTCCACTTTTGCCTGCCACTTCCTTTCTTTCCAGGACCCTATTACATAAAGGCTTAGGTGTTCTGGGGAATAATTGGGCATCAATTGTGGCAGGGTGTGGGAGGATGCCTAGGTTACCTCCAGGATTACACACTCTATTTAGGAGGTGGGCAATTCCTATTTATATAACCCCGATGAAGATAACACCCCAGCAATTTGGGAGGGAGGATTGCCAAAACCAGTAGGTAATTTCACTTGAACACCTTGTACCAAGTGCAAATCTGATTACTGCCTTCATCTTCTTAGAAAGGAACAGGTATCATGGCAAACAATAGTTTGCGTTGGCTGCTCAGTGTGGGAAAGCCAAGGGGCTGAAATTCAAAGCTGAGCAGCACCCCAGCAGAGAACAGCTGCTGGATCTTAGCATGCAACAAGAAAACAGGGCTCCATACCCAGATGGCCTATGGAGATGCCAAATACTGACTATGTCAGTGGGAAGTGTGGTCCTGGTGTGCCTAGGGTTGGGGTACAGGCATGAAGGAGAGTGGAAATTCCCAAGAATGGATATAAAATCTTCTTCAGCAGGGAATCGAACCAGATCTGTTGTCTTTCTCTCCTAACCCAGTCCTCTAAAGCCCTGGAGTCAAAGACAGTAGCCACTAGCCGTTGAAGCTATTCAGTGCTTGAAATGTGGCCAGTCGACATTAAGATGTGGAAGATTTATAGGAGCACAAAATACATGCCACATTTCAAAGATTTGGAATGAAAACCAATCCATGACAATATGTCTCCTTACTAATGTTTCTGACTGCATCTCAAAATGACCCTATTTCAGATATATCGGGGAAAACAGATCACTGTTTCTGCTTTTTGAACTTACTTAAACATGGCTATTAGAACATTTGAAATTATCTATATGGTTTGGACTGCATTTCTACTGGACAGCGCCAATCTGAAGGCTGAAATGTTACTCTAAGTCATGATTTATGTTGAGCTCAAAGATGCTTTCGTAAGAAAGTGTTGCTTGACTGAGCTTGGCTCTCTATCACAAAACGTTAACTTCAAACATACTTGAAAACTGCAATTTCATTCACTGCCTTCTTGGCAAAATCTGTTGGATAAACAAATCTGCTGTTTTGAGACATGAAAAGGGATGGTTAACAATGTAAGTAAATGTTCTTCCTTTGCAGACATACTAAAACCATGTTAAGGCTGAGATGAAACAGGGTCCAATATCGGAACAGGCTCATAATTAGGTGCTGATGTTGAATATCCTGCAGTGCTTCAAAAAGACACAGAGATGGAGAGAGGCCAGGCCTGCACCAGGCAAGAGAGAAGAAAAGGTCGAATACTGCATTCACATTCGGTACACGCAGAGACCCGAGCTCAACTGCTCTATGCTTTGCTGGTACCACTGGCTTTTCCATGTCTCCTCTCTGTCCCTTACTGCCACCACCTGACTGAGTCACGCCACTGTCAGAGGCAAAAGCTATCTTCCCCATCACTCTGATGGGCCTCTCCACCCTTTGTATCTCCCACCGCTGATCTATCTTGTCCTCACCCCACCACTGTAAACCGTTCTAACCTCTGGCTCCAGAACCTACCATAAGAGCAAGGAGACTTTGAGTTGCAAATAACGTCAGCCATGCATCAAAGCCTTAAAATCCACATAACCCACTCAAGCAAGATTCCAAAGATGAGTGTTAGGCTTGTTAACTGTCAAGCCTTCCAATCTAATTCAAGTCAATCTTCCGTCTCCTTAATTCAACATATAAATTAAAATATAAAAATAATCCTCTTGCTTTGCATTTGATTCACCTAGAAACTATTCCATGTAATTAGAACTCAATGAAAGTAACAGTGCCTGCCAACGGGAACCAAATTTTCTTTTCAGTTCATAACTGTTATGCCCCTGAAAGCCTCACCTTAAGAAATTTTGTATTTGTGGGTGGTTATGGATTTTTTTTCTCTAATCTAGAGCTCAAAGAAAATGTGGTCAAAGGATACTGCTGTGGGTAACCTCAGGAAGGAAAAATGTCTCCAATTTTTTTTTTTTTTAAACAGCAGGTTGCAGTTCTTAAGGGCCAGTACAGCAAATCCTCAGCGACCCTGGATCATCTAGGAATGAGTCACTCTAGATAAGCACACATCCCGGAGAGCCCAAAGTTTATGCACTAACCATCTTATTGTAAGAGTTCTTATTTTTCTAATGGAGACATTTCCTTGTCTTTTTGAACCATTGAACCACTTAGTCTCATAAACATAATTATAGGTGAAAATACAGCTCAAATTCAGAGCTGAATGAGCCCATCACAATAGGACCACATGAAGCAAATGTGTTTCCAGCCATCCCCAGTGACAATCCATTATGACTGATAATGCCTCTTTAATGTGGCACCAGCTCAGCATCCTTCTGGGCCCCGTGTGAGGCACTGCTGCCTGCCTCTCCTCTGAATGTCAGAATAGTTCTTGGTTCTACCTCTTCATTGCCCTCTTTCTTGCCCACTGGCAAGGGTATGGGCAAATTGCTATCCTACTGTTGGTTTTCTGCCTCTACCACCAAGTGGTCATGGGTGCCACCCAAGTCCCAGGTGACCAGCTGGCTGCTACGAGGCCAGCTCTACCCCTATATTTCCCTTTGCTGTTCCCTTCACTGTCTACAATGGCTTCTCCACGCCTTCCAGTTCTGAAGATGAGCTTCTCATGTACCTATCACCATTGGGCTGCCACGTCTCTTTCCTTCTGTAAGCCAGACTCATGAAGGATCACATCACTGAGTAACAGCAGGTGCTCTCCAGACCCAACTTCTCCTTCTCAGGAGAGTTTGTTTGTTTGTTTCTTAAATCCTAATCTAATTTTAGAATTTGAATCGCTATGGTCTGGCATGGAAATTGGAAATCCTTGGTTCCTGGTCTAAAGACTGAATTGCTGTATAACCCATCTCTGCTCAAATAATTAATTTCTGCTTCAGTTTTATTAATGAGTACAATTAAGTCAACAGCAAAAGGATAAAGGGTCTCATTTCTCCTTGGGGAGATGGAAAACAGCTTACCATGAAGGAGTAGGAAGGTGGTCTTTCACATCAGCTAATATGAGTTCAAAACCTAACCCCACCATTTAACATCTTTGTGACCTTGAGAAAATTACTTAGCCTCTGCAAGCCCCAGTTTTCTCATCCAAAAAATGGGATAAATAAACTCCATTAGAGAGGTGGTCCAAGGGTTAGAAAGTACACATATGAGGCATCGAGTAAAATGACAGGGAGTGGATCCTGGAGGGAAACTTCTTTTTCCCATTTCTGATTCTCTGGCAACAGAAGACTGACCCAGGCCTCAGCTGGGAAAAGCAATCCTTGAACAATAGAGAGCATACAAGAGTACATTTTTCAAAGATACTGATCTTTCTTCCTTTTCAGAAGCTCATAGTACTGTTTGGCCTAGGGCATTCTGACTGAGCTTGCTGTAAACACACATGCACACACAATGTAAACACACACACACCACCACAACTTACCGCACCGGTTAAATAGATTATGCTACTTTGCCTACAAACGTCCACATAAAACACTTCCTAGTTTCCTGTGGTCGGCAGTCATGGCTACTCCCAGCATGTTGGCCCTGAATGTGTGGGGTATGTGGGTGGTTTGGGGCATTAAAATATATCCCAGTCTCCAGCAAAAAGCCAGACTGTGTTCACATAAACAGCCCTCTACTCGTTTTGTTTCTATTTCCCATGACATAAAATAAACTGGCTGTCACATATATATTGTAAGTAAACTGAGAAGATTCTTAAGTACATATATGGCAAAGTAACACATAAATAGAGGACTGAAGAGTCTTGTTTCATAAGTAAATAGGCCTAGACAATTACAGTGGAGTACACCATTCATGCCATGCATTGGTTGGTTTTCTTTGCTTATTTTTTTAATACCCACTTCATTGACGTATAATTCACATACTATACAATTTATGTATTTAAGATGTTCAACTCAATGGCTTCAGGCATATTCACAGAATTTTGTAGCCACCACCACAACCAATTTTAGAACATTTTAATCACTTCAAAGAGATACCCACACCTAGTAGCAGTCACTCCCCTTCCCCGAACTCCAGCACTAGGGAACCACCAATCGACTTTCTCTCCCTGTGGGTTTGCCTATTCTGGACATTTCACCTACTAAAATAAAAAAGCTCACCCAATATGTGAGCTTCTGTGGCTGGCTTCTTTCACTTAGCACAATGTTTTCAAGGTTCATCCATGCTATAGTGTGTATCAACACTTCATCCTTTTAAATGCCGAATAATATTCCACTGCACGGGTCTATCCCATTTCATTTACCCATTCATCAGTTAATGGACCATTTCTACCTCTGGGCTATTATGAATCAGGCTGCTATGAACATTCACATACAAGTTTGTATGCGGGCACATATTTCATTTCTCTTACGTGTATACCTAGAAGTGGAATTGTTGAGTCATAAGATAACTATCTGTTTAACTCTTTGAGGAACTGCCAGACTGTTTGCCAAAGTGTCTGTACCATTTTATGTTCCCACTAGCTGTGGACGAGGGTTCCAGTTTTCCCATCTTCTTGCCAACACTTGTCATTATCCGACGTGTTGATTGTTACTACCCTGAAGGATATAAAGTGGTATTTCCTTATAGTTTTTATTGGCATTTCTCTGATGGCTGATGATTTTTTTTAATTAATTTTTATTAACATATAATGTATTATTTGCCCCGGGGTACATGTCTGTGAATCATCAGGCTTACACATTTCACAGCACTTAACAGCACATACCCTCCCCAATGTCCACAACCCAGCCACCCCATCCCTACCCTCTCCCCCACCTCCCAGCCACCCTCAGTTCGTTTTGTGAGTCTAGCAGTCTCTTATGGTTTGTCTCCCTCCCCATCCCTTCCTGTTTCATTTCTCTCCCCCACCCCCCCAAACTCCCTCCTTGCCTCTCAAATTCTTCATATCAGAGAGATCATGTGATAATTGTCTTTCTCTGACTGACTTATTTCGC
>CM053612.1:96601513-96665213 GCA_028646535.1 Procyon lotor | reverse complement strand
TTGTGAGTCTAGCAGTCTCTTATGGTTTGTCTCCCTCCCCATCCCTTCCTGTTTCATTTCTCTCCCCCACCCCCCCAAACTCCCTCCTTGCCTCTCAAATTCTTCATATCAGAGAGATCATGTGATAATTGTCTTTCTCTGACTGACTTATTTCGCTTAGCATAATACCCTCCAGTTCCATCCACGTCGTTGCAAACGGATGGCTGATGATTTTGAGCATTTTTCATCTCCTTATTGGTCAATTATATGTATGTTACATATGCTTACTGGCCATTTGGAGGTGAACAGGGTGGAGGTAGGAGGTAGAACTTCCAACAGAGTCATGGAAGAATCAGATACAGAAATGTTATCCTACAGTTCTTTTTTCTTTTTTAACTTCTGCTAGCACAATGAGCATCCTGAGGAATTTGTAAGTAACTTTAATCTTAAGACTGGAATTTGTGAGCCAGCCATAAATCACTTAACCAAAACATGATGAAATGCTATTCAACAAAATGTTGGAAGAAGCAGTAAGATTAATAACTTAAAAAAAAAAAAAAACAAATGACTTCAATACCGTAACTTAAAAAAAAAAAAGCTATGAAAATAGAACTATAAGTCATCCATCCATTGGTCAAAGGTGTTATCATTGGCTCCTGTGTCAAATATTAAGACCCCAGCCTGGTAAACTGCCACGCAGTCTACTGAGGTGATGTGTGTATGTGGGTGAAGGTGGGTCGAATGGGATGGTCAGTAACAAAAAGGGCAACCAAGCTCTCAAGGTACACTATGTGACAAGCATTGTCATCAACGCTGTGGCAAGTGTATAAGTTTCACCTACAATATCTGCTATCCTTGTCCCAATCCTACAAGATCATTTTTTATTGTTGTTCTTGGCAGTGGTTTGCTTGTTGTTACAGAGAAGGGCAACGAAGTCCTTTCCTGCCCACAGTTACCTCCTGCTGAGGTGAGCCGCCACTGGGGCCTCCTTAAGCGTGAAACTCCATCCAGGTCCTACAGACCAACCCTGAGCCCTGGCTAATTGGCTCTGGGTGGCGATTGATCCAGCCGCTGCCCAATCGGCAGCAACCTGTGAGGAGTCGTAATGAAAGAGCCTTCCCAACATGCATGCCACTGCCCCGACTGAACCAATAGGACTTTCTCTGGTGCTAGTTAGCTGACAGATGTGGTCACTGGTATACAGTGGGTGTCTGAGCACAAGAATCCTGGAACAGAGTGAAGCAGATTTTAACACAGGAGGATCCTACAGCAGTCATCCCTGAATTCTTCCTACCAGGGTTGACCAAAACCCCGGACTGGCAATGCTATGGGTGTCCTAGTGATAAAGGACCTCCTATCCTCAGCATTCAAAAGGCTAAAACACAATTTCATCATGTCCTTTTTCATGGATGAGGAAATTGATCATAACACACACCCACACACACGTGCGCGCGTGCACAACCCGCAACCCTCACAATGCTTAAAATGTTTCAATAGCTTTCTCTTGCTCCTAGGTTACAATCCAATATCCTTACTCTGTGGCCTACAAGATCCAGCAGTTCTTCCTGCCCGCCCCCACTCATTTCTCCAAATGCCTCTCATGCCATTCCCCTTCTCACTCACTTTGGGCTTCCTTCATTCACTTCCTTGAACCTGCTCTGCCTCCTTGTTCCCCGGGGTCTTTGTACAAACAATCCCTTCTTTCTGGAGTGTTTTCTCCTTCTCTTTGCCACCTGATGCCTCTTCAGTCTGGATGTCTTGATGTTTAGTTCAAGGCATGACAGATACGACAAGTGCCACAGTCAGGTGGATCTGGTTCCACAGCTCTCCGAGAAGGGGGAGGGAGGTCTCTGGATTGCACCCCATGGTTCGCTGGATATCTATGTCAAGTGTTCACTCAGGAGCACAGGCAGGGACCTGGGAACACACACCCTCTGGCCTTCTCAGAATCTTGCTGCCTGCCGAGCGCCAGGGCTGGGGAGCTATTGAGCCGGAGGACCCCTGCCATGTCCTCCCAGGAGCACTGCAAAGGTAAGCATGGCCTCCACACTCAAGGAGACACACAGGCTGAGGCAAGGAGAGAAGGAGGGAGCCCTTGTGTGCACTTTGCTTTTTGTAATGGATACTACTGGAGTGTGCAGACTGCAGTGAGCTATTTCTTTGAGAGGACACTGTTTTAAATATATAGGCAATTTTAGAGCACTACAGAAAAGAGCACTGTAAAGCAAATAATCACCTTCTATCATGTGTTTGCTTAAAACTGAAAATCATAACAAAACTGAGATAGCACTCCGCACCGACTAGGATAGCAATGATCAAAAAGACAGGCGATAACAGTGTTGATGAGGATGTGGAGAAATCAGAACCTTCCTATGGTGCTGGTGGGACTAGGAAATGGCACAGTCACTTTGAAAGCAGCCTGGACGTCCCTCCAGTGATTAAACTTAGAGTTACCATAGTGACCCATAAATTCCACTCCTAGGCATATACCCAAGAGAAATGAAAATACACAGCCATATGAAACTTCTACATGAATGTCCATAGCATCATTAATCATAAGAGCAAAAAAGTGGAAACATTCCAAATGTCCATCAACTCATGAATGGATAAACTGTGTTTCCATGTGATGAAACATCATATGGTGATAAAAAGTAATGAAGTGTTGATACATCCTACAAAAGGAATGAACCTCGAACACATTATGTGAAAGGAGATGGTTGTGAAGGACCACATAGTGTATGATTCCATTTATATGAAATATCCAGAATAAGCAAATCCATGGCAACAGAAAGGAGATGGATAGCAGTCAGGGGCTGGAGGGTGACGGAAGTGAATGGACTCTGACTGCCAGTGTGAATGGGCTTTCCTTCAGGAGGGACACAATATTCTAAAATTAGCTCTTGGCAATGGTTGTGCAATCCTGTAGATATACTTAAAACGCACTGATGTTGAAGAAGATGTGGAGAAAGGGGAACCCTCTTACACTGTTGGTGGGAATGCAAGTTGGTGCAGCCACTCTGGAAAACAGTGTGGAGATTCCACAAGAAATTAAAAATACAGCTACCCTATGACCCTGCAATTGCACTACTGGGTATTTACCCCAAAGATACAGTTATAGTGAAAAGAAGGGCCACATGTACCCCAATGTGCATAGCAGCAATGGCCACAATCGCCAAACTGTGGAAGGAGCCAAAATGCCCTTCAACGGACGAATGGATAAAGAAGATGTGGCCCATATACAATGGAATATTATGCCTCCATCAGAAAGAACAAATATCCAACTTTTGTATCAACATGGACGGGACTGGAAGAGATTATGCAGAATGAAATAAGTCAAGCAGAGAGAGTCAATTATCATATGGTTTCACTTACATGTGGAGCATAAGGAAAAACATGGAGGACATTGGGAGAAGGAAAGGAAGGGTGAATTGGGGGAAATCAGAGGGGAAGATGAAATATGAGAGACTGTGGACTCTGAGAAACAAACTGAGGATTTTGGAGGGGAGGGGGGTGGGTGTTGGGTGAGCCTGGTGGTGGGTATTGAGGAGGGCATATATTGCATGGAGCACTGGGTGTGCTACGCGAACAATGAATCTTAGAACACTGAACAAATTAAATTAAATTAAAAAAATAAAAAACCCACCGAATTATATACTCTCAGTGTATGACTTGTATTTACATGTGTGAATTATATAGAGGTGTGAAACAAACAAAGCTATCCCTCGGGTTTAGAGAGGAAGGTATCCCTACTCAACCTCGTGTGTCCATGCTAGACCATTTAGCATGCATGTCCCTCAGGTTAATGCACACATCTCAGGCTATCATAGGACAGTCTTACCAACTGCTATGAAAATGAAAGCCCATACCAATGGAACCACAGGGTCTGAATGACCTTGACCATAAGAGTAAGGGAATGATAAAGAGAAATTAGAAAAAAAAAAAAGAGGGGAGGAAAGAAGCTCATGTTGGAATGGTATATTTCCACTGCATAAGAAAATAAAGGGAAAAAATAAGTGAGAAGCTATTTCCTGTAGAATCTCTTTAAGCAAAGGGAATAATTTCAACAGCCCCAAGCACACTTCAGGGTCACACAGTCACAGCCAAAATGCCACAAATAAGATGAGAAAGACAAGACCATGGCCCTCAGGCAGTGACTTCATTATATGGCATGCAGGCATTGGGCCTGTGTCACCAGGAAGTCTTCTCTATACTGACATCGCTGAAGTTCACTTTATCACAGTATAATTTATACATCATCAAAGTCACCTGTTTTAAATGTACAAATCCATGATTTTCAGCCAATGCCCAAATTGTGCAACTGTAACTAACATCCAGTCTTAAAACATTTTGAACAAATTACGTAGACAATTCTGCTGGTAGCTCAGATCCTTTTTGGCTTTTGATTTGAGAAAGTCCAATTTCTTAGCAGTCTGGTGATTAGTTCATTGCAATGTTTCTGCATTACCCACAAAAACATGCTTGGTCAGATTACTGTGAATCTTGAATAAGAAGGAAAAAGTGATGCTTTTTCTCATTCATTACATTTGATTTCTCTAAGAAGGGGGGCTAGAAGTGAAAAAGAAAGGCTATAATGCTATTCATGTATTTCAATTTCAGTTGGATAACATTGCTTTCAATTCATTTGAAAATAAACAAACACTTTTTGATTCTCTAATCAGCACATCCTCTTTAAAAACAACATTATTGAGATGTTATTTACATACCATAAAATTTACTTGTAAATTTACTGGCTGTGCAACATCATTGCAATCCAGTATCAGAACAGTTCCATTGCCCTAATAATGTTCCTGGTGCCCATTAGCGGTCACTCCCCTCTCCTACTCCCAAGTCCCAAACAACCACTCATCTACCATCCATGGCTACAGATTTGTGGAAATCATTACATTTTCATACACATATACAAAATATAGATGGAAAAAATATCTCTAACAAAAATCCTAATTTTAGACAAAGAATTTGATGTCTGTGATATTTACAATTTTTAAGTAACATATAAAGTAAAGGTTGCAAAGAAACCTCTGAAAACCAGTCCTATAAACTTGTTTTCTCCACTGGAAAATAAAAAGCCTGGGACATCCAACCAAGAGAAAGCACTTTTCCATCATGCAAGATTTCCTCATTAAAGTCAAAAGGGTCCATTGGACCCCCTTCCAGCATCCCTCTCCCACAAAAAAAGCATCAAGTCAAACAGGTTAAAACTGTTTATGCACATATTCTTTATTTTATCTGCAGAAGAAACTCTGAAGAGGTTTCATCTCCTCCAAATTTGGGTCACAGGCTGAATCAAACAAATAAAACTTGCCCAAATGACACCCAGTTCCCTTTGGTAAAGTTTCGAGACATTAAGATGTTCTGAAAAGTTCTGACTAGTCAAAGACCCACCAGCTTTCTTAGCAACCCCGTAATGTAAGCAGTTCACAATCGATCACAGATCTGTCATTTTAAGGAACACTTATTGAGATATTTTAATTTCATTAACAAAATTCTTATCGTGGGGAGTTAGAATTCTGCCCCGCCCCCATGTAATACATACACTATAGTCCTTGAGAAAATATTGTTCCCAAATTGCCTTTCTCTACTAATGAATTGACCATTGGTCAACATGTCAAATATAAGAAATTGAGTCATTTCCGCATAACTCTCCAGCCCAGCACAACTGTGCAAGTAGATAAATCATGTTTCGTTTCGGGTTTGTACCACCCAGTTACTGCCTGAAACACAACACCCTTCTTCAGGCCAATCCGTGGCCTTCTGATGGCAGCCTCCGCAGGCCACAGGTGGCCAGTTTAAGAGTCTAATACACCGGCTTTCTCAAGGGTGCTGACCTGCTCTCTATTTTCAACTGGAATTTCCTCCTCTGGGGGTCACTTGATCCCCACCTTATGGGGTTCCCTGTTCGGCACCCCACCTTGCCCCTCACTTTAGAACTGAAGAGAATTCCAGGCTCATCCTCTTGCAGAGTCCAATGAGAAGACAAGTCACAGACGTTATGCTTCATATCTGGTGGGAACCAGGTTTTGTGAGCCTCCCTAGCTCCTCTGAGGAGACACCAAGGTGACATTTACTCAGGAAGCTGCTGAGATCTAAGACAAGACCTGCAGGAAATGATAGCGGGAGGCCACGTTGTAGGGGCTAACGCTGTAAAGACATCTCCACTCAAAGGGTCACAAGAATGTGGAAGAGTCAGCCAAGAGAAACATCACAAAGCATAAGAGGGGGCCACATCCCTTGGCAAAACACAGGCTGCACTGGCAGGACTGAGAGCTCTCTCCCCACACACCTCTTGTGGCTAAGCGCGCAGCGAGTGCTACAGAGTGTAAAGAACAGGGCACTGGTGTTTTAAGGGTCAGCCCTCCGAGGCCCTTTACATTCTTTCCACTGAGGGAGTTCTGGACACACTAATGTAAAAATCTCCAATGCAAAACAAGAGGGGCCAGCATTTTAAACCACTGAGTAAGTGACATTTTTTCAGAGTTCAATCCTCAGCTTTGAACTGGTAAGAACAGTAAGGCTCATGAAAATGATTCTGCCGAGAATATTTACAAGATAAGCCACGAAAAAAGTATTACATTCAACTTAAAAATTCCAAAGGGTTTTCTGGTGACTTAGAGAATTAGGGCAGAGAGGTTTCAGACACTAGGACCTGTAATGTGGACACAGCGTGCTTCTTATTCAAGAGGAAGCCTGAGAGTAGAAACTAGGTATTATCCTTTTTTGAAATTTTCCTTGAGTGCTGGACACACACCCAGTTCTCCACACATACTGGCAGATACATGAATGTTCGATCTTCTTTTGCCCTTATCTGAATGTTCCCAGAATTCCCTTCCACACAAAGGATGTGTGTCCCCTTTCTTTGGCCTTTGTTCTTATATCAACAGTAGACCTATCTACGGTGTCTGTGGGAACGTGAGGCAGAGTTTTAGACCAGAGACCCACAAAGTCCGTCAGTAATGTAAATGGCCAGATAATAGTAAATGGCCAGATAACACACAGTGTAGGCTTTCCCGCCACCCACACTATTGTGACCACTCAACTCTGGTGTTAGCGTGAAAGCAGCTGTAGCCAAATGATGGGTGTGGCTGTTTCCAATAAAACTGGATTTATGCATGCTAAAATCCGTATTGCATATAATTTTCACATGTCGTAACATTGTCTTCTTTTGATTTTTCCCCTGCTGTTTAAAAATCTAATGCTTATTTTGAGCTTTGTGGGCTATAAAAAAGCCAGCAGAGGTCTGAATTTGGTCCATGGGCCATGCTTTGCTGACCCTTGATTTAGACAACTGAGTGACTGAAATATAGCAGGTGCTCTGCTAGGTGAAATCAACTACATGGCAAACTGGGGGAGAAAAACAAAAACTACCAGGATTTGGCAACTGTTCAATCAATTTATATAATGGAAGAAGACAGGGCAAAGGTTTTAAACTTCAGAGAGGAGATTGTGTGTGTGTGCGTGCATTATTTCTAATTTAGCTTATCCACTTACATGTCAAAATTGATCAAATTAACCATCTAATTTCCAAAGGTTGGCTCTGATTTGTTTGAACTAAAGGATTAAATGTATTTTTCTTCCAATTATAAATGACCTCATCTATAATTCTTCTGGGTTTTAAAACAGGAGCTAAATTTACAAATCTTTTTAAAGTGACATCAGTAAATCAAAGCAAATTTTAAAAAAAAAAGCACCTTGCTTTTGTCATCTGATTAGGTCATAAGGAAAGATAGAGTCACATCCTTGGCAGAAAGAGCCCACTGATCAAATGGGAAAAACCGAGACAGATAGATTTGTGCCTTCTTCAAAACATCAGCATATTCAGAAGAATGTGATTACATATCGAGGGAAGGTGCCCCCACTTCCCACCCCTTGCTGCACTCACAAACTTGTCACGGCTCCGTCATGGAGGGAGTGTTCTTTCCCTATCTTCTGACATTAGGCATGGACACGTGACTCAGCTGGGCCAATGGCGGGTAGGCAGAGACGAGTGTGTGCCAGAGTCCCACCTATGCATTAAGAATCCTTAGTCCATTCTGCTGGTCATACGGTGCCTCTACACTCACCCAGGTGGGTGCTGCCCCACCAACCCATGCCCCAGAATAAACAGACATGGAGCAGAACTAACTGAGGAGCCAAGCCCTGTGGGACTAGCAGACTGACCTCAGGTCAAACAGCTGAGCTCTGCCCCAGTAAGCCAACCCCAGATGACCCACAGACTCAGGAGGATAAGGGATGGTTGTTTTAAGACATTGAATGTCAAAGTAGCTTGTCATACAGCAATAGCATGGTACTAGCTAACCAATCAGAAGAGACAATTCTACATTTTAGTCAAAAGAACTACACAGCCAAGCACCATTTTGGGTGTCTGTATGCATCTGGATGCTACGGGTTCCAGGTTTTTCTTTTTAAAGATATACAAAACAAAAAGTGTTCTCCAGAGCAGAAATCCCATGGAGGGTCCTACACTTCTTCACATCCAGGTTAGATTCCTTACAACGGTGATAGGAGGAATTACCACGGAAATGATGGCATTGCATGCCTACCTAATTCAAAGCCATAGCTTGGTCTAAGAATGCCTAGATTAAAAAAAAAAATTAGCCTCCTTTTCCAATAAAGATCAAGGCAAATCTCATAGTAAAACTCTGTGGTAACTGAAGCATCCAATAAGAGTGTGCCTGTGTTTGCAGAATCACAGAGCATCAGCACTTTTTACACTTTTTAAATAGTGGGAACCAAATAAATGCAGGAAGTCTTTATAACTGTGTCCCGATGATAAGGTTTCACTCTTCAGCCATCCTGGATAAAAACAGCTATTAAGGGTTTTTTTCTTTTTGAAATGGCTAATCTTGATAAGGTTAAAACTTTTCCCCAAGAGAGGTCCATGAACCACCACTCCCTCTGAAGCGAATGAGTAAAAATGCCTGTGTCTCTTGAATGCCAGGGTTTACATAACCCTTGGGCTGCCCAGAGCACAAGTGGGTCATGGCTGTGGCAAGTACATGTGGAACGTGTGTTTCTCCCTGTTCATAGAGCCTGGTGGAGGGCAGAGTGCCGGCTCTCATGTGTCTTTTCCAGGCTGCTGCAAGTTCACCCATGCGGCTGTCATTCCTGAAATGGATGTTCCGTCAGAACAACCATGCAGAGAGGGGGCACGGGGCCTCTGTGCAGGAGCTAAAAAAGCCTGCGGTGTTTTGATCAAAAGCCCTCTGGAAGGGATGGGGAGGGAGACAAACCATAAGAGACTCCTAGACTCAAGAAATGAACTAAGGGTGGCCGGGGGGCGTGGTGGGGTAGGGATGGGGTGGCTGGGTTGTGGACAATGGGGAGGGTATGTGCTATTAAGTGCTGTGAAATGTGTAAGCCCGAAGATTCACAGACATGTACCCTGGGGCAAATAATACATTATATGTTAATAAAAATTAATTAAAAAAAAAAAAAAAAGCCCTCTGTGAGAGAAAAGGCAAGAGTTGGAATGACAAAATTACCACCACGCTCAGCTAAAAATACCAAACAGGATGTTCTTTATTTGCAGTTGTATATGTTACTAACAACAAGAATACAAAAATCCACTCTGATATCATCTAGTCATTTTACTTTCTCCTGTTACGTTTCTGGATGGTTTGGGCATAAACGATGAGTGAAGAGAGGCATGTTGCCATTGTGGGGCGCCTGGGTGGCTCAGTCGGTTGAGTGTCCGACTCTTGTTTTTGGCTCAGGTCATGATCTCAGGGTCATGAGATTGAGCCCCACGTCAGGCTCCTTGCTGGGCACAGAGCCTGCTTGGGATGTGCTCTCTCCCTTTTCCTCTGCCCCTACCCCCACCACCCCCCTCTAAAAAAAGAAGAAGAAGAAAGGAATGTTGCCCTTGTGCTGGAAGGAGAGATGGAGTCATTTAAAAGGTGTCATTTTTATGGAGAACAGGTGAGCACTTGCCTGGATTAGAGATGGGGGTCAGATGCAGTATGGGTGCTGTTACAAAGGGGGTGTGTGAAGGAATTCTTTTGTGGTGGTAGAACAGTTCTGTGTTCTTGAAGAGCAGATGTGCCCATCTATACATGGGAAACAACTACAGGGTACTACTCTCTCTCTCTCTCTCTCTCTCTCTCTCTCTCTCTCACACACACACACACACACACAAAGGAATGCATGTAAAAAACTGTTAAGATGTGAACAAGGCCTATAAACAAGTTAATAGTAACACGCTGGCGTCGATGTCCTGGGTTGGTTATTGTACTCTGGTTATGCAGGAAGCTATCACTGACGGAAGCTGGGTCAAGGGGACCTGGGATATCTCGGTAGCATTTTTGCAACTTCCTTTGAGTCTACAATTATTACAAAATGAGAGTTTTAAAAGTATCATCTCAAAGATAAGCCCATTGCATTTCAACCATCAGCCACTGGTTCAAGCACTGAGACTTGGCAGTCAAAGAGACGAGGATCTGAGTCCTAGTCCCACTACTTAACTTACTAGCTGTGCGACCTTGAAACATCTCAACTCGGTTCCTCAGTTTCCTCAGTTTCCTCGTCTTTTATTTATTTTAAATAAAATAAGAAAAAAGAAATAAATAAAAAAAGAAATTTTAAAAATTTCTTTTCCTCCTCTTTTAAACAGAGATGATATTAGGACCTACCTCACAGGGTTCTTTTAAGGATTAAATAATGTAGAATGTCAGGTGCTCATGGGAAGCATTCAATAAATATTGGCTGGTATTATCACTGTAAGTCTGCCTAATTATTTCTTTTTTTTTTTCTTAGCATATATGCCTAATTATTTCTAAGAGCCTTAAGTCATTAATCTTGCCACCATTCAAGCACATACCGAGTGTCGGGTCCGTGCTACCTGTGGCCAAGGATGTGGAGTCCAGATACCCCTGGCCCGGACCTCTGCCCCTTTGGATTTTTCAGTTCTGTAGTGAATATGGTGTTTAAAGAGGCAATTAGAAGCAAGATGGGTATTATGAAAGTGGATACACAGGGGCCTCGAGAGGGAACTAACTTAGGAATGAGAGTCACTTTCTGCAGTCAGAGTTGAAACGGTAGTTTTCTCTCTACTAAGTTAACTCGAGTTAACAGGGTGGTGAAACCGCAGTCCTCTCTTGCAACCACTCCCTACCCACCAGAGAGAAATGAGAATAACTTTTCATGAAAGCACAGGCCAACCCATTTTGTGTCAATGTATAATGTCAAGGATTCGAACTCTGTAGCCATCGAAC
This sequence comes from Procyon lotor, assembly GCA_028646535.1. Taxonomy (NCBI): domain Eukaryota; kingdom Metazoa; phylum Chordata; class Mammalia; order Carnivora; family Procyonidae; genus Procyon; species Procyon lotor. The sequence continues at coordinate 96,654,006 of CM053612.1, read as the reverse complement.
AGAAAAAGAGCCACACCGATTCTTCCTTTTTTGTCGTTTAGAAACTAAATTATAGTAGACTATTCCAATAGGGGAAAAATCAATTATAGTATAAGGTTATATTAAAAATACCAAAGTATTTTTGAATGAAGTACGAAGCTTCTCAATATGAAATTCATTATAATACATATGTAAAATATATCACGGTATAATAAGTGAAAAGTACTTTAATCGGCTTATAATATGAGTATTTTTAAAGACATGCACATCACATATGGATGGAGCTGGCGTAACACATTACTAGTTTAAATGTGGTTGCTGAAACAACCTCCAGGGGAGAGAAAAGTGACATTCTAAGCAATCCGAAAATCTTCTATATGCTTAGGAATTTAGGGTCTTTCGTAATGCAAGTAAACCCCAAAGAAAACTGAACATGAGTAGGGTAAGTTTTATGTGTGAAACTCCCCCCTCCACCTCTGCCAAAATGAAACGAGTACTTCCGCCCGTCTCTGTGCGGCCTGCGCCCCGTGAGGCTGATCCCCACGGACTGCCTCCCAGGGGATGGCCTGGGCTAGAAAGGGGAGAGGAGAGAGCAGGAAGCCCAAGAAGCCAGGCTATTGCTCCTCCCACTCCAGCTCTGCTTCTCCACATTCTGTCCTTGCTGCGTGCAATCCTCTCAGGGCACATTTCAGGGTCCCTTCGGCTGAGGTTGGAAGTCACTGGGTTCTGGTGACCCCGGCAGCTCCCTGTGCCCACGTGGTAAGAGCTTCCCTGGGTTTGTTGCGAATGCTCTGTGCTCCCCCACCCCTTTTGGGTTCCCTTACACGTACTGGCACATCAGGGAGAGTTCATTCCCGAAGCGAAGGCTTTTGGGGTGTGCCGTCTTCCTGCTGCTGTGAGTCAGTCGCTCAGGTGGGGGGAATGCCTCATCTTTTGAGATCAGTGTTCTACATTTTGCTTAGACCGTCAAAGTGACATCATAATGGGACTGTTGAAGGTCCTGCGCATAAATACTTACAAAAGTAATACTACATGTTACCGTTTTCAAAGTCTTCCAGCAAACTCGAGATTCTATTCTCTCGCTAAACTATTATTATCCTGTGGAGCTAATGAAAACGGCACTGGCGCTGCCAAGTAAGGAATCTCGAGCGATGTCGGGGCACTCTGCCCGTGCGGGGCGGCCCCCACCTGGCACAGGGGAGCTCCACCGATGCGCAGCCGAGGGGCTCCACGTGCCGGCGGGAGGCCTGTCGCCTCTTTATTTCACTTGGACTGACTTATACGTTTCTTTACCAGATATTTCAGTAGGCTGTAGAAAGGGGTCATTCAAAAATATTTTTAAAGTTTATTCATCCGACCATCTTCTGCTGTTTCCACGGCAACTCTTCCCCAAAGCCACAACTCCAAATTCTTCTGAAAACTTCATTTCAGAAACCCAATTTAGCTGACACTCCAAACACTCAAATTGTACTATGAAAAAATTTTAAGTTAGAAGAGTTCGAAGAATGTATCAAGTAATTAACCAGAGAGAAGGGGAGAAAATCCTGACCAGTTTGCATTTCATGACCTCTCTCAAGGGAAGAGCCTTTAGTAATGATGACCATATTTGAGTAAACAAATTAGTCTTATACTTTGTATAGAACTCATCCAAATTGAGACGTAGCCCGTATTTGTGTCCAAGTCATTGCCATGAAGTCGGAGAAAGCCGTACCCTAGAATGATTTGCAGGGACTCCCTGAAGGGACTCCCTGTTTGATCCATCTTTCAAGTTTCTAAGTATTCAAAATGTAGTTGAGAATAAAAGAAATCAGAGAGGCAGTTCTTTTGAAAATAATGTTAGAACCAGAAAATCTGAGAGGCTCTGTTAAAAAAAAAAAAAAGAAGAAGAAGAAGGATATGAAATTAATTGCATTCATTTGTAAACCCCAGCGGATCTTAGTCCAAAATTTTACAAGCACCTAAGACCTTGAAATCCATTTACTCCCATCATTTTGGAGCTTACAATCTAAAATAGGCTGCGTAATTTCCACTCAGTCACGTGGCTAGGACTTAAGAAAGGGTCCCGCAGTCCTTGCAGAGGGCAAGCTAGACAGACCACCGACATACCTGCCAGGCTAAGCTGCCTGGGAGACCTCTAACCTGGATGGGACTGAGAGCAAAAAGCTAGGGGGGAGCTATCTCCCTCCTCCTTCCTTTTGCTCTTTGTTCAGTGCCTTTGCCTTTTCCCTGGAGCAGGCCTGTCCACATCACATCCTCGAGGGGCAGTTGCAGAACGGAAGTGGACCTTAGCTCCTCACTCACATAGTCATGGATTCCACGTCCATGCACAGAGGTTTTCTGAAAATCGCTCTCATCCTAGTTCGGAGATTATGATTCTTAATTTTGGAGCTGGGACTAACAGATATAATAAACTGGTACCCCAGCTCCATCAGAATAGAGGTAGCAAATTTAGACAAAGCTGTCAGGCACTAATAAATCAAGAAGTCAGCTAAACTCTGACACAGGAGAGCAGACAGGAGATGTTTAAAAACTAAGGCCCAAGATTACAAAGGGCCTCTACTCCTAGCTATTAACTGGGTGCCTACCCCAGGCCGGGTGCCCTCAAGGCAGTGGGGCTGCCCTGGGAAAAGGATGACTGGGTCGCTGCCCTGAATGCGCTTACACATCAGTAGGAAGAGATAGACAAATGGCAAAATGTGTGACAGAAGACCCAGGAGTGAGGCAAACACAAAGACAGCTGCCAGCGTGATCTAATCACGGGTAACTGAACGAGGTCAGAAGCACGTCGCAAAGAGTACTCAGGGAAGGTGACATTTTCCCCTGCAGTTTGGAGGGATCCCTGCCGCACAAGGAACATCTCAGGCAGAAGGGGGAGTGAGTACAAAAGCCTCAGGTGGGAAAGAGCTGGTCGCACTGGAGGCCTGGAAGGGACCCTCGGGTGGCCGGGCAGTGGTAAGTTGAGAGAGGGTGTTAGGGAGCAGGGTGGGGTCATGTGGGAGGACTTAGAAGGCCATGGTCACAGACAAAGAGATCGGTCTAAGCATAGTGGAAGCCAGCTGGAGAGCTTTACGTGCTGAAATGTCACAACGGCATCATCTTTTTCAAAGATCTTGCCAGTCCCATGATTGGAATATAGGGTTACCATGTTGTCTTAGTGTGGACCGCTGGGTGCCTGGATTCAGGTGACAGCAGTGGAGATGCAAAGAAGAGGATGCATTTGGAGAGCACTGTGAAACAGACCTGGCAGGGCTGTCCCCGAGGTGCTCTGGCCCGCGCAGCTCCCCCAGCGGCCTGCCACCTATTGAGACAGGAAAGGCTGAGGGTGACATGGGCGACGGGCAAGTGAGAAATCGGCAAGCCAGCAAGGTTGTCTGGGACAAGACAATAACATCGCCGCCAAGCTGGGACTTAAGCAGACTTGGTCCAGGGTGGGGAATGGGAGAAGGAAATCATAGGAGTTCATTACCAGAAAGGACGAGGCAAAGAGGAGTATTTGTTTTCCCACGACTGGCAGATATGCAGCATAACACACAACAGGAGTCGGATTATTTATGCATTCACAATGGTGCTTAAGAAGCGTCTTTAACAATTATCACATGATCTCTCTGATATGAGGAATTTGAGAAGCAGGGTGGGGGGTTGTGGGGGGAGGGAAGAAAAAAATGAAACAAGATGGGATCGGGAGGGAGACATACCATAAGAGACTCTTAATCTCACGAAACAAACTGACAGTGGCTGGGAGGAGGGATGGGGCGGCTGGGTTATGGACACTGGGGAGGGTCTATGCTATGGTGAGTGCTGTGAAATGTGTAAGCCTGATGAATCACAGACATGTACCCCTGGGGCAAATAATACATCATATGTTTAAAAAATAAAAGCATCTTCAAGGGCGGGGGTGTGGCTTCCTAAGATGATAGGCATTCCACAGCAAAGGGACCACATAAAGGAAAAGCTCTCAGAACAACTGAAAAGAGAGCACATTATGGAGCGGGGCGGGGCTGGAAAAGGTATCCACAATTAATAAGCAGAGCTGTGAATTAAGGGGAGTCAATGATTTCCCATCTACTTGTAACGAGCCAAACGCTAGCTTTTGTGAGGAGACACACAACAAGCAGAGAGCTACAAAGGTGAATTCTGGGCCACGCAGCAGGTCAGTACCAGTCCTGCTCAATTTCCTAAGATATCTACACCGGCAGCACTGATGGATGATAACCAATTCGTATCAGCTCGGCCCTCCAACAGTTCAGGATGTCTTCAGAATTACCGAAGAATGTCCTATAAACAGCATCACTGAATTATTAAGTAAACTCAATGGCTTCAAAGTCTTCCGAAATCAAATGGTCACAGAGAGCAAATTCGGCAATTTGCATAGTAAGACCTTAACCATTTGCGGTAAAGAGAGGCTCCTTCTCCAGATAGGCAGCTTAGCCATTCCAGTGGCTTCCTTAAGGAGGGGTCTCACGGAGCCAGGGAAGAGTCAGCCTTTAACGTTGAGGTTGTGGTCAAGAGCACAGATGGTGGGGCAATCGCACTGAAGAGGAAGTGAGGTCAGCGACGGAGGAGCTCAGAAGTAGACCCGTCCAAGGGACAGGAATGGCTGCACCTTGACAGCTGGACTCCCCAGGGATCAGTGTCAAGTCAGAGTCTAATCCCCCTGTTTTTGGCACACCTGAGTGAACAGAACACATGTCACCCCAGGGATTGATTTATCTTAGCCAGAGGCATCCTGAAACTTCCTCCTTGTTTCCCTTTCATAGCAGGGGGATGAAAATAAGTGTGCGACTCCAGCGAGTTGCTTCGGATGACAGTATCATGAGCTGCTGGAAAGTGCCTCTGATAACTTGTTCGAAAACTAAGGCTCAGCACAGTAATTCTACTGGAGAAGTCACTATACTTAATTGCATGAGTTGTCATGAAATAAGACCTATGTTACATGATCTTGGCAGACAATCAAGGTTTGTAATATTTTGTTTGTGGTTAATGGAAGAAAGCATACAGGGACTGTTGGGGAAGGTAGATTATTCTAATCTTTAACCCAGGCCAAGCAACCTAACTTTTTGGGATCACCAAGAGCAGGAGAACACTGTTAAAGCCTCGATCGCTGAAACCAGGTGACCCATTACTCTGCCCCCAGGGTCTGAGCCTCTCTCTGAGCCTCTGTGTCGGCCTGTCTCTGAAGTTCTATATGCTCCTGAATAGCAGACATGACACTCGTAACATTTACCATGTTTCCTCTTTTCAGATCTTATTATTATATGGTAATTGTCACCTCTTCTCAAAAGCGTGCATGAAAATCACACACACCAGTGGGTCTCAAGTGGGAGCGATTTTGTCCCCCAGGGGACATCTGGCAATGTCTGGAGACACTTCTGGTTGTCATAGCTGGGGGGGGAGGGGTGCTACTGGCATCTAACCGGGAGAGCCCAGGGAGGGCACTCACCATCTTACAGTTCCCAGGGCAGCTTCCACCACAAAAAGTTATCCTGCCCCAAACGTTCACTTTGCTGAGGCTAAGAAACCCAAAGAAAGACATAAAGATATGGCATTGAACTCAAGAGATATCTTAAAATTGGGGTTTTGTCTCTACCTGTCCAATTACAGAGCTATTTGGCCATGCGATTCAACAATATAGATGGTCACATTAAGTCACTGGAGGTACAATATTTGATTGTTGGTTTACGACAGTGACAGAACAGGGAGGGAGGGGGAAGGACAACTCGGGTCACCTATCTCAATTGTCTAAATGAGTCAGACGAGCTGTGTAAAATCAGGGCACTTGGAGAGAGCACTCCATTCTTGAACCCCACCGCTGAGGCTTGGGTTTCCTCGGCCACAAAATAGAAAACCTGTCTAACCCACTAGTTGGATTTGACACAGACCGTGCCCGAACACTAAGACAGTAGTAAGGAGGGATTTATTATGACCTGCTGTTTCTCTGAAAGTGTCACTGGGCGATTATTGATTCGCGCACATCATCCTTGACTGTCATAGTCTAGTATCTCGATAGCCCATCCAAATGAAGACCGGCTGGTTCGCTAAGTGTCTCGCAAACATGCGAACCGCTCTCCACCTCCGGTCCAGCTGCCATCATACGCAGGTCATTCTTCTCTCATCTCTCCCTGACCCCATACCGGATGTGCTCTGCCTCCTGCTCACCCTCAACTCCACCCTGGGCTCCAAGCAGATGTTCCAAAATGCAAATCTGACCAGGTCACTGAAAGGCATCAAGGACGACACCCAGCTGGAAGGATGGAGTCACAGGATAAACCAAATGTGGGAAAACCGTGGGAGGAAAGGTTGGAAGGAGAACATTAGCTGCTATAGAACATTTTTGTTCTGATGATAAAAACAAGACAGTGGTGCTATACTTTGGAAAAGTGTCACATTATACAAATGGAGGATGCTCTTGCCTACTTAAGTGTTTGTGTTTCTCTCCTAGTGACCATTACAACCATTTAAAAAGATGAGCGAAGTGTTCGTGGCAACTCAACATTTTTCACTATTCAATCGTCCCTTTAGAAAACTGACCAAATAGCTGGCACACAATAGGCACTTAATAAATGTTTGTTGAATGAATAAAATGTGAGCCGCTGATTTCTTACAGGCAGTCTTGCCTTGGATAAATGAAAAAGCACCGAAGAAAGAACATGAAATACATGCCCCCTGGATTATACCTCAGGGTAGGCAGGAGGTACTAAGAACACATGGAGGGTAATTCTTTTCTAGGAAGACACAGACCAAAAAGCCCCCAAGATCCCAGGATAATACACAGTGGGACAGAACCATGTGGTACAAAGGAAGTGGATTCTTCCTGCTAAAAGGCAAAAGGAGCTTTGGAATTACTCAAACCAGGATGGGGGAAGCAGACGAAGAGAGTAGTGTTAGAAGAGATGTTAAGCCATAGAGGGTTATGTTAATATGAAAAGCAATGGGTCACACTTAATAAAGAACATTCTTTTGACTTGTGACTGATACAGAGCTGCTGAATGCTGCTGCTTTACCCTAAAGTATGCATGAGAAACTTCTAGAGGACCCCGGGTGACTTCTTCCAACCTGAAAGCCAACAAATTCCCTCTGGAATCTTCTTTCTTATAGCCCTAAATCAGAAAATATGCATGTGGTGATCTGTGCTAGAATAAAAGGCTAGTTCATCAGCAAATCGTCAGAGCACAAGAGGAGATGTTAGCATTAGCTTGACTCTAAGTTTATGCTTTCAGCAGAATGAGACAGCTGAATGAAAAGAGTTTTTAAATTGTTAGGGGATGCATTTGCCTAACCAAGGCAATAATCATTCGTAAAATGAACAGATTTTTTTTTTTTTAATTAAGGAAGCAGTTCTCACCTTTCCTCCTCCACCTTGGAAATGGCATAGAGACCTCAGATTGCAAATCAAAGGGCATCAGCACACACTTCAAAATCTGGAAAAGGTGGTGCGTTAAGATGTCGACTGGGTGAGCACAGACTCCAGATCCTTCAGTGCAAAGAAACCTCTGCCAAAAATGGGTTACCCTTAATACCACTTTAAAAGGAAAATCACTGAGCCACGAGTGTCTCCAAAAACGAGCATTAGTAACTTACTAGTGTCTCACTTGTCATTTCAAGGCAAGTAAATGGCAGAACTAGAGAAAGCCGTCATAAGATTCCTAGAATGTTCACCGGTAGGGACCCTGATGATTTTCTAATGCAGGCCCTCTTTTTTTTCTCCCCAACCCATCAACATGAAAGGGCTGAGATTCCAGATTAGCCCAGTGGCCCCTGAGCTGATCCAGGACCCACCCTGGCAACAAGAACAAGGACCTTTGTACATATCACTCCTGGCCACTCTCCACTCATATATATATATATATATATATATGAAATATAATATGATATAATATATAGGAAATATAAATATGAAATATATAAAATATATAAATAATATCTAAAATATACATTTTATATAATATTTATATATAAATATTATATAAAATAAATATATATGTAAAATATATATATTTTAGTATATGTGCTGCCGAAGCGAGCACAAAATATATATATTTTAATGTGGAGAGTGCATTTTGGAGGACAGAAATTCCAGATAGATAACTGTCAGCCTAATTACAAATACTGATGATTCTTAACTTTTTGCCTGCTTCTCTCCGATTTTAAAGTAGCATGTAAAATCTCAGCAGTGAACATCACGTCAAGGAAAACTCAGTAAAGGAGCAGATGGCAGGACGACTGCAATGGCCCATCTCAAAACACCACATCTTACAACTGGAAAATGACTGTCCGAAGACCGCAGTGAGCCAAGGCTGCTGCCTGCTGGCTCCCTGCACGCAGCATTCAGAACCTTCAGGAGTAGTACTTATTCCTCAGAAACATCTTTCTTCTCTCTCTCTCTCTCTCTCAAAATTAAACTCAGTCTAGAATCTGGATTTGCTAGTCGGTCATTCACCTTGAAATCCTGACTCCTTCTTTAAAAGAGGAAAAGCCCTTGAGCTTTCAGTCTGTTGTGTCCTGGGGACCCCAGTGCAAAGTCCACACAGTGCCTGGCACACAGTGGGTCCCCGGTAAATATCTGGGGAGTATTTGAGTCCACGAGGAGGAGAGAAGCCACTGGCAGAAGACCCCCTGGCGTCCTCTCCTGTTAATCAGACAATGTACAACGTTCTGTCCTGCTACAAACTCTGAGGGAAATGCACATCCTCTTTTCCAGAAGCAAACCGGCTGCGCCCCAAAGTGCCCTGCAGCATTTTCTCCTGAGAGTCCACTAGCCACACGCTCAGATCACGGAGCAGCCCAGCCTCCCGGCCAGTTCTCCTTCTTGTCACATATCTGATCGAAGGTTGAGTGGGCGAACCTGGGCCCCAGGAGCCCCATTTCTCAGCCCAGGCCAGCGAGGCGGCAGCAGGACCCAGCCTCTGGCCCCGAACGCCGTGTCCACCGCGCGGGGTAAAGGAACGTGGGCTTCAGGGCTGGGGGCTCCCATTCTAGGGTGCAGCCGAGTTTCTAAGCAGGTGACACTCGGGGGTGACGCCTGCGACGCCTTCCGCCCTCCTAACCCCCAACCGAGGACCTCCGGGGAGACAGGGATCCCTTCAACCCCGCGCTGTCCCCAGCCGGCCAAGTGGCGCCCCCTGTCGCCTGTGCGCGCGCCGGGACACTCACCGCGTAGTGCAGCTGCGGTTTCTGGCGGTGTACGGGGTCCCCCATGTCGCCACCGAGAAGGAGTGACGAGCCCCTGAGCGCAGCCTGGGGTCGCGGCGCCTCTCCGAGGTCCCCCTATTTCACCGCCATCCCGGGCCAGTCCCCGGACGCGAGCCCTGTTCCCTGCGCCCTGAGCGCGCTGCAAAGCCCGCAGGCACCAGCGTCCCGCCGAGGAGCTGACAGGGACCGGGAGGAGGTGGCGGCCGTGGCGTAGAGGGAGGAGGAGGTGGTGGAGGAGGAGGAGGAGGAGGAGGCGGAGGAGGAGGAGGAGGAGGAGGAGGAGGAGGGGAGGGGGAGGAGGAGAGGGGAGCGGCCGAGTCAGATGGGATGGGCGGGCGCTTAATTCCTTCCGCTCCTGGCGGGCTCCTGTCGTGGCCGCCGCCGCCAGCTGTTGGGGACTGCAGCGACCAAGCGCGCCCACGACAGGTGTCAGGGCGGCCGGCGCTCCTACCTCCTGGCCCTCCACCCCTGCCAGGCCCGTGGGAGCCGGGCTGCCAGAGCTGGGGCTGCTAAAGCCCTCAACACCAGCGAGAGGGCGAGCTTGGGTTTCCAAGAAAGAGCCACTTTCGCTAACTTTGAAAGGGGTGTGGGCCTGACGCTGGAAGGCGATTCGAAACCCGCTCCGGCGAGGGCGGAGTTTTGGTGTTTGGAAAGCCCTCCTTTGGGAGAGTCTCAATGGCGGGAACCCCAGGAGACTGCAGGCCTGAGAGGGACCGAGTAATGCAGCCGGGGGGAACTGCGGGCGGGAGGAAGGCCGGGCTGGTTGCCGGCCTGCCCGCGCCACTTTGGGTAAACTGAGTCCCAGAGGGCTTGTGGGACCTGGGCATGTCTGGGGAACCCCGCTGGAAGCGGGAGTCCCGAAGAAGCTGCCAGAACGCAAGGACTGGTGTCCGGTGCCAGGCTGGGTCCGAGTTGGGGGATGGGGGCACCACTTTCCGTGCCTTAGTTCTGAGGTGCGCATCGGAAAAGGACACAGCAAGAATTTGGAAACAGAAGAAACGTACACTCCTTGCAAACGCTCCCAGACGAACCTTATAATTTTTAGCACACACGAGGTTCGCAACACCACTGAAAACTGGCCTCCTCTCTGCGGTCCCTGGTGGAAGCGTGCACTTGGAAACACCCCGGGGATCCTTCCCCGGGCCTGGCGTTCTGTGATTTATGGGAGGTTTCCCACAAGCTCAGTCAAGACAAAGGCAGGGTCTGGGGCCAGTGTGGAGACTCCAAACCCAGTGAAATCCATCAATCAAAGCCCAAGGGGGGTACCTATCCAGTGGAAGATGGGTTTATGGGTGGCTTATGTCCATTCTTCAGGGTTCCCACGGTACTACTGGACTTGTAGAGTAGCCCTTCCCCTGCTTTGTGTGGGTGTACAGGGTGGGAGTAAGGGAAATAAGATGTGTCCCCTATGTGTGAGCCCTTACAATTCAGTTGGATGAACCACCCAACTAATAATATTTTGAAAGCAATGGCATCATAATTGTAAATATGGAAATTGTAAAAAAACAAAACAAAACAAAACAAAAACAAAAACTGAGAATGTGAAGCCAGGGGCACAGGTAGCTTGAGGAATCTACTACTTGAGAATCCCCTGACCATTCATCTTTCTGGAAAACTCTAAGATTATATCTGCTAAAGCTGATTACACGCTTGCCCTCTGATCCAGGAATTCTACTCCTAGATGCGTAGAGAAATGGGTGCCTTTGGCTTCCTCACACACAAGGATATTTATCATCGTCAGGGAGATTCGCCAAAATGGAAACAATCCAGATGTCCATCAACAGCTCCCTGATGAACCAATGGTGGTCTGTTCATACAAGGGGATATTCCTCAGCAATGAATGGAATAGAAGACCAACGCACACAATGACATGGATTATTCTCACAAATGTTGAGAGAAAGAAATCATACACAAAATAGGACACAATATATGATTCTACTTACTTATTCCGGAACTGAAATTCGAATGTTGAGCTGAAATAGGCAACTGTGACCAACTTAGAGCGATAGAAGCCAGAACAGGGATAAATAAACAAGTAAATAAATATAAAAAATGAATATCTATTACCAAGATAGGGAGTATTGAGTGGGAAGGGGGCACAAGGGAACCTTTTGGGGTGCTGGAAATTTTCTGTATCTTGATTGGTTAGACAGCTTACCCAAGGACACCCACATGTAAAAATACATTGAGCCCTACAGTTCAGATTTCTGTAATTTACACCCTTCACTCTGTGTATTTCATAAACTAAAAACCAGTGCCCTGCCCCAAACAGGAACTTACGACCAGCGTGCTGCTGCCTGCCTTGAGAGAAAGTCCATGTCACCTTTTGCCCCAGTCCCCTGCAGCCCGCGCTGCACAGGTCTCCTTCCCCTCTGCTGCCTGGGAGACTGGAGCACGCCTGCTCACCTGGGAGGCCCTCCCTGCTCCCTCACACCTCCAGGCAGAGCTGGGAAAACGACATGCTCAAGTCCCCTCTTCACTTTCGCTCGGCTCTGTGGCAGAAAGCAGCCGTTAGAGCTCTGGCAGCAAAGACCCGTAGGATAAGGCAGAGAACTAGCATCGGCTTTGCCACACGGCATCTTTCAGAGAATGAGGCCAGGACCAATTTAGGGACCTTCGCTTCACCGTGGTCTGCTTAAAAGCTGAACTCTCCAGCTTTAGGATTTCTCTCTCTGTCATACCTGCCATCGAACCTCCAAAGCTAAAAATCCCTTGCCCTACAGAAATGGATTCGTTATTAATATACATAAACAATACAAGGTGGGTCCCTGGATTTAAAAACCTTAACCCGTGGGGCGCCTGGGTGGCTCAGTCAGTTAAGCATCTGCCTTCAGCTCAGATCATGATCCCGGGGTTCTGGGATGGAGCCCTGCCCCGAGCCGAGTCCGAGTTGGGCTCCCTGCTCAGCGGCGAGTCTGCTTCTCCCTCTCCCTCCACCCCTCCTCCCACTCGTGTGTTCTCTCTCTCTCTCTCTCTCTCTCTCAAATAAATAAATAAAATTTTTCAAAAACACCTTAACCACAGTGCTTTGATCATTACCCCTGAGTAAGCCGCCTCCATGTTAAATTGGCTCACCTCACATTCTGTTTGTGTGCTACCTTTGAAAAATGTGTTGTCATGAAACAGCATTAGCCTAAGCCAGAAACAATCCATCATTCCTGAATGGTGTGCTTACATTCTAGGAATGACTTCTGCCTGCTGGCATATTTCTTGCTAAATTGTCATTGCTAAGTCGGAGTTAAATTCTTAAGCGCAACAGGGCTGTTTTTCCACGTTTGAAAGGTCTGGGGAGATAAGACAAAGCATTTGAGAAAAGAAATGATCGATTCATGCTACAAGACACTAAATTCACCTCAGAGTGAATCCTACACCTTTTCAATTCTCAGTCTGCTCGTTCAAGACTCAAGAAGGGACCTAGAAAATTGTGCTGAATGCTAAAAGTCCTATTCTTAAACAATGTGAATTCCACACATTATTTCTATTTGAATATATTTCAAGGCATAGTTTAAACACCACTCTAATCAAAAAGTCTTATTTGCACATCTCTGCTCCTAAGTATCCTTTCCATGTTGTTTATTTATTCACTCGGTCACTCATTCAGTAAATATTTTTAAGGGTATACAATTTGCTGGTATTGTCCTAGGTCATTTAAACTACGTGTTAACATGGCAGGTGGTTTCAAAATTCCGGTTTTGTCTGTTGGGTGACAGTGGCGAGAGATAACCCAGAGCACGTGAACCCTCCCCCAGCGGAGGCTGAAGTTCACGCCACTAGCTTGTTACGTTAAGAGACCGCATGGCTAATGTTCTTTTGGTTAGTCACTTTTTTGAAAAATAATACATTTCTCTGATGTTTATCAGTTCCCCCCAGAGAGGACTCAAAAATAATCTCTAGGAGTTCCTCTACTAGCATCACTTTTTAGAAAAAAATGTGTCATCCTCACAGTGGAATTTCCTTGTCTTCCTGCCCCCCGCCCCCGAATATTACAGCGTTTTCAGGACTAAAGGCTGTCCTTGCCACCACAGCATTGAAATTAAAATCCTCATTTGCATTTACTCTGCCTGCCTATAAGCTGAGTTGACATTTTCCACACTTAGTGCCAGCCCAGGGGTGATTATTTTTTCAGGAAAACTTTACCCAAACCCATGGAAGCAAATTCAGCTTCAGAGTTTAGGAGGAGCTAAGGGCCCATCTGAGCACTAAAACCTATTCAGGCTAGGAGCATAAGGCCCCGCTTGGAGGCCCAGCCCTGTGACAGAGTAGCTCTGAGACCCTCTTGGGTGGGGGGACCCCTTCCCTAAAACCCAGTGCCTACACTCTTCCATCCTACTGTCTTGTCGATCCACCTGCTAGAGTATTTTTCAAATTGTGAAATAAAAAAATTGATAACATACAATGTGCAGCTTAATGAATTGTTGCAAAACATCCGCCCATCATCAGCATCACTGAGGTCAACCAGTAGAATCCTGCTGGTGTCTCAGAGAGTCCCAGGTCCCTCGGCTACATCGTAACACCCTCCCCCAATCCCAGTGACAGACACTGCCCTATATTTTATGGACTTGACTTCTTTGCTTCCCTTTTATAGCACGGTCTCTCAATCCTAGCACTGTTGACATTTGGGAACCAATAACTCTCCACTCCCCCACCAGCTTTATTGAGATATAATTAACATATAACATTAAGTTTAAAGTGTACGATGCGACAATCCGATACATGTATATACTGTGAAATAATTACAATAAGGGGAGTTCATACTTCCATCACTTCACATAGTTACCATATCTTGTGTGTGTGGTGAGAACATTTAAGATCTATTCTCCTAGAAACTTTCAAGTATACAACATAGTATTGTTAATTATAGTCAACACACCATACACTAGGCTCCCCAGAACTTCTTCATCTTATAACTGGAAGGAAGTTTGTACCATCTGACCGTCATCTCCTCGTTTCCCCCACCCCAGGCAACCACTATTCTACTCTCTGTTTCTACGAATTTGTCTGTTTTTTAGATTCCACATATAAGTGAGATCACCAGTATTTGTCTTTCTCTGACTTATTTCACTTAGCATAATGGCCTGGAGGTCCCTCCATGTTGTCACCAGTGGTAGGATTTCCTTTTGCTGTGGCCGAAATATGTGTGTACACACACACACACACACACACACACACACACATGCGAGAGGGAGAGGGAGAGACAGAGAGAGAAAGAGAGACAGAGAAAGTGACAGACAGGGAGAGACGGGGGTGGGGGGAGAGCTGTTGCGTTTTCCTTATCCATTTATCTGCAGATAGACACTTAGGTTGTTTTCATATCTTGGCCATTGTAAACAATACTACAATGAATGCAGGAGGTCAAGTATCCCTTTGAGACCCTAACTCCAGTCCTCTTGGATACACATCCAGAAGTAGGATTGCTTGATCATATAGTGGTTCTATTTTTAATTTTTAATTTGTTAATGAACCTCCATCCATTTTCCACTGGGGCTGAAGCAATTTCTATTCCTACCAACAGTGCGCTCCGGTCCCCTTTCTCCACATCCTTGCCAACGCTTGCTATCACGTGTCTTTTTGATAAAAGCTACCCTGACAGGTGAGATAATACCTTCGTGTGGTTTTGACTTGTGTTTCCCTGATGATGAGTGACATTAACCACTTTTTCATGTGTCTCTTGGCCATCTGTCTGTCTTCACTGGAAAAATGTCTATTCTGGTCCTTCACCTGTTTTTAAACTGGACTGCTTGGGTTTGTTTTGTTTTTGTTTTTGTTTTGCTATTGAGTTATTTCAGCATTAACCCTTCATCAGATACAAGGTTTGCAGATATCTTCTCTCATTCCTTCTACCTTTTCATTTTGTTGATTGCTTCTTTTGCTGGGCAGAAGCTTTTTACTTTGATGTCGCCCATTTGTTTATTTTTGCTTTTGTTTCTTGTAGCTTTGGTATCACACTGACAATTCTTGACTGTGGAGGCCGTCCTCTACCCACTAGATGCTAGCATTATCTCCCTCCCCCAACTGTGACAACCAAAACTGTCTCCTGGCATTGACTAATACCCCCTGGGGTGGAGAGCAAGATCACCCCTGTTTTGAAAACCACTGCTTTTTAGGAAGCTGAGTGTTCATAAATATTAGAGCTCAGCGTGGCTGGTTTTCTTACTTTATAGAAATGATTCCTGTGTATGTTTTATTACATGTGGCTTCTTTTACTCAACATTATGTTTGTTTGTTTTAAAGATTTTTTTTATTTATTTGACAGAGAGAAACACAGCGAGAGAGGGAACACAAGCAGAGGGAATGGTAGCGGGAGAAGCAGGCTTCCCACAGAGCAGGGAGCCCGATGTGGGGCTCGATCCCAGGACCCTGGGATCATGACCTGAGCCAAAGGCAGACGCTTAACGACTGAGCCACCCAGGCGCCCCTCAACATTATGTTTTTAAGGCTCTTCCATATCATAGGTAGCCATAGTTGATTAATTCCCACTGCTGTCCAGGATTTCATTGTATGTGTTTACCACTGTTTATCTTTTCAATTGTGATGGACATTTGTGTCCTTCCCAGTTTGGGACTACTGAAAACCATACTGCTTGTACATCCTTACACATGCCTCCCTGGGCACAAGCACATGCATTTTTATAGGGTGCAGATCTAGAAAGAGACTTGCTAGGTCATAGGTATGCATGTCTTTAACTTTACTGGACAGTGCCCAATAATTTTCTGAACTCATTGTACCAATTCAAGTCTTTATTTACACTACAGTATAAATAGACTGAACATGGTTTACATAAAGACTGAACAGAATTTAGTTGTCTCTCTTCTAGGTTTTCTCATGGGGCTACAAAGATAAAATTCAGGAAATCAAGCTCTAGGACCAGGAAGGAGAGATGGGGAAGAAGCTTAAGATCCTCTTTGTCCCAAACCACATGTGTCCCATAAGCAAAGACCTTACCAGACCTGCTTGGGTCATGCCATTGCTGACTCTGTCCACATATACAGTCGAAGCAATGGATACATCAGTTATGCCTTTGAGGGAAGACATTTTATTTTGCAGAAGTTCAGGATACTGGGGGAGGAGGGGGAACAGTATCTCAGCAACCCAACTGTAAATGTAAGTACCACTTATGGAATTGCCATTTTGTTCCATGGCCACAATTTCTCCTCTTCTTCTTCACTCTAACAGGGATGTGTAAGATGGGAGGGATCCAAGGAAGAATAAAGGATCCCGTTCCTTAATCCAGGTAAGCTAGAGAGAGACAACCCCCAGCCTGAAGACGCACCCAGTCTGAAGACCAGTGAATGATGAATTCCTGGGGGTGCTGGGAGCTGTGGTGACAAAGGACAGAGAAGAAAGAGAAGAGTGCCCTGGCATCCCCTCCTACTATTGCCTTCAGCCTTGATTGCTGCTACAAAGAACAGGAAGAAGTTATACATCGTGATGAGCACTGCATGTTCTATACAACTGGCGAATCACTGAACACTACATCAAAAACTAATGATGTACTGTGTAGTGGCCAACTGAATTTAAATTTTTTTTTTTTTTTTGAATTTAAATTTTAAAAATAAAAAAAAAAAGAAGGTATACATCAGCCGGAACTGACAACGTGATCATTTGTGAATACAGGGGAAAAAGCCAAGGGAGGGAAGGTGAAGATAAAGTGATCATTAAAATAGGTTCAGCATGGTATGACTGGTTTGTCCTTTTCCTGCCATTTTGATATTTTCCCTGAAGTCCTGCTATTCGATGTCAGGGAGCCAGGGAAAGTGCCCTTCAAAAGTATCCACAGAGAGATATTTCTAAATTTTCTATTCAAGGGTCAGTAGGCAAAAAGAGGAGGCTGCAATCCCTCTGGTTATGACTTCCCCCAAAAAACAGTATGAGATTCAGGAAACTGCTTTTCATTATAACCGTCATCTAGTGTTAGTCTACTGCCTTTGCAACACCCATTAGGACCTCCTCTCCTCCACGTGGTGCTGCAGCATGGAAAGCCTGCAGAATGCTCATGGCCACCCAGGGCTGCAGGTGCTGGGATTATTATTTGAAGCAATAACAATTCCACTAATTATTGAGCACGTACGTCACTGGTCCTTTGTTCAACTAGATGCTTTGCGAATAGCAAATCTGGATCCCTGGAATCACAGCGTGAGGAAAGTATGATTATCCTCATTTTATTAATGAGGGTGATTAACTTGCTCTGCACATCTGGTAAATGGAAGAGTTGAGATGTAAATGAAAGATGGGTCCATATCTCTTTGCGGACCATTCCGGTACATTTCTAAGTAAAGACTCTCGTTGATAAGTCAGACTCATCTATTAGATTACTATGGGGCCTTCTTATAAAATGGGGTCGGACACCAACAGCGCCCCAGCCATATCTCCGACGCCAGTAGTTCTTTTTTTTTTTTTTTTGCCCCCAAAGGGACACTTGGCAATGTCTAGAGACATTTTTGGTTGTCACAAAATGTGTATGTGGGTGGGGGTTGCCACTTGTGTCCAGTGGGTAGGAGCCAGGGATGCTGCCAACTGTCCTACAATGTGTAGGATGCCCTCTCCCAAACAAAGAGCTATCCTGCCCAAAATGTCAAGAGTGCCAAGGTTGTTAAACCTTCCACAGACATAAGAAATCCATCCTTTAATAATTTCCACTTAGTAGTGCATCCCACACAACAACTTTTCTTTCAGCAGAGTGGGTAAGTTTCACCCAAGAAAACAAGGAGAAATATCCTCAGAGCAGAAGAGTAGGGCTGAGCAACGGGACCTACCCACAAGTGGGTCTCCAGGCAACACGGCATGTTGAAAGGCTAACAGGTAGGGTAAAAACTGGCCATTTGTGTGACCCAAACAGACAGGTAGAGTCCTTTGGAGCACTTGACTAGTCATGCAACGAAACCACTATTAAAACCTCAAAAACCCTTCATTTCAGAGGCTCAGCAATATTATGAATGATGACACCTGCAGTACTCTGGTGCCTAGAACTTTCAAAGCTTTTTCACATGAAACAGTGTCCATCCCCCTCCTTAACCTACTTTGCAATTATGATTTTCATTTTTCATAGGGAGCAGGACATATAAGGCAAACATCAAGACTCTGTTGCCAGAGATGTAATAAAATGAGGAGAAGGAAACAGAATGCCCTTTGCTTGCCAAGTCACCTAAACCTGTCTGTATCCCATTAATCCACCAAATAGGGAGGACAAGCCAGAGAGTTCCTAATCTCCAAGAAATGCCTGGTTCAGAAAGGTTGAGCACCAACAGTTCAACAGGGCCCTCGCCGCCTTGCTATGCAATGAGAGCCAACAAAGAAAACTGTTCCAAGCTTAATTTCTTGATTTGTTTTCTTTGGGACCATGTTTTATAAGAGTGGCTCTCAACTAGGGGCAAGGCAATTTTGTCCCTCGGGCATATTTGGCAACATCTGGAGATTTGGGAGGGGGTCACAAATGGGGGTGGGGACATGAAGTGCTACTAGTATTTAATGGATAGATGCCAGGGATGCTGCCAGACATCCCACAACAAACAAGATACAACTCCCCCCCCACACACACACACATACCCACTCCCACCCCCGCGAATACACACATACACAGCCAAGAATGTTCTGGCCCTCAATACCAGTAGGGCCAAGGTTGAGGAAACCCTACACTATAGATAAAATTGTTCCAGTCAAAATAATCTTAATACAGCAGAATCTAAGCATCAGACTAGGACTTTTTCATTATTTCAATTTTAATTGCCATCCTTCTTCACGTTCATAAACACAGCATATAAGGACAGATATGACCTGGAGAGATTATAAGATCTCTTCTCCCTTTCAGCAGAACACAGGACAAGAGGAAAAGAGATCAGAAATAAGTGGCTAATCAGCGTTTCTGAAAGTATGGGTCTTTAGGACCATACATATATTAAAATCACTTGGCAGGGGATACTTTAAAAAAAATAAGATTGTGAGGACCTCCCCGAAACACAGTGAATCAGAATCTCTTGAAGTACTTCCTCAGGATTGACATTTTTAGCAAGATCCTTTGATTGTTATCACATCCAACAACACAGCTGGAAAACCACTGATGCCGTGGTAGTTAAGATGCAGAAACCAATGCCTAGAAAGGCCAACTGACTTGTTCAAGGTCATGCAGCGAGCATAAGACAACATCAGAACCCATCCGGCCCTCTGGATTGAATGTTAAAGGAAGGTAGAAAACACTCCTAATTCCATGACTAACAAGCCAGAATCAGATTAATTTGTAGTTATTAAAGAGTAAATGAACATAACATTTGGCCCAGTTCAGCACAACCTAGAGCCTGCTAAGTGACTTGCTACATTTTCCCTGTGGTTTTGTCAAGTTTTCTCCCCACTGTCTTAGT
Organism: Procyon lotor; assembly: GCA_028646535.1. Lineage (NCBI taxonomy): Eukaryota > Metazoa > Chordata > Mammalia > Carnivora > Procyonidae > Procyon > Procyon lotor. Next base: position 96,634,486 of record CM053612.1, on the reverse strand, counting down.
GACTAATGGTAAAAAGAATGCTACACATGACTTCTTTCAAAGCTCTTAAGGTAACTGATCTCCATTAAACTTTAATTTTTCAAAACCATGGAATTCCTTTTTCTCATATGAACATGTCAAAAAATGACAAATGTGTATAAATCACACAAATTATTAGTCCTTTTAGATTTTCCAATGGGAAAATCCCTTCAGAGTCTATTGAAAAGCCTTCCCACCTAGAAACAATTCCCTGTTTCCCATCTTAGCAAAATAAAGTTGCCAGCCGCTCTTCCCCTACAGTTGATGGGAAAGTTTGAGATTTGGAACAAAGGAAAGCTGGTTTGTACATCATAACGGACAATGTGACAACTTCAACGCTATCAGTTTGCATTTCTGTAACTTCCATTTTTACAGTGGAATGATCGAAAGAACAAAGAAAATTCAGTCTGTGAGAGCTGAAGAAGGCCATGGAGACAATGATGAATGATTTGAAGGGACGTCATGTGTAAGAAAGGAAAGCCTTGTCAGTTTTCTCCAGAAGGCTGGACAAGGATCAAGAGTGGAAATTATGAAGACTTGGATTTTGGCTCAACATAAGAAAAAACTTTCTACATTTAACCTGGCAATTCTACTCCTAGGTACATAACAAAAGGAATAAAAACATACATCTGCACAAAAACTTGTACACTTATGTTCATAGCACCGTTATTTATAAGAGCCTAAAATGGAAACCACGCAAATGTCCATCAACTGACTAACAGATAAACCAAACATGGTCTATCCATACAATGGAAGATTATTTGGCCATAACAAAGAATGAAATACTGTTATATGATAAAAACATGGCTGAACCTTAAAAACATGATGCTAAGAAGCCAGTCACAAAAGACCACATATATTACATGATTCCATTTATTAGAAATGTCCAGAATACACAAATCCACAAAGACCAAATGTAGATCTGTGGTTGTCTAGAGCTGGGGAGATGAGAGGATGGGGAGCTGAGGAGGTAACAGCCAAAAAGTATAGGGTTTCTTTGCAGGGTGATGAAAATGTTCTAAAAATGATTGTGGGGATGGTTGACAACTCTGAATACTCTAAAATCCAATCCTATGAAATGTGAAGCTGATCTCCATAAAGCTTTTAGAAAGAAAGAAAGGAGCACCTGGGTGGCATGGTCGGTTAAGTATCTGACTCTTGATTTCAGCTCAGATCATGATTTCAGGGTCATGACACCGAGCCCCACATCAGGCTCCATGCTCAGCGGGGAGTCTGCTGGAAAGAAGGGAGGGAGGGAAGAAGGGCAGGAGAGAGGGAGGGAGGTCTTCATAATAAATCAGGTGGTGCCAGAGAAGGCAGGCAGATATCCTGGGACACGGTGGTTTCTTCTTTGGGGCAACATTTAATAACCTGAGTCCAATGACTATCAGCTGGAGAGACTGCACTACGTGGGAAGTTTCACTATTGGACCTGCAACTCTAAAATGTCAGAGTCAACCTTTCATCCCTTTCCCGTTTCCCTGACTACAACATGAGTGGCTCAAGGCTAAAGACTAGTTTCTATTAATTTTTTCAGTCCATTCTTTCATCTAGTCTTTCAGTGCTAACTGAAGGCAAGGCCTTGTGCTACTTGTCTCAATAACATAGTTGCTTCCTGCCTTAGGCAGAGTTCCCCAGAAAGAGACACTAAGATAAGGATTCATGTGCAAGTGATTTATTAAGGACATGTTCCCAGGAGAAATCTGTAAGGGGTAAGCGTAACAGGGTAAGAAAGGGGAGGAAGCCAAGTAACGGTGTGATTTCTGGCGAAGTCCCTGTCTCAGCCTGATCCTGGGGGGTAGTTCTGGAGTGTCAATTCCATCTCAGAGTTGTCCCATCTCAAACCAAAGGAGCTGAGCTTTAACATTCTCACACCTGCCAGTCATGGGCTGTGGGATGCCCCAGGGTGATGTAAAGTCTTAGGCACTTCCTGTTCTTTGTGGATGCAGGGAAACTGCTTGAGAATCCCAAGGGAAGTCCTCTGAAGAAGTTCACAGATGTTGGTCATTAGAAGCAAACCACATAGAAGCTGGGGGATGGGTCAGGCACACAAAACCGATAACAGATCTGAGATATTCTGGGCAAAGCACCAATAGCGAGTGTCCACTGTACCTTCTGGTTGAAAACTTGTTAAGTCCTAAAGGCTGTTTAGGATTCTGTTCCTATGTCCAGAGGTCCTGAGCAAGGTGGAAGCTTATAGGCCTCAAAGTATTTCCAGCAAGGTGAAGTATGAGCCGGTCTTCCAAGGCTTGGCACCCCAGCTTATCCTCTTCCTTGCTCATAAAGCACAAGCAGCCCAGGGAATTTCCCAGCAGCTTCGTCATCCCCAGCTGTCATTTCGCCACTTACTAAGTTTGGGTAGATTCCCAAAGCTGCCAACCCACGGAACCGTCCGTGACTGGGTTACTTCACTTACCGGACTGATTTCCTTTCACTGAATTATAGATCAGCACAAATATACCTAAGCTGTTGATTCCTAGCAACACAGTTAGATGTTCCCTGTTTCATCAATCATTTTATGACACCACTGGTTGATTACCATCTTTTTTGGGGGGTGGAGATTATACGAGTGTGCGCATGCACACGCAGGGATGTGTGTGTGTGTGTGTGTGTGTGTGTAGGGAGGGAGGGAGAGAAAGAGAGAGAGAAGTTAGAACAAAGCCAGGTGTGTGTGTGTGTGTGTGTGTGTGTGTGTGTGTGTGTGTGTGTGTATATGTATATATATATACATATATATATATATAAGCTCTATATCAATGTTTGCTATCATCACACAGGTACAGAACTTTCTCAGGCTATATAGTGAGGTCTTTGTCCTCAAAATTGTTCTTATGCTGGGGCGCCTGGGTGGCTCAGTCAGTTAAGCATCTGCCTTCAGCTCAGGTCATGATCCCAGGGTCCTGGGATCGAGCCCCACATTAGTCTCCCTGCTCAGCAGGAGTCTGCTTCTCCCTCTCCCTCTGCCTACTGCTCCCCCTGCTTGTGCTCGCTCTCTCTCTCTCTGTCAAATAAAGAAATAAAATCTCAAAAAAACCCTGTTCTTCTGCCAAAGAACATGCAACAATTTTACTTACCTATTTCAATTTTGAAAAATTGCTTCTATTGCACCTTCCCCTCTGCTACTTCTTACTAGCACTTTCTTCTCCCCACTTCCTCTGAGGTTACCATACAAGATGGGGTTAATGATAAAACTCCTCAGTACCAAACAGAAAGAGAGTTAATATTAGGTAGACTGGAAAACAAAGAGAGGGCGTAGGGCAGAAACAAAACGAGCTCCCAGAAACTCTTAATGCATATTTCTGGCAGTGAGGAGACAGCCAGAGGGCTTTACTCCAGAATTTGGTTTTGTTTGTATCTATGAAAGTGCACAAGGTGAAATTCCATAAATAGAGGAGCTTCTGGACAACTTTCTATTGCTAATATTTTCTTTCCTCTGACGTCTGTCCCCAGCATCTCTGTTCATTGTGAGCACTTAATAAATGCACGATGACTGATGTTAGGAAGTGTTATGGGGCCCAAAGCATTCTAGCAGGAGCATTAAGCATTCCAGAAAAATCCCAGAAAATACCAAAGGTGAAAAATTATCACTCAATGAATTTACAAAAGCCTGAAGAGAAAGCATGTTGCACTTCAACATTACTTGGTTCGGTTTGGTTTTACTTGGTTTGGTTAGTTCTAAAAGAACAAATGAGGGGAGATTTTTGTCTCCAATCTGACATAGGAGTCAGTAAAAATGGTTTTTACGTTTCTGAATGATTCAAAGGAAAATCAAAAGAAGTATTAGGTTTCATGACACGCACAAATGACAAAAATCTCCAATTTCAGCATTCATCAGTAAGGTCTCATCATAGCACAGTTACGCCCACTCATGTACACATTTGTCTATGGCCGCTTTCGACGGCCTAATGTACCTGCTCTTTTGCCCAAAATGTTCACTGACTTCTGACTTAGAAAACTAAAATAGAACTTTGGTTTGTTTGATACTTTTTTTTTTTCCACTTTTGGCCTTCATTTTGTCCCTTCTGGAGTTTTACAAGCCTAAAGAAAAAAAAAAATATCTTCTACATCTTCCTTTCCAGTAACATCTCAATTATTTTATTTCATTTATAGTCTTGAAGCAGGTAGATAATTGCCAAAGATAAACCAGCCCATTTAGGTGAGGCAGACTTCCAGACTGGATTCTGCTGTTCCACGTACCTGAGCTCTTAGAGACACATCTATGCTATTTTTAGAAGTCTCAGATAAATGTATGTGGGACTCATTCAGTCTGTAGAAGACCCATCACCCCACCTCCATTTCTTTTAGAATAATATAAACCATAACTAAAAACAAGCATTCCCTGTTTCATTTGTATTTATTATTCTCCAATCATCTGTCAAAGTATTTCCCTCTCCCCAACTGACATTTGCTGTTCCATCAAAAACAAAGTTTTCCCTGTGCCCTCATCTGGCAAGTTTAATCCTGATCTTAGACTCGTGCTGTTCCTTGATATCCCTCCCTCCAAACTTGAGCTGGGTTCATATCCATCTGCACTGGATTCAGTTACATGCCAGGCCACGCGTTCTGAGACCAGAAAAGCAGAAGATTCTAAAACATCCATGTCTATATTTGGCCCTCAGAGTCGGACCGTTTTGCCCTGCCTTAAAAACCCTAGGCCGTTCACAGGAAGTAAACTCAAATTGTTATTTATTTTTATGGTCAAATGTTGTATCAGGCTGTGACTTCTAGGTCATGCCATACTGTAAAGACAAATATGCGTGTATGTAAAATTTTCAGACTAGTCAAGATTCTGGAGGGTCACCAGAATCCAACCCATTTTTTACAACTAGCCCAATGTCCGTAGCACCCTCTTCACATTCTGAACATTCCAAAATGTTCATCCACCTTCTTGGCTCCTTGCCAGGGGAGGTGCCCTTTGAAATTCTAGGTCACACATTAGACACGAGTCCTTTGTTTTCAAGGGGTGAACCCTTCCCCTTTTGCCTGCATCACATCCACCACCTCCCTCCCCCTACTCTTCCATTTCCCCTTTGCCTGGATACCTCCCACTAGCTTCTCTGGCTCTCTAGGACCTTGTCGACCCATCCCGCCACCCCATAATAGGAGGCCCTGCAGGCCTTTTGGTCGGACCTCTGCTAGAACACTCATCTTGTCTGTTTCCTCCTAAAACACTGTCCTCCTTGAAGGTAGGGGCTGTCCTTGTCATCTTTTTACCTCCAGAGCCTGGAACTGTGCCATCCAGCAACCACTGGAAAGCTATCTGTTGAGTGCTGGTACTACATGTGATTCCGGGAGATGAGAATGATCAGCATTTGGTGATGACAGCGCCAGCAAGTCTACAAAGAACATGAACTGGAATCCACTATGATGGCAGTGACCGCTCTCTGGAGTAAGCTGGTGATTTATCCAACAGAATCACTTTCCTTGGGCCCAGTCTGGACTTCCCCTGCCCTGATGGTCCATGCTGCAGACAGCTCTCAATTACCATTAGAACACCGTGATGAGGGACTGAAGAGCAAAACCCTTTAGAATCATAATTCTGGTTTTTAGGAAGGAATCTACCACTTCTCCAGAAAAGTCGAGTCCCTGGGAACTTACAGGGACATTGTCCAATCTCAGGGCCACCATTTTAGGTTATAGAATAAATACATTTAACGGCCTCCCACAAGGGAATTCAGCATGACCAAGAGGTAGACGTGGCTCACAAAACAGGAGAGCGTCCTAGGGACACATCAGTCTATGTAGGGCTTAGTAGGCAGGGCTCTCTGCTTCGATTTCTCATGCAACAAGGGGACTCATGCAACAAGGGGAATCTGCTCCAAATCCTGCCCAAAGGCTGAGTTTTTGGATTTTTTTCAAGATTTTATTTATTTATTTGACAGAGAGAGAGATCACAAGTAGGAAGAGAGGCAGGTAGAGAGAGAGAAGGAAGCAGGGTTCCCGCCGAGCAGAGAGCCCGATGCAGGGCTTGATCCCAGGACCCCGAGACCATGACTTGAGCCGAAGGCAGAGGCTTTAACCCACTGAGCCACCCAGGTACCCTAAAGGCTGAGTTTGTTTTTTTTTTAATTTTTTCCCCCCAAATATGTTTATTTTATTTTTTCAGTGTTACAAGAAAGGCTGAGTTTTGATAAAAGCCCACCCTATCCTGGCACATTTATCTCTGTTCATCTCTGGCATCAGACACTGAGACCTAACTCCATGATGGGCTGACACTGAGAGGACACCACAAGGCAGGACAATTTGCTTCTCCTAAGATGAGGGTCTCCAAATGCTTCGGCTCACAAAGCAAGAAGCCCACTTGGCTTCTGACTACAAGAGCTTGGCAATGGCACCCTTGTTCCAAAGCCCTCAATCCCCAACTGCGCTCTTCCCCAGGGACTGCTAAGGGAAAAAAACAGAAGGAAGAGGAAAGTTACTTCCCGGATCAGGAGTAACCCAAACACTGGGGCCGAAGCAGCTGGGTGGGTGTCACTTGACTTTCTACAGCCAGATCTCCATTTCCACAAAAATGCAAGGCAGGCAGTTTTTGGTGGCTTCTCTTCAACTGATATTTGGATATTTTTTCTCAAAAAATCGTCCTTTGAGGTACTGTACCAGACCTGAGAGGCTTCAGCAACATAATCTAAATCTTCTGAGATTCCTATAAACAGTCGGCTCTGGTTCCTTCTCATGACTTGCCAGTTGTTTTCTTTCTTTTAGAGGATGGTAATTTTAAAAAAACCTCACGAATGTCTACACATATGTACTCAAATATATACACACACATGGTAGTATACATATTTTTATACACATATACATATATAGTCACAAGTCTTATAAAATCCATACATGTGATATTTTTAGATTAAAGATTTTGGATAATTATGAAATGTGAGAAGTACATCTACGTCTTATGTATGTACTGGAACTTCTGGATTGAATAGCTACACTTATTGACTATTATTCAATTGTTTAAATTTAGTTTATAGCAGTGCCTTTTTTTTTTTTAAGTCTGGCCATAAATTAATGCTTGGGTTATTATTTCCCTTTTATTCATTCTTAGCATTTAATGTTTTTCTTTCTTTTAAAATTCCTGACTTGCCTCTAGGGGAGAAACAAATTTAACACAAGTTATCAGCCAAAAATTTGGGTGATTCTTTAAAAAGACCTGGCTGCTTCTTCTGACCTTTGTCTTCATTTTTTTAAGATTTTATTTATTTATTTATTTGGCGGGGAGGAAGAGAAGCAGACTCTCCACTGAGCACAGAGCTCAACATGGGGCTCGATCCCACGACCCCGAGATCATGACCTGAGCCCAAACCAAGAGTCGGACGCCCAACCAACTGAGGCACCCAGGCACCCCTCTTCTGTCCTTCTCCTTTAAAACCTGCTTCAGCTCCATGGCTTTAGAGAAATAACACTTTAATCCTTTTTAAAATCAAAAATTGATGTTTTGGAGACATGCACATATCTCAAGCAGCCTCCCACACAAGACTGGGCAGCCAGCCCAAACACAAGAGCGCAATTGAGGCAGACAACACTTAGCATACAAACAGTCCCTCCGTCTCCAGCGCCTCTTTACAACCTCACAGAGTTAAGACTAAACATAAATGAAAAAATCCCTCCTTCCAGATTGCCTTCTTAGGACCCATAAATTCCACATTCCCCTGGCCTTACAGCCTTCGCTTGCTCCTTCAGCTGGAAAGCCCAGGGACAACGGGTCCACTCTGTGGGTCAAGCCACTGCAGCCAGAGACAGCCTTCCCGTCCCCACTGTGCGGTGGGGCCCCCGGAGCTCCGAGCCCCCGGAGGGCCACGCTGTCAGGGTGGCTGCCATCTGATGCAGAAAAGCTGTGAGGAGGAAATGTGTTCCATTTGTTCGTAAGACTAGAATGCAGACAAAGTCTCAGACAAAGGGCCAGGCCTGTTGGGGAGCCTCGCGTGGTCATCTCATGAGGAACACATCACCATAGGAGACATTTTTCTAAAAAAGATTTTTCTTTCTTTCTCCAGCCTTACTGACATGTAACTGACATAAAACACTGTTTAAGTTACAACACTGTTTAAGTTTAAGGGGTCCAAGGCGTTGATTCCATACACATTTCATCTTTTCCACTGACGTGTAGATGACATACAGTATTTCATTAGTTTCGGGGATACAACATAGGGATTCAACATTTGTACACACGATGAAGTGATCCCCCCAATAAATCGAACTACTATCTGTCAGCGTACAAAGTTGTTATATATTATTAACTACGTTCTCTGGACTGTACCTGGTATCCCCTTGTCTTATTTATTTTATAACTGGGAACTTATCCCTTTGAATCCCCTGCCCCTATTTTGCCCCACCCCACCCCCCAACAACCACCAGATAATGCTCTGTATCTATGAGTCTGTTTCTGTTTTGGTTTGTTGTTGTGATTGTTGGTGTTGGTGTTGCTGTTTGTTTGTTTGGCTTTTGTAGATTCCACATATAAATGAAATCATATGGTATTTGTCTTTGACTTATTTCACTTAGCATAGTAGGCAACGTTTTTAATAGAAAGCTGGCTAAGAGTAGTACTGCTAGGTTTCCAGCTTTAAAGAGATGTGTGTTCTTTTTCTTTCTCGGCGGCGGGGGGCGGGGGGGGACTCCTTATTGAACTACAAAACACGAGCCATACAGTACTGAATTTGTAAGTGCACAATTCAGTGCATTTTGCCACGCTGAAGAGCCTGTATAATGACTACCCAGAACAAGAAAAGCCTCCTTCCAAGCCTCACCCCCCAAGTAACCCCTAGCCTGACCACTGATCCCGGAGGTTTGTTTCGTTTGCCCGTTTCTGAACTTCCCGTCATACAATCCCACGGTGGACTATCTGGTCTTCAGGCTGGCCTCTTCCATCACTGTTGCACGTTAAACCTGTTAGTGGCCCTTCATCTTCGTCGCTGAGAAGCATTCCATGGCAGGAATAAAAGACGATCATTTCCCACTTCTGCTGAGAGACATTTGACCAGAATAGTGCTCACAGGAACCTTCTAGTACAAGTCTTTCAGTGAGCGTAGGTAGGCATTTCTGTCAGGTATACACCTGGGAGTAAAAGTGCTTCATTACCGGGGAACAGATGCTGTGCTTCAGTACCTGCCACTCAGCAGTCTTCCAAAGCCTGGGGACAGTTCCCTCTGCCATGGGCAACGCCTGAGAAGTCCGGCTGTCCTGGACTAGTGCCATCCGTAATGTGGTCGGTGTTCTCTCCCTTGCTTTATGAGAGCCACTCCGGTGGGCAAGGAGCAGTGTGCACTGTGGCTTCAATAACATTTCCTGGGGCCTGAGGAGTTGGAGCACTTTTCATATGTGTATTGGTCTTTCAATATCCCTCTTGCAAAGTGTTTCTAGTCCGTTGCCCATTTTTGCACTGAGTTGTCCGCCCAGAATGGGGTTGGCAACATTTTCACGTAAAGGGCCACATGGAAAGTAATTTTCACTTTGCAGGCCAGACAGTTTCTGTCACAACTTTGCTCAACTCTGCTGCGACAGCGCAAAAACAGCCACAGGTCGTACGCTAACAAACAGGTGTGACTGAGTCCCAATAAAGTTTTATTGACTAAAACAGTCAGTGGGCAGAAATAAGCCCACAGGCCATGGTTTGGTCACCTCTACTTTATAAGATCTAGGTGGTTTTGATTTTTAAATATTAGCAAAAGTTAAGCTGCATCCCAGGGCTTGCTTATTATCTATCCAGTATCCACTGTTCTTACTGGTATCATAACACTGGAGGGAATGCCATAATACCTGGCTGAAAAAATTGGAGACATCAGAGACCAAGCATATGGACGGCTTCTAGGAAACTGTTAAAGGGAAGCTGTCTCAGGGAGGATGACCCTTAGAGCTCCCCTCGTCCTTATTTTTTCTGTCTGAGACATGGGCATGATGGCTGGATGTCTAGCGGCTATCTCGTCACCATGAGACAACCTAGACTATGAAAGCTGGTGCTGAGAATGGCAGAAAAAGAACGAGAGACACTCGTGACACTGTTGAACTACTATACTAGCCCAATTCTTTCATGTGTTCTATGTGCAAGTTAAATTCCCGCCCACCTATTTAAGACACTCTTATTTCAGTTCTGTCACTGGCAGCCCAGGGGAAATTTGTAATGGATAAAAGAAAACTCCCATCCTGTTGGATTATATTTTTATCCCTCCTAACTCCTGACTGAAATTTTAGCTTTCAGTTTTATTGGTTAGCTCATCAACCATCGTCATGAAACAGCACATGCGTTTTTATGTTTTTGGGCTTTCTCTCTTTCTGTGTTTCTGTCCTGTTTGCTCCCCTTGGTCACATACTTTTTGATGGAGAAGAAACATCTCATGCTCTGTGTCCACAGTAAGTAGTACTTCCATCATGTGTAGTCAGTTTCAAAAAAAAAAATTCTTTGTGATGATGTTTATGTTCAAATGATGAATAACATACATCTTTTGGCAGAAGGACAGCATATTTTTGGTCCAAAAGACAGTGAAAGAAAGGCAACTTTGGGCTCTATGGACAAAAGGCAGAGCTGGGTAGCCTCTTATTAGGCAAGCAGTTCTGTAATACTGACACTCCAAATTTAGCCAAATCAAAATTACACTCTTTGGGGCACTGTTTAGCCCTCAGGCATACTAGCGTGAGATCAATTTCATACATTTTGAGTGCATTTAAGCTGAGGTTCAGGTGATCATAGAATGCTTCCTTATAAGGCAGAGTACAGACACAGTCCCTCGCAGCTGCAGAGAGCCACACTCACACCCACTTAAAATATTGTATCCTAAGACAGCATTCTATATAATTAGAAAATTATGAAACATACTTTCCAAAGCATAATCCAATTCAACAATTTTCAAACAGTCACGTCTATCATATTCTCTATAGTTGGTTTCCCCTCGTTTACAAGGGGCTACTACTTGGGGCTAACGACCAGTTTGGGAGTTGACTGTTTCACTGGAAGCCTACGGACTGAGAACCACAGGGCAATACACACATCTGCCCACTCCTATCTCACAGCCAGGCTCAAGGAAGAGAAACAAGACCCCGGAAATACCTGAAAAATCCCCCGAAATTCAATAAAGACACGATCTTTGCTAAAGTGTTAGAGACAGTGTCAATTACAAGTTTTATGCCAGGCATACCCAGAGAGAAAACATCATAGCATGAAGATAAAGAGATAGGGACAAAGAATCTTCAGTGGCTGAAAGCAGCTCACCTCACCGTTCTCTGTCAGAGATGTGCTGCTTTGGCCCTCCAGACCTACCGGGTTTTATTGGAGTTAAAGAGAAGATAAAGGCGCTAGGAGGCTGACAAAGAAGGAAAGTATGGGGAAGAACGGAGATTGTGTGTCTAATATCTCAAGGGTGCCATGAATTTGCATCACTTTAAAAATCACATCTCAACTGGTACTGAGTTGCAGATAACCGAATTAATGCTGACCTTTTCAACAGAGTGGTCTCACATAATTATCTCGCCTTCATTATGGGCTAAAAATCTTGTCTTCATATTTCCAGGCAGGAGACTGATTCTGATTACGGGTTAGAGTGCATATTACCACCTGCAGATTGTGTGTGTGTGTGTGTGTGTGTGTGTGTGTGTGTGTGCCTGTTCTAGCAAAGGTACATGCCAGGAACCACACAATCCAAACGTCCACTCAATGCTTTAACAAGCATTCTGCTCTACGCGTGACAAGGTTTACTGAGGGAGAAAAAAAAAATCTTTTTTCCTTATTCTTAAGACCAAAGGAATGGTTGCTTTTCAAACCATCTCTGATTTTATTTCAACTCTCTTCTATTGTATCCCCAGTCTGTTTTAAACTTGTTCTCGCCTGTCTGAAGTACTGCAGAGCACTTTTCCAAGCAGGAAGCCTGACCCCAGTAAAAGTGTAATTGTAAAAGCCAATATAAAAGCCATTATCAACTCAGTAGCAACTCCTTCTCACTTAGAACCTTAAACTCTGTTTCTATAGAGAGAAGAACAATTTCATAAAGGCACTGTTCTTTTCCCTATTGTCTGAGCTCACTTTGCCTACTTGGTCAAAAATTGAAGTGGTTAAGAGTTAAGGCTCAAGGTTTGAGTATACAGTCCACATGGGCATGAAACAGTTAAACTTCCAAGCTTCTGAAACAGGACAGGAAGGAGTCTAAGACCTCTGCAGAGGAGAAAAGCCTTTTGAGACTGCAGGAATCCTTAAAACTCTTCCCCATTCTCTAGGGCCAAAATGCCCTGATTGCAAGGGAGCTGAATAACTTAAACCCCTACTCGGACACTCTTCATGGTGGTGCTACTTAATAAGTACATCCAGACAACAGACAAAATCCGATTGTCCTAGGCAAATCTAGATGTGGGGACACCCTACACACGTAGCCCCTTCCTTTCACCATTTCCTGCAAAGCTGGGATGGGATGTACAGAGAGAAACCCAGGGTGGGGTGAGGATGTAGCCAGCGCTTTTTGGAGCACCACTTTGATACCAAACCTGGGGCTGGGCAGTATCAGATTAGAGCCATGGGATTCAACCAGGGCAATTCTGCCACCCAAGGGACACTGGGCACTGTCTGGAGACATTTTGGTTGTCACAATGGGAAGCAGGTAGGATGTGAGAGGTGGAGGAGTTATGTGATGGGTGGGAGGCCAGGGACACTCCTGACATCCTGCATCACCGATGATAGCCGCCACGGCAAAGAATCATCTGGCCCGAAACAACAAGAGAACTAAGGTTGAGAAACCCTGAGTTAGAGCAAGCGAAAGCTAGAAGAATACTTAGGATGGGGCGTGGCATTTCAAAGCACACAGGCATGAGATTTTGAACACACGCACTACCTGCTATGCTCACTGAGTGGTCCAGAAGGGAGATCAGTCACAAGCTGGGCAGAGCTAACTGTCCATCACACCGCATTCTGGGCTCACCAGCTGCTTCATACAGAGGGATTCGAAGTTAGTGTCAGACTGTGGTTATTGTGTGTGTGTTCAAGCACCACTTCCAAATGAACTGTAAATCTAATGCATCCCCCCCGAGGTTAATCATTCTTAACGAATTCTTTCTGTTTTTGCTCTACCATCTGAAATAAAAGAATCTCTTCAGATAGTATTTCCTGAAGTTGCCTCAAATGACCATTATTTTTTTATTTGTAATTTTTAAAAATATTTTTTAGGATCTATTTATTTGCTTGAGATTGAAAGAGAGTGGGCGAGTGGCAGGGGCAGAGGGAGAGAATCTGAAACGGACTTCTCTCCGAGCGCGGAGCCTGACATGACCCGGGGCTTGAGCTCATGACCCTGAGATCACAACCTGAGCTGAAAGCAAGAGTAGGAGTAGGACACGTAACTGAACTGTGCCACCAGGTGCCCCCCTACTGGCCATTCTAATGAGAATTTCCACGTCCAGAGTGAGAAAAGTAGATCATGCTTTCTCATATCTCTTCTTTCAGAATGAGGCCTAAATAAGGCCCATTCCATCTGGGCACATCCCAGATAAGAAATTCAGTAATTATGCTTGAAAAACAAAAACAAAATGGTAATCAGCGATCATACTTAGTACCCATTTTCCAATAGGAATAGGAGCAATACCAATGTCAGGAGTTGGTTTTTTTTTCTCCTTAATTGCCTTCACTCCTTCTTCTGATGCTCTCCTCAGATAAATTCTCCATGTGACTCACACTGAAAAGAAAAAATTGAGAAATTTCCTTTCGGCCAGAAGAATCATTGGCAGAATGTTGACATTCCATTCCTTTCCTGTCCTACCAACATGTATACATTTAACTCCAAAGAATGGCTGATGAAAAGCAGCCCTTCTGAGCCATGAATGAAACATCAAACCACCTTAGAAAGTGGCAACCATAGTGGTAAATATTTAATAAGCCATAATAGGAAGTATTTAAATCGTTCCATGGGAACATGAAACCATGGAACTCTGGTTGAGATTCTAAGAAATACTTATTTGTGGAGAAGCATCCTCCCACATCAGTCAGTCTTCTAAATCATAAGAGCAACACTGAGTCTTGACATTTTGTCAGAGATATTTTTGGCCAAGCCATATTTCACTATCCAAAACAAAGGTGCTTATTAATTAAGAGTTTCTAGAAGCTAGGAACAGATTTTCAGTTCGGTGTTAGTTTTCCTAGAAGACACTGAATTTTCATGAGGAAAATATTCTAGAAGACAGGCATTAGTACAGCAAACACTGAATTATACTGCTTCACTTGTGCCAATAAATTACCTGGTTGAAGGGAATGACATGCATGTCAGATGCCCACATTTCTTTAAGACCAGTAAGGACATGCATGAATGTTCAACAAAGTACCTTAGGATGACAAACCCAATGACTGTCTACAACAGACTATCATGACCTATTAGGTTTCCATAAACCCATTTGTAGTCAGAAAACCTTCCACGTGTCATCATCATTTATAAGTTACTTCATTTCTATAAAGTCATAACAAACTACAGTATGTTTTTAGAAAGTCAAAATAGGAAAGTCAATCCAATTAAGATATGAACTTGAGGAGATTTTTCCACAAAATTACACAACGAATTGGAGTAGCCTTCTTCTTCTTCTTTTTTTTTTAACTTAGATGAGGAATCAGCAAACTACAGACTGTGAGCCAGATCTAGCCCATGGCTTATTTTTGCAAATAAAGTTTTATTGGAACACAGCCATGATCATTCATGTACTGTCTATGTCTGCTTCTGGTCTACAAAGGCAAAGTCAAGTAGTTGTGACAGAGACCTCCCGGTCTGCAAAGCCAAAAATATTTGTGTCTATAGTTAATAATCTTCAAGAAAGAATGTCATCTACAGACTAAGTAACAAACTATGCAAACAATTACAAATCAAGAACAAAAGGTAGATGTTTCTAAAAGATGCTGACTCTGAAAGCATTGCTTGAGGCAATGCAATTTTAATAAATAATTGGTGATGGACATGAAGAGTTTGGCTGATGTAAGGGTGAGAGTTTTTCATTTGTTGTGGTGGTTGTTTTTAAATAATGGAGACTTAATATACCTACTTTATAGAACACAGCTGTACTAAAATACTCCATAGTCATTGTGAGATAGCCCTTAGGTCAAGGAAATTGGCAATAAGTGAGGAGGAGGGAGAGGAGGAGGAAGAAGAAAAAGAAGATGAAGAAGGGGGAGGAGGTGGGGGAGGAGAAGAAGAAACCACAGAAGAAAAAAAAAGAAGAAACCACAGAAGAAAGGAGTACAAGAGGAGTGAACACACTCCATTGCAATTGGAGGAGGGGAGGAGGAGGAGAAGGAGGGGGAGTGGGAAGAGGAGAAGGATGGGGAAGAGCAGGAAGAGGAGGAGAAACCACAGAAGAAAGGAGTACAAGAGGAATGAACACATATTTCTCCACACTTACACCCTCCACCTCAATTGCAATGGTTTCCACTTCCCTGAAAATCCAGCCACCCTCTCACATGAGTCCACCCTAATTGCACTGCTCTAGTCTTTGAGCACTGCCTCTAATCCTTCCTCCACTCCTGAGCTTCTTCCAGATAATCAGCTCTCTTTCAACTTTAGCACCTTCCTTATCCAGCCTGGATTCCAGGGTCGACTGCAGAAATTCTTGCCTTTCCTTTGTCTTGTGATTCAGCAAAGTCCACTTCTGACCAACAGGACCACGTCCCCTCCCTCAAGCTGGACATTAAGTGCATAGAGAAAAGAACTGCACAAATGTGCAGACTGCATTATGCTAAGAGCAAGAACTCAGATAGAGAAAGACAAATGCTGTATGATCTCACCTATATGTGGAATCTAAAAAACAAGCAAACAAATAAACTCCAAACCGAGCTCACAGATATGGAGAACAGATCGGCGGTTGCCAGGGATGGAGGTGGGGGGGGATGAGTGAACCAGGTGAAGGTAGTCAAAAGGTACAAACTTCCGGTTATGAAACAAATAAGTCATGGAGATGTCATCTACAGCATGGTGATTATAGTTAATAATACTGTATTGCATATTTGAAATTGCTAAGAAAGTAAATCTTAAAAGTTCTCATCACAAGAGAAAACAACTCTGTAACTATGTGTGGTGACCAGTATTAGCCAGCCTTACTGTGGTGATCATTTTGCAAGGTATACAAATACCGAATCATGACGCTGTACACCCAAAATGAACAGAACGTTGCATGTCTCTACCTCATTAAAAACCATGTACGGACCGGATGCAAATCCGTGGCTCTCCTCTCAGAGGGTCCAAAGCATAGGGCCAACAGTCTACTGCATTCCTCCCTTCTCTGGTCCCTTCAGCTCTCAGCCTACGTCCACTCCCCCTCTCAAGTTTGTACCCAAACTTGCACCACTTGAGGTTACCTCTCACTGAGAACTCCCCTATGGCTGGGAACTCTTCCACCTTCCTTTTTTTTTTTTTTTTTTAATTTTTTTTAAAAAAGATTTTGTTTATTTGACAGAGAGAGAGATCACAAGTAGGCAGAGAGGCAGGCAGAGAGAGAGGGGGAAGCAGGCTCCCCGCTGAGCAGAGAGCCCGATGCGGGGCTCGATCCCAGGACCCTGAGATCATGACCTGAGCTAAAGGCAGAGGCTTTAACCCACTGAGCCACCCACGCGCCCCTCTACCACCTTCCTTAACATACACTAACGTCTGAGTCTGTCATAATTGGTCTAGGGGTCCGCTTGGGCATCAGGATTCTTAAAGCTCCCCAGGTGATGCGATCAGGGCTGGGACCCACTGACATAGACCATAATTCCTCCAAGACGGACATGTTCATCCTAGCCCTCTCTTGTGAGCTCCAGCAACCTACCACAAAGTTCCCTGGACACCCACACATGACGTTCCACGGGCATCTCAAATTTATCATGTGAAATACCAAACATGACTCACACCCCTCTCCCACCTTAAAGTGTCCGTTTCAGGTAAAAGCCTTACCTTTACTCAATTTTCCAAGACAGGGGTTAGTGATGCCTCCAGAATTTTATACACAGCACTTTGGTTTGGGGTGGGAGGCCGGAAGCAAGCTGTCTTGGCACAGTTTCTAGGCCGACCTGGGGTGGTTGGGAACAGGATGCTTGCGATTATAAGAATCCAGATCTTCCACTAGCCTTTCCTTGCCACTGCCAGCTGAGCTGCCACCAACCCAACAGACTCCCAGGCCGGACGGCTCCACATCAGAGATCTCTCTTGAGCCCAACTAATAGTCTGTTCATTGGTCTCCCTGGCTTACTTTCCCAAGTCCCAATCCATATATGCCCCTCTCCACTTCCAGAATGGCCTTTCTAAAATGCCAGATAGATCAGTCACCTCCCATTAGCAATGGGAGACAAACATCGGAGCAGCCATCATTGATTTCCCACATGCACCTCCCTCCCCAGACCGACTTCCCCTGAAAGCAGAGGCCACACTGCCCTGATTTCTAGATCTGCATCCCTGAGCCCAGGCTCTGGCAGAAGCTGCAAGAGATGCAGTCATCAAGCCTTAGGGAGCTGAGACGAGGAAGTCCAAGGATTCAGCAGGATTCCAGGACAATTTGTAGCTGACGGCCAGCAGTGACCACAGAGGTCTTGGGCACATATGTGAGTAGATGCTCGTAGACTGACCTGTCTGGAAAGTACTGGCTTGGGAAAAAAAACAGGCTGTAAACTTCCACAGTGCTGCAGGGAGCCACTCGAAGACGCTTCCACAAATGTGACATTACTTCCCAGCAACAGGAGAGGCAGTCACCCCCACAGCGACGGCCAAGGAGTGAGCACCTTCCAGAGCTGTGTATATGCACAGCTGTTAGCAGAACAGTCCCCAGATACCAACGAGGTAGTTTGTTCTTGCTCCTGTGAGACAAGGCTTCCAGAACAAGAAGTAGGCCAACACAGAGTGGATATCCCCACAGAGCTTGATACATGATTTTCACTCGAAATCCCCTTTCCAGAGCAAAGAGCGAGTCGGTGTGTTTGCACTTCAGCGTTCGTGGGTGTGGATGTGTTTTCTTTTGCTATCTCCTGTGTGTTCGATCCTAGATTGATGAGAGGGGTGACGGGTGAGTGAAATTCTCTGGAAAACAGCTTACTGTTCCTGCAGCCGTTTCAACATATGGTGCTCAACCGAAGCACAACAAACGTGTCATTTCCATGTGCGCTGCTATCTACATGAAATTCTAAACAAGGAATGCAGTGTCAGGCAGGAGGGAGTTTATTTCTGGAATTGAGTACCTGAGCCTCTCAGGCTTCTGAGTCATGTGAGCTTCAAGATGAACACTTGACAGGAAGGCTCTCACGAGGCCACCCTTAGTAACACACATTCTCCCCAGGTTGGGCATCGCCAATGATGCTCTGAGAAGCCACAGAAAACTCACTCTGAAGAAATCTGATTCACGGCATCGGATTTAGACCCTGACCCTGCTGCTCCTTCCTGAATGCTAGCCATTCCCCAATCCTGAAATTCGTGCTCGAAATCGGGGGTTTCTCAGCCTCGGCACCACGGGTATTTGTGGCCCGACACGATCCCATCCTGTGCATTGCAGGAGGGTGAGAGGCATCTCTGGCTGCTGACCCCCTAGATGCCATTCGTATGCCCTGCCCTCAAGATGTGACCATCAAAAATGTCTCCGGACACTACCAAATGTCCCCTGGTGGGGGAGGCGAATCACGTGCCCCCTCCCCCATGGAGAAGCCCTGGTCCAAAGGACAGTGTCTTGCTGGGGAATCAAGGGGGCTGTCAGTATAGACCCCAGGTGGGAGACTCAAACATCCCTCTTTGCAGACCCAGCTGTGGGACACAGCTCAGTCAGTGCTGTTAGACACCTGCCACAGCCCCATGTACATCAAAAGTTTTCCTGAAGCCTCGGTCACAGGGAGCCTCAGGAAAGAGTTATCGACAGTAATTGCCCCTTCCAAAAGTTCATACTGATACCTTTAGTAGCTGCAGGAACGTATTTCGGCTGCTAAATGCAAAGACAAACGCCAAGACACTGCCTTTGTATCTTTTTCAAATTCTTTTTTTCATAATTGCCCCCAAGAGAAAATGTTATCCATGTGGCTTGGTTGGAAGCCAAAGGCAGAGCTACTTGTTGCCATAGCAACAGAGCCAAGGTGCATTTCCTGTAACCGTCTGTGCAGTGCAGGCTCCCAGTGCCAGCTCACTGGATTTTCTTCTTTTTCCTTCCAAACTTTTATTTAAATTCTAGTTAGTTAACATATAGTATAATACAGGTTTCAGGAGTAGAATTTAGTCATTCATCAGTTACGTATCACACCCGGAGCTCATCCCAGCCAGTGCCCTCCTTAATGCCCATCCCCCATCGAGCGCATCCCCCCCTCGCAGCAGCCCCAGCTCATTCTCTATCGTTAGAGTCCCTTGCGGTTTGCTTCCCTCTCTCTTTCTCCCCTTCCCATATGTCCATCTGTTTTGTTTCCTAAATTCCATATATCAGTGAAATCATATTGTATTTGTCTTTTTCTGACTGACTGACTTCGCTCAGCATAAATACACTCTAGCTCCACCCACATTGTTGCAAATGGCAAGATTTCATTCTTTTTGATGACCGAGCAATATTCCATTGTGTATGTGTACACACACACACACACACACACACACACACACACACACACTGCATCTTCTTTATCCATTCACCACGGGCTGGATTTTCTAATTGCTCTAAGATAGGAATCAATAAACTTGCACTTTACAGTTCAAGAAATAAAACCTGAGTCACAGTGACGATGAGCATCCACATATGTGGTTCTTCTAGCTGCCACGGGGCTTTGTATTTGGAGACTATTCCTAGGGGAAACACCAATCCTGGAGGCCCTTCTAGACTACTGACTCCGCTTCTGCATGAACGCAGAAATGGTGAGCATGAGTAAATGATCTGAGGTGCCAAATTCTGGCCACTCCCACTAGAGGCTAGCACCTCTAGCCCTGCTTTTGTTGGTACCTCTGCCCACAGTGCCTCCTGCACCCTGCGCAGATGGCACCCCCCAGGTCCCCCAGCCTCAGATGATGCCCTTTCTCCATCACCCCATAGCACCTGTTCATAATCTGCTCCATTGCAGTGACATTCTGTCACACTTCTGAAGTCACTGCGAGACTGGAGACTCCCGGAAGGTAGAGAGGATGTCTTCTCTGGCACTTCTCAAGGATTTTCATAAATGTCTACTGAATTGAGAGGGCTCTTTTATGTTTGGCACTTAAGAGAAGATGAGAAACAAAGGATAACAAAAGAAACTCCTAAAATAATTTGGAAAAACAAGAAAAAGCACAATTATGAACCAACACCCCAACTCAAGGCATCTGGCAGAAGGCGTAGAGTGAGTACAGATGCAATCTGAAATTCTACATTTTCCATCAATGGGTTTAGAGTATATCATTCATTTAAGGACTATCCACGGAATGTCTATTATGCGCTAGGCAGTCGACAGGTGAGAATAATAAGGTTTTATACCACAATAAGGCTTTATGGTGTATATAAGAGTTTTAGCCACATAATCGAATCAGAGTAATATTCAGAAACTCAGTGGTTGTGTTTTCCTAAGATCATATACATGAGAGATCCACCTCTCCTGACCGATGTTACGCTTAGAGGTCTTTTGAAAACCACTTCCATTCAGAATAACACCTCTGAAGTATCTTATACTTCTCAATAAACAAATAATTAAAATTTCCCAATCTTTGAATTTCAACACTCAGCTAGTGAATCAGGGTTTTAGTCCAAGGAGATCTGTCACAGCAGCAGCTCACAAGAATCTCTCTCTATGGCAAAGTCCTCTGGGCCTTGTCCAAAGGCAGGAAGCTCACTTAGTTGTTAAGATAAATAGCAGAGGGGAGTCAGGCCGAAGCTCAATGATTTCTACAATTTTTCTTAGCCTTGCAAAGTTGCCACAGCCAAGTTTTCCAAAACTATTCCTCACCAGGTGCTCGGAGAAGTTGACCCAGAGACACCTTTATGTGGGCATTTATTTATAAAAAGCCCCTATTCAAAATAAGGTAAAGCTAGCGTGGGCTCTGAAAACCCAGAAATGCTCAGATACACTTGGGTGACACAGAACCCCAAAATGGGCAAGCTGTAATTTATTTTGGATGTATTAAACTTATTTGCTGCAATTTTATGTGGGACAGGCTATGTTTGTCTGTTTGTTTTTACAAAATTGTAAGACTGTTCTTCTATATTCCCCTCTCCAACATGCTAAAGGTCTTCTGGCTTGTCCAGCTTCAGAATGCACCTGCCTTGGCTTCCAAGGGGGACTCAGTCTCACAGAAGTGGTTCTTGAGCTTTTGAGCACTTGAGAGTGGCATGGATCTGGTGACGATCGTGCTTGAGGATGGTGGATGGGAGAGACAACATGATGCCAAGCAGTAGTTCTGGATACTGATTATTTGATTATTTCCAATAAGTTCATTTAAGTTAACAGGGTTATTTCAAAACAATTTCTGGTGATACGAAAGTATTCTTTTGACTCTTCCAAAGCTAGGCCAAACATGAGTTACATGACCTATCCCTAGCCCTCTGAAGGTATATTATTGCTCAGCTCATGAAAGCTCATTAATCTAGACTTTCGTTTTAATATTTCCCCCCCAAAAAAGAGTAAGCAAAGTAGCATATAGAACATACATGTCAACTCTCATTTTTGGTATTATTCCAAATTAATATACTTTACTAACCTCTCCTCCTGAGCTATCTACTGTGGTTTTGCATTTCAGGTGTGTTTTTCATTGTCTTTCCTTGGCTTTGTCTCACATTGTTCCAGAAACCAGAAAAAGGGTCCGTCTCATAGGTGAGCTGTTTCCTGAAGGTTCATTTCTGAAATGAGTGGGCTTTCAAAGAACCCTCCCTGGTGAAGTTCCTTTTTGAGAAAATCACACTTCTGAGATAACAAGCTCCAAAATACTCTCCTTGAAGCATGCAGAATACCGAAAAAGAGCAAGGATGCCTCATTTGCAGCCCCTGAAATAAAACCCAGGGTATCTTTTGTAAAGAAAGTAACTGCCTGAATAAGACGGGTTTATTGTTTCTCAAGGAGGCTTTCCAACAATCTGGCATTTGAATTCACTGGAGTATTTCCTATAGTAAGTTTCCATACAGAACTGCATTGGCAGGAACCAACGAGTGTGGTTTTCAGGTCTTGGAGATGATTAGGCTTACGCTGTGGCCTGCTTACTGATTGTACAGCCGGTCCAGCCTCGCCTTCTATGAGTCACAGCTGCAAGTCCCACTCACAAACTCTCAATTTACACTTCCATGGTTCATCTGGGGTACTTAAGGAGTCCCTGACCCACGCTGGGCACTTCAGACAGCATTTCGCATGGGAAGGACTTCATGACACAGGCCGCATACTATGCAAAATACTTGTTATTCGGTACATGCACCTCAATCCAGTTTGGCCTCACGACTGGAATTACTGCTGACTAGGGACCAATACTGTACTACCTTGGGATAGGAGCTATTTGGCTTTATAACAAAGCACATTTTTTTTCCAAGTGCAACTTGGGGAGATGCCAGATCTTTATTATAAACATGGAAACCAACACTTAATCTTTCATGAGTTTTCCCGGACTCTATTTCCTTATTATTCAGTGGGCAGATTCCAATATATCTACTTGACACTGGAGAGGAAACATATTCTCCAAGACAGTGGAAGAAATTCTTATATTTACCAAATGGAAATTCCTCCACTTGCTTTCCAGGCCTCTTTTGAAAATAACCACAGGAAGAAATGGGATCTACTCTTACAGAATCCAAACTTTAAAGTACTTTTGCAGATTCTGCAGAGTGAAGACAAAAGAAGAAGCTGTGACCTTCTACTTGGAATAATGGTTAGGAAGATATAAACGTGGCTAGACTCACTGGTGACATCATTGTCATCGTCTAAAGCATTGTGAGAGGTGAACAGTCAGTGAGACCAGTCCCTACCATTTACAAGGTGACTATGTGAACCTGGAGAGGCCTCATCTTGCCTCATCATTTGTGTGACTTTAGCCATGGACTTCATGAATGGACTTCATGACCTCAGTAGTGCTGAGAATGGAGATGTTGAAGTTTATAAAGATAGCAGTGATACTAAACCTTGCAAACTGGGGTGGGGGGCAGAAAAAGCATTTGGAAGTCCCTCTGATCAATAAATCAAGATGTGGCAAATTCATGGCATTTTGATATCCCCATGGTAGCTAAAATTATTTTCCTCTTTCTCATCTACCTTCACTCTCTGTGACTTCTCTCTGTAATTTTCATCTCCTTCTCAAGGCAAGTGATTTCCGGATGCATCCTATTAAACTGAAATAAGAGGGCAAGTGTCCAGAATTTTCCACCTCGGTCACTTGGTACCTATGGCCAGTCACTTGAAATCTTGGGGTCTGTTTTCTCATTTCTAAGATGGGGAGAATAATATTTGCTCTGGGAGAATCAGCTAGCACGATACACATGAAAGTGTTTGCACACTCTAGCCTGCTGTCAAATCTGCAGATGACACAACTGCCTACATAGGTAACTGAAAAGACTCTATGGATAACTAGAATGAATGGGCGGGCTCAGCAAGTGGCTGCGATGATTTCAACATACAAAGCCAAACTGCATTTTGATAAGCTTGCAGCCAGCAGTTACCAACTATAACATTAAGAGATGTGCCACTTATAATTGTCAAACAATATATAGTACACTCAGAATCTGTGGAATGTGACAGACACGTAGAGATTCATCTTTCAGCAGAGGTTACCTGCCGGCAGCTCTCCACATTCAGGTGGCTTCCTGGGTCCGCCTCGGGGCAGTCTCTGGCCATGCAGGTGTCCTGAATCACCTGCCCAGGGCAGATCGGAAGTACAGAGAGGGTGAGGGCCCAGGAAAGACTCTGGATGTTGGCACACATCCTTCTGCTCCATCACCTCCCACCGGGTCATTTCTCAGGTGCGTTCTCCACAGTCTCTCAGCAGAATTCAGCCCCAGGTACCCACAGCGGTAATCGGCTCACGAACACATCATCTACTGGCTTGCCTCCTTCCCCTGTACCACCTCCCTACTCCCTTCACTGGGCTCCTAGGATCACCTCCCAAAAAAACTACCTTCACTCAATTCCTGGTCTCGGAGTCTGGTTTTAGAAAGCATACAACAACACAGAGCAAAGAAATAAATGCACAGTGAATATCCAGGGTCCCGTAACTGACATCTTTACTTTGGGATGGATAGACACGGCTTCAGAAATGAAAGGAAGTCATACTTGAAACATCTTGGCATGAAAACAAATTTTTTCCTCCAATAGGATGGTTCCTGATTCACGAAGTTACCATGATGACTCAAATCTTGATTTTCCCGAGGTCCCAGTTGTAGTAAAGCAAGATAATCCTAAGCCTTATGGAGTCCAACCTTCTGCCATAGATTTACTGAAAACTTTGGCAAGGTTGCAGGCCAAAGAATGAGCTAATCCTTCAGAAATATGCCTCTGCCTCTTGCCACTCCAGTATTTTGAAATGTGGCAGGGCAGGGATAAAGAATCGGCTTGGCATAAGCCAGTGTATCTAAAACCCAATGTGTACAAACATACAAATTGCTTGTGGGTTCCTAGAGATGGGCAATAATGCCTGACTCATCACATCTGCCCTTGGGCTCCTCCACGCCCCTTCATCCGGCACACTACACTGAAAGAGTGTATTTGGGAGGTGTACCAACTAAATTGTGCATCTTTTGGCAAGCCGCTACACCTCTCTAGTGTCTGCTTTCTTCATTTATTAGCCGTGGTGACATGCACATCTCATGGGTTTACTGTAAGATTATATGCAAATATATATAAAACTCACAACATACGTGCCCATTTCTTTCATTCAGCAAGCATTTACTAAGTATTGTTTATGCGCCTGGCATTGTTCTAAAAGGCTGGGATACATCAGCAAACAAAAGAGACAATGATTCTTGTCCTCGCAGATCTTACATTCTAGCAAGAAATGATAGACAATAAATAGGAAATATACACAAGTAAACCATTTAGGATGTATTATGGTGTTTACTAGGTATTTTACTGGTGAAAAAAATGAGAAGTACAGCAGGGTAGAAAAACACCAGGAGGGAAGGAGTGGGGTGGATCGGCATGCAGTATCAGATAAGGTGGTCAAGGTTCTCAGCAAGAGGCTAAGATCAGAGAAAATACTAGAAGGAGAGGGGGAAGTTGAAGTATTGGTATTTAGAGAAAGAGGGCCCTAGGCAGAGGCATAAACATGCTTTAATGTACATTAAATATCTTCCACTAGCCCTTTCTATGGTGGCTTTTTAATTGAATTAAACAATATTGACAGTAACAATAAAAGAAACATGATAAACATTTATTTACTATATGCCAAGTGCTATTTGGGCTTCTTGTACATTAACTAAACTCATTCTCATAGCAACTCTTGGTGTAGACACCATCTTTGAGAGAGGTACTCTCCTATTTTGAGCTAATAAATCTGAGGCATAAAAAAATTAGTAAACTTTTCAAAGTCACACAGCAAGTAAGTGAGGAAGAGAGAAATCAAAGTATTCTGACTGAAATACTGAGCACTCAGCCACTATACCATACTGCCCTTCTTCAGTTAAAGGGGCAGTTAAAGAGATGCTAGACAGATTGCCTGGGGTGAAAGTTGAGGGTATAGAGGGAGGTCGGGACTGCAAAGGGGCATGAGGGGGCCTCTTAGGGGTAATGGAAATATTTTGCTATTTTTTAGTGGTGGTCCTTTCACAATAATTGTCAAAACTTATCAAACTATACACTGAAAATAGATATAATTTATTATGCATGAATTATTCCTCAATAAAATTGGCTTTAAAGAGCATTGGATTGGGTCGCCTGGGTGGCTTATTTGGTCAAGGGTCCGACTCTTGGTTTTGGCTCAGGTCATGATCTCAGGATTGTAAGATCAAGCCCCAAGTAGGTCTCCCCACTCAGTGGGGAATCTGTTTCCCATCTCCCTCTAAATCTGCCCCTCCCCCTGCTCGCCTCTGGCTGACAGCCTGCAAGAAAGAGGGATCTTTGTTCTACAATGACAAGAAATTATATCCTGTCGACAAGATGAGCATGGAAGAGGATCCTGAGGTCAGAGTGACACCTTCTCTGCAGCTTTGTATGATCCTGAATGGCGGTTCCAGTCAGATGTGCCTGGAATCCCGACCCCCAGAAACTTGACATTGAGATAATCAAGGAGTACTATTCCAAGACAGTGCATTTGCAGTACTTGGTGACCCAGCCATAGAAACTGAACGTACTGCTCCTAAAAAAGATTCACTCATTCACTTAACATGTATTGAGCTCCTGCTACATGCACTGCCCCAGAACAGTTCCCTTTGGCCAGAAATTTCTATTTAGGTGTTTTTCTCTGTGTTCTTCATGCAGCTTATCACTGAGGGTTACAGCACAGTCCTGGGAGTCAAACTCCCTGGCTCAAATCTCAGTTCTGCCTGCTAGCTGTGAACTTAGGGAAACTATTACTTCTTTGTGCCTCAGTTTCCTCATTTCTAATGGCAGGTAAAAGTTTCTACTCCATTCAAATGGGTTATATTAGACAGAGTAGGTTAGGTTACAACTGGGGCCACAAATTAACCATGGACTTGCATGGTTTCATGTAACCAGAACATGTTTCTCACTCATACTAGGTGTTCAACTTGGGTTTTAAGGTGCCCCGCTTCTTATAGTTACTCATGGACTCTAGCAGGTGGCAAGTCCTCCAAATTAAGAGGCCAGCATCTGAACATGGCCTAGAGAGAGCTGGAGGGCATCTACCACCCTGGCCATGAAGGAACACCTGTTACTTCTGCTCACAGCACATGTGCTTAGACCAGTCATAGCCCTACCTAACTCCACTTGTTCAAGAAGAGACTTGACCAAGAAAGAAGCCCACCATGTGGAAATCTTTCCAGGTAGTGAGAAGAGGCAGGCTCTGAGGAAGGAATGACTGACATATTCAAGGAGTAAGAAGGCCACTGCAACAGCTGTGTGGTGACTAAGGACAAGAGGTGCAGAAGAAGCCTGTGGAGAAGAAGGAAGGAGTGAGATGAGGCAGGGTCTCGCCAGGATCCGCACAGCAGCCACTCAGGCTTCAGAAACAAATCTCCACCTCTGAGATTTTCTGTTGACTGTCCTATCTAAAACAGCATCCCCCTGTCCCCACTCACCCCCACTCCTGAGCCAATTCTAACTTCCTCATTGTACTTACATGTAATTGTACTGTGTATGTATCACTGCTCCCCCACAGTCTCCTGTACTAGAGGCAGAAATCCCCACCTTACTCACTGTACCTTCAACATGTAGTATGGTAGATACACCTATAAACTTAATAAATGCTTGTTGACTGACTGAATGAATGAATGAACAAATCAAATGTGTGTTTGGCTTTCCTTCTACACACCAGATCTGATGAGTTCAGTTAAAGAATGCATTGTCTGCCTCAAAGACCATTCCAAAATCAACTTCCATTTAGATCCTGCAGGATTCAATCACCAGGGAGAGCATCAGTTCCCCATAGGAGCTGACAGCAGGAAATACATCCACATCTTACCCCTGAAAACCACAGTACTTCCAGTTCAGATAAAGAAACAGGCCTGCACAGGAGTGTCCCTTGGCTCTTTCTATCAGTGGTCCCTAATAATACCTAGTACGGAGGATCTTGGAGGACAAGAACAGTTCTAGAAGCCACATCCATCCTCAGGCAGGCCTGTCCTCAACAAAAAGCAGATCCAACTCCCTCCCTTTCTTCCCCTGAAGTCTTTCAAACTGACAGCAGCCTGAATAAAGCCAGATGGCCTAGGATCAGATTAGTTTAAATTCACTTTCCTGGAGTAGAATATACATATATGTATATTTCAAAGATATTTTATTAAATATCTTTAAAAATCTTTTTCTGAAACTCTCGTATACTTTTATTTTTGTTCAAGGTTTACTTGTTTATTAAGATATAACTGACATATAACATATTAGGTTCAGAGAGACAACATAATGTTTTGATATTTGTATATACTGTGAAATGATCACCACAATAAGTCTAGTTAACATCTATCACCACAGTTACAATCTTTTTCTTGTGATGAGAACTTTTAAGATCTATTCTCTTAATTACTTTCAAATATGTAATACAGTATTAACTAGAGTTACCATGCGGTACATTAAATCCTTAAATATTATATATGGGCCGGGCAATTGATAAATCATTTAAATTCATTCTCACGATAATATTGACTATAGATTTTACCATCCCCATGCTATAGGTAAGGAAACAAAGATCTAGAGAGGTAAAGCCATTTGCCCCAAGTTTATCCAATTACTAAGGAGAAAAAAAGAATTTGAGAACAAAACAAAGACTTTGAGCTTAGATCTTCAAATTTGCAGATCAGTGCTCATCCTATACTCCATGACTAGAGGTAGTAAAATAGAGCATGACTTCTAGGTTCAATCTTCCTGCTCTTAACTCACTTTGTTATAAGTCTTTTTTAAATATCTGTGTTTCACCTAGCAATTCCACTTCTGGGTGTCTATATGATAAATTAAAACGCATGCCCTCCCAAAGACTGGTACACAAATGTTCACAATAGCATTATTCATAAGAGTGAAAAGACAGAAACAATCCAAATGTCCCCCAACTGGTCAATGGATAAACAAAATGCGTCATATCCATACAATAAAATTCTATTCAAGAACAATAAGGAGGGGCGCCTGGGTGGCTCAGTGGGTTAAAGCCTCTGCCTTCAGCTCAGGTCATGATCTCAGGGTCCTGGGATCGAGCCCCGCATCGGGCTCTATGCTCAGCAGGGAGCCTGCTTCCCCCTCTCACTCTGCCTGCCTCTCTGCCTACTCTGATCTCTCTCCTCTCTGTCAAATAAATAAATAAAATCTTAAAAAAAAAAAAAAAGAACAAAAAGGAATGAAGTACTGATACAAACTACATGATAAACCTCAAAACTTATGGGAAGTGGAAAAAGAAGCCAGATAAAAAAGGATCACGTGGTGTAGGAATCCATTTCTATAGAAAACGTCCGGAATAGGCAAAGCTCTCTCATTTAGAGACAAAAATGGATTAGTGGTACCAGGGGCTGGCAAGAGATGGATGGAAGGAATGGGGAGTGACAGCTAATGAGCATGAGGGATGTTACTAGGCAGACAGAAATGCTCTTAAAATTGAATCGTGGTGATGGTTACACAATTCTGCAAATTTACTAAAAATTATTAATTGTACACTTAAAATGAGCCAACTTTATGGTAGGCAAGTTATGCCTCAATAAAGCTGTTTTAAAAACCATTGAGAAAAAGCAAGAGAGGAAGTTCAGGGGTGAAGAGATGGCGATTTTTTCTTAACCATCACAACCAGGCTTTGGAAAGACATCGTAAGAACGATGAAAAAATTCTTCTTGTGTGTGGGACAGCTCAGCAGAAGGTTATCAAATAAACTACATTCTTATCTTGGAGGCTAAGGATGGAGCCAAAAGCTCTGTCTGAGGTTTAGACTCCTTGCAGGCAGCAAAGCTTCCCCGCTAAAGGCTCTGGTGGCTGAGAACCAGGGGCCTCTGTCAAGGAGAAACAGACCAGTCTGACCAGGAACTGGCCAGATAGGACACCGTGCAGCCTGCCCATAAGCCAGGGCTAGGAGGGAGGCTGGAGGAGGGACTATAGCGTCTCTGGAAGTCAAAATATTTTCTTTTACCCAGTTGCCAACTTGCAGGGAAGGAAATTAAAGCAAAGCTGCTTTCCTAATTTAAGGCAAGGATATTTTCCATATTTTGGTAGAAATCTTTTATTTATGAGATGTGAAAGGAACCAGAGGCATACAGAAAGCAAAAGTGTCTACTGGCTTTTTAGCACATGGTAGGCTGCACATTTCCTTCTTGTGCTTTTAAAAATGGCTGAAAAAGAGTCCAACTTGTAAAATCACACACATCTAATTCTCTGTGAAATTTAGGCCAAGAGATATGACCTGAGCTGAGTCACATCTGAGTCAAAGGGAACTGCCCCATCTCTCCTCCACCCACAAAAGTGCCCTCTCCATAAAAAAAAAAAAAAAAAAAAAAAAAAACATGTTTGCCTTAGATTAACATCAAACCTTGAGATGATGTGGGAAAGTGACCTTTTGCTTTATTTGTATGGTGCAGTAATGGCATCCTTGAGTTTCCTCCTTCCAAACCCTCTGAAAACACTTTCCGAATTTATTTCAGCTCTGGTCAAGGAGCAACACAATAGGAATACAGCAGTAATTGTATTGTTTTAGTGACTCAGTCAAAAAAAAGAAACATCCCCACCACACTGTGTTTGAAAATTCATTCCAAATTGATTCATCAAATTTTTATGAGATTTAATGTGACATTCTGATCTCCCAAATCATAGAAAGCAGCCGTTTCTTCTTCCCATAAAGGCTGCGGCAGGGCGGTATTCAAATTTACAATTTTGTGTGGCGAGCACCCGACAAGGCATTTTCTTTCACTTTCTAACTAGAATCCCACGGTGACACAACAGAGGAGAAGAACGCACGGCCACGCCAAGAGCTGGACCTCACACGTGCTTCTACTAACTGTGTGGTTGATTGAATGGCTTTTTAAATGTAGCGGTGAGGCCCTTTAAAGTATTTAGGACCCTTCTCCCATCTCTCGCTTCCTATCTGTGCCATCATTCAGAAGTTCAGTCTGTTGCAGCCGGAAATCTGGGCCACCAACCCTCTACTGCATTATGGCAGCATTTCATGGGTCTCTCCTCGGTGGCACTGGTGGACTCCTTTCTCCCTACATTCAGTTCAGGACTACAGCACCCACAAGACACTGAGCAAAGTGGGAGGTAGTGCGGGAGGAGTAGCAAGACAGGTAGGAGTGATGCCTGCCAGTGTATTTGCCTTGAGTTCAACTCTGCGT
Organism: Procyon lotor; assembly: GCA_028646535.1. Taxonomy (NCBI): domain Eukaryota; kingdom Metazoa; phylum Chordata; class Mammalia; order Carnivora; family Procyonidae; genus Procyon; species Procyon lotor. The sequence continues at coordinate 96,603,689 of CM053612.1, read as the reverse complement.
GCTCTTCAAGATGTGAGTGGGGCATGTGGAGACGGACAAGGGAGAGAACGAAGGAATAAAAGCCACGAGAAAGCACAATCATCACTTAAATACGGATTCCCCTCTCCCTCGGCCCCCTGCCCACCTTTCACAGTGCCTGTCTACCACACGGCACTTGTCTGTTCCCTCAGTGACGGACCCTTGATGCCTGTGATTCCCTACTGCCACAAAAGGCTGTGATGAATGACTCCTGTGTGGCCCTTTATGGACCTGTGTAAGAATTTCTCTGAGCTGTATTTACTCAGGAGCAGAAGCGCTGGGTCATAGGATGAGGGCACTTTAATCTGACCAAGAATTTCAAGACGAGCTTCCAGAATGGCTGCACAGGTCTCCACCGTGACAGTGCAAGAAGAGTCCCAGATCCCCAGGTCCTCGGCAACACTTGACATTTTTCAGTTCTCTGATTTTGGCCAGTGGCACTGATCTTGGCCCATGAAATACCCTGAGGAGAAAGACAGGTACCAGGAAGCTGGAGGAGGGAGACTGAAGGAACCTGGGTTCCGGGCAGACGTGGATCTGCTATCCCAGCCTCCTTTAAATAAGAAAACCATAACCTCCTCTGTTTGTAAGCTATCGGTTTTTTCCATTTTATCATATATGCAGCTAAATCTCTCATCCTTATTTATACACTATTTACATGTAAAATGAATTCCACCTTGAGATATAAAAAGCACGCCCTCTTCATGGCCAAAGATAGACCGCAGTGGAACCCTCTTGCAAAGAGGAACATCTACAAAGTGACTGCTTGCCCTCCAGGTAAATCAGGATTATTTACTTTTATTTTAAAAGAAATCACTGTGCATTCAATTCAAATGTTCCCTGCTGAGCTTTTCTTGTTCAGCATTTTAAGCCCATGTGATTAATTTTACTGCCAGGCTAAAGCACACAGACACGAAAACTGAAACTAAATCACAGATAAACAAGGAGGACACATAACAATACATTAAAAGGCCAAAAGACAGGTGTCCTAACACCCAAATAATTATTCATAAACTATAATTAGAGGGGGAAAGGCACAGGATGTTCCTACCTGTTTATAAAACTTAATGAATCTCGGCCAAATCCTCCTCCTTTTATCTCCAGTAATTGCCAAGCAAGTTCAACTGCAAAGCTAAAGAATGTGTCAACCCCTTCTTCCACAAGTTAATTCCCCGTTGTATACCCTGTTCATTTTCTTCAGTCTTTCATCAGAAGTTCCTTAGATCTACCTTGTGATAAATTGCCTCTTTTTACTTAATGACGACGAGCCTCATGTGTAAAGCAAAAGCAACAGTCACGAACAAGTTACCTTCTCCTTTCCACCAGATTAAACCAGCCCAAAAAGAATATCATTCTGCAGATGCCGAAAAGAGGCGTGGCAGGTGAGCTGGTCTCCCCACCTTCACCCCGGCTGTTCAGGGCAAAGTCAAAGCTAGAACAATCTTCAGGCCCCACCGCATACACCGCTCACCTGCCATCACTTTCCAGCATTCCCAAGCCCCTCTGCTGTTCCGCTGCAGGGCACCCTTCGTTACCCACCGATCGTCGGCTTTTTGAGCCTTAGAACCACTCATGCCATCACATGTTTTATAAAGGCAGGGAGTCTTGGTGTTTCCTCACCAAGTTCTTGGCAGAACTTGGTTCTCTTCCACTTTATGTCTTTTTTTTTTTAACATTTATTTATTTATTTTATAGAGACAGAGCGAGCGTGCATGAGCAGGGGAAGGGACAGGGGGAGAAGGAGAGGGAGAGAAGCAGACTCCCCACTGAGCGAGGAGCCAGATGGGGGGCTCGGGCTCAGGACCCTGAGATCATCACCTGAGCCAAAATCAAGAGTTAAGACTCTTATCCAACTGAGCCACCCAGTCGCCTCCTCCCTTTATCTCTTTAAAGATAAGAATTATGACACCCGCTTACTGAACTGGGTGCTCCTGTATTGACATGGGCTCTGCAGAGCAAATCTACTCTGGCCCTCACACTACCTGGACAAGGTAAGAACCGTAGAGAAGTTAACTTGCCAAAGCTGCCAAGATACATCCACTTTATACGCGAAGCTTCCTGTGCCTAGAGTACCATTGCCCAACAGAAACCTGATGCAACCACATATGTAATCTTCAGTGTTTTGGTAGCCAGATTAAAAAAGTAAAAATAAACAGAC
>CM053612.1:96560078-96601013 GCA_028646535.1 Procyon lotor | reverse complement strand
CAAGAAATTAAAAATAGAGCTACCCTATGACCCTGCAATTGCACTACTGGGTATATACCGCAAAGAAGCAGATGTGGTACAAAGAAGGGCCACACGTACCCCAATGTTGATAGCAGCAATGGCCACAATCGCCAAACTGTGGAAAGAACCAAGATGCCCTTCAACAGATGAATGGATAAAGAAGATATGGTCCATGTATACAATGGAATATTATGCCTCCATCAGAAAGGACGAATATCCAACTTTTGTATCAACATGGATGGGACTGGAAGAGATTATGCAGAGTGAAATAAGTCAAGCAGAGAGAGTCAATTACCTTATGGTCTCACTTACGTGCTGAGCATAAAGAAAAACATGGAGGGCATTGTGAGAAGGAAGGGAAAGGTGAATGCGGGGAAATCAGAGGGGGAGATGAACCATGAAAGACTGTGGACTCTGAGCAACAAACTGACAGTTTTGGAGGAGCAGGGATGGGGGGCTGGGTGAGCCTGGTGGTGGGTATTGAGGAGGGCACATATTGCATGGAGTACTGAGTGTGGTGCATGAACAATTAATCTTCTAACACTGAAAAAATAAAAGTATTTTTATTTTTAAATAAATAAAGGGGAAGCTACAAAAAAATTTATTACATTTATTTTTAAATAAATGTAGGGGAAGCTACAAAAAAAAAAAAGTGTGATAACACATCCTTGAGGCTAAGTTTCGGCACACACTCAGGATTATTTCCACAGAATAAATTTCTGGATGTGGACCCCATGTGGTCTTGGGAATTAACATTTTTAAAACTTTTGATTTCTACTGCAGAACTGGCCCCACCCCCACCAAAAGACTGCATACATAAGCACCTCCAGCAGCATATCTCAGTGTTTCTTTCCCTACCCAATTACCAACATCATATATTATACATCATTCATCTTTCTTAAATTTATCAATGAAAACGGTGACAAAGCATTTGAATATTATGTGAAAGAAACTACACACACACAGACACACACACACAAGTAACTTTTTAAAAATAAAGAATGATAGATCTAATTGTAAAAACTAAAGCTTCTAGAAGAAACCATCCGAGAATATGTTTCTGACCTGGGGATAGGCAAACATTTCCTAGGACATAAAATTTGATAAATTTGATTTCATCAAATTGAAAAAAAAGGAAAAGACACTATTGTGGAAATGAAAAAGACAAGCCAAAGACTAGGAGAAATACGTACGAAACAAGAGGATTTGTATCCATATACAATTTTTAATAGTACTACTAGCAAATAATGAAAAGAAACAAAGCAATAACAAATGGAAAAATATAAGAACAGGAAAGTCTCAAAATAAAATATTCAAGTGGTCAATGAACATACGAAAAGGTGTTCAACAAGGAAATGCATAGAAAGCCATAGTGAGATTAACTAAAAGATCCTAGACAGTGCTACAAGACAAGAAAAAGAAATAAAGGACATATGCACAGGAAACGAAGAAGACGAACTAAATTTATTCCCAAAAACATAGTCAAGTATTAATTATGTAGAAAGACAATCCAGAAATATACCCCCAAAAAGCTACTAAAACTGTAAGTGGATTTAGCAAAGTCTCAGGATGCAAGGTCAATATACAAAAATAATTATATTTCTATTTGCTATCAATGAAGAAGGGGGAAATGAAATTAGAAAAGCAATATAATCTAGAATTTAATTAAAATATATAAAGCACTCAAGGATAAATGTAATAAAATATGTGTACAACCAAAAACTGAAAATCAAAAAATATGACTGAGAAAAGAAAGAAGACATAAATAAATCGATCTGTAAATTCAGTGCAATCCAACTGAAAGCTCTAGCATCAGTTCTTGCAGAAACTGACAAACTTATTCTAAAATTGTATAGGAATGCAAAGAGTACAAATTAGCCAATACATTTTGAAAATTAAAAACAAAACTAGAGGGCTTACTACCTTATTTAAAGATTTGCCATAAAGCTAAAGTAATCAAGACAGAGTGTTATTGCATAAAGAAAGACAAATAGAACAATGAATCAGAATAGAAAATCCTCAAGCAGACACACACATAATCAACTGATTTTCAACAAAAGTATCAAAAGGTATTTAATGAGAAAGAATTGAATTTGGGAGGGGGTGGGGGGTTGGGCGAGCCTGTTGGTGGGTATTGAGGAGGGCACGTATTACATGGAACACTGGGTGTGGTGCATAAACAATAAATCTTGTAACACTGAAAAAATAAAATAAACATATTTGGCGGGGGAAAGATGTTGCTAGAACAACTCTTTTTTAAAAAATGAAACTATCCCCCTTCATGCCACACACACACACACACACACACACACACATACACACACGTGACATATGTGCATGCAGTGGAATCGTAGACCTAAATGTAAACGTTAAAACTATAAAACATTTTGAAGAAAATACAGAAGACAATCTGTGATCTTGTGGTCGAGAGATTTCTTAAGATATAAAAAGTCACAAGCATGGATAAAAATATTAAAAATTGGACTCCATCAAAATTAAAAACCCCTGCTCTTTGAAAGGTATTGTTAAGAAATGAAAAGGCAAGACACAGACTAGAAGAAAATGTCCACAGTACTTATATCTGTTCCCAGGATATAACAAGAGTTCTTACAACTCAAAAATAAAATGACAAACTATCCAATTTTTAAATGATTAGTAAGCACATGAGAAGTTATTTATCATCATTAGTCATCAGAGAAATGCACATTAAGCCATAATGAGGCACCACTATAAACCTATTAAAATTGAAACACTGTATGATTGGGGTATGAAAAACAAATGTTGACAAAAAGGTCGAACAACTGGAACTCTCATACTTTGCCAATGGGAGTATAAAATGTGACAACCTTTTAGAGAACTGCATGGTAGTTTCTTATAAAATTAAACACACACTTCTGGTCATTTTACTTCTCAATATTTATCCAAGAGAAATGAAAAAATATGCCCTCAAAAGAATTGCACACGATGTTTATAGTAACTATATTCTTAATAGCCCCAACTGAAAACAATTCAAATGTTCATCAACTGATGAATAGATAAAACGTATCAGGGTATGTCCACACAATTGAATATATGACTCAACAATAAAAAGAAACAAACCACTGATATATACAAGAATATACATGAATCTCAAAAATACATTAAGCAAAAGAATCCAGGCAAAAAGAAAAAGTACACATACCATATGATTCCAATTGTGGAACAAAGTAAGCTAAAGGGTCAGAGAATAGATCAGCAGTTGCCTGGTACAAGGGGAGGAGCACTGACTGAGAAGGGCCAGGAAGGGACTCTTGCAGTGATGGAAATATTTGATATCTTGATTGTTGGGGTGGTTACATGGGTGTGTGTGTGTGTGTGTGTGTAGATATAGATAAATACATATATATGTGTTACATCTCATCAACCTATACAGTTAAAAATGGCATATTTTCTTGAATGCTAATCATACTTCAATAAAGTTGATTTTAAGACAAATACAGAATAAGCTAATTACCTACCCACCAGTATGACTTACAATACAAAGGCTGGCATGACCAAGTGTCAACAAAAATATGAAGGAATTAAAACTCTTGTGCCTTGATGGAAAACTTTTTTGGCAGTTAAATTAAATAAACAGCTTGCCTGTGACCCAGCAATTCCACTCCTAGCTTTATTCTCAAAAGCAATGAAAGCATATGTCCACAAAAAGATTTGTATAAGAATGTTCACAGAAGCTTTATTTGCAACAGCCAAGTATTGGGAACTACTCAAAGATCCACCAACAGAAGAGATAAACAAATTGTGCTGCGTTTCATACAATGGAAAAGTCCTTGGTAATAAAGGAACAAACTAAAACTGCTTATAACAACCTGGACAAATCTCAAAAGCATGCGTTAAATGAAAGGTACATAAAAGCACATATAGTATGACTCCATTTATGTGAGTTTGCAAAAACACACAGCACCAGTCTACATGGACAGAAATCAGAATGGTGGTTGCCCCTGGGCAGGGGAACCAACTGGAAGAGAGCACAAGGACATTTTCTGGGGTGATGATGTTTTCTTTCTTAATCTGGGCAATGAGTATGTATGTGTGTGTCTCAAAATTCATCAAGCTGAACTCTGTAAGACTGGTGAGTTTTACTGTATATAAATTATATCTTGACAAAACATGAAAAAAAGCCCCCAAAATAAAATTGAAAGACAGAAAGATTTGGGGGGCCGAGAGTTCTTTGGAGCTTATGTTCATTTGTACTTATTTTCGCATTTTCTTAGAGATTCCCAAGATGCTACATTTCAAGACGGTTCTTCACCAACAACAAAATTCCTCTGAGAGCAAAGTGACACGGAGCTCTAGTCCTCTGAGGGCCTGAAGAAACAAAAACAGGAGGCTGCTGAGATGTGGAAACCCAGAATCTTTGAACTCACAGAAGAAGGGATTCTAAATTGAGAAGCCAAACATTTTCTGTTCCCTAGCAGAAACACTCACGCACACAAAAAGCTTCAGGCAGGCAACGAGGCTACTGACACAGCAGCCTGGTCATCACAGAGGTCTTAAAATGCATTCAGAATCAACTCGGTGCCCACTTTAAACAAATGCAGCTCTCTCCCAGAGTTACTCATAACAACCCGTGCACTCTGCGGTCACGGTTAATCTGGCTCACGGAGTCCCGAGCCCAAGAGCCCTGTGTGTCAGAAGGTTTCTCATACGCCTTCGGACAGTGTTTGCCACACAAGAAGCAATGCACCGCCCATGGCATTTGACTATTTCTGTCATGAAAGGCGAAGCTGCGTGACAGCACAATCAGCAAGGGCCCTCCCAAACAAGGGCAACCTCACAGCCCAGCTCGTCACACCACACCGTGAAGATTCGGCCAAAGAGATCTCATACTGGAGACTCGCAGTCGCACCCTTGTTTCTTAAGGGTGGCGTCGTCCCTCGGATCAACAGGTCCAGGGGTAACTTCTGTTGCTGAGGAAGCATCTGCAGATGTGTAATTCGGATTATAGGCGGGTACTGTGTGGCATATGTAATCGACAAATTGTCAAATCTAGAGAAACTCTATTCAGGACCAGCTTCATGGGGGCACAACCTCTGCACAGGGCTCCATACTCAGAAGGGCTCTGAACTTGGCTGAATGCAGCTCAGCTATTACCATCTCGAGATTCTTAACAATTTCTTCAAAAGGGGTCTGGTGTTTTTATTTTGCACCAGGCCCAGGGCAATTCAACACCCAAGGGATCATAGACATAAATGTAAGAGCTAAAACTATAAAACTCTTAGCAGAAAACTTAAGAGCCAATTTTTATAACCTTGGGTTAGGCAAAGCCGTCTTAGATATAAGACCAAAAGCATAAGCAACACAAGAAAAAATAAACTGGACTTCAACAAAATTAAAAACTTCTGTGCTTCAAAGGACATCATCAAGAAAGTGAAAATATAACCCAAATAATGGGATAAAAATATCTGTAAATCATATATCTGATAAAGAATTTGTGTCCGGAATATAAAGAATTCTTGCAATGCTATAATAAAGACAACCCAAATTACAAATATGCAAAGGATCTAATGGACATTTGTCCTCAGGAGATGGACAAGTGGTCAATAAACTTACGAAAAGATTCTCAATATCATTAGCCATCAAAGAAATGCAAATCAAAACCACAATGAGATATCATATCACCCCTACTAAGAGGGCTATAATCAAAAAGATAGATAACAGCAAGTGTTGGCAGGAAGGTGGGCAAATTGGAACCCTTCCTTATACAATGTCAATGAGAACATAAATGGAGCGGTCACTTTGGAAAATGGTTTGATAGTTCCTCGGAAAATAGTAAACATTAAGTTACCCCATGATTCAGCAATTCCACTCCTGGGTATCCATCCAGGAGAAATGAAAACAGATATCCACACAAAAACCCCTATGTGAATGTTCACAGTAGCATTATTCGTAACAGCCCCGAAGTGAAAACAACACAAATGGCCATCAACTGATGATTGTATAAGTAAACTGTGGCATACATAATAAAATACCATCTAGCAAAAAAAAAAAAAAAAAAGAATGAAGTACTGATACATGCTACAGCACGGGTGAACCTTGAAAACATTATGCCAAATGAAAGAATCCAGAAACAAAAACACATCCTATGTGATTCCATTTATATGATATATCCAGAATAGGCAAGTTCACAGAGAAAGAGTAGATTAAGGGTTGCCTGAGGCGAGGTGAAGGTGGGGGAAGTATGGAAAGTAATGACTAAGGGTGTGGGGGTTTTCTGGTGTGATAAAAATGTTCTGGTAGATTGTGGTGATGATTGTACTACTCTGTGAATATACTAAAACCCATTTAATTGTGCATTTTCAATGGGTGAATTTTATGGTTGTGTGAGTTACGTCTCAACAAAACTGATTTTTTTTTTTTTTACATAATGTCAAGGAATTACTAAGGTTTTAACATGATAGCTGCTTTTTTTCTTTCCAATTTTTTTTTTCAGTTGAATGAAGGAAACTCAAACAGAAATCAGCAATACACACACTACAACCCAGGCCCAAACTCCCCTTGGCCATTACATAAACAGAAATGTGAATTATCTGAGTCTCTTGGGTAGCAGTGGCTTGCAGTGATACCGCCTCCTCCATCTTTGCCCCCAGCTGGAGCTCCCCTAGGCTCTTACCGCTCCCCACTGTCCTAACACAGCCGAAGCACATTTTCAAAAGATGATAAGCAACATTTTTTTTTTTAATTTTTTGACTGGCTTTATTCAAACTCAAGGTTCAACTGCTCTTTTAGGCCACAATAGTATTAGCGACCAAACTCTGAGAAAAGTCATCCAAAGAATGAACAACATATCAAAGGTTAACTGCATCTGGTCTTTAAAAATACAAACTACTAGGACATCCCCTGGAGTATTATTATTTACAGAGGATTTTTTCCTCTGCCTCTAATATTTTCATGGCTGTGCTGACTGGAGGCTATCAGAACAGGGGCTACTGTGGAATGCTGGAGAATTCCTTCCCCAAGATCCTCTGTGGCTGTATTACTCAATTATTCCATTCCCATGAGCTTCTCTTAGGGACAGTAAGTGTTTTGTTCTCACACCCAGGCACATCCACACACAACCGCATCGGGCCTTGAAAGTCCATGTCCACAGGACGAGGTTGGGAAAAGACACAAAAGCTGGAGAAAGGAAGGGTCCGAGGACGGTGGGAGTAGCAGCAATGCGAAAGCATTGTGATGGAAACAGTCTAAGTGGTGGGGCTGTGGTGAGTAGAGTAGAAACTGATCGGCCAACAGAGCAGGGATTCCATGGTGGGAGCAGAAGCTCAGTGCACTGGCCATTACAGGAATGGTGGGCATTTCCATGGCGGAGTCCCCGGAGGAACAATGCATTCCAGGTACAGTTCCAGGCAAAATACAAGATGTCTAGTTAGATATGAATTTCAGCTAAAGAACACACACTTTGGTAGTATAAGTATATCCCAAATATTATACAGGATATATTTATATTTAAAAATTGTTTTCCTTTTTTTCTTTTTTACTTGTTTTCTTAATTTCAAATTTACTTGATAAATCTGACAACCCTAATTCCAAAGGAAGAAAGTCTCAGCTAGGGTAATGCCAAGTAAGGGTGAGAGGGCAGAGGAGAGTCTGAATAGGCCACAGTATTCTTCCCCTAGCACAGGAAAAATAAGATGCAAATACTCAATTGACTCAATAAGTAATAAAGAATAAAAGAATTGTTGCACTAGATCTGACAAATTCCCACAAAGGTCATAGAATTCCACCACCTGGAGGACATTTCCCCAAGTTTAGCAGGTGAAAACCTGAAAGCCAGAGTTCCAGGAGGCCATTGTTCTAAGCCAGAAGTTCTCAACTGGGGACAATTTTGAGAGTCTGGAAGACATCTGTCACAATGGGGGAGGAGATGGGGTGGCATTTGCATCAAGTGGGCAGAGGCCAGCAATGCTGCCAAATATTCTGTACTTCACAGGATAGCCCCCCACAATGAAGAATGGTCTGGCCCCAAATATCAATAGTGCTTGGGGCTGAGAAACTCTACTCTCGGGGAGCCTAGGGGGCTCAGTCAGTTAAGCATCTGCCTTAGCCTAAAGTCACGGTCCTGGGATCGAGCTCCACGTCGGGCTCCCTGCTCTGCAGGGAGTCTGCTTCTCCCTCTCCCCCTGCTCCTTCTCTCTCTCTCTCTCTAATACATAAATTTAAAAAAGGAAACCCTACTCTCAGCTAAAGGGAGTCAGAGGAATCAAATTAGGCAGCGAGAAACCACACTAGAAATCATCACTGACGAGGGCGGTGGGGACCCCAGCAGCAGCTGGGTTGCAAGATGAGAGCTGGGCTGACTCCACAGAGTTCCTGTACAACCACCATTCCTGTTCACACATAACACCCCTCCTGAAGGTGCCCTAACAAGCTGAGGGAATGTGCAAAGGGCCGGTGGGAGGATATGCAAGAAGTTCGCCTCCTAGCACTTATCCTTCATCCTTCTGTTGCAGCTACCCCCTCACACCCATATTGGCCTAGTTTGCTTGGCAACCCCCAAGTAATGTCCTGTAAGAGCTGTTCTCCGGGCCCTGCTCTTATCCACTGCCATCCCTTTCCCAGTATTTCCTTGGTAGGTCTGGAGCGCTCTTACTCCAAACAGCCAGTTTTGTATCTCCTGGTTGGAAGACCACATTCAGGTTTCCAGAACAATTTTTGCCTGCACATGTGGAGAGCATGAAGCACCTAGAAATTTACATTCCCTTGCCCACAAGGTAGCGGGGCAACCCTAACGGGGAGAGAAGCACTGAGTGGGACCTACACTGACCCCAGCGTTCCTCTGCGGGATTGAACTTAAGTTACTCTCTGAAGAGGACTTTGTGAAACCTTGAATCCTTGTGGAGCCTACTTCCCTTCTTCATCTCGCTTCTCTTACCACTTTTTCCTAAGAATATTTCCCAATCCATCCCCTTCTTATTAGTCCTAATCTCCGAATCTGCAACTCAGGAATGCGACCGGAAGCAAAACTCACCCAGTGTCCTCAACAGATCTGAGGGATGACACGTGACCCAAATGGGCCATGGCAGGCATCGGCCATCACCTTACCAACAACCTTCTGCATATGTGCCCCCTCCTGCCCTGCCAACAGAACCTGCAATGTATTCAGGCAGCAAGCCAAGAACCCTTGATCTCAGGGAAAGTTGTCCCTTCCCTCAGCCTCACAGTTTGTGTCATGATTGCTCCAGCTACTCCTGGCAACCCCAAATTTCCATGCCAGTGACTGCCCTCAGAGAGGACATGTGGCCCATTTCTGGCCAATGGAATACAAAAATAAGTCTGCTAAGGTTTTTAAAATTGTTACTATTAATTTATCTTTTTATTAGTCTCAGAGGTAGAATTTAGTGGTTTGTCAGCTGTGTACTGCAAAGGTTTTACAGAGTAGAGATTTCTTACTCCCAAAAAGCAATAGTGTTGTGGAAAGAAAAACCCCTTGACTACCCTTCCTGTCTCCCTATGACACGGAAGTAAAGAAGTGATGCTTGAAACACTAACAGCCATATGCAACCTGGAGCATAAACTCCATAGATTCGTAACACGTTGCCCAGTTCCTGATTTCACTGAGTCACCAAAGCAACTTGAGAGCCCCTTACCTTTAGACTTCTAGACACGTGAAACAACCAAACATTTTCTTTTCCCTTAAGCCAGTGCTGAGGACTCTTTTGCTTACCAATGGAAATGTCCTAAGATGCAACCCAAAGCCCTCCCATGAGATTGGTTAAGCAATTGGGTGCTTTCATAGAGCTCCACTTCCTTTGCGACCATGAGCTATAAGGATAGATTTCTGTTGGCCACTGATCATTTTCCATGGCTATATGGAGAAATACTTCTGTAGTAGGAGAAATAAGACCAATCAGGGAAGGAAACAGAGCTGAAAGACTGCAACTATAAAAAAGTTAATTCTTGTAGTGACACTAGCTTCAACTTCCTTATCCATAAAGGGGGAATAATGATTCCTACCATGCAGGACTGCTAAGAGAATGATTTGAACTAACATTTTGTGAAGTGCCTGGTTCTACTTCCCCTAAATTTTAAACCCTTGGATAATGAGGTATTCCAGCATTATCTGCAAAGAAGCTTAATACTGTTATTTGATAGCGTCTGGGCTGCATCCTAGAAGGCCGTGTGCCTGAGCTTGAAAACTGGCTTCCCTTGAAAAAGACTTTGGTATCCGATCCAACTTTGCCTTGGTTTGTGCAGCAGCTGTGCTCAGAGATGGCAAAAGAGCTGGGGAGGAGGGAGGAAGGAAGGAAAGGAGAAAGAGATGAGAGAGAGAAAAAGAAGAACAGGGAGAAGGAGGAGTTGGGGGGGTGTATACTTGATTGCAAATACCCAGTGCTCATCATAACAAGTGTCCACCCATCACCCATTTAGACCATCCCCAACCCAGCTCCCCCCATCAACCCCGTTTGTTCTCTATTGCTGAGAGTTGCTTGGTTTGCTTCCCTCTCTCTTTTTTTTCCTTCCCATGTGTTCATCTGTTTTGTTTCTTAAATTCCACATCTTTTTTTAATTTAAATTCAATTAGCCAACATATAGTACATTATTACTTTTTGATGTTGTGTTCAATGGTTCCTCATTTGCGTATAACACTCCGTGCTCATCAGATCACATGCCCTTCTTAATGCCCATCGCCCAGTCACCCCATCCCCCTGCCCACCTCCCTTTCCACAACCCTAAATTTGTGTCCTGGAGTCAAGAGTCCGTCATGGTTTGTCTCCCTCTCTGATTTCTTCCTATTCAGTTTTCCCTCCCTTCCCCTGTAATCCTCTGCACTCTCTCTTATATTCCACATATGAGTGAAACCAAATGATACTTGTCTTTCTCTGATTGACTTATTTCACTTAGCATAACACTCCCCAGTTCCATCCACGTCGATGTAAATGGTAGGTATTTTCCTCCTTTCTGATGGCTGAGTGAGATTCCATTGCATACAGGAGTCACATCTTCTTTATCCATTCATCTGTCCAAGGACACCTTGGCTCCTTCCACAGTTTGGCTTTTGTGGACATTGCTGCTATGAACAATGGGGTGCATGTGCCCCTTCTTTTCACTACATCTGTATCTTTGGGGTAAATACCCAGTAGTACAATTGCTGGGTTGCAGGGTAGCTCTATTTTTAACATCTTGTGAGACCTCCATACTGTTTTCTAGAGTGGCGGCACCAGTTTGCATTCCCACCAACAGTGTAAGAGGGCTCCCCTTTCTCCACATCCTCACCAACAATTTTTGTTCCCTGCCTTGTTCATTTTAGCCATTCTAACTGGTGTGAGGTGGGATCTCATTGTGGTTTTGATTTGTATTTCCCTGATGGCAAGTGATGTGGAGCATTTTTTCATGTGTCTCTTTATTATTTCTACTTTACATTTGAGAAAACAGAGGCTCAGAAAGATTATGTAAATTGCCCAAAGTCACACAGCCGAATAGGTGAACAGGGTTTCAGCCCAGGTGAGCCCAAGTCTATAGTCTTGCTCTTAGCCAATTTTACACTAAATGCCACTGAAGGCCAGGTACTAAAAATGAAAAGAAACTTAACACATTATTCAGAGTGGCACAAGCTAGCCAGTGAAATTTACCTCAATCCTGTATACTTGAGATCCTTAACATAAACAAAATAAAACAAAATAAAATGCAACATCTCCCTGTCTGAAAGTTCGCAGCCTATGGTGGAGACAGAACATAAATACATAATTTCAATGCATGGTAATTGGTCTAAGAAACTCATGGGAGAGCCACTGGAAGTTTCATAGAGAAAATGTTCTTCATTATATGATGACTGAGGATTTATCAGGGAAAGGTCTTAAAAAAGAAGGAGGAGGGAAGAAGCCTTCCAAAAAGGCATGCAAGGTACAAGGTGTTTTGAAAGAGGTGAGCAGCTGAATGCATTAGAAGTAAAGTTCTACAAAATGCCATTTAACTTCTAAAAATGTTCTGGCTACGTGATGTTAGTCTTCCTCCTCAGCCCCTGAGGCAATTCTTAGTCATGAAATCAACATTATTTTTAAAGGTCCATATACCTTCTTTCTCTTCCACATACATCAGTAAAATAAACTTGGAAACTGTACAATATTTTATAATATTTTTATGTGATTTTAAAGGAAATCAGTTATAATAAACCTAAATGAAAATATAATTTCATAAACTGCAATGCCTATTTACATTGCTCACGTTCCTTCTGATGAACTAGGGTGGAGGCAATGAGCCAGCTGCTACATCTCTCCAGTCTGCAGGTTTAAGAAGAAGGGATTTTCCCACAAGAATTTAGCTACCTGGTGAAAGGATAAGAATACCAGCTCCTGACCCACAGGTGCATTTGGTTGGCGCCTTACTGTCTCTTCTCTCCAACTCATTCATACCAATCACAGAAGTGGTCCTCAGTTCTTTCTGTTTATGTGTAGAAGTAGCTCTATTGAGCAGATGTCTTATTTGATAACATTTTGATTCACAGACAGAAGTACCAATTGATTTTGATCTCTGTACATTGAAATCAACATTAGACATACTATTAAGTCTGCATAGGGGATGGGGGCAGAAATCTTGGGAGGCATGAAATGTGAGCCCAACACAAACACACAAGACACCTCCTAATAAGGAAAATGATGCTTTGGTCATTCCCTTGCAATGATAAAAAGGCTGGGTTATAGTGACCTGAAAATAAACTTGCCCAGATGTTATGTTAGGTCAAGTAGGAAATCCAAAACAATCACTGGGTTACCATGGGTGAATTCTACATCAAAAGTCAAATAAGTTGAAGAGACAAAGAAATTTTTAAGGGTGTTAGTATTTATTTTGGGGGGATGAGCAAACCTTAGGTCTCCATGTATTCATTGTTCATTCATTCACTCATGTATTCATTCAATGGACAATCTTTGAGTGACCATTACAGAGAAGAAACTTTTCTAGGTCTCGGTAAAATACCAGTGAATGAGCGAGGTTAAGAGCGGGAAACAAACAATGGAAGAGTAAATCAATTATAATTTCACATAATGAGAAATGCATGAAGAGCTTTCTTCCTTCATTTCTTTCTTTCAAAATAATCTAATCTAAGAGCCATGAGGTAGGCTGGGCAGGATAGGGATGAATGTGCACAGGGTTGAGAACAGGTGGTAACCCAGCCCAGCACAGCAGAACACAAGTAGGGTAAGCAGGACATTGCTCAGGTGGCCTGATGCTGGAGATTAGAGCCCAAGTGGCCTGAGGAAGGCATCCACACAGAGAGGCAACGGTACTGGCCTGGTATGGGCTTGTGGCACCTGAAAGGGGTGAATAGGGTGTCCATGTGCCACACCTGGGAAGTGACAATGGCAGCAGCTTGGTGTGGGGTTTTGGAGCCTGAGATAGTAAGAGGCAGGCTGGCATAAGATGTGGGAGCCCAAGAGAAATGAGAAAGACATCCATGTACAGGTGTAAGAGTCGGTGGTGAAAATGAAAGACTGGATACATATAGTGGGGACTGATTGATCCATTATGGTTATATTGATGGTGGGAGGACCAAATTCCTCATGGTCAGAGAAGTGAAGGTAGAAAACTAGAATTACCCATGTGGTATTGGATTGGAATTGGAAATACAGGTGTATAGCCATGATTTTCAATATAAAAAAAATTGATGTACACATTAACAACAAATTTTCTGAAAAAGAAATAAATTGACCCCATTTACAATAGCATCAAAAGTAATGAAATACTTGGGAATAAATGTAACTAAGGAGAAGAAAGATCTCTACTCTGAAAACTACCAGGCATTGATGAAAGAAAATGAAAGACACAAATAAATGAGAAGGTATCCCATGTTCGTGAATTGGAAGAACTAATATTGTTAAAATGTCAATACTACCAAAAGCCATCTATAGATTTAATGCAGAGACTGACGGAGATGTCAAGATTTCAATGGCATTTTTTTAGATAAGTAGAAAAAGCACTCTTAAAATTCATATGGAACCACAAAAGACCCTGAATAGCCAAAGAAATCCTGACAAAGAACAACAAGGCAAGAGGCATCACACTTCCTGATTTCGACCTATACCGTAAAGCAGTATAGTATTGCCATAAAAACAGTCAAATAGACCAATAGAATCAGGAGCCCAGAAATAAATCCAAGCATATATGGTCAACTAATATTTGACAAGGGAGCTAAGAACACTCAATGAAGACAAGACAGTCTTTTCAAAAAATAGTGCTGGGATAATTGAATAGTCACATGTAAAAGAATGAAACTGGACTCATATTTTACACCACCACTCACAAAAATTAACTCCAAATGGATTAAAGACTTAAATATGACAGCATGTGACTTTTATTTTTTTTACCCAAATCGTTTATTTTTTCAGTGTTACAAGATTAATTGTTCATGCACCACACCCAGTGCTCCATGCAATATGTGCCCTCCTCAATACCCACCACCAGGCTCACCCAACCCCCTACCCACACCCCTCCAAAACCCTCAGTTTGTTGCTCAGAGTCCACAGTCTCTCATGGTTCATCGCCCCTCTGATTTCCCCCCATTCACCCTTCCCTTCCTTCTCACAATGCCCTCCATGTTTTTCCTTATGCTCCACATGTAAGTGAGACCATAAGATAATTGACTCTCTCTGCTTGACTTATTGCACTCCACATAATCTCTTCCAGTCCCATCCATGTTGATACAAAAGTTGGATATGCGTCCTTTCTGATGGAGGCATAATATTCCATTGTATATATGGACCATATCTTCTTTATCCATTCATCTGTTGAAGGGCATCTTGGTTCTTTCCACAGTTTGGTGATTGTGGCCACTGCTGCTTTGAACATTGGGGTACATGTGGCCCTTCTTTGTACCGCATCTGCTTCTTTGGGGGTAAATACCCAGTAGTGCAACTGCAGGGTCTTAGGGTAGCTCATAACTTTTAGAAGAAAACATAGGAATAAAGCTCTTTGACATGGGTCTTGGTAATGATTTTTTGGATATGACACCTAAAGCACAAGCAACAGAATAAAAAACAAGTGGGACTACACTAAACTAAAAGATGCTGCACAGCAGAAGAATCCATCAGCAAAGTGGAAAAAAAGACCTATGGAATGAGAAAAAATATCTGCAAATCTTATATCTGATAGAAGGTTAATATCCAAAATATATAAAGAACTTGTACAACTCAATAAAAAAATGATGATAATAACCCAATTAAAAAGTGGGCAAAGAACCTAAATAGAGATTTCCACAAAGATCTATGAGAGGCCAACTGGTACATGAAAATATGCTCAACATAACAAGTCATTAGGAAAATACAAATTAAAAACACAATGTGATGTCGCACACCTGTTGAAATGACCATCATCCAAAAGATAAGACATAACAAATGCTGGTTTGGATGTGGAGAAAAGGGAACCCTTGCACACTGTTGGTAGGATTGTAAATTGGTACAGCCACTATGGAAAACAGTATGGAGGGTCCCCAAAAAATTAAAAATAGAACTACCATTTAACCCAGAAATTTCACTTCTGGGAATATATCCAAAGGAAAGAAAAACACTAACTCAAAAAGATATCTGTACTCTCATGTTCATTGCAGCATTGTTTACAATAGCAAATGCACGGAAATGACTTAAAGTGTCCTTTGATGGATGAATGGATAAAGAATCTCTACATGTGTACACACACACACAGAGACAAATATTATTTAGTCATAAAAAAGGAAATCCTACCATTTGTGACAACATGGATGGACCCTGAAAGCATTATGCTAAGTGAAATATGTCAGAGAAAGACAAATACTGTATGTTCCCACTTCTATGTATAATCTAAAAATAAAACAAACAAAACCCTCCAAACTTATAGAAAAAGAGATCAGACTTGCGGTTATTAGAGGTTGAGGGGAGAGGGAGAGAGAATTGGAGGAAAATGGTCAAAAGACACAAACTTTCAGTTATAAGATATATAAGTACTAGGAATGTAATATACAACATGATGACTGTAACTAACACTGTTGTATGATGTATAGGAAAGTTGTTAAGGGATTAAATTCTAAGAATTCTTATCACAAAGAAAAAAATGCCTTTACTCTCTCTTCTTTTTATTGTATCTATATGAAAAGATGTATGCTAGCTGAACCTATTATGGTAATCATTTCACAATATATATAAATCAAACCATCATGCTGTATGCCTTAAACTTACGCAGTAATGTAGGTCAATTATTTCTCAATAAACTGGGAGAAGACTAGATAGAGAAGTAAATACATATGTAAATATAAGTTGGTGTACATATATGTATATATAGAATCATACATGTTCCCCCTGAGTCTGTCCACTGAAAAGGCCTAGGAGTTATGACTCTCAATAGCAATGAGTATACCTTGTGTTGAGATCATGGTTTCTTTTTTATTTTCTTAAAGATTTTATTTATTTATCTGACAGAGAGATAGAAAGTACAAGTAGGCAGAGCAGCAGGCAGAGGGAGAAAGAGAAGCAGACTCCCCGCTGAGCAGGGAGCGTGATGTGGAGCTCGATCCCAGGACCCTGAGATCATGACCTGAGCCGAAGGAAGAGGCTTTAACCCACTGAGCCACCCAGGCATCCCCGAGATCTTGGTTTCTAAATACCATTTTATACTGACAGAACCAGTGGCTGATTCGAGTGCTAGATCAGGAAAAGTACATGATGATCTTGGGAAGTCTTGTTGGGCCAGAAAGCAAGTAAGTGCTCAAAGAATGATGGGGACCACAGGAAGGACACCAAAAGCATCTTGAAGGGGCTCCCACTGTAGGTTTGTCAGAATCAGCAAATCAAAATAGAGAACACTTGGTTAAATTTGAATTTCAGGTAAACAGAGACTAATTTTAGTATGTCCCTGCAGTATTTCAGATATACTTATATTAAAAAATTATTCATTGTTTATCTGAAATAAAAATTTGGCTGAGTGTCCTGTATCTTATCTGACAAACCCATCCTACCACTAAGTGTGGGGACTCTTTGAGCATCAAAATAAATGAGAGTAACGGGGGCGCCTGGGTGGCTCAATTGGTAAGCAGTTACATGTCTGACTCTTGATTTCAGCTCAGATCATGATCTCAGGGTTGTGAAATCAAGCTCCCCATCAGGCTGCACACTGGGCATGGAGCCTGCTTAAGATTCTCTCTCCCTCTTCCTCTGTCTCTCCTCTCTCTCTCCCCCCCCTTCTTCTATGAATGAATGAATGAATGAATGAATGAATAAGAGTAGTGGATTACAACCCACTGAATATAATAGGAATCCATAAGACCACCGTGATATAAATAAACAAATAGTAAGAGTACAAAGCTTTTCCCTACGGTGGAATATCAAATAGTATTTGTTGAAGGTGTGATAGAGTAGAAAATTATCATCTGGCAAGTATCACAGTAATAATTTAGCCTAGAAACATCAATGGATGCTGAAACTAGTGGGTAAAAATTTGATGAGGAATGGGATATTCACAGCTCCTTAAATGTGATATTCCTGACAAAAATAAATAACCTAAATCTAGTCATGAGGAATCATCAGACAAACACAAATTTAGGTAAGTTATACAAAACACACTGGCCTGTATTCTTCAAAAATATCAAGGTCCTGCTAGTCAAAAAGACTGAGTTTTTTTAGATTGAAAGAGATTAAAGAGACTTGACAACGAAATCCATCTCATTGGGGCACCTGGGTGGCTCAGTGAGTTAAAGCCTCTGCCTTCGGCCCAGGTCATGATCTCAGGGTCCTGGGATCGAGCCCCGCTTCGGGCTCTCTGCTCAGTGGGGAGCCTACTTCCCCCTCTCTCTCTGCCTGCTTCTGCCTACTTGCGATCTCTCTGTCAAATAAATAAATAAAATCTTAAAAATAAAGAAATAAATAAATTCATCTCATGGTCCTGGACTGGATCTTTTGATATAAGGGAGATTACTGGGACAGTTGGTAAAACCTTCAAAGGGCCTAATTAAAAGTAATGTATCAATGCTAATTTCTGGATTTGGGGGATTATGTTGTGGTCATTGTTTGCAGGAATGACACACTAAAGTTCTAAGAGTGATGGGGCATCAAGTTGGCAACTTGTTCTCAAGTTTGAATTTATTTAAAGTATTTTTTTAAAAGTCACCACCATTTAAAATAACATAAAATGAAGCAGAGGCTTTGGTTTTTTATATAGTAAAGCAGTTTGCCACACAGGCTTATCAATATTGCATACTTTCTATACCTCTTTGTCCAGCTCAACCTACCACTTAGTCATCTTATCAGAAGCAAAATGTATGACACAGACCTTGTGCATGTGCTATGATCTTATACTCTACAAAGGATCTAGGACTTATGCAGGGTAAGAGAAAACTACTGAATCTAAAGAATTTATGAGAAGAGCTAGATGAGTCACACGCTCAACACAGACAAAACTGAGTCAAGTCTTTGAGCTAGTATTTGCTTTCAGCCTGCCTGGCAAAGATGGGTTTCTATTGAAAAACATAGGGAAACCGAGAGGAAAAAAGAATTTGAAACCAGACAGGGAAGAGCCTGAGATTCTCAGACAACAGCAATCTATCAAAAGTCTCAAAGGAGAGCAGCCCTAATTAACTGCTAGGTCCCAATTAGGAGATGACTGTATCTAGCCAGGTGTATAATAACAAGAGAGTCAACTAGGGTGAGTAGTGGCATAAAGGAATAAACGGAAAGAATGGAGGCATAAAGGAATAAAGGAATAAATAGTAGTGGCATAAAGGAATAAAATGGAAAGAATGGAGGCTACCAGAATTTTAAATGGAAAAAAAAAACAAAAACAAAGCTTGGTCCTCTCTAGTCTAGAGCACAGGTCAGCGAATGCCTTCTGTAAAGAGCCAGCTAATAAATATTTTCAGCTTTGTAGGTCAGACAGTCTCCATAGCAACTACCGAACTCTGCCTTTGTTCTGGAAGAGCAACCATACACCATACTTTAAAAAATAGGTATGGCTGTGCTCCCATAAAACTTTATTTATAATAATGGGCAGGTGGATCAGATTTGGCGCATAAGGCCAGAGTTTGCTGAGCCCTGGTTGGGGGCTCTGATCCACAGAACTTTGTCAAAGCCAGCAAAGGAGAGACTCTTGCTCCAGTCAAATGCAACATGGGTAAAATGAAACTGATGGTGTTATGCTGAATACCACCTCCTTCTGGCTTTTCTACTCATTTCAGTGGTCTGGCCATCCCTCAAGTCACCCGAAGTTGAAAATCAGACAGTTACCTTGAATTGAATTGTGCCAAAAGCCACATGAGTTAGAAGAAAACTCGGAGCCCCAGAAAGGAACACAGCTCAGCTGACACCCTGATTAGAGTCTTGCGAAGCCCTGTGCAGGGGACCCCACTAAGCCGTGCCTGAACTCCTGACCTAGGAGAACTGTGAATGAATAAATGTGTGCCAGGTTAAGCCTCTAGCTCCGAGGTAATATGTGATGCAGCAATAGGAAATGACTACAAAGGATTAGGAACAGGGTGTCCCAGATGTTGGTGGTGTTTCAGATGGCAACTCATGTCCAGAGTTGCTACTGTTTGACAGTTTATGTCTATTCATAGTCTTTAGAAGACTCCAATGTAGAAATGCCTCAGATATTACTAGCTTTTTACATTTTCTTGTTGCTTTTCAAATCACGGGTGGAAGGTAGACAGAAACCGTACCAAAATTGTCTTACTCAAGCTCAAATTTGTCTTAACTGTGGACAGGAAGACTATATATAGTCTATCAAAATGGAGACATTAGACCAAAAAAACCCCAACAATTTTTCAAAACGAAAAATATCTCATGTCAAAGCTGTAAGTGCGAGAATGAAGCAGTCAGGGTCAGAACTGAAATGGGCATCGTGTTATTCTTCAGCCATCCTCCCCTCTTCTGAGGTATGTCAACGGTGTAAAAGCAAGCCGGCAACAGACTTCAGAAGAATTTAGACTTGTCTCCAGTTCTTGGAAAACGGAATACAATGTACTGTGTATCATCTTAATTACCCTTGTTATTTAACAGCATAACAATAAATAGAACAAATGAACAATTCTTTCATATATGATTTTGGGGAATTACAAACCAAACATTCTAGACCAGAATGCAAGTTTCTATACTAGAAAAGAAAGGCTAAAAAAAAAAAGGAAACCCTAACCAGTCACTTAAAAAGCTCTAATATATATTGGCCAACTTCTACATATGCCAACCATTCAATCAACAATTAAACAGACTGAAAGGCTCAAAAGAGTAACTTCATGGGGAAAGAGAGTATGCACTTGCCTCATGAGAGTCAAGAATATATAATTCATGCATTTAATATAGTTTTTTTTAAAAAGGGGCATCTTTGTGTACATTAACATGGACAATAGTATAGTTTTTGTTTAATGTGGTCCTATTTATGTTGAGAGAAATTGAGATAGAGAGAAGAGAGAGATTGCCTCCAAACAATTAGGCAGCTCTCTATCAAAATTTGTTCTCCACTTCTTCAAAGAGTAGAATTGTACCAAGGTTTGTCGCTGCCTCCCCACACTTCAATTCCTGGCCCGTTTGACCATTAGGTATGGCCATGCAACTCAGCTCTTGCCCAAACCTGCCCTTTAAGTCAGGGTGTGTGCTTTCTTCATGCTGTGTTTCATTCTTTCTCACTAGTAGGAATGGTGACCACCAGAGTGACCTGGAGGACCATGCGTTGAAGATGGCAAAGCCACAGTCAGCTGGGATTTCCAAATGACTGTCTACAGCAGAGCTGCCCTCCAAGCTAGACTATATACATCAAACCTGGACATGAAGGAGAAATAAATCTCATTATTCATTAAAGCACTGAATTATGGTAGTCTCATCACTGCTTAGCCAACCCTAACTTACATGCACATTATAATATGAAGAGTGTATAACACAAGACATCTGTCTATATATGCATTGAAAATGTTTGCAAAGATATTCCACAAACTGTTAACAGTTATTTCTGGAGAATCAACATGGTGATGAGGAATGAGAATTACTAGGTGCATCAAAAGATTGATACATGTGAATCCTCTGGTCCACAGACCATCCCAAAAGCTCAGAGTCAGTCACGGACTAGCACTTTGAATCTGTAGAGAGTGACATAGGGTCACAGGACAATGAGAGATTACCCATGTTGATGACAGTGGCACTGAGTGTAACAGGAGTGGTGGCAAGTGTCCCTAGGGAAGCTTCCCGACCTGTTCTTTGGTGTGACCATGGTTGTGCTTTCAACAACCAATGGCATGGAGTATGAAGAGTAGGATCAGATTCCTGAGGGTATCCAAGCCCCAGACAGGTTGGGAGATTGGGATAGTTCAGCTGTGAGGTCCAGATGTCATAGTAAGAACTGCTCGATGGAAAAATAAGACAAACATGTGGGCAAATATGCTAAGACCTTGGCTCTACATTCAGTTATTTAAAAAATGAATAGAAATTCACATCAAATTGACAGAAAAGGCTATATAAGTTTTCCCATACAAAACTATATGGCATTTCTTACACTGAACCAGGATTTTGCAACGGTATAGACCTCTGGGGTCAGATCATCTTTTGTGTCAGGGATGGTACCATCATGCACATTGCAGAATATTTACCAGCATCCCTGGCATCTATCCATTAGATGTCAATGGCATGCCTTCCCTCCTCCATTGCGACAATGAAAAATATCTCCCCACACTACCACATATACCCTGGGGGCAGGTACAGAATCCTTTCCTCCTACCCAGGTTGAGAACCACTGCCTTAAGTGAACTAATAAAAATCATTACTTTCCCTCTAACTTTTCTTTTAAAATTCCACAAAATGGTCAGACCATTTAGGACATAATCGAACACTGGCTCAATTACTATGCCCAGACATGCTTTTAAAATACGTGTCTGACACAGTGCTGAGCATTACAGTAATTAAGGGAGATTACAGAAGGATTCAAAAGGTCACAGCAAATGGGCCTAATAAATATGACTCCATTTCAACAGAACACATATAAGCTTATTCACTTGAGCCCAGACCACCAACAGCAAATTATAGGATGGAGAGAGACATGATTTAGCTTCTGCAAGTATGAAAAGAAGTTCTGGAAGAGCAAACTACAACATGACAACCCAAAGGAGTGGTACTCAGGAGTCATTTTGTGCAAATTTCTGGTGGTTGTCTAAGTTGGCTGGTCATAGGGTCACCTGTGGGGGAGAGTGACCAGGCTTAGAGGGACTCGCAAGGTCTGGAAGCTTCGTAACCCAAGGTGCTGGGGGTCACAGGCTTCAGCTCTGATTACAAAGGAGATTTTTTTTTTTGTAACCAACCCACCCTCTGTGTATTTATCTGGGGCCCTGTGCTAAAGAGGTAGGTGTTGAGGGTAGATTAAAGGTTCATACCACTGCCTATTTTTCTTTTAATAATTATCTTTGAATGTCTAAAGAAATGACTTCAATGATTACAAGTTAATGGTCCATTAAAGAACCAGTAATTTTTGTGTGAAGTAAAGAAAAGACAGACAAATGTTTACAGACAAGAGACCTGAAAATAAAGATTTTATAACTAGCTTAGTAATTTCAACTTATTTAGGAAACATTAGAATAAAAATAAGCTTAATGATAATAGGGAACTTTGGGCAGCTTCAGAACCTATATTTGCATTTGTTTGTATAATGATGTTTGAGTCAACTAAAAACTGAATGATATCATAGCTCACTATATGAATAAATCTCTCAAGCAAGAACAGACAAAAGAGACAGCGGATTCAGCCATCACATAATACAGGGGAGTACAGACACACGGCCCTGCAAGAGTCTGTCCCTTATTTTTTTTTTTAATTTATTTGACAGAGAGCGAGATCACAAGTAGGCAGAGAGGCAGGCAGAGAGAGAGGGAGAAGCATGCTCCCTGCTGAGCAGAGAGCCCGATGTGGGGCTTGATCCCAGGACCCTGGGATCATGACCTGAGCTGAAGGCAGAAGCTTTAACCCACTGAGCCACCCAGGCGCCCCAAGTCTGTCCCTTACTATATGTGCCTGCAGTAGATGTGTACTGCTTCCTCAACAGCAAGTCCCCAACTCCCACCCTCTGCTTGCCTTTCCTTGCTGGCAGAGACTTGCCTCCTACCAAGGACAAAAAGCCAGATCCTCACACGTACTTTCCCAGCCTCCTTTGCAATGTAAATACGGGCACGTGACCCAATGCTGACAAATGCGACCCCAGGGGAAGTCTGTCAGGAGACTTCTGGGAAAGTCTTTCTTTAAAAATAACAAACACGGAATGCCCTCTTTTATTCACTGAGAATGTGTCCTGAGAGACCCATAGGTTAAGGAACTGAGGGTGACCTGTGGCTGATTGCCAGTGAGAAACTGAGGCCCTTGCTCCAACATCCCTTGAGAAACTAAATTCTGCCACAGTCAGGGTGAGCTTGTAAATGGATCCTTCTCCAGTCTGAGCCTTCAGATGAGACCCTAGCTTAGGCTGTCACCCTGACTACAGCCTCATAAAGACCCTGAACTAGAGGAATCGGCTAAGCTGTGTCTGGACTGTGAGATAATAAATCTGTTTTGTTTTAAGACACTTAATTAATGGTAATTAGTTATAGAGTAATAAATAACTAATACCATGCCTATGTGAGATTTAAAAAAAATCCTTCCTGCCTCGGCAATTTTCAGTCATGTCTTCTGTTACACACGGCCAAAAGCAGCCTGGCTGATACGCAGGGAAATTTCTTGTGCAGATCCTGTCTTTTTGTACTTTTAAATTTCATTAGCATAATAACAAGCTATTGCTTATTATAAGATTTATTATGCTATATCTATTATAACATTCCAAAAAGCTACTGTACTAACTTTATATTCAAATGCACGAGTGAGATTCGGAGAATTATCATGTGTTCTTCATTAGCATTGACATTTGAGGGTGATTCATTTTGGTTAAATGCCTTCTGATTATCTTGAACTAGCAAAAAATTATTATACTTATTAATATCATTTTACAGCATCCTTATGCAAACAGCTTCTACATTTGTGTTACTGAAATCAAAGCAAAGAACTGGATCCAAGTCCAGTGGGGGTGTCAGGGTAGAAAAACCAAAAGACTCAATTCAAGACCTGCCTCAAGATCTTACTACTCATTTCGCCTCTCTGAACTTCAGTTGCATCACAACTGTATAGTGGGTTAACACTCACCTCACTGAATAAATGGTAAAAAGTAAACCAAAGTTTGGATTGAGGTTATATTGAAGCATTTGAGGGAGGGTGCAGTTTTAAAGAGGATAATACATCATCCCAGCTTTCAAAGACCATTTTGTTGTTGTTGAAATAAAGCTATATACACATAGAAAAGGTGACCCCCATTATTTCTGGCTGTGTTTTGAAGCCAATTGGTAAAAGAGCATTTTCTGGAAGCATTTTAAAATGAATATATGTTGCTACATTTGGTCAGGATCTTAGCAATTTCTGATAAAGACTTTAAGAACCAGGGGTACCCATCAACTAAGTAATACTAGGAAAGCACTTGTCCCTTTCCTTGCCCCAGTAATTAAAACAACATCCCGGAATGAGATATTTCTGTTGTTGTAATATTTTCTGGTTGTGTCTACAGGATGCCAAAACAAGTAAAAACTAAAACATTCAGGCAAAGCAGGTACTTGGCACTTTAAGAACTGGTTGTTTTATTGACTTAATCTTTTCTCCCCCCAATGCATTGAGTCAAGCTGACTTCTGTGTGTAGACATAACCTTGGTATTTATGGATGAATGCAGGGTCATTCATCTTTCTTTTAGTCAGTCATGCATTTGATCTGAAGATATTTGTGAAGTTTATTTACATTTATGAAAATGTTTTCTCAACCTCCTCAAGTAGTTTTTCTTCCTTCTAAACACATCATAGGTCTCTCTTTTCCTATTAATCTATTTATCTTCAAAATAGTAGTCCTGTGCTTATCCACTTCTTTCCTTTGTTAAACAAAATGGTGTCTCCTCATTTTCCTCCTCAATGTCCTCCAAGAGCATGGTGGCACGGGGGTGGGGCGGGGGGGGGTGGTCCTCCAAGAGCACAGAGCTTCCGAATCTTCTTCCAGTAATCCCTCTCCAGAGAGCAAAGGTTTCTCTGATGTTCAGGTGTTTACAAAATGACTTGTTTTCTCACATCTCTTTGCAGCCCTGGGCTCCAGGTTCCCGGACCTCTGGTTCCCAATGCTAATGTCCTCATTTTTCATCCATCTCATTCTTACTGCCTGAAGGACCTCCGATCTCAGCCATTCCCAAGCACCGCTGGGTGCAAATGGGAAGAGGAAGGAGCCCAGTGAAGGTCTGCCGCTGGACAAAGGCCATCTTTACATTCTGAGGCATCAAGCTTTGCCAAGTGTGACTTCAGCTGGAAACAATCTTGAAGCAGGAAGACTTACTGAGCTCGATTCCACAGTTTCTGTGTGTGCACACCGGCTTTCTTCTGAAAGACGAATTCAGACCTAGGTTGGCGTGGCTTGTTTTGTTTATCTGCTGCATCTTCTCATTGAAAGGGTAACACTATTTTCTAGCAAAGTCTTTAGCATAGGAAGATATCCGAAGAAGGGAGAAAACCACCCAGTCATTTGTAAAAACCTCCCTGTGTATGATTTTATAAAATGAAAGGATTTGAAAGACCATTAAGAGTCACCTGGTCCATCTTTTCTTCTTTCTATTCAGATAAGAAATATTTATTGGACCCTTTCGTTCTTTGGAGGGTTCTTCCCAAGATGTTCCCTTGTCACTGTTGCAGCCAAAACCTGCCTCATCTGTGGGTGCTCACTCTGTGTGTCTGTGCCTCTCCCCACCACCTAGCTGATCGTGTACCACGATGCACTTCGTGAGAATAAAAGAGCCTTTTCCCAAGCACACTGGGAAACACTTGTCATGACATCCCACAACTTAAGATCCAGAAGCAAAGAGAAGTATTTTGTTTTCAAAATGAAATTTTTATAGTGTATCATTTAGAAAAATCATATAAAATAATCAGGTCTTTTTTTGGTCTTGTGGGCGGACGTTTACAGAACCTCAAGCCGGGCTCAACATTTAACCACAACGACAGCTCCCTCCTATAAGCCTGAACTGTAATGTATACAGAGAGGTCAGCAAGCATATGCACATCAATACCATAACGTGATACGTGAGACCCACCAGAACACTCACAAGAATAGCTAACAGGAAACAACAGATGGTGCAAGTGTTGGCAAGGTTGTGAAACTCTTGGAAATCCAATATAGGAGTTAGAAAACTTTTTCTATAAAGGGCCACATAATAAATATTTCCAGCTTTGCGGGCCATGCAACCTCTTTCACAACTACTCAACTCTGCTCTGGCTACACAGAAATAGACACAGACAATATATGAAAAATGAGTGAGGTTGTGTGTGAATAAGTTTACCTACAAAAACAGGCCTTCAGGCCATAGTTTGTAGATTCTGCTCTAATATATTGTCAGCGATAACCTAAATTTGTCAGCAGTCTGTAAGGCTGAATATGTACATGCATATAATAGTATAATATATTACATGTGTATATTACATGTGACAATGTACATATTACATCCTATATCATATACAAATTATGTTCTATATATCACACTATATAAATTATACTATATATATTATT
Source organism: Procyon lotor (assembly GCA_028646535.1). Classification (NCBI taxonomy): domain Eukaryota; kingdom Metazoa; phylum Chordata; class Mammalia; order Carnivora; family Procyonidae; genus Procyon; species Procyon lotor. The sequence continues at coordinate 96,574,418 of CM053612.1, read as the reverse complement.
TATATACTCCTCAGCTATTCTATCTCTAGATATATATACATGGAAGTACAAAAACGTGTTCACTAAGAAGCATGTACAAAAATGTACATAAAAGCACAACTTATAATTGTCAAAAACCAGAAATAAGACAAATGTTCAATAGTTGAACAGACTGTGGTATATTTGTACAATGGAATACTACCCAGCAATGAAAATGAATGAATTACAACTACATGTGACAACCTGGATAAATCTCACAAAAACAATGGTAAAGCCAGACACAAAACAACCTCCAACGTGTGATTATATAAAGCGCAAAACTAGGCTACGTGGTTAGAAGTTGGAACAGTGGGTACCTTCGGCAAATGGGGGTAGATAATGGAGTATGAGGGGTTTCTAGGGTTCTATTTCTGGTGGTGCTCTATTTTCTTGATTGGGTGCTGGTTACATAGGTGAGTCCACTTTATGAAAACAGAGCCAGGTGTGCATTATGATTTGAACACTTTCCTGCATGTATTTTATAACCAATAAAATGCTTACAGATAAAATCTGTGAAGACTTCTTTAATAACCTACACAGTTCAAATCTTACTTCCTTATTGAATCTTTCCTTGCAGCCATGGGACAGAATTAATCACTTCCTCCTCTGAGTTCCCATGGCACACTGTACACTACTATGTGTACTAATTCATGATTATTTACATACCTTCTTGCACGGGCTAGGCTCTTTGCTGCTTGAGAACAGGGAGCACCAAAGACAAACACATTGGATTATCCAAAGTAGAGCAGAAGTAAGTGATAGAGCATGCATTTCAGCAAGCACTTTGGAGCTCATCAGACAGCTCCCCTGTGAAATGATTATTCTTTAGCCCTTGACAAAAATTCACTGAAATCATTTGATAATGCAGAGAGAGCTCCAGAGTCTGATGGAAATGTCAACTATCTCTTTCTCAGATCCTCAAAAACTCTATTCCTTATTTGTTGTATCACAAGCAAGGACAATACTCGAATTATATTTGTTTAGCTCCTCAAAGAAATGCCTTTAATTTAACAAGATCTAATGTTATACCCTCTGCTATTTTTTGGTAAGGGGTTGAGACCAGAAATATTCATTTGCATGCATGCATGCACACGTACACACACACACACACACACACACACACACGTCGTTTGCAAAAACCACAGTTGAAAATATATCTGTTTTATTACACAACACCCCTCCCACATATAAATCCCGGAAAGATAGATTTCTCTTTGAATTCAGTGGCAGGGGCGGGGTAGTTTTTACTGATAAACATACATATTAAAGGTTGCTTTGGGGAACTTTATACCTGTTTTCTTCTTCTTTTTTTTGTAAGAAAATTCCAAACTCAATCAAATGTTCAACTCCAATGATTCAGTCACTTCAGGACCTTGGTGACATCTATGTTTGTTCTCCTTTTATTTTGTTTCAGTTCCACTTGTATTTGCAATGGCTCTTTTTTACGTTTTGTTTTTTTATTACGCTTTTTTTTTTATTACACTCTTCATTATGTATTAGGTTTTGGTAAATCTTCTTGGAAAGCAGGTAGAGTATAAGTCTTAAATCAGGGTTTCTCAGTCTCGTACTATTTACGTTTGGGGCTAGATAATTAGTTGTCGTGGTGCCCCTCTGGCCACTGCAGGAGGTTAAGCAGTATCCACGACCTCTACCCACTAGATGACAATAGCACCCCCATCCCAGCTGAACAATCCCATTGTTCACAGACCACCAAAAATGTCTCCAGACATTGTCAAATGTCCCCTGCTGGACAAAATAGCTCCCACCGTCTTAAATATATAAATATTGTAGAACACTTTTAAGTCCTTGTATCTAAACTTGCTCACTAAGTAGCTATTAAATAAGACGCAATGCAAAGTACTGATTAAAATCCAACTACATCTTTCACCTCCTACCCTAAGTGCTTTACAAGTAGGTCTTTAGCCAATGAGGAAGACACATAGATACACCCATTGGTTTACTTAGCCAGGAAACACAAGGCTGAAGAGAAGTTCAGCGAAGGCCAGTGAATGGAGGATGGTGGTTTCCTGGAGGTAAACACACAGCAGGAAAAATGAACGGAAGTAGTTAACAGCCACAGACAATGTTAAAAAGATATTTCAGATGCCACACTAGGAAAATCCTAGTGGGAAGAGGAAACCCAAAAGTTAGTGGGTGATCTTTTTGTACCTGTCCCTGGCCATGGTAAATTTAAATATCTGAAGGAAGGTGTTTTTTTGTTTTCCAAAGTAGAAAATCCAGATGGCTTTTATTCAAAAAGCCCGGAAGCTTCCCTGAAATTTTCCCCTAAGAGTAACATAGGACGGAAGGATCGATGGAGGTGACAAGTCACTCAATAAGAACACTATACCCACCAGTGTAGTGCATTCCACTCCCACCTACAAGGTCTCGTCTGCCTTGCTGAGGCAGTCCGGACAGGTTAGGTTGTATGACCCTCACTTTACACTTGAGTAAGTCAAATAAATAAATGACACAGAGTCATGAACTTGAGAATACAGAAGAGCTTGAGTGGGGATGATATTAATTTTATGCAACCGGCAAAACCCCAATCCACTGGATCTTCCTCCCATAACTCTCCCCTGATTTCCCCCAGCCTCAGTCAGAAGATCCAGTTCCTCTCTTTGGCCTGTGTCTTTATTAGTGTTGTCTATCTGGAAGTTTTTTCTTACTTTAGTACCATGTCTTAATCACCTTTGTTTTCTTTTTTTTCTCCAAATACATTTATTTTATTTTTTCAGTGTTACAAGACTATTGTTCACGTACCACCTTTGTTTTCTCTGCTTTTTACCGAGCACAGAGCCTTATAAAATGCAAAAATATTTGTTTACTTGTCCTTGACCTATCAATAAACTCCCGAATCCCTACAAGTTATTCAGTAGTGAAAGTTAAGTATTAAAAGCCTCATCCTAAAGGGGGAAGGATTTCCTGAGAAATATCTGGAGGTCTGTGACTCAGTGACCTGCTACAAAGGAACACGAATGTTTACGCTCAGGGACAGGGAGGTGATGGCTGCTCTTTCCAGGGTAAACTCTTCACCGACCCTCTTCACAAAGTGACCTTAGCGTAGCATACGGGATGTACACAGCAGCACAGCTTCTAAGCAGTTAAAGGACACACTTGCGTGTGAAGGATTCCACATCTCACTCTACACATCACTAAAACTAGGGGTATCTGTTCAGATGGGACTCCACTATTTTTATGGCATGGATATTGGCATTTATGTCTTTAAAAATCACAGCATAATTATTTCCATACACACTTGCACTTATATGAATTCTCAATCCTTCAGAGTGCCCATGTGTTAGGGATTTGAATACCCATTTTGTAGATGAGAAACTGAGGCTCATAAAGTTTGAGGACTTTCCTGAAGTCACTCAGACAGTGACAGAGCGGGCCATCTGATTCTCACTAGAGGGCAATGGGTCTCCACTAGGAGCAATTATGCTCTTCGGGGACATGTGGCAATGTCTAAAGACAGTTTGGGTGGCCACAACTGGTGTGGGAAGAGGGAGTGTTACTAGTATCTAGTTGATAGAGGGCAGAGATGCTGCAAAATACCCAACAGCACACAGAGCAGTCCTGCAAAAAAGACATATCTGGCCCTGAGACTCAATAGCATTGATGGTCAGCAACCTTGGTCTAGATCTCAATCCCAGTCTCGGTGTCTCTCCCTCTCCTTCTCCCTCTCCCTCTCTCTCTTTCTCAATCCGGCTGCAGCATGAACATCTGTATCACCTAAGCCACCTGGGGCACAACGAAACCCACTGCTGCAATCATAGCCTATAGAGTCACCTAGAAAACCCACAAATCCAGAGTCAGTCTTAAGGCTGCATGGCCCCCCAGCCAACGCTGGCTACCACGTGAAGCTGAGAGCATGGAATAAACAGGGGTGTTAACCAATAATTACCTAAAAGCTTCTCAAATTCTTTCACTCTATGATAATGGCCACCATCTTCCCAGGCTTCAAATCTTTGAACAGGTAGAGTCAGTTTAGGAAAATTTCTCTACCAAGAGCAGCTATAAATATGTCATTAGACAAATTTCAAGGACCTAAAAATTTTACTGGGTGCTGAGCACGAGCATCTAATACGCCAAGCTTCTGGGTACCAGTACCTCTTTGCATTTTCTCACATTTTTCACTCTCCTTCCCTCTGAAAATATTTGGGATCATTGATTCTTTGCCTCCCATTTAAACAAGACCTTTTATTTTAAGCCATAAGCAATGAGACCCAGCAGCATTGCCCAATGTGCTTTTAGGATCACAAAGGATCTTTCCTTTCTACTCCTGGAATAAACTACTATACAGATCTAGTCCAGATGTTTCTAGACAGATGTAGAGGCAGGCCCCTGGGAGGGAAGGCAACTTGCTGTCTAAGGGCATCCAGTGGCAAACCTAGAGCTAAGATCCAGATATCTATGCCAGCCACTCTCTACCCCTCCCTTGCCTCTCCCATCGTGTCACTGTTCCTAGCTTTGTGGGAGAAATGACAAGATTTCCACAAAATCCCCCATTTCATATACAAGTTCTCACAAAATCTCCAAATGTCCCCACTTTTTTCTAATTTTGTCTGTACTGATGAATGCATTTCATGGCACTCTATGCTTACTATTATTCTATTTCTCGAACACTGTGATCACGGTCATTGTGTGTCAGATACTGTTCGAGGTGCTTTACAAATATTAATGCACTTACTCCAAATAACAATCCTATGAGGTAGACATGATTATTCCTCCCCCCGTTTTCATATTTACAGACCAGGCACAGAGATTTAGGGCAACCTGCCACATCATGTGGCCAGTTGGAGGGAGATCAGGGAGCTAACTTCCCTGGGCTCTGGCTCCAGGCTTCCCCTTCTCAACCACCGTGCTGCCTCTCTTGAAGGTTTTTAATGTATCACAAGAAGTCTTCCCATAGTTGTGGCTGTAAATATTATCTACATCAAAAAGGAAGGATAATTTCTGCTGGATTTGTTCTGAGTGTGACAGACCAGGATAATGCTCATGAAGGTATTATGTCTGTGGACATATATGAATGTAATTATGAGAATGATGGAGTTAGGGGAAATGTTGCCTGTCCTCTGTTCGTGTGCATGAAGGGAATGAGCAACCTCTCTTGTGTCTCTTCTTATAAGGATGCTAATCCTCTCAGATCAAGTCTCACTCTTATGATCTCATTTAACCTTAATTACTTCCATACTCCAAACGTAACCCCACTGAGAGTTAGGGCCTCAGTGTAGGAATTTGGGGGAGACACATTTAGTCTATGAGAAATCCCTTAAAGATCCATGTCATCTTAACTAGGGAAAGAAAATTAAATTTAAGATGTTGGTACCTAGGAGCAGGATGGGTTGGGGAGAGTCAGGAAAAGAAAAGGAGAGCCTGGGGCTTCGAGAATAATGCTTTTTGGCCTAATAGATAGCCTATAGCCAGGTGATAAAAATAACTTATTGGAACTTTATCTCAAATTCTATACAGAATTCCAGTTTTGTGCTTTTTGCGGCACCCCAGAATCATGTAATTTCCAAGTTGCAAGTCACTTTTATTTTGAGATGCAAAAACAGGTCCTGCAAAGCTACATAAGCCTTCTAGCCTGATAGGGGAGCTGCACATTCTTGGTCCTCCTTGATATTTTGTTGTTCATTGATTTATTATTTTTAAAAATCAGGGTGCATGCTAAAAAAAAAAAAAGGTGATGTTGTTTTGAGAAATGTTCTATTCAGGAATTCAAAGTCATAACTCTAAAACCCAAAAGGTTATCAGGAAAGAAATCCAGAAAGTGAGAAAGGTTAGGAAAACATAAGACACTTTGTCCTGTGTTAAAAGTTGCATCAACAAATGATGAAGTGGAAGGAATGTGGCTAAAGGCAAAAAAAAAAGCTATGCGAAACAGTCCGCAGTCAATGACGTGGGTACAGCCCTTGTAGGAAAAGGTCCAGTGGTTTCATAGGCCTCACTTCCAGGAATAAACTCCTCTCACCTACCCGCTTCCAGAACAAGAGGACCTCTTAGGTAATGGGGAACCTTCAGAAGCTAAACAAAGGCTACTCGCAGAGAGAAGGTGATGGTTTGAAATGCTCTCACAGAAAACATTTGGTTGACCTTCTGTGTATCAGATTAGTCTGTGGAATGCCCAGTCAAAAACATGTAATGTGTATTTTCCAGTAAAAGAGATAGCGAATGAGGACAAAATTATACACGGCATTTTCCTGCAAATGACTAATAATGGTCACAAGGAAGCTATTCTCTCCAGAAAGAATATAAAGTGTATTCTTTATTCCCGTCTTTTCTGTCTTAAAGAAAGCTAGAGGAAAGAAAAGATGGAGATCATTACATTCTTCAGTACAGGAAGGGGAAAGTGGATGTGGCGGATGGCAATAATGGCCCCGGTTTTTCCCAGTTCCCTGAATTCATGCTGTATGGAGTTCCTCTCACTAAAGAGTAGGTTTTCCTGCCTGTTGATTTTGGATTCCCCCACATGACTTGCTCTGGCCAATGGGAAGTTAGCCTGCATGACGCACCTGCCGCACTTGGTGCCTGGGCTTGCTGGCTCTCTCGTGCATGTGCCACGGCCATGAAAACAGCCTCCCCACCAGGAGCTGCTGCCACTCAGCCGGAGCCCCAGAATGAACATGCACTTGAAGGCCTTATCCTCCACCTGGTGAAAAGCCAAGAGCAGCTGGATCCAAAGCCTGAAGCAAAGTCACCGAGCCCAAGCTGACACCAGCCCACCGCACCCCCACTCCGACCTGAAGACCAGCAAGTGACAATGATGGTCCATTGAAGTCAGGAGACCACACACTATGGTCTACAGACCAAATGCAGCTGCCACCTAACTCACCCCCCAGCCAGCTAGTAATTAATATTAATTAATTGAAATAGCCAGCTATTTTACAAGGTAGGATAAAACAGAAATTTCTGCACACATAAAAATTACATGAAATTCAAACTGCAGTGCCTGTGAATAAAGTTTGCTTGGAACACAGCCAGTCTCCCCCCTGTCTGTGTCACCCGTAGCTGCTTGAGTGCTAGAGCAGCAGAGAAGAATAGGTGGGCTGGAGACCATGTGGCCCACAGGGCTGAAAATACTTACTAGCTGGCCCTTCCCAGAAAAAGGTTTTCGACCCTACTTGAAGCCACCGAGTTTCATAGCAATATATATATGCAAGTGATTTTTCCCCTGACAATAAAGTAGTAAATAATTAGTAATTGTATCAAAGGGAGCGAACATATTTAAAATAATGTGAAAGTAGCAAAGCCAGAGGATCTACTGGCATGAGCTTTCCAAGCCTCATACTGCTTCTCATTGTCAGGATTTTTAAGCAAATTCTTTTTCCTGCACTTCTGTGGATTACACTGGGTCCAACACAGTAACTGAAAACTAGGAAGGTGACCACACAATGCTTGAAGTTCCAGAAGAGATGCACTTGCCTCCTTAGACTGGCTTAGACTGGGCACCCAGAGAAGAGGTCAAAAGATGTGGAGGAGAGTTCCTTCCCTAACCCCTGGGAGGACAGGGGCCAGGCCTTGTACATCCAGTACATTATCCTCAGTGTTTTGCAGATTTCAAAGCAAACTGCAAGTACTTGATACACGTGCATTGATTGGCCACATATCTTTGAAGACAACACAGGTTTCATAGAAAATGCATGGGATTGAGTTAAGAGGCTTCTATGCCTGATCCTGCAACTAAGTGGTGGGAGTCACTGGACCCATTGTTAGTTCAGTCCATTGCAGAACATCCTAACCTGCCCACCCAGCTGGTGGATTATAGGAATGTGGAGGTGGGAAGCCCTAAGGCCAGCCACATGAGACCCGGGGGAGCCAGAGCCCACAAACTTAGTTCCCTGACTACAGGCAGCCTTGCTCTTTCACCGCTAGTAGACCACACAATATAATTGTTTCCTTTATATACCATAACATGAAAATGGTTAGGTTACACTCAAGGCAGACTGAGCCAGGATTTAACATATAAGAAGATCAGGTTAGTCTGACAGCTATTCATTTTTAAAGTGCAGGGAATACACTGGGCTTTCCTAGTTGACTCTTCACTAATCATGAGTAATAAAAATGACCTTGAAATTATCCTAAGAATCTCATTAATTACTCTGGAGATCAGGATGCCCAGAAGTGAATAAATCACGCTTAATGTTCTCTCTTTCCATGCTATGTAATAACCTCCTTCCACACTGTGATGGACTGATTTTATTTGATGATACCAACTAATAGTCTCTCCAAATCCATACCCTTTCAAATGTGACTTGGCAACTACACCCGTCAGGAGTTGGCTCTATCTCCCCACCTTTGAATATAAGCTGGCCCTGTACATTGCTTTGCTTCCTCGACAGTGGCAGAAGTAATGGACTTCAGTTTTGAGCCTAGACCTTAAGAGGTCTTGAATGCTTCCATTCTCTCTCAGATCTTTGCCCACACCATGAGAAAAGCCCACAAAGAGTGTGATGGGAGACCAAAAACCATAAAAAACAAGCCCAGTTTTCTCACATGACCACCCTAGACTAGTCAACTTCCAAACATGGGAGAGACCCAGCAGAATCATCCTTAGGACCCACAGCTGACTACATAGGCCCGAGGTCACCTAGGCAAGACCAGAAAGACCACTCAGCTGACTCATAGGTTTCTGACCCATAATAAACATTTATTGTTGGAAGACACCAAGGTTTGGAGTGATTTATTATGCATCAATAGCTGATACAAAGATATATTAGCATCAAGTTTCTTCCATTCTAACGAAAGGGAAAATCATTCTTTTCTTCATTTCTAATATTCAAATATACATTGATCCATGCATCCAACAAAATATGATTACCTATTTTGTGTCAGGTTCTGAACTGGGTTCCAAGGATATAGCCATGAAATCCACTCAACTGATTACTGTATCTACAACCACATCCCTAATGCTATACTTTTTCTTTTTTTTAAAGATTTTATCTATTTATTTATTTATTTATTTATTTATTTATTTATTTATTTATTTGACAGAGAGTGAGACGGAGAGAGAGGGAATATAAGCAGGGGGAGTGGGAAAGGAAGAAGCAGGCTCCCTGCTGAGCAGGGAGCCCGATGCGGGGCTCGATCCCAGGACCCTAGGATCATGACCTGAGCCAAAGGCAGACAGTTAATGACTGAGCCACCCAGGCACCCCTTTAATGCTGTACTCTTACCTAATGTTTTAGGGGCCAATTCTGTCAGAATGTTTTACCAGCACTGAAAACTGATCATGTTCTAAATCTTAAATCATTATTCTCTGCCCCAGGATTCTCCCTCCCCAAGGAAAATAACCAACAATGACAACAACAAAGGCTTTATTCCCATCTCCTTTATCTCTACATGTCCATTCTTTCATGAAGGAAATCTGGACCATGAACTGCCCAAATGAATTCAGACTTCAAAGAGGATTAAGACTTAAGACCACTTTCAAGGAGAACCACTTAGGCACAGCACCAAATGACATTTCCCAGCCGCCACATACTTAGCTGGGGCACAGGACCAGTTCTTACCAAAAAGATGCAAGTGGAAATGATGGATCACTTCTGGTCCAAGGCACATAAGAGCAAGTGTGACTTCTCTACAAACATACTCTTCTTCCCCTTCCATGGCTACTTTGGCACCCACATATTAAAGATGGCGGCTTTACATGATGGAAGGTGCCAGAATCCAAGTGACTACTTGAAGGAGAACTCCCAGAATTTCCAGCTAACCTTGCTTTGGTCTTTGCATGAGCAAGACAGATATTTGCTGAGTTAAGTCTCTGAGATGTGGGGTTATTTCTCATAGCAATTAGCTTATACCAGTGTTTCCAACATCAGCCCAACTACTGACATTTTGGGCTGGAAAGTTCATTGCTGTGGGGAACCATACTATGCATCATATGATGTTTAGCAGCATCTCTGGCCTCTACCACCAGAAACCAGTAGAATCGCCTCTTTCACTACTTGGGACAACCCAACAATGTGTCCAGAAATGACAAATGTCCTCTGGGAGACCAAACTGCCTCCATTTGAAACCCACTGTCTGATACTGCTGAATATACCCTATTTCCAATCTATTTGGTGTGTACAGGCTTCTCTTTTTTAGTATATCGAACAGTTCTTCATTCTTACCACTGGAAATCTAGAGTCTTCCGTGTGATTGTCATTAACTTCTTAATTTGACCAAGTCAAACCTATTTTCCAAAGTTATTTTTTGGGGCGCCTGGGTGGCTCAGTCGTTAGGCGTCTGCCTTCAGCCCAGGTCAGATCCCAGGGGCTTGGGATCAAGCCCCGCATCAGGCTCTCTGCTCTGCAGGAACCTGCTTCTCCGGCTACCATTCCCTCTGCTCGTGTTCCCTCTCTCGCTGTGTTTCTCTGTCAAATAAATAAAATCTTTAAAAAAAAAAAACAACAAAACAAAGTTATTTTTTGTAAGATTCCATATGTAAGTCATACATGCAATATTGTCCTTCTCTGTCTGGCTTATTTCCTTAGCATAATGCCCTCTAGATTCATCCATGCTGTCACAACTGAAGAATTTCCTTCTTTTTAAAGACCAAATAATATTCCTCTGTGTGTGTGTGTGTGTGTAATTTATATATATATGAACACATGCTCTTGATCCATTTATCCATTGGTGGGCACTTGGGTTGTTTCCATACCTTGACTTTGTGAATAATGTTGCAATGAAAATGGGAGTACAGCTATCTCTTTGAGATATCCATTTCATTTCCTTTAGATAAGTACCTAGAAGTGGGATTGCTAGGATAATTATGGTAGTTCTATTTTTAATTTCTTGAGAAACCTCCATACTCCTTTCCATCAAAGCTCTTGACAATTACCACCCAACACATCAGCTGAGTCTCCGTAATACTACTTTCATCTCCTTTGTGTATGCACTGCACACACTCACGCACTCACCACATGCACTTCCATTTCTGTGTATTTGTTCCTATGATCCATTCCCATGAGACTTTCACTCTCACCCTCACTGATTTCTCTCCTCTGAAAATTCCCATAGATGCACAGGTATGGAGTAAACAATGAGCTTTATCTCATGGGTAAATGATAACTAATTCACAGTGGCTGCTTGGAGCATGGCAATGAGAACGCAAGGCTGTCACCCAGGCTCAGCAGCAGTGTGTTGTGATCGATTAGTAATGTCTGCCATGGACCTGAAACAGAATGGTGCTATCCACGCCATCCTAGGTAGACAGCTTCACATAGTGCTTGGTTGACTTTTCCTACTCCCATTATAATTTCCTAAAACACAGGACCAGTGCTTTACACAGGAAGAAAAACTCTCGCAGATATTCAGACAAGAAAATGTTAGTTTATAGGTCCCCAAGGGTACAGAGAATTTTTGAAATTATTCCTAAACCTTTTACTAATACAGTAATCAAGAAGGAAAAGTTGTATCCTGCTGCAGTCATTCCCTAGGCTCTGTGTTAATCACAGTGTCATATTAGGGAGCTCTATTTTGATTTCTTCAAATTATCAGTTTGAGTAGCAGCTATATACCATATACTTGTTGGGGCATAAAAATATACCTCCTCCTTTTTTTTTTTTTTTCTGAGAACCAAAGCTTCCTTTCAATCTTAGCCAAATATCTGAACCTAGATAAAAGCTTATAAGCCAGGAAAATGTATACCTTTTCAGATATTTTGGGGACATTTGCCTTCTAAATATTTCACTGTTGTTTTTCTTTTAAAACATATTTTGTATTAAAAGAACCAAATGTTCCATTGTTGAGAGCACAAAATCAGCTTGTTTAGTAAAAAGTGATTCATACAAATTACTAATGGAAGAAATCTGTCCTGTTCCAGGAGCAGTAAACAATTTATTTGCTCAAAACATTCTCTAAAATTTAGTTGAGCTTTATCTCAAAATTTCATATGATTCATGAAATTTTACTGGTAGTTCTAAAATAAGAAACAAAAACTAAACTCCTGAGACAGAGTCAAACGACCACTTGAGCCTCTGCATTGCCAAACCACCCCCAAAGATGAAATCTCCAGTGGAAATGAAATTATTTCCCTGTTCAAGTTGATTGTTTATGAGTGGACACAGACCACCCAGGCTTCCCGTCAATCTTATGTGAGTATTTTTAAACCTGTTTCTGGGGAACTCTGAACTCTCTCCATACTCAGTTTTCATTTGCAAAGACAAGAGCTACTGAGTACTTACTATGTCTCAGACCTAACACTCACTGGGTGAGGCGCTGTCCTGTGAATGCTGCACCTCATATTTGCCTGCTTCTTTCCTGTCCCTGCTGCTATATCACCCTGGCCCTGCGTCTCTTAACTTCACATCTCTACTTCCCTGTGTTAGTTGCCAGAGGGGAGGGGGGAAGGGAGACAGGTGAAATACATGATGGGGATTAATGAGCACACTTATCATGATAAACCCTGAGTAATGTATAGAACCACTGAATCACTATATTGTATACCTGAAACTAATATAACACTCCATGCTAACTATACTGGAAAAAAAGATTAGTCTATTTCTCCCCAAGGACAAAAGAACAACCAGCAAGGGGGCTGGGGTGGACAGAAAGATTTGGGTTCAGTAAGAAGGAATAACAACACTCAAGGAGAAAATAACGAATGATAGTACAATGAGTATAGTTCAAGTTTTAGCATCAGACAGCCCGGGTTCATAGCTGGGCACTGACATTACTAGTTGCAGACTTTGGGGAAATTATTTAACCTCTCATGCCTCTGTTGTCTGAAACGCAAAACAAAAACAGTAACAGGACATTTCCCATTAGGCAACCGGGAGAATTAAATGAATTAACCCATGCAAAATGTATGCAAATTCATAAAACATATGACTGGTATTCAACACCTAAGGTATTATTATCATTCTCATTTATATCATAAAGAAAGTGATGCAGCTACCCAATTAGGGCAAAGAGTGATAAGTAGTCAGCAATATCCTTTCCTCTTTTTTCTGGGTAAATGACTAGTTCACATTTCCCAACCTTCCTTGCAGTTAGGAGTGGCCACTGACTGATTTCTGGCCAATGGAATATGAGAGGAAGAGCTGTGTGTTGCTGCCAGATTTGGCACATATAAAGCTCCCACACATGCTTGTCCATACGGTCTCCCTGTTCCAGCAGCTGGAATGGAAGGACCCTGGTGTGGCCCTGGAGGCAATACACTGAAAATGAGAAGAGCACCATCAGATGGTATCTGCATAGAGAAGAGCTGGGTCTATCCCCCTCAACTCTCACAACTCCAACTCAGTCTAGTTTGAAGCATCCTAGGCTATCATAAAAGAAAAAAATAATAATTTCTATTGTTTGGAGCCATTAGATGCTTTGGTCTATTTGTTGCCTTATTCCAGCCAAGGATTTCTCGATTTTGGTACTAATGATAGTTGGAGCTGAATAATTCTTGGTTGTGGGGGGCTGTCTTGCACCCCTACTGGGAGCCAAGAGCACTCCTCTTCCCCAGCTGTGACAACCAAAAATGTCTCCAGATATTGCCAAATGTACCCTGGGGAGAATAAATCATTCTGGCTAAGAACCACTCTTCTAGCCTATCCTAGCCATATACCCATCTTCAAAGGGATTCAAGACACTGCATGCCTGGCCTCCTTCCAACGGTGGTTGAGCAGAAAAAAGTCTGAGAGGTTGAAGTCTATCCTTGATCCAGTGTCCCTTTCAATTTTGTAATTTACACCAGGGATTTTGTTGGTGGAAGAGATCATACCTACTTACTGGTGGATGGATTCTTAGCGATAACTTGGTCCCCAAGGAAAAGGGGAAACCTGGAGATGTCATAGGATTTTCCAAGGAGGTGCAGAAATCAAGAACCCCAATTCCCAGTTTAATTTCACTTTTACTGCCCCATCCTGCCAGGCATGAGACTGAGTGGATACATCTGTTTTCTTACACAACTTTCTCACCAAATAAAACCACCTAATTTATCTCTCACAGTTTAGTTCAAGGAAAATGCCTCAAAAAGATGCTAAGAGGGAGATAAGGAAGGACACCAGTTATTCACCATGTGTTGTATATAAAAATCTGTCAATTCTTTGTGTACATACAGTGACCAAAATTCACAGAGGAAAAGAATCTACTCAAGAATAATTAATTTAAAAAAAATTTTTAAAAGAATAATTATTTAATTTATAGGCTCTATTTACACATCTTGTTAGTAGCTACATAGACCCCTCTGTCTATTTTTTATACTTTTTTTATTAATTTTTATTAACATATAATGTATTATTTGCCCCAGGGTACATGTCTGTGAATCTTCGGGCTTACACATTTCACAATACTTAACAGCACATACCCTCCCCAATGTCCACAAACCAGCCACCCGATCCC
>CM053612.1:96471535-96559578 GCA_028646535.1 Procyon lotor | reverse complement strand
ACAGTATGGAGGTTCCTCAAAAAGTTGAAAATAGAGCTACCCTATGATCCAGCAATCGCACCACTGGGTATTTACCCTAAAGATACAAATGTGATCCGAACGGGCATGTGCACCCAAATGTTTATAGCAGCAATGTCCACAATACCCTCTGTCTATTTTTAACAGAGAATTAGTAACCAGACTCACAAACCTAACTCTCAAAAGAATAGACTCATTCTCAAGGCACTGAATATTAGAAAAAAGAACTGAGAGCTAATCTTTTCTAGTACTGGTACCCATGGCAGATTTTGAAAATATAAAAAAAATCTTCATCCTTATCTTAACCTTGGGTTATCCCAGAAGCAGACAGTGTAATGAGAATGTGCACACAAGTAGTTAAACTGGGAAGAGTTCCCAAAAAGCATTTGGAAGGGAGGAGAAGGCAGCCAATTCAGAGCACATTAATGAGCAGGTGATTACTGTGGACAACTGGGCTCAAGCATGCTGGGCCCCCTGGAAGACTGTGTAGCTCTTGACTCAGAGTCTTCCCACTTAAGAGGCAAAGAAGCTGGTTGTGTCAAGGGTTGCTTCCTGGGTGGAACTCCCTGCCGTTTCCAGATTGCCTTGTTATTGGCTGAACACATGAGTCAGGAGGAGTGGAAGAGAAAGCTTACTTGTAAAGAGGTACAGGTGTTCACAGTGTAGTCTCCGGGCGGATGTGGGCGGCAGGTGGGAAGGGAACCAGGAGCACCTGCTATGGTCCAGAATTAAATCGCTGACCCTCCACTCCCCAACTCCAGTAGTCTCTTTGTCTCTTTTCCTGTGAGTTCATTTCTGCATTCAGGGATAGGAAGCTCATTCGTTTGGGGTCTAGGATTTCATTGCTCTAATTTAGAGATTTCCAATCAGCAGACATAGATGCTTGGAAGTGAAGTGGGGAATCCTCAAATCTCTTTTCACACCAAGCATCATTTCCAAAATAAATAATTTATATCAAAGTATTTATTTTACTGTTTTTTTTGTGGTTTCGTGCTACTATGAAAAACTGTATGAACACATTTTAAAGTACAGCCTAATTTACTATTTTCTGCCACTGTGGGGTTTTTTAAACAACAAAAACTAAAACGATCACAATTTTAGTAATTTGAACCATGAGAGATAAAAATGGGGAGGAGGTCTCCATAATTGAAAATTTTGGAAACCATTACTTCAGTGGTTGAAGAAGACTAAAGAATTCATCTCAATGATGCTTTACTGATTATGGGGGTGAGGGGTTCTTTTAGTCCATCTGCTTCCAAAGTGTATTAAATGCCACTTAGACTACACTGACGTGTTGCAAAGTTAAATGTGAGCTTAAATCCTAGCTCTATGACTCAGTAGCCATTTGACCATACACAAGTGACTTCTCCAAGCCCGAGTTGCACATCTGTAAAATAAGGTGTTTAATGATATACCTTTCATCTATAAGTGCTGTGAAATTTAAACAAGATACATGTATAAAACTTGCAATTCAGGACCTGGTATGCAGTGCCTACCCAAAGCATGATAGTTAGCTTAACTACTCTTCTGCTGCTGTTGCCACATCTTTTCATGGATGACGCTAGGTAAATTTGAATTTCAAACAGGGAACATTTTCTGTATAAGCATGTCCCATATAAAGCATGATTCTAGATGGACTGGGATCAATGTGCTTTCTAGAAGCTCTGGAGTTCAAACCTTATTATCCATTGTGGTCTTTTAAAAAAAGTATTGCATAGGACATACTTATACTAAATATCAAATGTTGCATTGGGATATACTTACACCCAAAAATTCACTGAAATTTTACTGAAATTTGTTTGACTGAGTATCCTGTCTTTTTACTTACTAAATTTACTTTTTATTTGCTAAATCTGGCAATGCTGTATCACATGAATATGCCTGATCACAAGGGCACAAAAGCCTTAAGGATCTGTGGCTACGAGTTTCATTTCAGTTTTATAATTTCTATAAAATTTTTAAGAAGCATGGCTGGATTTCTTTCAGGAGACTTAGTCTAAAGATTCACGTTCTTGTATGAGTAATCACTGGAGAACCAGGACCCAGAATTCTGAGAAGAGACAGCCCATTCAGCTATTTATTCTAGTAATAGACAATGTTTATAGTGCCTTCCTGTGACGCGTCCATATAAAATATTTGCTAACCTTTCAGCACAGAGTGGGATGAAACACTGCTAGTGAAATCCAGCTTATCTAGGGCACATCTTCCCATTCCATTCAGGCACACCTCTGACGTAGGCTCCACTGATCCTCACATTTCACTGCCTGCATTTTACTACCAAGGTTGCCTAGCGTGGTCTGTGGGGTTTCCAAATACAGGAAACTATATAAGAGCTTGCCCATCCTTTTAATCCATAGAATGTTATCAATGCAGATTCTTTGGATGCCTTGAAAGGACTACAATGGACAATGAGGTTGTGAAATCTAGGGCTTCTAAAACACAGAGTGCCCTAGCCCACCTAGAACTGAACCAGTTACAGCAAGATCTTCATGCAACAGGACCCATATTCTGGACACTAATGGCTTTGTCCCTGGGCCAAGTATGCTAGGCTTCCCAGAGCAAAAGTCACTATTAAACTTCTGAGTTTTCAACCAGGTCTCCAAGGCATGCATAAACAAACAAACAAACAAGTAACCGGAAACTCACAGCCTTTCCTGCACCCATGAATGACTGTAATGGTTCCAGTTCTCAAAACGTTACTAAAACCACCCAGTAAACCACCCAGAGAGAATGAATGTACCAATCAGCAAACTGTCAGTGGAGTTGTTGACATTCTAGACTTTCTATAGGAAAATACTATTCCTACAAGAAGTCCGGCTGGCGTAGACCAAGAAACACACCTGTCATTCGGATGGCACCCTTCCCCCGTACCCATATCTACCTTTCCTTTCTCTATCCCTTACCCTAAAGGATATCTTCTGCGTCTTTAGCAAAATGTCTGGAACAGAGTTAAGTACGTAATAAATGCCAGCTCTCAGCACCATTACCAGGTACTGCCACCTGCCTGAAATTTGAGGCTAGTGAATTCCATGCTGAATTGTCAGTGTCCCTTATAGTTCAAATTTTGTGGGACTAAAGGCAACACAAATCACACTCTAGAGCAACGTTCCTCAAATGACCTGTATCGAAAGACCAGGATTTTGTTCTGTTTTGTGTTTTTAATCCATTGCAGCCTCATACTTTTGCAAAATGTAATAAATATAAAATAAATTCCTCAAAAATGGAAGAAAGGCATGTAAAACACAAACCCAATTTTTTAAATTTATGTATTTTAATTAAAATATAATTAACATACAGTGTTACGTTAGTTTCAGGTGTACAGTATAATGATTCACTGGTTCAGCCCTATACAAAACTCAATGCTCATCATGATGAGTGTACTCTTAACCCCCTTTATTTCCCCCACCCCAACCCCACCCACCTCCTCTCTGGCAACCAGTTTGCTTTCTGTATTTAAAAGTCTGGGGATTTTTTTGTCTCTTTTTTTCTTTGTTCATTTGTTTATTTTCTTCAATTCCATATATACGTGAAATCACATGGTATCTTTTTCCAACTGACTTATTTCACTTAGCATTATACCCTCTAGGTCCATCCATGTTGTTGCAACTGGCAAGATCTCATTCTTTTTGTGGTTGAGTGATATTCCGTTGTATATATACACCACCTCCTTTTTATATTCATCTATCAATGGACACTTAGACTGCTTCCATATCTTGGCTATTATAAATAATGCTGCAATAAATCTGGGTGCATTCCATCTTTTTCCATATATCTTTTTGAGTCAGTGTTTTCATTTTCTTTGGGCAAATACTCAGTAATGCAATTATTAGATGGTATGGTCATTCTACCTTTAATTTTTTTGAGGAATCTCCATACTGTTTTCCAGGGTGGTTGTACCAATTTGCATTCCCACCAACAGTGCATGAGTGTTCCTTTTCCTCCACATCTTTGCCAACACTTGTTATTTCTTGTGTTTGTGAGTCTAGCCATTCTGACAGGTCTAAGGTGATTATCTCATTGTGGTTTTCATTTGCATTTCCCTGATGATGAGTGATGTTGAGCAACTTTTCTTGTGCCTGCTAGCCATCTCTAGGTCTCCTTTGAAAAAATGTCTACTCAGGTCCTCTGCCCATTTTTAATTAGGGTTAAATCAGTTGCTTTTCTGGTGTTGAGATGTGTAAGTCCTTTATAAGTTTTGGATACAAACCCTTTGTTGGATACATCATTTGCACATATCTTCTCCCATTCAGTACGTTTTTTGTTGTTTTGTTGATGGTTTTCTTTGCTGTGCAAAAGCTTTTCATTTTGTTATAGTCCCAGTTACTTACTTTTATTTCCCTTGCCTGAGGAGACATATTTAGAAAAATGTGTCTACAGCTAACACCAAAGAAATTATTGTATCTTCTAATAGTTGCATGATCTCTGGTCTCACATGTGGATCTTTAACGCAGTTCAGGTTTATCTTTGTGTATGGTGTAAGAAAGTGGCTTAGTTTTTTATTCTTTTGCATGTAGCTGTCCAGTTTTCCCAGCACCATTTGTTGAAGAGACTGTTCTTTCCCCACCATATATTCTTACCTCCTTTGTCATAGATCAAGTGACTATATAAGCATTGGTTTACTTATGGGCTCCCTATTCTATTCCATTGATCTATGTGTCTATATTTGTGCCAGTACCATACAGTTTGGATTACCATAGCTTTCCAACATGTCTTAAAACCTGGGATTGTGATGCTTCCAGCTTTGTTCTTCTTTTTCAAGATTGCTTTGGCTATTCAGTGTCTTTTGTGGTTCCATACAAATTACAGGATTATTTGTTCTAAGTCTGCAAAAAATGTTCTTGGTATTTTGAGAGGGACTATATTAACTAAATCTGTAGATTTCATTGGGCAGTATGAACTTTTTACCAATACTGGTTCTTCTGATCTGTGAGCACAGAATATCTTTCCATTTACTTGTGTTGTCTCCAATTTCTTTCATCAGTGTTTTATAATTTTTGGAGTACAGGTCTTTCACCTCCCTGGTTAAGTTAATCCCTTGGTATTTTATTCTTTTTGGTCCAATTGTAAGTGGGATTGTTTCCTTAATTTTTCTTTCTGCTACTTCATTATTAGCATATAAAATTGCAACAGATTTCCGTATATCAATTTTGTATCCTGTGACTTTATTGATTTCATTTATCAGTTCTAGTAGTTTTTCGGTGGCATCTTTATGGTTCTCTATAAATAGTATCATGTCATGTACACAAACCCAATTTTTAAAATTAGATTCAACAGATATAAAATTATACTGTAAAGTTTCTATGAGGATTTCTTTTTTTTTTTTTTTTTAAAGATTTTATTTATTTGACAGCGAGAAACACAGTGAGAGAGGGAACACAAGCAGAGGGAATGGTAGCGGGAGAAGCAGGCTCCCTGCCGCGCAGAGAGCCCAATGCGGGGCTCGATCCCAGGACCCTGGGATCTGACCTGGGCCGAAGGCAGACGCTTAACGACTGAGCCACCCAGGCGCCCCGCTATGAGGATTTCTAGATATGTACTTTCACTTGATATCCTTGTCTCATTGCAGACCTATAAGGACTGTCCAAGGACCAGCACTGGTCCAGGGACCACACTTTGAGTAGCACAGATCTAATGGTGATTGCATATACACCTCACTACTGAAAATACACTCTCTCCCACTACAAGAATACTATTGTTTTAATCAATGAGTTGACATTCAGTTATTAATGAGAGGAGAATAACTGTGATAAGCCGAAGTAATGTGTTAGATTTGAAATTTTATCCAACAATATTTTCCCTGGTAGGTTATATTTCTGATTATATATAGTATTTAGGCTAATGTTAAAACCTGTATTTTCCTGAGCACCTAAGACTGTAAATAGATGGAGGTGTCTGCCCAGGGAAATACAATTTATTTTTGTTAAAAAATGTACTGTGAATAATACAATATGTATCTGGTCTATAATATTCCTCAAAGAAGGAAAATAACCTGAGAAAGGCTAAAAAGCATATGGATTTACTCCTTCAGAAAGCCACTACTTTACCTGGATATGGCACTCTCAAACTCACAAGCCTGTTTCAGTAAACCATGCTATTTTATTACTTGGAATAGCTTTCCCACTCCTGCCTGCCAAGTAAAATTCTTCGTATCTTCATAACTTATAAGATCCAGATCAAGAGTTCTCTTTCGAGCGCCTTCTCAACATTTCATTCATTCGTTCATCATCCATCCATCCATCCATCCATCCATCCATCCAACAAAGACATATTGCCAGGCACCATTCGAGATGCTAGAGATACAACATTGAACAAGCCATAGCTCCTATCTTCTTGGAGCTTGTGAGGAAAAAAGAGAGAGAAACAAATTAACAAATGTATTCATAATATAGTGTCCAGGAAGTGGTAGGTTTTATGAAGAAAGAAACACACAGACTCAACTTGCTTTCCTCCACAGAACAGAGAAAGGGATTTGAGAGACTATTTTCTCAATTTCCCCAAAGATGATGCATTGTGATTACCAATTTAGATCCAGAGGAGAGAATTTAATGCAGTACATACAACAGATGCCATAGGGAAGGAGGTCTCAATTCTCAGACTGAGAGACACTGAAATAGGGAGCAACCAAAATGCTGCTTTTGATAATGTGCTCAGAGCTGCCTCTCTAAGGACTGTGCTGGTGAGCCGGGACTTAAAAACAATCCCTCAGAGGGAGCCGTGTAGGTAACTAAGGGAGGAACCTTCCAGGCAAGGAATAGCAAACACAAACTCCCAAAGAAGTAGGGAACGGGAGTCCGCGGGAGGGCTGGGAGACCTGTGAGCTAGAGCAGAGGGAGTGAAGAGAAGAGCAACGTGAGACAAGGACAACATGTCGGGGTTCTGAAGGAGAGTGCTGCCCACAGCAGGCGCCCTTGGCCTACTACTGTGCTTGCAGGGCAGTCACGGTACCAGCACCCTGCTTCTACCCCGTTCGACATGCACTATTTGAGGGCAGAGCCCATGGGACGCTCGTCTTTGTACTTCAGCATCCTGCACCACAACATGCTAAGGCTCAAATGTGTTCACTGAGCAAGTGAGTAGATGAAGGAATGAACAAAGGGGGTGGGTTTGGTATTATCACATCCACTTCACAGCTGAGAAGTCTTCTCGGATGTTCAGAGACTTGTTTGCAGATACAGAAATGCTAGGATGTAAGGCAAAGATGTTCCAAATTCAGTTGTGTTTGTAGGCCTCCTGGTTTACTGCCCTCCATATGCATCAAGCTTCCAATTACGGTCAACAGAAGGGGTGGTAGACGCAAGCTTCAAAAAAATCTCTGCGTACCACAATACTTTCTGAAAATGATACGTGCAAACTTGAAAATTTTAACCTGTTAGCTTGTTTCCAGTCTGGGGACTGGCTGCCCTCTCCTGGCAACATGAAAAATAACGTGAAATAAAAAGGAGCATTCTCTACAGTTGGTCTAGACCACACCATTCCTCTATCACTGAGTCTCCTTTCTTTCCCAGCTACACTTTTCATTCACATTTGTCAAGTATACCTACTGAAAGGAGTTTCTTTTTTGTGCTATAGCATTTATTTTAAAATCTAAACTGCATCAGAGAGCTAATTCCCATTTGTTTGCATTTGTTGCTTTAAAATTTGTTAAAACCCAAAATTATTTGATTATATAAAATGTCTTATGTTTTTGTTTCATTCTATTTTTAAATGGAAGAAATCTTATACTAATTTTTTCATTCAGTTATAAGTCTACAATGTACAAAGACCTCATCTGTGTTTAAAAGTTGTATCCACTATGATCAAGTGTGTCTTTATTAATTTTGTGAGCTCAGAGTATGACTTTGGCATTACAGCTTTTGACTAGAAATTATTTTTAATTTCCATGAATATTATTAGGTTTTGGTAAAAACACTTACATGAATATCAAGAGAAAATCGTTCTCCAAAAATAATGACAAACTCTGGCTATTGTTAGGATTTTGAATTTATTAGGTTTTTTTGGCACTTCTGAAAATGCCTCTTTTTCAATTAAAAACATCCTAAGTATCTCCCCAAAGACCAAGCCAATTATTATAGAAACAAAAAAATGACAATGACTGAGCAAAATTCATTTTCACTGTTTTTTAATTGAAGTATCATTAACATACAAGGTCATATAATTCTTGGAAAAGATCTAACTATTACAGATCATGGTAACCAATTAAATGTGAAAATACGAGAAGTATTTAAAATGCTCATTTCAGGGGCGCGTGGGTGGCTCGGTGGGTTATAGCCTCTGCCTTTGACTTGAGTCATGATCTCAGGGTCCTGGGATCAAGCCCCACATTGGGCTCTCTGCTCAGCGGGGAGCCTGCTTCCCCCTCTCTCTCTGCCTGCCTCTCTGCCTACTTGTGATCTCTCTCCTCTCTGTCAAATAAATAAATAAAATCTTTTCAAAAATAAATAAATAAATAATAAATAAAATAAAATGCTCATTTCACAGGATGCTAATGGTACAATACAAGATAATTTTTGTTTTTTAAATGTCCCAAATTAACACCACCAGGAAAAAGCAAAGCATCTCATTATTTCTGTCTGACTATTTAGGTGGCATTAAGTTGGGCTGGGCTCTTAAAACTCTAAAAGGCAGCATGAAGAAGGTTTAAGTAAGGGACTGATTTTTCTCTGGCAAAAAGTGCGATGATAGCTATCCCAAGCTTTGAGTTTCAATTCCCACTCCGTTTTCATCCCCATTTTGTCCAAAATCCTGACGCTGCCTGCGGTCCCAGCCATTAAAGCCAAAATTATGTAAGATTGTAGAGATGGGAAAGAAAACAAAACAAAAAACAACCTGGTCCTGCCCTTATTAGCGCAGTACTCTCACTACTCAAAGTGGGGTTCCCAGACCAGAAGCATCAGCAACACCGATATTAAAGACGTGGAAGCTCAGGCCCCCTGCGAGTGCTGGTAAGATCCCCCAGGTGATAGTATGCACATCCACCTTTAAGAAGCCCTGCTCCTCTCAGACACTACGAAAGCACCGACCTGCACTGAGCTAGTGCGCAGAAGTGAGTAAGGATTACAGAAGCATTTTGGCAAGCTTGTGCTGTTTCTTTAAAAACACATTTTTTCCCACCCATTCATGATGTCATTTCTTAGCCATGTTCCTTTGGTATTATAATAACATAAACACATTCCTGAACATCTCCACTTTAAGACTTTTGGCCTTTAAACTCAATGCATATAGAAGGATTAAGAAGAACATGGGTAAGACAAAAAAAATTTTTTTTTGATGCCTAAAGCAAGGGGTGGGGCAACAGATGAGTGACACTAAATCAGGTGAACTGAATTGGGAAAGTGTAAGAATGCATATTTTTAAGGAGACACTATTTTTGTGCTTTATATTCACAGGTCTTAAGTCATGCTGGGGCTGCCAGGACCAAGAGAACAAATTTTCACTAACACATTTTTAAATATATTGTGTGATGTAGTGCCTTGCTACCACTAGGTGGCACTTAAGAGCCTTTATACTTTCAAAACTAATCTATTTCAGGGTTGTCACAAGGTATTCAATTTAACTGATAGCTGCTATCTAGTGAAGCCTACTGTACATTATTATTGCTGGAGATACAGAAAAAGATATAAATCTGAGCCTCTCCCCCCAAAGTAAGGTTCATTTGTAGATTTAGAGTAAAACAAATTTGCTGATTTAAAGTAAAAAATATGGGGCTCCTGGGTGACTCAGTTGGATAAGTGGTTAAGGTCTGCCTTCAGCTCAGGATCCCAGGGTCCTGGGAGGGG
Organism: Procyon lotor; assembly: GCA_028646535.1. NCBI lineage: Eukaryota > Metazoa > Chordata > Mammalia > Carnivora > Procyonidae > Procyon > Procyon lotor. The sequence continues at coordinate 96,549,784 of CM053612.1, read as the reverse complement.
GCTCCCAGCTCAGCGGGGAGCCTGCTTCTCCCTCTCCTCCCCACTCATGCTCTCTCTTGCTATCTCTCTTTCTCTCTCTCAAATATTCATTAAAAAAATAAAGTAAAAAATATTTGGGGCACCTGGGTGGTTCAGTTGGTTAAGTGACTGACCCTTGATTTTGGCCCAGGTCGTGATCTCAGGGTTGTGAGACTGCACACCACTTTGGGTTCTATGCTGGGTATGGAGTCTGCTTAAGACTCTCTCTCTCTTCCTCTGCCCCTCCCCACATTCTTCGCTTAAAAAAAAACAGTAAAAAAATGTTTAAAGGAAAACATAAATCATTCTATCTAACTCCCAAATTAGTCTTCTCACTCCAGTAAACTTGTTCTAGTTTGGTAATTATTTAAATTTTCTAAGTGTGTTTTTACCCAAATGGTCTTGGGTCTCACTCTACATGAGCAAAATATTGCCCCCAAATCTTTGTTCACAGAAGAGAGAGACATCACCCACTCTGTCCTCAAGCTACATTTCTATTATATATGACAGTAACATAACACTGTGCAGTTATATTTGGTTCTTACCACTTACCTCAAAACACATTGTGCATCCTTAAGAAAAATTTATTGAATCCAAGTCATAGTTTCTAAGCCATGACAAACAGTGTGGACTGTATCTTAAGTATAACTAAAGAAATATTGAAAGTTTTGGGGTTTCTGGAAAGATCATTATATGTGGAGAAAACAACTGGGGAACTGAAGTGGTCAACACCAGAAACCAGTTAGGTGACTTAGATCAGGGTAGTGGGCCTTTTCACGGAAAGAAAGAAATGGAATCCGAAGACCTGAACTTGAAGCAGTTGCAGTCCTTGTCTCTGGGGTGGCTAAAGCTCACTGGCAGGAGTTAAATGGCTGTGATTCAGGTCTACCTCCCCATTGCCTGAATGCAATAGTTCAGCCAAGTTCCTTGAGCCCTATGAACCGCAGGCAATTTGACCGTAAAACGGAGATACTGCCCACCTCACTCGTGCTCTCGTAGGGATTAAATAACATCAATAGAAGGTGTTTGATGTACTGCCTGGCAATTCACAAGTGAGCAGCATAGTAGCATGTTAATATAGGTTCCCCCGCCTCCGCTCTGGAGAAAACCCTTGCTATCGTCACACCTCTGTTGATAGTTAGGTCTCCCAGCACCCCTGTAGTGACGGTGTAGGGCAGGATTTCTCAGCCTTGGTGCTAATGACATTTAGGATTGAATCACTCTTTATCGTAGGGGGCTGTCCAGTACGTCTTGGAGTTGTTGAGATTTAGTGAAATAATATGAGCAAAATAGTTTCGCGTCATCTAAACTAGAGTCACTCAAATTCAGCACTACTGACATTCAGAGTTGGATAATTCTTTGTTGGGGGCCAGGGGCGGGGGGTTGCTGTCCTGGGCACCGTAGGATGTTTAGTAGCATCCCTAGCCTCTACCCACTAGATGCCAGCAACACCCCCTCCCCTGTGACAATGAAAAATGTTTCCAGACGTTGCCAGATGTCTCCTGAAGGACAAGAATCACTCCCAGTTGAGAAGCACTGGTGTAAGACGTGGTATAGAACTGCCCCATCCAACAGAAATGTAATGTGACCCATGAGTGAGAGCTATCATGTAATCTAAAATTTTCTAGTTAGCCATATTAAAAAAAAAATGAAATTAATTAATTTTTAAACTATATTCTACTTAATATAGCCAAGGTTAATCCATAACCTATATAAAATTTAACAATGATATATTTTACATTTTTTTCCATGTTAGTGTTTCAAATCCAGTGTACACCTCCATTAGAACTCACCACTGCTCAAGTGTCCAACAGCTACGTGTGGCTAGAAGCTACTGTGGTCAATATAGGTACAGGATCTTAGAGTGTGCAGTTTTGTATACTGACGGCCTCTTAGTTTATTCACCCTTTTTTCCCCTTCACCTCCTCAAACTTAGTTTTATATATATTTTTAAAGATTTTATTTATTTATTATTGTTTTTTAAAGACTTTATTTATTTATTTGACAGAGCGAGATCACAAGTAGGCAGAGAGGCAGGCAGAGAGAGAGGGGGAAGCAGACTCCCTGCCGAGCAGAGAGCCCGACGTGGGGCTCGATCCCAGGACCCTGAGATCATGACCTGAGCTGAAGGCAGAGGCTTTAATCCACTGGGCCACCCAGGCCCCCCTAGTTTTATATTTTTAACCACATATTAGAGATGTTCTGGAAGCATCACATGGCTCCTTTTTTAAAAAAGATTTTATTATTTTTAAGTAATCTCTACACCCAACCTGGGGCTTGAACTCACAACCCCGAGATTAAGAGTCGCCTGCTCCACTGACTGAACCAGCCAGGTGCCCCATGTGGTTCCTTTTTTTTTACTGCAACAAAGGGTGGCAGACACAAAATTATAAACAAGTGGCCTCTCTAGCTCCTTCATTATCAGACCACTGCTACCCTCGTTGGTCTAAAACACAAATTTAAATTTTTTTTTTTAATTTGACAGAGAGAGAGAGAGAGAGAGAGAGAGAGAGAGAGAGATCACAAGTAGGCAGAGAGAGAGGAGGAAGCAGGCTCCCTGCTGAGCAGAGAGCCCGATGTGGGGCTCGATCCCAGGACCCTGAGATCATGACTTAAGCCAAAGGCTTAACCCACTGAGCCACTCAGGTGCCCCTAAAACACAAATTTAATTATGTCACTCTCCTTCTCATGTACATCTGATGTGCTCCCCCCCACCCACCACCCACAGAAGCCTTGATGCCTCCTTCATCATGTCCCTCAGCTCACCGACCAACACTTGCTTTCTAGAATTGTTCCTGCTCACATGTAGACTCAAGCTATACCATCTCCTTAAGCAAATTCCTTAAATCTTGTATGGAATGGGTCAGCAGGCTTAATGCAGTGTTCTGCAAACGATGTGGGCTCAACCAGCATCTTCGGATAAGCTCTGGATCCTTATATGAGGCCCTTTGGTTTACTTATATTCAAAATAATAAGCATTCTTGCTGAAACCAGGCCACAGAGGCCCACCTTGGGCCTTTTCTCCTCACTGGTCAACAGCTCTGATGTACTATAAAAAAAGAAGCTTTGAGGGCATCTGCCCTCCTTTAGGTCACCATATTGTTTTACCACATTCCACAACCACCCACCTCCTCTCGTTTCCATGCCCATCTGTGTTGAAACAGACACTGATCCTAGGGCTGCATTCCAGACACTCATTAACAGAAGCCTGGCTTACATCTGACAGTAAGTATGGTGCAAAGATGTCCCTGATTAACATCCTAAAGAGTATGAGTCTGATATGCTCAAGTGAAACAAGGGCAAAAACATTCAATTTCCCATTGTTGCTCCGCAGATCTCATTTGGGCTGGAACTGAAAGCTATATTGCAGAGGCTCTTGCAAACTAGCTTCACGCATTTGTTAAAGTATGTGTCTTCCTGAGTGTCAAGTGGGTGAAATTTGCTTATTTATTCATTATGTAAGGCTTTTCATCAGCAACCTTTCGAGGTCGTGCTTCAGCTGCTTTTCCTTTGCTTAGTCAATCTCAATCACCTCACAATAGAACACATACACCAAGGCTGGCTGGCCAGAGCCTGGTGAGTGAGCCAAGCCAACTCACCAGCTTATAAGAGGAAGCAGACGTAGCCAGTGGCCCCTCACATCCTCTGAGTATTCACTGTTCCAGTGCACAACAATGGCATCCTCCTCCACACATGTACTGCTCTCGGCCTAAGATTTTCTCTTGGCCAGAAAACACAGGGCAAGCCAGATGTGCTGGGGACCTCATGCTCCAGGATGCAGCCCTGAGCCTGAATGGGAGTTAGAGGATAAATACCCCTGCAGCCTTGCCCTTAGGTGGGATAGCTCTGAGGCAGGGTCTACATTGCCTTCTCCTAATGGGATTGTGGCCCAGTGGTTAAGGTGGAAATTTGTTTGATAATCCTCTGGTTATTGGATTCCTTCCTTCTCTGTCTCACCCACTTCTTTTCTACTTCTCTACTGGTATTCCCCAGTTCATCCCCTTAAACCTGAATCCTAGAATCAGATCCCATTTCTTAGAGAACCCCACCCAAATCACACTAACTTTCATTAAGAGATAAATATTGTGTTGCCTGTGAACAATAACCATTGAGAGAGATGAAAAAGTCTTAATGAAAGCTGAAAAATAATTTAGCTTATTGTATGAAAATCTGCACCAAAAAAAAATTTCTGGACTGCAATGTGACTGGGAGAAAGCAAAGAGCCCATATAATTATTTCCATATTTGCTTCTGGTAGTTGAATTTTTCCCTGTGCAATATCTACCAAGGATAAATGGTATGTTTGAACTCTCCCAGATAATAGAATAGGATTTTACATAAAATAAAATGGCCAGTTAGAAGTTTTTCAATGGAATGACCTCCAAATTTCTAGACCTAAATACATCAGTAAAATCCAATGACTCATTTTCGTCTCAAGTTGGTAAAATGCGCCATTACAATCACAAATATTTCAGGCACGACTTTTTCTTTTCATCCATGATGGAGACTCGAGACTGTCCTCCAGTACTTGGTCTTCTCTTCTGCCACAGTAATAAAGAATCCAATTTTAATGGGCATATATCCAACTGGAATAAATATTATGTTACCCAGCCTCCTTTACAGTTAGGAATAGCCATGTGACTATATTCTGGACAGTGGAATGGAAGCAGAAATGTCCTGTAGCAACAGAGAATCACCTTAAGAGACAGTCCTCCTCAACTATGGTGATTTGCCACTCAGGAGACATTTGGAAATGTCTCAAAACATTTTTGATTATCACACTGGAGGTTGTTACTAATATCAAATGGGCAGAGACCAGTGATGCTGTTAAAATATCCTACAATGAACAGGACAGACCCTGCAGCAAAGAACGATCCTGCCCAAAATGTCAATGGCACTGAGATCTTGAAACTCTGGATTAGATGCTGAATTTGAAGCAAGAACTCGGAGACAACTGTTTCTGGTTCTTTTAAGCACTTCACAGAATCCAAATGCCTTTCGCTTCCCTGATAGCTACAAAGCAATCAGAGATGGTGCTGAACCAGGCCTTAGCCATGGTATTTGAAGTATTCTGAGTCCTGAATTTTTGTTTAACTTGATTAATGTTCTCCATCATGCACTAAAACAGTGGCTCTCGTAACTTTCTGGTCCCAGGACCGCTTTAAACTCACAAATCACTGAGGATTGCAAATGCTTGCATTTATGTGGTTTTTATGTATTGCTACTTATCGAATTAGTAATTAAACTGAGAAAGTTGTAGAACATAAGCACGCATTCCATTAGCTATCAGCAGGATGATACCATCGTATACCATGTGCTCTCAGGAAAAATTCTATTATATATTCCTGAGACTATGAGAGTGCAAACACGTAAATCATGTTTTCAGTTTACTATGAAAATAATTTTAACCTCAAGGAACTCCTAAGACCGCAAAGGTTCCTCAGACCATACCTTGAGAAACATAGAACTAAAGAACTCACTCTAAAAATGTGGTTATTAATATTCTATTTTCCTTTGGGACAGAAGGGAGTCTTTCTCCTTGTAAATATATGCTCATCATTTCTAAAATGTACAGTTTTCCTTTTCTTTTTTTTCACTTTTCACTTAAAAATATTTATTAAAATAGGGGCGCCTGGGTGGCTCAGTGGGTTAAAGCCTCTGCCTTTGGCTCAGGTCATGATCTCAGGGTCCTGGGATCGAGCCCCACATCGGGCTCTCTGCTCGGCAGGGAGCCTGCTTTTCTCTCTCTGCCTGCCTCTCTGCCTACTTGTGATCTCTGTCAAATAAATAAAAAATTTAAAAATCTTTTTTAAAAATTTATTAAAATAAAGATTAAACCTGAAAAAAAAGAATTACCAGAAGGCAGCCCTTTGCATAATACTTCAAAAATCAGAAAAGAGGGGCACCTGGCTGGTTCAATCAGTTAAGCGTTTGAATCCTGGTCTTGGCTCAGGTCATATCGCATGGGACACAGGATCAAGCCCCACATCGGGTTCCACACTCAGTGGGGAGTCTGCTTGGGATTCTCTCTCTCCTTTCCCTCTGCCCCTCCCCCAGCTCACCTGTTCTTCTGCTCTCTCTTGCTCTCCCTCATAAATAAATAAATTTTTAAAACGGTGGTGGGTATTGAGGAGGACACGTATTGCACGGAGCACTGGGTGTGGTGCATGAACGATTAATCTTGTAACACTGAAAAAATAAAATAAAAGTATTTGGGGGGGAAAAAAGAATCAGAAAAGAAAAAGAAACGTGAAAATCCTCTCTGTTCTTCCTGGAGAGTGGAGAGGAGGGAAAAGACGGCCTGCCCTCACCAAAGCCAGCAGCCTGCACTGAGAGAACTGTGGAAGGTTCTCTGGTCTCTGGACTCACTGGTACAGAAAAGCTGCCACCAGAGCAGAGGCCCAAAGGTCAGAGATACCAAACCAAGAGAATAGATGTTCCTAAAGGTGTGTAAACTTCAGGAATTTGATTGGAGAACTGGAATTTGGGAAGAGTATTCTGAAACCCTGCAAAGTCTGAAGGGGCAGAGGCCAGACCCAGGAACCTCTAACTGCCCTTGGGTGCCATGATCTGTTGGACATAGCTGACAACAGTACAGTGGAGCTGGGGGGCAGTGGCCATGAAGGTCTCCTTGGCAAGGGTCTGGGCCACCTTGCTGTCACCCATCGTCGCATGGTACAGCAGGAGGGTACTTCGGCTTCCCCTGGCTCTGCAGGAATTCCTTCACTTTCCAGAAATCCTCCTGGTGGTCATTCTTAAGGATGTTCTGGCCCCATCAGAGCCAGATCTCCACATTCTGGGAGTATGAGCTAAGATAGTTCTTTCTTATAGCTTCTCTAAAGCCCAAAGCATATGCAAATGAGAGAGAAAAAAATAACTATAGCGTAAAAGTGCCTTTTGATAGCGAACATGTACAGTAAACTGGTCTCACTGGTCTCAGAGATCATCTGAGAAAAAGAATCCATTGTTCTAAATTTCCTCTAATCTGAGACATCTGGAACTATCAGAAGATCGTGGTTTCATGTTTAAAGGGTCCAAGCCCAATCAAATCTGGTAACAAAAGGGACCCTGAGATCTTGAATTAGATTTCTCTTTTTTTCCTAGCCCTTCATGGCTGAGCACCTCCCAATAAAATGTATCTCTAGGAGAAGAATAACACAAGCTGTACCTCCCAAAATATCAAGTGCTCAGAGAAGAGACCCAGACTGGCTTTCTTCTTCATGAAGATGTCAGAACTCAATATTTTGTAACTTTTTTTTCTGTATTTGATAAAAAATTAACTCCTAGAATGTATATAATAATAATGAATGACGGAATTTCTCATAGAGAGAGCTATGTATGGTGTCAGTATTAAGACATCAGTAAACACGTAAGTGAAACCATATGATAACTGACTCTTACATGTGGAGCATAAGGAAAAACATAGAGGACACTGGGAGAAGGAAAGGAAGGGTGAATCGGGGGAAATCGGAGGGGGAGATGAACCAAGAAAGACTATGGACTCTGTGCAACAAACTGAGGGTTTTGGAAGGGGGCGTGGGGGGTTGGCTGAGCCTGGTGGTAGGTATTAAGGAGGGCATGTATTGCATGGAGCACTGGGTGTGGTACATGAACAATGAATCTTGAAACACTGAAAAAATAAAATTAATTTAAAAAAGAAAAGAAAAGAAAAAAAAGACATCAGTAAACAAAAAACAGTTGACTTTTCAGAGAAAGTTTCTCATTTTTATTTTTTTTTTAGTTTCTCATTTTTAAACAATCATTTTCTCCATTTCTTTTTTTTTTTTTCTTCAAAGATTTTATTTATTTGACAGAGAGAGAGAGAACACAAGCAGGGGGAGCAGCAGAGGGAGAGGAAGTAGCAGACTCCCCACTGAGCAGGGAGCCAGACATGGGGCTTGATCCCAGGACCCTGAGATCATGACCTGAGCCAGAGGCGACACTTAATCCACTGAGCCACTCAGGTGCCCCATTTTCTCCACTTCTTAACATTCTGGACATTTGATTTTTTGGCATAGATTCTTAAAAACTAATCCAGTTGTTCTGTGTAAATAAAGATCATGATTTCTCCAACTTGGCATTGCTGCCATTTGAAGCCAGGCAATTCTTTGTTGGGGGGGCCCTATGCATTGTGGGGTATTCAGTAATATCCCTGACCTCCACCCTCCAGATGCCAGTAGCACTCCCTGACTTGTGACAACCAAAAATGTCTCCAGAAATCACAAAACTGTCCTCAGTAGAGAACCACTGGTAGAGGTCCACCAATTTACCACTCAACTGTGTGATAAATTGGTTATTGAGAAAATTAACCTACTCATCACAGCAAATTTAGCAGATTTGGAAATACGACTCTATACCTTCTTGGTAGGATCCACACCAGACCTTTCTTTTATTACCATGAAGTCTACTTAAAATTATTCCACCAGTTCCAAGAAAGTTCATTTCTTTATGACTGTGCTGAACGCCTGCCCTGCTGAACAGATGACCCCTTAGCCATCCACATGGACAAAGACCCAGATCTTTGGGGGTAAACATTTCCTTTCATTCTCTCAGGAAATGTTTCCCAGGGATCCAGACCACAACCCCCACTTTGGAACTAGCCTAAGTGATCTAACATCAGGAAATACCCTCATCCAATACATGTTAGCAAGGTACCCAATCACTGTCCACTTTTAGGTGCTGAGGATACAAAAAGCAATGTGACTTTTTCTTCACTCTGGAGAAAAACACAGACCTGCAATCACAGTACCCATGTATCTTCATGCGTCCCCACACTGTTCCACTGAGCCCCACCGAGTAAGTCTATAAGCAGTTCTTGTAAACCTATGTAGGATGAAAGCCACTAAGCTTAATGGATGTAACTAACTAGGGTAGACCAGTTAGATCTGAGCTTATTGGCTAGCTAGGGGGAAAAAAAATCAACAAGTGAAATATTTAAAGAAATTAAATTAGAAAAACTTCCATGAGGATCAATACTATAGCTTTAAGGGACCCTCTGCTATAAGAGACCTCAAATTTCCTCCTATTCTTTCACTCAGTTTTAGAATCTTCTTTTTCAACAATCATGGTAAATGGTCACCTTTTGGGGGAGGAGTGAGGTTCCAGAGGCTAGATTACCCACTGACATATAACTGTATTTTCTTAGCCAAATGACCAGACCAGCTTGAGAAGGCCTTGGGCTCCACATGGAGGCCTCCAAAGGTGACCAGCACCCACTCGGCAGCCGCCAGTGGCTTTCTCTGTTGGAAATGGCTAACCAATGCCAACATGGCCCTGAGAGAATATGTAGAAAATCCTATAAAAGGCTGTTGCTTTAAATGAGGCACATTGTTCTTTTAATTAAGGAATGGACAAAGCAATTGTGGGGTGATGGACGCAGTTCCTAAGTGGTATTGCTGAAGCAAAGCAATGTTTGCATGGGCTGCAATTTATGAACAGTATGCAAGTCATCTGTTCTACTCGCACAAACCAGGCCTGTGGGGGAATCTAACAGCTACTGGAGACCAGCCATGGCACAGGAACTGCATTTTGTGGCACAGTACGGCACAGCTGTGAGTGGCCTGCGAACAGTGCCCAGCTGTGCTCCTCTCCTCAGTGCCTGTATGGAGCAACATGAGCACATAACTGTTTTAAAACGCTGGTTTTGGGGCACCTGGGTGGCTCAGTGGGTTAAAGCCTCTGCCTTTGGCTCAGGTCATGATCTCAGGGTCCTGGGATCGAGCCCCACATCGGGCTCTCTGCTCAGCAAGGAGCCTTCTTCCCCCTCTCTCTCTGCCTGCCTCTCTCTGCCTACTTGTGATCTCTCTCTCTCTCTCTCTCTCTCTAATAAATAAATAAAATCTTAAAAAAATAAAACACCGGTTTTATTATTATGCACATATGGTGGGACCAATAGAGTAGGAGACAATCACCATAGAAAAGGCAGCTCATGACTGACCGTTCCAAGAGGAGGGGGCACACCATGCTAGGCAGGGCCATATGGGGGAAATACTTAGGGTCAGTCAGGAGGCAAAAAGAGCAAGGGAAAAACATGGGCAAGAGCTTTTATTGTGGTTTCCATGGGAAAAAATGGGAGAGTCAGGTACACAGGCTTTGGATCGGGGAGTATGAGTAATTTCATCAGGCTCAGGGATAAGGGGGCTGTTTCTGGTGCTTGGTGCCCTGGGTTAATTAGGGCAGGGGAACAGTGACCTGGAATATGAGAGCCCTATAAAAAAAATGGGTAGTTGGGGTAGGGACTCCAGTTTATATATGGAAAGTCTGTCTGCAGGTCCCTGGTTGACTATCTGTAGGAGTTGGCTAACCCCAGGAGGGGCATTTCTCTGCTGGGTCAAAGGCTCCAGAGGTCAAATCATCAGAAATACAGAAAATTTTTAAAAAGTCACACTTAGTAGCACTTCACCACTTCATCCCAGGACTAAGATTTTCAAGGCCTCCCCAACAAAACTCCAGGCTTTTTATTTTGTTGTCCAGGACTTCGTACATCTGGTAACCGCTCAATAAATGTGACTCCTGGAGCCATGGAGTACTAGCTTCCCGACCTCTGGCAAATTACTTACACCTCTGCACTTCACTTTCCTTCCGTTTCAGTGGAATGAGAAGAAGAACAAAATCATAATAATACCGACCACATATGACTGATAGGAGAATCGAATAATTGGTTACTATTTATAAAACACCTTGCAAGCCCCATGTAAGTGTTCGGTTTTCAAAATGTCCATTGACCTGAGCTGAAGGCATATCAGTGCTGTACTCTGGAATGGGAATGATGAGCTTTTTGTGAATGACTTCTGTCTTCTAAGGTTGTGTTTGTTTTTCCCATTAGATTTTAACTTTGTTTCTTGGAACTGTAAATAATGGTTGGGGAAATCACTAATTTACTTTTTCTCTCTCTCCCAAAGAGAAAAGACAGCTCTGCTCAAATAAATCTTGTTCCTGTCAGCTCATTCCTTCGGAGTGGGTCCTCATGCCAATGGAACCAGAGGAAGGAGAATGGAGGAGAGTGGAGGGGAGGAATAGAAGTAACCTTCTATGGTTTATGGATAGATCATGTCCAGGCCTCACCCCTAGTCCCCTAGTTCAAGCAATGCACCCAATTCCAAGTATGAGTTTGGGACTCAACCTTCAGAAAGGTGTTAAGGAAGGGCATGGAGCTAGCTCCATTTCCTGGAAACACGTTTGCTTGGTCCCCCCACCTCACTTCCACCTGTCCACAAGCACCATCTGTCACATCCTGGACTATAAGTTAAGGCTGCTACAGAAAGACTCTCTTTGAGGTTCAGGAGTCTATGAACCTAGCATGTGAAGTTAGAAATCCCTCTGGGCTTGCCAGAGGGCAAACCCGAGGATCAGCTGGCACACGTTAATCTTTTGATCAACCCCCTTATTTACCAAAAGTCAATGCACAGACTACATTAGGACATGGGATGGGAAGGGTCTCTTTCAGGTAGGAAAAAAATCCTGTATTTGGGGGCAATCTAAGAGAAAAGCTTTTACTACCTGGGATTTCAAATGAGAGACGAAACAGTGACTTGAGAAATGAAGTTGGTAGTGTTCACATAATGATTCACTTCAGAGACTAATGGAACTTCAGGAGGGCAGGGAAGACAGAGGGGAGGCCCTCAGAGCTCCTAGATTTAGGCGCTTGTGAATGTACCTGCTCTCTGCAGCATCTCAGCTCAAATGGCCTTAGTGGTTTGATGCATTTCAAAGTTCCTTCTCTTCAGAGTCTGAGAATGTTTAACAATTACTTTGCTTTATCAAGAAGGGGGGAGGGGGTATTTCGTACAATTTTAGAGCAGTGGTTCTCAACCTGAGGCAATTTTTCTCTAAAGAGGACATCTGACAATGTTTTAAAACATTCTTGGCTGTTGCAAGAGAAGGAGGGGAGCTTCTAGGGGGTGGATACTGGGGATGCTGTAAACGCTACAGTCCACAAGACAGCCCCTCACAACGAAGAATTATCCAGGCCAAAGGTCATTAGTGCTGAATGTAAGAGACCCTAGTTTAGAAGATGCAAAAGTATTTTGTTCAAATTATCTTACTAAATCTTACTTACTCCAAGAGGTTAATATTATCCTCCCCACTTTGCTGCTCACATGAGGATGGAAGCCTGCTAGTGTCAAAAGTGAGTGTGACAAAGCCGAGTCTGGATCCAAGATTGCCGAATTCCAAAGCGTGTACTCCTAAACAGTATGTTACTTGCATGGCCCATAAACCCTGCAAATAATTACATGTGTGTGTAGAGAAAAGGGGAAGGGGACAGTTTTAACTTCTAATGCTAATTTTGGAAATGTGCTTAATTTTTGAAATCTTAGTTGAAGTCAAGATTCCCTAAGAAACAGAACAATGGGGACACCTGGGTGGCTCAGTGGGTTAAAGCCTCTGCCTTCAGCTCGGGTCATGATCCCAGGGTCCTGGGATTGAGCCCCGTGTCCGGCTCTCTGCTCAGCATGGAGCCTGCTTCCCCTTCTCCCTCTGCCTGCCTCTGCCTGCTTGTGATCTCTCTCTCTGTGTCATATAAATAAATAAAATCTGTAAAAAAAAATGAAACAGAACAATGTAGTCAAGGTCATACCTTGGTAGACAGGTTACCAATTTTCAAGGAAATTGTCTTCATGCTAAAACCATATCAAGAGTAATTCAATCATTGGTGGTTTAGAAGGTAAGTTCAGCCTTAGGGTTTCCAACAACTTTTCCTTGTACATAGTCCAGTTTAAAGACTTTGAGATGTTCGGGATTAATATGAGGCATACAAAGTGACACACGAAACATACAACATGTGAAAAGAGCACTGTCCACACAAGGGATGACGCTCAGTACGAGATGAAGAGAAACCATTTAAAAAATGAGTGTATGACTACAGGATCTGCATCAAGAGCAGGTGCCCATACGTCTAATCAATGTTTATTCAAGAGAACGTAAAATGTTTGAATCCACATATGGGGAAAGTTCCACTGGCCAGACTTGAGTTAGAAGTCAGAGATTTACTATATGTGAGGCAAAGCAGGAAACGTTTAAGCTATGCCGAAACTTGAGTGGCCTTAAGCATATGGCCAAGGTTCTAACTAATGCTAGAGGCTGAGTTACACCTGCCATTTTGAAACCGGCTTCATGACCAATTTACTTCTGAGGTCAAAAACTCTGGCACCCAGGACAAATGTCTTTTAAGTCATCCTTATAGTTGTTGATACCCTGTTTGGAATGGGGCTCATTCTATTGTCCATCTTATTTACTTTTTCAAGCAAGGGCCAATCCCAGTATCATCAGTTCTCTGGTGGAACTTCATTTTACAATGATACTGGCCACTTGAACAGTATGGTTTCTGTCTTGTGAATATCTTGATTCTCCAATGGCCTTTCTGACCCCAGCCTGTTCCTATGCAATGGTATGAAGATCAAACATTTCAACAAATAAAGAAAATGATAAATATTTTATGCCAGTCCTCCAACAGGGCTGACCTATTTGGCAGAAAATAAAACATTATCTCAAACAAGCAAAACCTTTGAAGAAATGATCTCGTTGCTCTGAAACACCCTATAAATAAAATATGTAGATAGCTCATGATCACATTTAATGTTCAGCTGTAGCTCCATCCCAGTGTGAATTAGACAGCCTGTCAGGTTTCACTCATCTCAAACACTAGCAAGCTGTGTGACCTGGGACAAATGCTTTTCCTTCTCTGATTTATTCATCTATAAAATGAAGGAGGAGGTAGGTGCTCTATGTGAAATAGGAAGTGACTCTTGGCAACTACAAAAGGCCCATGATCCTATTATATAATTCCTGGGAACAGGAAAAATCTTTTTCGCAAACCAATGTTCAGTTCTCTGAACAATAATGCTTTTCAACAATGTTGATTTCAAGTAGATATCGTGCTTCTTATTTGCAAATATAAGATTAGATAACAGTTCTATTAATTTCAATAATCCTTAAATTTAAAATACAATAATGCAGGTAGCTATATAATTTATTTCCTTCAAACACAAAAGGAGCTAATTCTCTCAGATAAGGCTATTGGACTTTGGTTTTGGGGGGTTGTTTGTTTGGTTTGTTGTTTTTTTGTTTTTTTATTTTTTTGTTTTTTTTACAGATTTGAGTTTCAAAATGGTCCACCAATTATCACTTCTAGATTAGAAACACACAGCATACAAGGTAACATTTAGAAAATTAAGCATGGGGGTCAGGAGGACACTCTGACTCTATCCTTCATTTCTAGAGGTCTGGAGAAAATTATCCCTCAAACCTTAGTCTCAACACCCCTTACAACAGGAATAAGAGAGTCTTCAGTTCAGAAAATTGCTCTGAAAACTATAGGAGCTGATGTTGGCTTGAGGTAACACCATGAAATGCAGCTATGAAATGTCTCTTTTCTTTCACTCACAAACTATCTTACCATCAACAACACATTTCCTACCAGTAACAAAATAATAACAGATCACGTTTTTTTGAAGGGAAGTAGAATCCCCCGTTTGGGAAGGTAAACACAGGTGACGCCCATCTGGATACTGGAGAACAGAGCCACTGTGATTTGCCCTGCAGCCGACCTTCTGTTTTTATTTCTTTTGAAGTCCTGCCTTCAAAATAATAAAGAAAAACATGAAAAATGAGCCTGTTCCTACTGGGATAATTAAGAAATCAACTATGATTTAAGGGTTATTTTATTGTCTCCTGTGGAACTCTTGATTTATATATTGTTTTTGCTTTTTATGCTGTGGTATTATCTTCTTTATATTCAGATTTATATCCTTAAAGCCTGGCACTTATTGGGTCTGTGATAAAAGATTACTAACTGTATGTAAATGTCTTTCTCCATCAAATGAGTTCTTCTAAGTCGTCAGAGTGGGAAGAATTTCATGATGGTAGCAAGAATTTTTAAAATATGAATCTTCAAAATACTATAAAATATAATGAGGATTAGGGAAGTTTTTGGTCTTTTTTAAGATTGTATTTATTTATTTGACAGAGAGAGAGATCACAAGTAGGCAGAGAGCAGGCAAAGCAGGCTCCCCGTTGAGCAGAGAGCCCGATGTGGGGCTCAATCCCAGGACCCTGAGATCATGACCTGAGCCAAAGGCAGAGGCCCTAACCCTCTGAGCCACCCAGGTGCCCCAGATTAGGGAAGTTTTAAACCTAAACTCGCATCTTTTTTTCCCCAAGTTCCATCAGAGTGCTGGGTGGTGTTCAGAGGGTTACAAAGCAGGGGATGGATAACGGCGCACATTTGGAAAGCACTTTTGACTAATTCTGTTAGGCTTAAATAACTTTTTTCCTGTGGCCATTTTTTTTTATACTTGCTCTTCCAGTCTCCGTGGACTGTCTCAGGTGGCTGCCTGCTTATTTGTTAATCACTTCCCAGCAACGTCTAAACTCATCTAACAAAAACTGAGGAAACTTGAACCTCCACCACCCTTTCTCTTTTCCAGCTCCACGTCCAATGTTGCTTATCTCAAACCCCCCAAAAAATTTGAGAGGGACATGACCATCTGATATAATGTTATGTGTATCGAATCAATTTCTGGTTCTATCTCTCTGATAAAGTAGTGCCAGGAAACTTAACATGTTTTGGTAAATGAAGGGGGGAAAGGACAGCCTGACAAGTGAGATACTGAATGTGTGGGCTTCTTTAGTTAGTAAAATAAGGTTGAACTCAAGAGTAAACACCCAAGACATTTTTTTGAAAAGCAAGGGTTACAAGAAAATCTGAGACGGATCAGCTTCATGTTCTCTGGAGTCATCTGTGCAGCAGAATCTTTGGCCTGTCCAGAAAAGTTAAAAATAGCTTATGGCTCTACATGATGGCATCTAGGTAGTGACTTTCCAATAGAACATGTCACAACGGTTATGCTGCAATGTGAATACAGATGTTTGAAGTCCCAAGCAAAGAACGTGCCTGCACTCTTGATGGTCTTCTCTTTGTGGCAAGTCCGTCTACTGCAGCAGCAGAAGGAAAAACCAAATTTCAAAGGGGTTACAGAAAAAAAATGCCCTTGCTTCTCCAACTTCCATGTGCATAGGAATCACCTGGGATCTTGCTGATTCTGCAGGTCTGGGTTGGGGCCTGAGGTTCTGCATCTCTAATGATCTCTTAGGTGGTGCCCATGCTGCTGGTCCATGGGCCACACCTGGAGGAAGAAAACGAGGTAGTTCTAAGTGGAGTTTGATCTCTAGTCCCTTCTCTGAAACTTGAGAAACTTTATAGTTATCTGACACTGCAGAGACATCTAAGTGCCTAATTTTGTATTTTACAAAAGTAAAGAGATTGGAACAAAACAGCTGGTCCTTGCACAGGAAATCTATGAAGTACCAGCCTAGAAGTTAATCCTCTCCACCAATATGCAAACTTGAGGGCAGGAATCACATCTTACCATCTGTTGAATGCCCAATACCTGGCCATAATAACCAAATGTTAGTCAAATGACTAAATTAAAGAAATATTGGCCCTCTGGTCGTGGTGAGGGATAGGTTCCAAAAGGAGATGGGCCTAAGCTTATATGGACTTTGATAAGCAAAGCAAAAGTCTAGAAAGTTGGTAGGAGGTTGACATTGAACTTGGTTTCAAATATTTGCTGAGACACAAAATTGGACAAAATATGGTCCTGGACCTCAGAAAGCTCAACTGATCACCATGCTACTCAATGTGTGGGGCAGCAGCATCGCTGGTTATCAGAAATGGAGAATCCCGGCTGGCCACAGACCCGTACATCAGAGTCTCTATTTGAACAAGACACCCGCTGTACACATTAAAATTGGAGAGCTATTGCTCTCAATAGGTGGTTCTCAGCCTTGGTTGAATATTAGAATCACTTAGGGAGCTTTAAAAAATCCTGACACATAGACCAGACCCCGAAGCAATGAAATCAGAACCTGTAGGAGTGGGATGCAGGCATCCCAGGTGGTTTCAATGTGCAGCCAGGGCTGAGAACCATTGGTTTAGAACTCTAGCAGGGATATAAAGGTAAAAGGTCAGGCTGAGGAATCTGCAATGAATGGGCAACGGAAGGATGTGGAGCAGCAAATTACATTTTCAGAAGTATGCATTAGAAAGGTGATGCAGATAATTGCACCTTGGTTGAATCAGACAAGGTAGAAAAGAGCCACAGGCAAAGTTGTCTAGAAGGCTACCACAATACTTACCTTGGAGATGACAATATAGTCTCTCGTCAAATTCCCTACTTCATGGAGAAACTAAGGGGGCCCACTCTGTATGCCGGTAATTAGACTTGACAGTGGTGGCTGATGTCAAAGGGCTGGCTGGGAGTTCCCTCCAACAACTGGATTTAAGTCAGGGAGAGCCAGTAGAGCACATAGAAGACAAATTCTTTAGAAGAGGGTGAGTGAAATCCAGAGAACAAATGCAAATGCCCAAAAGCAGGACAGAGAAGCAAGATTCAGGAGCTGGAGGAGTGACTGGAACAAGGAAGAAGGGCCTGAGATAAAACTCACGGGCAACATCAGGGTAGTGATTTTTGCCATAATGGGCAAGCAGGTGGGTTTGTGAAATGAAATGTGGGCCTGAGGAAGGGTAATGAGGTCAGGATGGGAAACTATGAACTGAACTAAAAGACTGTTAATCATTAAAATTTCAATTTTGTATATTCTACTGGAGGAATCAGAGCCTACACCTCACAAAGCCATTTACATGTTAATTTTCAAGTAAATTAGAATATTCCATCTGTTAGAGAATTTCTTCCAAATCAGGTGAAGTTCAACTGTGTCTAGAGTCAAAATTAAAGACCTGAGGGTCACTTGGGTGGCACAGTTGGTTGAACACCAACTCTTGGTTTCAGCTCTGGTCATGATCTCCCGGGTCATAAGACAGAGCCCTGCTTTGGGCTCTGTGCTCAGTGCAGAGTCTGCTTAAGACTCTTTCTCCCTCCCTTGCTCTTTGTCCTTCCTTCCTCTTGAATAAATAAATCTAAATTAAAAAATTAAAGACTTGGGGCGCCTGGGTGGCTCATTGGGTTAAAGCCTCTGCCTTTGGCTCAGGTCATGATCTCAGGGTCCTGGGTTCGAGCCCCGCATCAGGCTCTCTGCTCAGCGGGGAGCCTGCTTCCCCCCCTCTCTCTGAATGCCTCTCTGCCTACTTGTGATCTCTCTCTCTCTCCCTGTCAAATAAATAAGTAAAATCTTAAAAAAAAAATTAAAGACTTGATAAAGCAGAAAACAGGTTCATTAACCCCAGAGCTTCAGGGTTCAGAAGATGCACATTAATGGGTTGTACTAAGATATACTGGAATCCTTACCACCAGGGCCTCAGAATGTGACTCATTTGGAGATGGGGTCTTTAGAGAGGTAATCAAGTTAAAGTGAAGTTATTAGGGTAGGTCCTACTCCAACATGAGTAGTGCCTTATAAAATGAGGACATTTGGACACACAGACAGAAACGCTCCAGGGAGAACACCATGTGAAGATGAAGGCAGAGAACAAGCTGATGCATCTACAAACCAAAAGAGACCCAAACTGCCTGGATCTCAGACTTCTGAGCTCCAGAACTGACAGACAAGCGCGTTCCATTGTTTTAGCCGGCCAGTGTGTGCTACTCGTTACAGCAGCCCTAGCCCATTAATACAGTGAGCCATAAGGGAAGACAACAAAAACAGGATCAAAACTGGGGGAAGCTGATTTGCTATAAGATTAAGACAATGCACCCAGTGAAAATGGAAACTATTAGTTGAGAATATGTTTTGTGAGGAAGGATGTGAGAAAGTGTTTTTTAAGCTTTATTTGTGACAAATCAGACTCGAGTGAGTAGAAAATCCAATCTTGAACAAACAAAATACTTGCTTGAAACTTGTTTAAAGAAGAGCTATGACAGAGTGAGATGCTCAAGAAATATGGAAAACAGTCCTTTCCGATTAGAAATGCAGAGCATTTTTACCCTTGAGGCAATTTACCATTAAGTTCACTAAAGCAGATAATAGATTCCAAAAAGCCAAGGGGGAGGGCAGAGAGGGAGTCAGGAAAGGAGGAAGGAGCCAAATGGATGAATAAGGGAAGGAAGAACACAGAATATCAACATGTATTGCACAACCAGTTCTTGAAAAATGTGTCAGCAAGTACCAGGCCAGCTTCAATTGGCAAGTAACTGGCCAAGCTCCTTTGGGTGAGGGAAGCAGTGATACTGAATTCTGTGTGAACAGCAACATGAGCTTAACTATTTCAGAAAGACATTTCAAGGGCATTGAGTTTGTGACAACATGCTATATTCAGAAGCTCCTAAAAACACTAAAAACCAAGGCAAAATCTAAATAGCTTGGCCTAAATAGAATTAACTAGAAGTCCCTTTTAAGAATTATCCTATTCGATCTTTTTTTTATTTTTTTTGAAAGATTTTATTTATTTGATAGAGAGGAGAGAGACCACAAGTAGGCAGAGAGGCAGGGGGGGGGCGGGGGGGGAGAAGGCTCCCTGCTGAGCAGAGAGCCCGATGCAGGGCTCGATCCCAGGACCCTGAAGTCATGACCTGAGCCAAAGGCAGAGGCTTTAACCCACTGAGCCACCCAGATGCCCCTTATTCGATCTTTTAAAGTTAGGAATTTGGGTTCTTTACAGAGAAAGTATGCTTCACCAAAAATAGTAAAAACACTCTCTGACTCTTATAATTGTCCTGGGAGTTGGTCTTTGGTGTGGGGTCTGAATAACACAAAATGAAGCCTGAGCCTGCCACATTTATTTAAGAGCGGAGATTCAAAGCTTTTGTATATATGGATGCCTACAATGAAAGAAAGTATGAGGACATGTAAAAACACAGAAAGGAAAACAAGGAAACTGGGAAATGTGGTAAAGCACCACAGGGAAGGGCAATCAATCCCCATCAGCTGGGCCTTTTAGATGGCCTACTGAGAAGTCTTCCCTGAACAATATTCTGCAAATGAGTCTGTGCTGGGCTCTCTTTGGGACAACGAAAGTTTCTGATGAGATCTCTGTACTGAAAGGCCCCATAGAGCCAGGAGGCTGAGTAGAAGGACAAACCTAGAAAGATACCTAGAAATATATGTGTCCGCTGATGGTATAAACAATTCATCAACTCATTTCAAATTCAATCCTCAGTATTTATGGCTCTTTGCCTATGTACCATGCATGGTTCTCAGCCCTGGGGAAATGGCTTTAAAGAAACAAAGCAGTTGCCCTCATGCAGTTTGATTCAGTGGAGACAGAGTGGGAGAAGAAAGGCCAGTGATGAATAAACATAAATAATGCATCACATGTAAATGTGACAAAGAAAAATAAAGCTGGATATCTTGGTCAGTTTGGGCTGCTATAGCACATACAATACACTGGTGGGGGGGCTTAAACAATACACATTTATTTCTCACATTCTGGAGACTGAGAATTCCAAGACCCAATTTGGTATGAGAGCACTTGACTGCTTCCTGTGCAACTGACTTCTTGCTATATCCCCTCCTCCCCTACCCCGCCCTTGGCAGGAATAAAGGTCTTCTCATGCCTCTTCTTATAAGGGCACTAATCCCATTGATGAGGGCTCCACCCTCATGACCTAACTCTCTTCCAAAGGCCCCACCTCCAAATATCATCACACTGGGGGATTAGGGCCTTGACATATGAATTTGGGAGAGGTCACAAACATTCAGGCCTTGATGCCAGATAAAGGGACATGGGAGGGAGACAGAGGAAATGCTTTTTTTTTTTTTTTTTTAAGATTTTTATTTATTTATTTAACAGAGAGGAGAGAGATCACAAGTAGGCAGAGAGGCAGGCAGAGAGAGGAGGAAGCAGGCTCCCCGCTGAGCAGAGAGCCCGATGCTGGCCTCGATCCCAGGACCCTAAGATCATGACCTGAGCGGAAGGCAGAGGCTTTAACCCAATGAGCCACCCAGGCGCCCTGAGGAAATGCTTTTTTATAGATGGTAGTCAGGGGAGACCTCTCTGAGAAGAAGACATGTGAGCAGAGATTTGAGGAAGTAAAGGAGTGAGCCACATTCATATTTGGAAAAAATGCATTCCAGGTGGAGGGAAGAGTCTGAGATGGAAATATGTATAGATATTTGAAGAAAAGGGAAGAAACCAGTGTGCCTAGGGAGTGATAACAGTAGAGGTCAGAGTGACATCAGAGGAGGGCCAGAGTGCAGAGGCCAAGGCAACAAACGGGGGTGTATGCAGGTGAAATGGAAGTCCACTGCAGGATGTTGTACAAGGGAGGGTAGCAAGCCCTGCATTACTTTTTTTTTTTTTTTAATATTTTTTTAAAGTAATCTCTGCACTCAACATGGGGCTCAAACTCACAACCCCGAGATCAAGAGTGGCATGCTCCACTAACTGAGCCAGCCAGGCACCCCTCTGCATTACCTCTTAAGGAGGAAAACTAAGCCCTCACCCCATCCTTCAACAAATGTTTTGAAATCCCAACTCTGTGCCAAATATAGGCATACAAGAATAAGTAAGAACGGGAGCGCCTGGGTGGCTCAGTTGGTTAAGCATCTCCCTTCTGCTCAGGTCATGATCCCAGGGTCCTGGGATCGAGCACCCTATCGGGCTCCTTGGTTGGCAAGGAATCTGCTTCTCCCTCTGCCTCTGCATGACCCTCCCCCTGCTTATACATTCTCTCTCTCTCTCTCTCGCTCTTGCTCTCTCTCTCTCTTTCTCTCTGTCTCTCTCTAATAAATAAATAAAATCTTAAAAAAATAAGAACCAGTCCCTGCCTATTATTGCAATTGCACATCCTTATCATCAAGATTGCCAGCAGCATGCACTATCAATGTCATTATCCTCAGCACCAGCATCATCATCATCATCATCACCATCCTCCTCCTCCTCCTCCTAAGCCTCCTCCCCCAAATTATGTTACTTCTTATATAACCAGTGCTTGGGATACTTTCCCAAGTAATAGGCCAAGACCGAACACCTTTCTCTGTAGGAGAGCTGGGTGCATGGGGTCAGCTAGAAGTACATCTGACTTCCCTGTAGTTCTCGGAGCTCACAAGGTGATCCGAGTTGCAAGGAAGAGCCAAGGGGCCAGGCCACGCACCAGTGGAAACTGGCCAGCCCGTGCCACACCACAGCAAGGCTGCTATTTGACTAGCCAACACTCAACTGGGCAACTTCCGGCAACAGACCCATTCTTTATAGACAATAGAGTTTTTCACAAAGCTAACCCTACCCTCCCACCCCCAAAACCCCTTGTTTGGGTCTCCCATGAAGGGGGGGCTCCTCGAGGGGTAAAGAAAAGGAGTTCAGTTACTATCAGAGTAACAAACTATATCTAACTATGCTACAGTGTGATTCTGGGGTTGCCCTTATTTTCAGAAATTTAATTTCAGAACCTAAATTTCTTCTCCAAGAAATGAAAAGGACTCAGCTTTCAGAGTCTTTAGTGCTTCTAGAATATCCTGCTCATTGCTTCCTATATTGTACAATACTCATGCAACTGTCGCCCTACTAAGTCCTAAAAGTCCCAAAGATAGAGAACCTGTCTTATCTGCAGCTGTACTCCAATAAATCGCTCAGAGTCTGGCATATAGCAAGAGCTCATTAAATCTTTGTCAAAGTAAGTTGTTTTTCCTGCTTCTTCCCCATAACGATCACATTTTCTACCCTAGGACATTGCTATTGAAGAATACAAAGACACTGTTATAAAAAGGAAACATCAAGTCATTGCACACCAAGCTTCTCTAATAGAAAAGAAGAAAGAAAAGGAAGAGGAGGGGGAGGAGACAGTGCTTCATGTTTTGTTCCTTCTAAGAAGTTAGTACCTGCTTTTCAGTTGACAGTTTCCCCTCTAAATCCTATCACTCATGTAAAAGTTCTTTCTGGAAACAGATCAGAAGTTCTGAAATCATGCTGTCAGAGATAGTTTGACAACTATGAATAGAATGCAGCATGAATGCTAGATTACTCACAAGGAGGAAGACAGCAGCCCCAATGCTGCAACAGAAGTAAAACTTTAGGAGCCTGCAGGGGTTATAAGTGGCACCGAGAGAGTACAAGTTTTAGCCCACGGCCCCGAGAACCTCTTGAATTTTAAATTTCTTCTTTGCTTTTACTGCAATGCGAAAAGTATACGGAAAAAGATGCAAAGAAAAAAATTCACAAGAGAAATGAACAGAGATCACATTAAGGAGGCCACACATAAGTAACATCATTTCAGAGATAATCCTTTAAAAAAAAAAAACTGGAGCATAGACACTGCTCCAATCCAAAGATGAGCCTTGTGATTAGTCCCAGTGTTACTTATCATGGAATACCCTGTTAGTGCATGGAACTTCATCCAAAAACCATCCCTGTGGTGGTACCATCAAGTCATCCTTATTTAGAAAAATGTCCCAGGTGCCACAATATAAACTGGGAATTTGGAATCAAATCACAAGAAAGGATGTTTCTAACCGCCAACCTGCTAATCAAACCCAGGTTTGCTTTTGAGCAAATTTTAACTCCCAAGTTATACATAATGCTAATATGGCCTCCTATGACTTATCTGGATGAAAACGGACCCAGACTGGGAGCAGCCTCTCTAAATCATTCTAGACAGAAATGGCTTATTGACCCACCACAATGCACACTCAAATCACCAAGTTAAAGAAAGCTGGAATGGAACCATCACCAGGAATTACTGGGATGGAGCTACCATTCCTAAGGCCATATGCTCCATGTTATTTGCTGCCAAGATTAAAATCCAAGCAATCTGCCTAGGGAATGATGAAGCCTGATCATCAGGCCACTTTAGAGAGAGCCACAGCACGACCTTGAGGCATTATTTATTATTAGTATTTGCTTATTTTCCCCCCAAAGGCTTTGGTTTATCCACAACATCTGGGCTTCATCGTTGACTGGAAAGCTTATGAGAGCCCTCGTGCCGAGTGAGGCAATGGAAACAGAAAATGATGTCGGAGGATTGTCAACAGGCCTTTGGACATTGCCAAATGGCATGTTCTTTTCCAAAGAACATTCAGGATGCAAATAAAAATCAAATAACACTTCTTCTTGGCAAAAGAATGGGCTTAATTTGCTTTTGTTTTCCTCTCTTGCTTTTAACTTGAACTGGTCTGCAGAGGGTTATGAAAACTTTATCAACTCTAGTTGTTCTCCCAATATAAAGAGCTTTAGCTAGAGTTTGAAAAAGAGACTTGTTACTCTCAAAAAGATGTCCCCTCCCCATGGAGAATTCTAGAGTGAAGTCATGTAAAACTCCCTCTACCTCCAGATGAGCTATTTTTGGGCATTTACTGGGACCCATCGTTCTGCCTCTGGTGACTTGTTTGCTTTGCCCATAGTCACTTTTCAGCTGAAGTGACAAATCCTCATCCTCCCTTCCATTGAAGAGGTCAGAGACAACAACAGCTCCTCCAGAATTTCAGAGTCCTTCATTTTCCAGCAATTTCAAGGTCATGATCCCCTAGTGGGGATGATGGTATGAAAGGGGAGGCAATGCTTTCACCTCACTCGTAGCATCCATATCCTCGGTCCTTTAGGATGAGTCTCTTTTCCTCCTCTGTCACCTCTTCTTCCATTATCTCAAGCAATTTAAAGTGGCTTACGGTCCCAACACCTCTGTACATGTTACATGTATCCTCTATCTGCCCTCTATGCCTTCTGCTTCCTTCTTTGTCCAACTCCTACTCGGCCTTCAAAACTTAGCTCAAGCTTCACCTTCCTGCCTGAAGAAGATTGCACTGTCCTCAGGATAATAAAGAGGGCTCTTCCTCCCATAGCAGCCCCTTCAAACCTCTGTCACTCACTGTAACCATTGATTTATTTGTGTCTACCATTAGCCCCAAGTATTTTAGGACAGGGAATCAATCATATCCTTGTATGCCCAAGCTTGAACAGAACAGGTATTCAATAATTGTCTGCTCAACAAACTATGGGTTCACCATGTTATAAAGACAAATCAACAAAATAACCATGTCTGTTCCTTAAAAGCCAAGAAATAGGCCTATTTCAAGATCTCACTTGAAAAATGGGAATAAAAAAAAAAAAAAAGAAAAATGGGAATAGACCGCTGTAACTTCAGAGCAGAGAACATCTAATTCTCAAAGTTGGGAAAAGAACAGTACAATCTAAGAAGGGTTAGCAAACTTTTTTCTATAAAGGGCCACATAGTAAATACTTTGGCCATGTGAATTTTCTGGTTGCTATCTCAACTGCTCAGGTCTGCTGCTGTAATGGGAAGGAAGCCCCAGAGAATACATGAACAAGCAGGTTTGGCTGTGTTCTAATAAAACTTTATTTCCAAAAACAAGCAGCAGGTTGGATTTGTCCTGATCCCTGATCTACAACTTCAAATAATTCAAAAGTATTGAATTTAGCATCTAATAAAAAGAGAAGTCCTGTCATGTGATATCTAGGACTCCTACCAAGAGTTACGAAGACGAAAAAGCCAGGAAAGCCATTCAGAAGAGAATATGATGGAAATGATACTCATTTTCAAGAAGATACACTCTTTGTCCAAAACCAAATGGTTTTAATGACCATGAGCTATGTCACTGTACCCAGTTCTGTGGGTGATTCTGAGTTTACTGGTGAGACTGATGGCCCATAGGGAAAGAAGCAAAATTTCACTGGGTAATTAATACTGCTAGGAAGAGTAAGGTCAGTCCTTCCTCCATTAAATAATTTTCACATTCCTATTTATCACACTTAAAAAAGAAGTCAAAGCACCACCTTAAAAAAATCTTTTTAAACACCAAAAAGTAGAAGGCTCTGAAGGTCATGCATCCTCCTTTTAACTCTTTTCTGATATCAATATGTCTGGTTCATGTCTTTCATTCTTTAGCATTCTCCTTATTTCTAATACAAATTTCCACACAACCTACCTATTAATCAACAAATATCTATTAAATGCTTACTACATGCCAGGGTGTTAGGTGCAATGACAGTACTTCTCAAAATTGTCCAGTGATCCAGGCAGAGGCCAAATCTGGCTTGCTGCCTGTTCTGGTCAATAAAATATCACTGGAATACAGCCACATCTGTTCATTTACATACAGTCTGCAGTTGCTCCTGTGATACAAGGACATGGTTGGGCACTTGTGACAGTGACTTTAAGGCCTACAAAACCTAAAAGATTTATGACTTGACCTTTAAAGAAAATGTCTGTCAACCCCTGATCCAATGTAAAGGACCCAAAACAACATAAATGTTCATCAGTAGAGGGCAGGTTAAAGAAAATAAGAGACTGCTATTCTATAATTAATTTCCATCTTATGGGATACCAGGAAGCCCTTAAAAACAAGAAAGCATATGTATACCCAGAGGTATGAATCTCCATGCTGTGGTAACTGTAAGAAATTGTGTACAAATAGCGCACTATAATTTGTCTCTATGTGTGGGGGGGTGAGAGGGAAAGAAAGAATGAGAGAGAGAAATGCATGCTTACAAATGCTTATGATATCACAGGAAGAACAAAAAATATATGCAAGAAATTGCTATCGGTGGTTGACTCGGGGTACGTAAAATATTAGACTTCGGATTGAGATAAGAGACACATTTGTTTTGAACCATCTGAATTTTTTTACCATGCGCACTTACGATCTGTTTAAAATTAATAAGTATATAAAAATAATATCTTTAAGATTTTATTTTTAAGTAATTTCTATACCCAACATGGGACTTGAATTCACAACCTTGTGATCAAGAGTCACATGTTCTGCCAACTGAGCCAGTCACGCACCCCTGAAATAGTATTTTTCAAAATTAACATACTAAATAAAATCAAGGCTGGCTATTGCCTCCAAGAAAATAAAGTTATATTTGGCCAACCCAAATTTCCAGCTCTGGAGAAAAATGGACTAGCCATTTCAACCTTCCCCATCCACGTCCATTTTTCATGTCAAAGAAAGGAAGCTGTAGGAGGCCTCAGCCTCCTCAGAATCAAGAAGCACCAGTGGTCCCACGTGAAAACCAAGAACACAACACATGGATGTCTATGCACGGCCAGTGTGGTGACACAAACTCAGATGAAGGCCACTGGCAAGAGCCACCTGAAGAGGGAAGCACTAGAAAAGAGCTCACACAAAAGGTACCAGCACAAAGGTTCTCAGCATGCCTATCTCTGGGCAAATGAAATATGCTACCCCACCCTAAGGACCAGAGAAGGGAGCAGGAGCTCTGACAGAAGGTCAGGAAGCAAGGGCAACAGAGGTAACACATCATCCCAGAACTGGCCTGGACCTGCACAGCAATGCCAACAACAAAATGGATAACAGCCACACTGGGGCAGTCAACAAAAAAGGGTACATGTAATCCTTTGTCAGAACATGTCAGAAATTATGTAAAATGAAAACTGTCTTTCAAAATAGTGGAACTACTGTAGTACTTTGGGAAACTTCCCACAGATCTCCAAATCTTTGGATCTGAAACAAATCTTACAGTGTGAAACACCAAGTCTCATAGCTTGTAATGGAAATGGCATGATCATCCATTCATTCATACATTCTTAACATGCTTATATACAAATTTTTAAAAGTCTATTATCATATAACTAATATATCAAGAAAACACAAAACTTAGAGCCAATGATCTCACATAATGGGATTGCTCTTTGGAACTGCTTCTTTTCCAAATGAAAACAACCTTATTATTACTTGAATGTTAGGAAAATATAAACATAGAAAACTATACAAAGATAAGGGGCACGTGGGTGGCTCAGTCGGTTAAGCTTCTGCCTTCAGCTCAGGTCATGAGCCCAGGGTTCTGGGATGGAGCACTGAGTCAGGCTCCCTGCTCAGCCGGGACTCTACTTCTCCCTCTCCCTCTACCTGCCACACGCCCCCCTACTAGGCCCCCGCACTCTCACACAGGCTCTCTCTCACTCTCTCGCTTTTGCTCTCACTCTCGTGCACTCGGCTCTCTCTCTTAAATAAATAAAATCTCTTGAAAAAAAGAGACAACGATACAAAGATAAAGTTCTAAAAGCCATCTAAAGTTCCAAATCCAGGAATTATTTTATAAATCATAAGATAATTTCTTTATGGTACTAGGTAAAAATTTCACAGTCGAGTAGCACGTACTAGCTGAGGTGATTTCAAAGTGAAACCTCTCCCTTTTTGCCACTCCAACACCAACAGCGACCTTCCCTCTGGCTCCCACCTTTAAAATGCAATGTCACTCAAGGTTCGCTGGCTAGTTTGAGAATAAGCAAATCTAATTACTCAAGACTTTTGCAAGCTCACGCCACCCAGAAAAAGTTAATGCCTTTATGTTAATTTGATTCGCTTTCTATTTTTGGAACTTTATTACTTCGAACACATGCCAGTTGTCATATTTCTAATTTAATTGCCTAATTGTTCAATTTCAAGGCTATGTGTATTTGGACTAGTTTCTGCTTTGGGGAGAAACCCACCACAAAAATAAAAGTTATTTAAAAAAGCACAATGACCACTGAGCACCTGGGATACATTGTTCCTTAAGACCACATATTAATACAATTTTTAAAAGGCATTGAGCTGAAAAGAAATAAGAGAAAATATTTTTATTAGAAAACTCATTGGAGGGCGCCTGGGTGGCTCAGTCGTTAAGCGTCTGCCTTTGGCCCAGGTCAGATCCCAGGGGCCTGGGATTGAGCCCTGCATCGGGCTCTCTGCTCTGCAGGAAGCCTGCTTCTCCCACTACCATTCCCTCTGCTTGTGTTCCCTCTCTCGCTGTGTTTCTCTCTGTCAAATAAATAAAATCTTTAAAAAAAAAAGAAAACTCATTGGAAAACAAAAAAGATATTCCATGGATATATTATTTCAAATAAGTACTTTCAAATAATGTTAAAATTCTTTGACTGAATTAATTACCAACTGTAATTAAGCAAGCCAAGAGTTCAAGTACCCACTTACTGAAAAAATCACCAGGTATCACAATTCTAGACTTCAAGTTACATTACAAAGCTGTAGTAATCAAAACAGTATGGCACTGGCACAAAAACAGACACATAGATCAATGGAACAGAATAAAAAAAACCCAGATATAAACCCATGATTATATGGTCAATTAATCTTTGACAAAGGAGGAAAGACTATGCAATGAGAAAAAGACAATCTCTTCAACAAATGGTGTTGGGAAAACTGGTCAGCTACCTGTAAAAGAAAGAAATTGGACCATTTTCTTACATCATACACAAAAATTAACTCAAATGGATTACAGACCTAAATGTGAGACCTGAAACCATAAAAATCCTAGAAGACAGCACAGGCAGTAATGTCTCTGACATTGGCTGTAACATTTTTCTAGATACGTCCCCTGAGGCAAGAGAAACAAAGCAAAAATAAATTACTGGGACTACAAGAAAATAAAAAGCTTCTGTACAGCAAAGGAAAAAACCAAAAAAAAGCTAAAAGGCAACCTACAAGATGGGAGAAGATATGCATTTGCAAATGACATCCTATAATAAAGGGTTAGTATCCAAAACTATATAAAGAACTTAGGCAACAACCCAAAACACCCAAAACACCAAATAATCCAATTAAAATGGGCAGAAGACATGAACAGACATTTCCTCAAAGAAAACATACAGATGGCCAACAGACAACATTCCTCATCACCAGGGAAATACAAATTAAAACTACAGTGAGATATCACCTCACATCTGTCAAAATGTTAAAATCAAGAACACAAGAAACCACAAGTGTTGGCGAAGAGGTGGAGAGAAAGGAACTATCTTACATTGTTGGTGGGAATGCAAACTGGTACAGCCACTGTGGAAAAGAATATGAAGTTTCCTCAAAAAGTTAAAAATAGAACTCTGGTACGATTGGGGCACCTGCGTGGCTCAATTGGGTAAGCGTCCAACTCTCAGTTTTGGCTCAGGTCATGATCTCAGGGTCGTGAGATTGAGCCAGGTGTGGGGCTTCACGCTCAGCATGGAGTGTGCTTGGGATTCTTTCCCTCTCCTTCTCCTTGTGCCCTTTCTCTCTCAAATAAATAAATAAATATCATAAGAAAAAAACAAAAACCTACCCTATGATTCAGTAATCATACTACTGGTATTTACCCAAAGAATATGAAAACACTAATTTGAAGAGATATATGCATCCCTATGTTTATAGAAGCATTATTTACAATAGCAAAATTATGGAGGTAGCCCAAGTATCCATCAATAGATGAATGGATAAAGAAGACGGGTGTGTGTGTGTGTGTGTGTGTGTGTACACATATATGATGGAATATTATTCAGTCATAAAAAAGAATGAAATCTTATTATTTGCAATGACATGGATGGAACCAGAGAGTATAATGCTAAGTGAAATAAGTCAATAAGAGACAAATAGCATATGATTTCACTCATATGTGGAATTTAAGAAACAAAACAAATGAGCAAAGAAAAAAAAGAGAGAAAAACCAAGGGCAAATAAACTCTTAACCATAGAGAACAAACTAATGGTTACCAGAGGGAAGGGAGTGGGGGGAATGGGGAAAACAAGTAATGAAGCTTAAGGAATTAACTCGTGATGAGCATGGGGTGATGTATGGAAGTGTGGAATCACTATATTGTACATCTGAAACTAATATAACACTATATGTTAACTATGCTGGAATTAAAAATTTTTTAAAATCATAAGAGAATCCAATTTAATTATAAAGATGTTGAGGGGTATAAATAACATGGATAATAGAGCAGGCATCATGGAAAGGTGTTATAAAGAAAACTGAGAACTACTGTTCTTCCCAGTTCATTTTTCAATTTTATGAAGCCCCACAAGATGTAAATGATCAGCAGCACATTAATTAAGACTAAGCATTTCTGTCTTCATTATATGCATGCACACACATATAAGGACATATCCACTGACTAATCAGAAAGATACTCCAAATGAAGCAGAACATTAATGCATTTATACAAAGACCGGAAATATACTTTGCATATATTCATCATTTGTAAGAATTAAGAACCTGATCACAGCTACCAGTTCCTAATTTCCTATCACAAGTTAAGTCTAGAAGGAACTGGCATAATTTCACATTTAGGTTTATAGATTAAATCAAGGTGAAGTTAAGTTCTGGAACAAATTCTGGTATTCTTGGTTTGTCCCACAACTCAAACATTATACCCTTTGATAAGCTATCATTGATTAGCTTAGAATGTCTCTTAGCATTCTTAGTTTTGACTTCTCACCTTTTATATTAGTCTAGAGGTCTAACATATCATGTGTCAAAGGTCACAGAGAGTCAGATGCAGCCCCCAAACCTATTCTCTTATACATTTTGTCGACATGCTATCTTATCATTGTCCACAGAAAAATCATATGAAGCCTAAAAGGTGTCTTTACTTCAAGAAAAAATGAGATACCGCAAGGAGAGACAATAAACCAATGTCCAGTGCAACTAAAGGACAATTCTAATATATAGAGAGAAAAGAGTACAGTTTCCAATTAATTATCTACTCTGAAAAATAATCTTAAAATTTAGTGTTTTTATTATTAAGTTCTTATGCCTTTCTGTTTGCTTGCTAATCATTATCAAAGAAAGAAAATTTTAGTGGTAGATATCTCTACTTTCCAACCAGAAGTTTTAAAAATATTTAGAGTATTGATAATTCCAATACAAATTTCTTAGAAGAAATAAATTAGAGGAATTAGTTATTGAGTATTAAAAAATTTAAAGTTAATATTTTACTTGGATTAAATCAAGAGTCCCTAGGTGCTTAGGTAGAGTACTTTTCATTTGGCTTATCCAAAAGAACAATTTGCTTTACTGAGTCCTGGTTTTATAAAGCATTCTTGAGGGGAAAAAGTACATCACAGCTTGATAGTTACTATGAATTCATCTACTAAGCAGAATGAAATTCCTTCCCAGAACCCAATCACAAATATATAAAGACTATTTTACTTTGTGAAGAAAAGAAAACTACTAGCATTCTACAAGGAGCAAATCAGACTTCATGACTTGTATGCTACAGTAACATTTTTACACAGCATTAGGTCAATTTCATGGATGCTTTGGCCTTCTAGTCTTGTACCTAGGCCAAAAGCACAGCTTCTGGAAGCAAATGTTGTGAATCAGATGACAAGTCTAATATGCTACTAAAAGCAACCCCCACAGTGGTTTTAGCACTTCTGGCCAGGTCCCATGCCCTAAAGAAGCAGTTTGATGGAGTAGGTATCCAGGGACGACCCTCTGGCCAGTCCTCATTGCCTCCTATGGACTTTTTCCAAGATTTATCTCTGGAGGAGCAGACTTATTCAACAACTTATCCAAGACTCTGACCTTGGCATACAGGAGTAGAACAGTCATCCAGCTGATCAAAGTATGCAACATATTTTACCAGAAAGTAAGGAAATCTACGAGTACAACCACACTATGCCTAGTAAGAGTGTGAAGATAGAGCTGCCTAATGTTCTTGGTAGTTCTGCTTGAAGTGCAAGGCCCAGTTTCCTCCTATGTCACATCCACAACTATCATAACCATTACAGAATCTTTTGTTGCTGTTTTGCTGCAACTATTTAGTTTTTATTTTGTCATCATAAACTTAACTCTGCAATCTAGCTAGACTTGAAGGGGAATAAGGAAAATATGGAACATATGGAACCCATGGAGCTGCAGCAAGACCACAAAGATTGTAGAATATTTCCAGCAGACGGGGGTGAAGGGGTGCCCTCCTGAGCTATAGAAGGAACGTTCTCGTAGTTAAGATAAAACACCAGTCAAAGGGGCGCTTGGGTGGCTCAGTCGTTAAGCGTCTGCCTTCGGCTCAGGTCATGATCCCAGGGGCTGGGATCGAGCCCCGCATTGGGCTCTCTGCTCTGCAGGAAGCCTGCTTCTCCCGCTACCACTCCCTCTGCTTGTGTTCCCTCTCTCGCTGTGTTTCTCTCTGTCAAATAAATAAAATCTTTAAAAAAAAAAAAAAACACCAGTCAAATTTATGAGATTTGTCCACAGTTGACAATGATGATCTTGTTGGTCTTGCCATTCCTGGAGCCAGAGCACTCCATGGTATCCACAATGTTCCTGCCCTCATTCACCTTGCCAAAGACCACATGCCTGCCATCTGACCACTCAGGCTTGGCAGGAGAAGACGCGGCCCAAGGGCTCGCCATCCATGGCGATGTCGAAGAACACAATGGCCTTGACGATGGCTGGGCAGCACACAAGGCTCCAGGGTGGCAGCATCTGCAAGGCCAGCATTACAGAATCTCAACTTTGAGGGCCATCATGTTCCCAGTTGTGATTTATCTCTTATGTTTATTGGCCTATCCCAGATCAGAAATGCTTTTCCTAGCACCTTTGATTTTAGAGGGATAACATCCTCTTCTTTGAGTGCCCCAGGCTCACAACTCAGCTTCAGAAAAATTCCAGAGTCAGGAAATGGTCTGAATTATCAGTAAGTTACTCAGCACCAAGTTCTGTCTTTTATGCTGCTCCCTATATCTCAGGGGCTTGAAGTCTGGGAGCTCCATTCCCCAGACTTTTTGCTATCACAGTTCAGATTGAGATCACACAACTAGGACATGCTCATAAGGCAGAAGAGAAGCCAAAGCCCAATGTGATGGTGGCAGGCAGGTGTGTGGACTTTGGCAGATGGCCAATGGGAGGCGTTACCAGGTGCTTCTGGGTACAGCAGCTAATCGAGATCATCAGTGGTTGTTTTTTTTTGTTTTTTTTTTTGAGGTTTAGAGACACTTTAATGTGGGGAACAGTGTTTCCTAGAAGGAAACGTTTTAATGTAAATTAAATGTAAAATGTAAACATTTTAATAGTCACGGACTTACTTTAATGTCTGTTATTAAAATAGACTAGATATAGCCAACCTGTGAGTTTGGTAGAGATGTGATGTTTCTTTCTTTTTTTTAAATTTTTTTATTAACATATAATGTATTATTTGCCCCAGGGTACATGTCTGTGAATCATCAGGCTTACACATTTCACAGCACTTACCATAGCACACACCCTCCCCCATGTCCATAACCCAGCCACCCTATCCCTACCCCCACCCCCAAGCCACCCTCAGTTTGTTTCGTGAGTTTAGGAGTCTCTTATGGTTTGTCTCCTTCCTGATCCCATCTTGTTTCATTTCCCTCCCCCACCCCCCCACGACCCCCCATCCTGCCTCTCAAATTCTTCATATCAGAGAGATCATGATAAATGAGGCAGAAGAGAGAATTAGTGATATAGAAGAACAAATGACAGAGAATAAAGAAACTGAACAAAAGAGAGACAAACAAGTACTTGACCAGGAGGGGAGAATTTGAGACATAAGTGATACCATAAGACGCAACCATATTAGAATAATTGGGACCCCAGAAGAAGAAGAAAGAGAGAGAGGGGCGGAAGGTATATTGGAGAAAATTATTGTAGAGAATTTCCCTAATTTGGCAAAAGGAACAAGCACCAAAATCCAGGAGGCGCAGAGAACCCCCCTCAAAATCAATAAAAATAGGTCTACACCCTGTCATCTAATAGTAAAACTTATAAGTCTTAGTGACAAAAGAGAAAATCCTGAAAGTAGCTCAGGACAAGAAGCCTGTAACATACAAAGGCAGAAATATTAGATTGCCAGCAGACCTGCCCACAGAGACCTAGCAGGCCAGAAAGGACTGGCATGATATATTCAGAACACTAAATGAGAAAAATATGCAGCCAAGAATACCATATCCAGCTAGGCTGTCACTGAAAATAGATGGAGAGATAAAAAGCTTCCAGGACAAACATAAACTAAAAGAATTTGCAAACAACAAACCAGCCCTACAGAAAATTTGGAAAGGGATCCTTTAAGCAAAGAGAGAGCCTAAAAGGAACATAGACCAGAAAGGAACAGAGATAACACATATATAGTTTATAATATAATATAATATAATATGGGATATGATATGATATGATATGATATGATATATAATATACAGTTAACAGTCAATAAAGGCAATACAATGGCACTAAATTAATATCTGTCAATAGTTACCCTATTAATGTTGCTATCTTCCTAATTCTGTAATGGTGGTTGTAGTCCTTTTCAATTCTTTAGTAAGCCTCTAACTCTTGTATTAAATCACTTCCTTCTTGAAATATCTAAGGGTTTTCTGTTTTCCCAAACAAATCCTGGTTA
Organism: Procyon lotor; assembly: GCA_028646535.1. NCBI lineage: Eukaryota > Metazoa > Chordata > Mammalia > Carnivora > Procyonidae > Procyon > Procyon lotor. The sequence continues at coordinate 96,514,785 of CM053612.1, read as the reverse complement.
GTGCAGAGTGCCTTAGTCATAACTCGGGTTCACTGTCGGTAGAAGGGCCAAAAGGATTTAACTGCGTTCCATAGGAGCAATTCTGGTACCAACAGTAGGCAACAGGCAAAGGTTTAAGAAATTAGACTGAGCTCGATATCAGGGATGGCAACTGTCAGTGGGGACTCTGACAGCGAGCTGGTTATCAGAGGTAAGATCGCAGTCCCTGGCAAGAACAGAACCAACTCACTTCGGACCTCACCTCAAAATCCAGGGCTGACATCTGAAATAGCCATGCCAGATACAAGCTTTGTATTTGTATCATGACAGATACAAATTTGGAGCAAGCAAGATAAAGACTTGCACTAAATCATGTGAACCAACACAGCAGTGCCGTGGTCTCCTAGCTGGTAATGCAGGAAAGATGGACCACAGCTTTAACAGTGCTTAGCAAGTGGCCAGAGACTGATGGCAATAGTGAAGATTTCCTGGAAGGTGAGAAAAGCACCTGGGAAAATGCTGCTCTGGTCTCTGATGTGCTCGTGTTAATTTTCTCAGGGTGCTGGCTGTTGCTAAATGAGGGCTGTGTCCTTTCCTCCCTGAGTTCCCTCACTTCTTATAGCTCTGAATCCCTTGGAGAGTATATTCTCCTTCTTTGTTGTCTTTGAAGAATCACTGATCACATTCATCAAAGTTTTCCGTTAATTCATGACTAGATAAAAGTGCTAAACAGAAACTCATTTAAACTTTCTGGAACTTGGCTTTCCCTTTCATTAAAGCACAATGATAATCCTCTTATACCAGGGTTTGTGAGAATTAAATGAAACATCATATGTATAAGAGCTTTAGAATGTAAAGTATCACCAGTAAAAATTCACTGCAACCATATCCAGGCAAAAATGTCTACCAAATACTTCCCTGAGCATTCTGCAAAGCCATGCACTAAACAAAGGAAGTAAAGGCCCTTAGAGCAGAAAAGGACTGCAAAGCATAACAAAAGCCAAAATTAAAAACAAAACAAAACTGTTTTGTTTCTTTAAAAATAATATCACCAGCCAAAATTGTTTGACTTTCAAAGTCGCAGCTTAGAGCATGCTCAAACAATTTCTAAAATGTGGAAACATTTGTGGAACTTGTGGGAAAACACAATTTCCAAAAGCTTTCCTCAGAACTAAACCCACGAGAAGTAACAATGCCCACATCATCGCAAACACACACATCAGCGCACACCCATCCCCAGCGCAGCCTGGCCCACCCAGAACGCAGGCCTTCGAGCACTTGGTGACAGCACTGATCAATGGCATTTCATGGACAAATCTTTTGAGAATTAGCTCAAGGTTTCTCTAAACAGACTGAATTGCGCTGTTTGGAACATGGAGTCTCAGTTTGGGTTCCCCTACAAGTGGAGCCTGAGGCAAGCATATGAATGTACACGGTTTACTTGGGAGGTGAGTCAGAGAATGGGGAAGACATCGATAGAGGTGTGTTATCAAACAAGTCACTTCTGCGGGCCCTGGAGCTCGGTCCCACCAGGGAACGGCAGGAGACAGTGTGGAACACGCCTCAGAGTCGTCCTAGTTAAGGAACTAGGAAGCTGGAGCAACTCCCCAGCAAGTCCCCATCCATCACTTCCCGGAGGCTGCTTCCCTAAGGCTCTCTCGCCCAGCGCTGGCCATCATCAGAGGGGAAAAAGAAAAGCCCGTAGGTGCAGCCTTCCAGGTGCAGAGTGAATGCTGAGGGAAAACAAAGACCTACCCAACCCCAAATGTCCAGAGGGTCACCGTTGAGAAACCCAGACTTAGACAACGATACTAAAGGTTAATACAGGAAGCAAATTATTACCTCATAAAGGATTGCAGGCGGCTGCTTTCGGGGTTGGGGGAAGGGAGCCGAGCTAGAAGGATTTCACCAAGTTTTGTTCATTAGAAATTCTTCTCCTCTCCTCATGTTTTAATAATACATAGACTCGAAGTAAGGGGATTAAATCCAGGGTGACACTACAGTACCATCGACCACTTCTGCTGCTGAGTTCTACACGCACTGTGGTGGGTGAATAGAGGTCTGCCCCACGGTGGCCGGTCCCAACCACACTCCCCCATCCTACTGAGGTCTGGGTAGCCCCACATCTTCTTTAGCATATGCTGCTTATAAACAGTCTTGGAGGGTCCCCCTCCTACCTCTGTCCTTCTTAATTCTTCATTCCAATCTCTGCTTACACCATCCGGGGGTCTCGAGCTTCCTCCCACAGAGGACTCAACCCGGCACTTCTGGTGGGTGCCACAGAGTCTTCATTCCGTGACATTTCTTTTTCTCACATTCAGAAAGTTGGCTTAACAGAAGCCGAAGAATGTGGCGAAAATGCAGGAAGAGATCTGAATAAAATGCAGAGCAAAAATACTAAAAATAAATTTCTTGTTTACAGCAAACTCAAGTCTGGAGTAAAAAGTAAAATGAAACATATGTTAGAGACCTTTCAATAATGGGTCCCAGACTGAGAGGGAAATGGAGAAAGACGCCCTGAGAGGAGGGCTCTGAAAGTGACACGAGGTCTCATGAATTGGGACATGAAATCTATATCCATTTAAGCTACTGGCAGAATCAGAACCAAGAGGACAGACTCTAAATTACATGAGTGGCAGAGAAAAATCCTCCCCTTTTATTTCTGAGTCTCCATGAGACTGAAAAGTTACCGAGTCTTACACTTATTAATCCGCAGCTGAGGTTTCAGAAGCCAAGTCAACAATGAGATCATAGGCATAGTAAGTTTTTCTTCCCATTTGATAAATGAACATGATTGGTTTTACATGTCGTTATATGGAATATAAATACCTGATATGTTTAATACATCATTGCTGTCTGGGCTGATGGCTAGCGATGACTAAAACATGATGATAAGGATAATGATGGTGAAGGTAACAGTTAACGACCAGGTGCTTACTATGTGCCAGGAACTTTGAAAAACATTTATGAATGTCACTGCTTCAGTCTCTTGATGCAACTGTAAGATACTATTATTATCCCATTTTACAGTGCAGAAACCGAGGCTTGGCATTTCAGAGTATGTGGCAGCTCTTGGAATGTATCCACATCTGTCTGTGTAGCCCACAATCATACCATCTCTCTGGTGGCGGCATTTTGGAAAGAGCCAGTATTACTTTGATGTAGGATTTTAAAATTTTAAAATTTTAAATCTATTGTTTTTAATGTAAGAATTAAATTATATGCCTCAAGGTTAGGAACTGGAGTTGGGCTTTCCTTCTAGGACATTCTCTTTAGATATTGCCCACCACTCCTTTCCATAAGAAGGGCAGCCTGGTAGACAGAGAAGGGGTAGACTTCAATGCTAGATAGATCGGGTTCCAAATGCTCACTTCCCAACTCTCTAGCTGTGTGAATGCAGGCAACTTAGTTACTGTGGCAGGCACAATTCTAAATATGGCCCCCCAAGATTCCCAACCCCTGGTAAATCAATCAAACACTAATCCAGGTAGTGTTACAAAGGGATTTTGTAGAAGTAATTAAAGTCCCAAGTAATTAACCTTTGCATATGGAGATCAGCTGGATGTACCCTTTAAAAGGCAGAAATCAGGGTGAAATAGGCGATAGGGATTAAAGAGCACACTTATGATGAGCACTGACTAATGAATACAATTGTTGAATCACTATACTGTACACCTGAAACGAATATAACACTGTGTGTTAACTATACTGGAATTAAAATTTAAAAAAAAAAACACTTTAAAAAAAGGCAGAAGTCAGAGAGATTAGAAGCACGAGCAGGATTTGACATGTCATTTCTGGCTTTAAAGGTGGAGAGCCCATGAGCCAAGGAATGCTGATGACCTCTCAAAGGTGAGAAAGAGCCCAAGCCAACAGCTAGCGAGGCAACAGAAACCTCAGTCCTACAGCCACAAGGAACAGAGTTCTGCCAATCACTGAAACAGGCTCACAAGTGATTGTCCCCCAAGAGCCTCTAGGACAGAACACAGTCACTAAGTTTTTAGTAATTTGTCACAAAGCAAGAGAAAACTTATACAGTCAACCTCTCTAAGTTGGTTTTCTCAATAATCAAATAGAGGTAAGCATGCATATGTTACAGCATTACTAGGAGGTACCCTGGAGTGTACCTAACAAGGAGGAGGCAGTAAGTGTCACTAATGACTCTGCAACTCAAGGTTGAGAGGCAACTGCGCTTTATCTTTAACACAGACAAGATGTAAAATTAGCATAAAACCACAAACTAAACATAAAGTTGAATTAAACTATGATAAAGTAGAAATCAAATCAAAATGAACATAGACTCTACAAAGCTTGCAGAAGTTACCAACTTATGAAATCAGTTCCAAGAGCCTATTTTTAGGCCAGTAGTTTGGAACTAGGTAGGCATTCTCCCAGAAGAGCAAGGCTAAGACTCAATGAAGAGGGCTCAAGTCCACTCAAACCCCCATTAACTTATTAGGTGGCTCACTGTCTTCGGGAGAACCCAATCATAACAGGTAACAAGCTTTCTTTGAGGAAAAAATCCTTCTCATTTATAGCACAACTTTACTCTAAAAGGAATTTTCATCTATTTTGCATTTTAACCCACATAGCAACATTGAGACAAGCACACAGCGAGAAAGAAATGGCAGGCTGATGACACAGGTTTTATGCTAAGCCAGGAGTCCACATTCCCCGGAACCCCCTTGCAGCTAGGATGGGACCATATGATCAAGTCCCAGTTGTGCTGCATGTCACCTCCATGTCAGGATCATGGGATGTGCCCCATTCCATGGAGCATACAGATTGAACATGGAGGCGCCACAAGATGGAAAAAGACTGAGTCTATGAATGCCCACCTGGAAGTCTGCCCTTCAAACACCTGATTAATTCCAGTGCTAACCAAAAGGTTAACATCTAATGTGTTAAGCCATGGAAACAAACACTCAGATTGTTCCAGCAATTAGCTGTTTGTTGCAGCATTTAGCCCGCCCCAGTAGAGATACTTGAACCTTTTAAAAAAAAAAAAAAAAGATTTTATTTATTTATTTGACAGAGAGAGAGAGATCACAAGTAGGTAGACAGAGAGAGGGCGGGAAGCAGGCTCCTTGATGAGCAGAGAGCCTGATGCGGGGCTCAATCCCAGGACCCTGAGATCATGACCTGAACCAAAGGCAGAGGCTTAACCCACTGAGCCATCTACATGCCCTGAGATACTTGAACCTTAACATGAGGTGCTGTCATCACCAAGACCTAAAATATGTAGAACAGGCTTAGTCATCAGGTCACAGGCAGAGAGGAAATGGTCGCAAAGATAGGTGACTGTCTTTTGCAGTCCCGCTATTGCAGCAGCAGGACACTTGCTAAAATCTTCACCTGTGATGACCTGGAAGGCAGACCCAGCACTTTTAGAGCTGAACTGTTAGCACATGTTGGCTACTCCTCACTGCATTCAGAGCAAGGGACTGGAACTAAAAACGGGGAGCCTGGGAGAGAATTTCAATTTTGCCAGCAGAAACAAAAGGAACAGGGATTCTAGACTTGGAACCTATAAAGATTGGAGCAGCTTACTCTTCTAGATGCATGATTACATAAAGTAAAGAAAAGCTTGGAACATCAGTGTGTGCTGGCCTCCACTGGCCAACTGACTTTATTCTTTCGAAAGATTTTTTTTTTTTTTTTTTGAGAGACAGTAGGGGGCGGGGGTTGGGGGGTAGAGGATGAGAGGGGGGATGGACAGAGGGAGAGGAGAAGCAGAGTCACTGCTAAGCAGGGAGCCCAACTTGGGGCTTAATGCCAGGACTGTAGGATCATGACCTGAGCCAAAGGCAGACGCTTAACCAACTGAGCCACCCAGGTGCCCCAGCCAACTCACATCGAGAGGGTCACATCGCTGTGGTCGGTTAACAGATACGGTTCAGAGCGGTTACATTTTTGCCTGAGATCATGTGCCTTTATGAAGCAACAGATCCAGAATTCGAACTCATATCTTGTGAATCTGACTTCAACCTTCTTGCAGTATACTTCACAGCCAAATGCTGCAGTAAATTATAATTTTTAAAAATGTGTTGATGGTTCAGGAGCTAAACAACAGTGAATTTCCTTGGGAACAAAATAAACTTTGCATGCTTTTTATGGGAACCAGGAGGTGAAATCAGTGCTTCAATTTCCCTAAAATGGGATCCCTGCATTGTTTTCACTTAGAACTCCTTGTTCTTTTTTTTTTTTTTCTACTGACAAAATGAGACTCGCCTCTTTAAGAGCACTAGTGTCATTCTATTAAAAATTAGATTTGAGGGGTGCCTGGGTGGCTCAGTGGGTTAAAGCCTCTGCCTTTGGCTCAGGTCATGATCTCAGGGTCTTGGGATGGAGCCCCGCATCGGGCTCTCTGCTCGGCAGGGAGCCTGCTTTCCCCTCTCCCTCTGCCTGCCTCTCTGCCTACTTGTGATCAATCTCTCTGTCAAATAAATAAAGAAAATGTTTAAGGGCACCTGGGTGCCTCAGTGGGTTAAAGCCTCTGCCTTCATTCGGCTCAGGTCATGATCTCAGGGTCCTGGGATCAAGCCCCACATCGGGCTCTCTGCTTGGCGGGGAGCCTGCTGACCCCTCTCTCTGCCTGCCTCTCTGCCTACTTGTGATCTCTCTCTCTCTCTCTCAAATAAATAAATAAAAACCTTTAGAAAAAAAACTAACTTTAAAAAAAATTAGATTTGAGAATCTGCCTTTTGTTGGCAGTGACTATGGCATATATTTATATACACTATTGATCTGACCACAGTTCGTAGCAGAAGCTTAATAAATACGGTAATGTGACTCTGAGAGAAAAGGCACTGAATAACACAAGGCACATGCGAGAATTATCTGTGGCTTATTTCCACGGTTAGACAGTAAGCTCAGCAGGAAGAACTGAGTTTATTTCCTCTTTTGTGACTAGCTTTAGAGCAACATCAAGCATAAAGAAGTACACAGTAACTAAGTGCTTATGGAACAATTAAAAAGTATTGATATTTTAAGTGAGATAGAAATAAACATAAAATGTCAGCTCCAGAAGTGTCTTACTTTGGGCTCCCCCAGAAGCAGATGCTGAAGCAAAGATTCATAGACAAATAGTTTACTTAGGAGGAGTATCAGTTTCGTGTTGCCACTGTGACAAATTACCACAAATTTCGTGGCTGAAAACAACACAAGTTTATTATCTAAGAGTTCCAGACGTCAGAAATGCAAAATGGGTCACAATGGGCTAGAATCAAGGTGTTGGCAGGGCTGCGTTCCCTTTAGAGACTTTAGAGGAACCCATTTCCTTGCCTTTTCCAGCTTCTAGAAGCCATCTGCATTTCCTGATTTGTGGCCCCTTCCTCCATCTTCAAAGGCAGCACTGTACCATCTTCCAGTCTCTCTCAGACTCTCTTCTGTCATCATATCGCCTTTCCTGAATCTGCCTGCCCCACCTCCCTTTTTGCCTGTAAGGATCCTAGTGATTATACTGGGCCCACCAAATAATCCGGGCTCGTTGTTCCAGTCTGAGATTCTTAATTTAATTTAATCCACATGTGTCAAGTCCCTTTTGCCATGAAAGGTAGCAAAGTCATGTAAGGTTGGAGAAGCTTACTCTTCTAGATGCCCGACGTGGACATCTCTTAGGAGCCAATATTCTGCCCACCACAGGAGGGGGCACCAGAAAACACTGGTAGGGGAGTGAAAAAATGAGACAGAGAAGGGAAAGAAGTCAGTAAACGTGAGTTAACAAGGCAGCCATCACCGAGGGCAACTGGGATTCAGTCCTGCAGGGAGACTCTGTGAGGCAGGGCTGATACGCTTCAGTAATGTCAGAAGTGGGGGTGACTGCCTATCACCTGCCCATCTATCACCATGTGAGGGCTGCTCCCATGGTCACCAACTCTGACACTACCAGCTTGTCCTGTGATGGCAGTGGGCACTCATGACCAGCTAGAACACACTGGAAGAGAGCTGCAGGTGTTCTTCTCAAGCACTTGCCATCAGGAAGAAGTGGCTTCTGGAATCATCTTATCTGACCATATTCCCTTTTCAGAAGACCAGAGGCCCAGTAGGGATGGCCCAAGATCACATGACCAAAGAAAAGCAGTGACGGCTGCTTCCATTTGGTTAGTATCTCAGGCTATTATGTGTCGGACATTGTACCAAGGGCTTCTACATTTAATCTTCCTACTCACCCTTAAGACTATCCTAACAAACTTAGACAACATTACACACCTAGGAGTAGTGTTAGGTGTAACAAGTGGCTGTTTGGTAGAATGGAAGTCTACAGAGCCTTCCTACAGAGTACAGAGTAGGTTGGCAAACTACAGCTTGCAGGCCAAATCCAGCCTGTCCCCCAGTTTTGTATAGCTCATGAGCTAAGAACTAAATGCATTATTCCAGTTGTCGTCTCGACCCACCTAAAATACAGCAAGACTACCACCTCACTAGTTCTAGAAGTAATACTTCTATTAATGCAATCCAAGAAAACTTTTATTTTTTGGAAACTGCCTCAGTAAGTGAGCTTACATTGCCAGCTGATTCTTAGTTAAAACATGTAAACATAATTCTAAGTTGTATCCCCTCTATCCAGGATTTATACAGGTAGTTTTTCTGCATTTACCTTTAAGAAGTTTTATTGATTCTTGTTACAATCCATTTTGTTAGATTCAATTCATTTTGTCATTTCTACCTCTCGGCCTCTCTTCTCAGCTCTACAGCTACCTATGAGGCACCTCGACTTGAATGGCTCCCCAGTGCCGAAAACTACAGAGCCAAACAGGAACTCATCCTCCTTCCGCCCACACCTGCACTGCCCTCTTTGTGTCCCCCAGCCTACAACGGTCTGAAGGCTGCCCGTATCATGGGCATCACCTCGAGGGGACACTATGTTCTAATGTCTGGCATGTTCTCTAGCATGTATGAGTGAGCTCGCTAAGTTTCAAAGGATAAAAAGGAAAGAAGGGAAAGAGAAGAAGGATGGGGAGGAAGGGAGGGAGAACAGGGCATTTAGTAAAGGATCGGAGGTTCTGTATGAAAACGATGTAAAGGCAGCACTGCTGTTCTCAGGGCAGAGTGGACCCCAGGGTCCCAGTGGGCAGGCATGGGCATCCCATACCTCCAGTCTCCTCACGCCAGCCAGTGAATGACAAGGTGGAGATTCTACCAACTCAACAACAAGTGGAGGGTCATCACTTCAACTCTGTGCATGTGGAGGATATTTTTTACTTCCATGATCAAAGATGCTGCCTTTATTCAAGGGGACTTTCCTTAGAGAAATATCTGGACAAGCATGGGCCCACTTAGAGAAAGTCAACAATTTCAAGGACAGATTATGAAGCATCTCTACTTGCCTTCTGAACTAAGAAATAAGGGAAAGATTACAATTCCTTAGCCTTGAAGCCTTATCTGTATGGCAATACTACATATAGTATTACTTTATTATAAGTATAAATTAACTTTATTATTTAAGCTAAGTTAAAAAATTAGTCATATGACTTCAGAGTAAATATTTTCCAGTTTCATCAATGTGTGTACAATAACTGTTAATTATTTTGAGTCCCAGCAATAAGATGTTGATTCAGGAACTTGATAACTGAACCCATCTCCCATCATCCCCCTCATGTTAGGATGTGGCAGTTTCCCTCAGGGCCACTTATCTGGGGACAGAGATCTTCAGCCTGCCTAACTTCCGTCAACTTACAATCCAGAAAATTCCCAGGGCTTCCAGCTGGCCAAAAGGTATCTCTAAATGGATTATTATAATTCTTCACAGCTTGTGGGTTTAGCTGTATTTTCAGAGAGAAATCTCAAATTCTGAAGGAGATGACTTCATCTGGGCAAATATTTTACTGTAAAAGGTACGAGACTCAGCCCTCGTGAAAGTCTCATTCAAAACTGCGTCAGGAGACAAAATCTCACCCAAGGAGGGGCAGAAGAGATGCTGACAGGTCCATTATGAGCTCTAACCATGTATGTGCATCCCCAGAGAAATCATTTCTGGCCTCATATTTTCCATTTTAATGTCTCAACAGCAGAACATAAAGCACCTCCAAATTATACCAGCAGCCACTGCAATGAGGCTTAACAACAGCCAGCACTCATTAAAGGCCAGAAACGTCCCTGCAGAAGTGAAATAATATGTCCTGGAGGGTAGGTGAGGAAACTATAAGAGTGATGGTGACCAAAAAAAGCAATTCATTTGAACAAACTCCTGGGTGTTCACAATTAACCTCATTAAATTGTGTTTTTCATTTCCAGCCTCTTTTGTGAACTTGTGTTTCCTACAGATCTTTCACACTACAGGGGAAATTAAGCCTCTGGAAATAATATAACTTTCATACTTGAGTGGGGTCCATGGACAGCAGAACAACCAAGGAGCTTTTGGGAAATGCAGTCTCTCAGGCCCCACACTGAACCTACTGAAGCAGAATCTGCATTTTAACCAGGGCCCCAGGGGACCTGTGCACAAACGGGGGAGTAGCTCCGACCCACCAGATAGTAGCTCAATAATAATGACCAGTGTTGCAACTCAACAGTTAAAAAGACAACACAACTTATTTTTTGAGAGTTTTTATTTATTTGAGAGAGAGAGAGCCCAAGTTGGGAGAGGAGCAGAGGGAAAGGGAGAGAATCCCAGCAGACCTGGCGCTGAGCACAAAAACCAATCGAAGCTCAGTCTCCCGACCCTGAGATCACGACCTGAGCCAAAATGAAAAGTCAGCTGCCCAGCCCACTGAGCCACCCAGGCACCCCAATGAGGCAACCTAATTTAAACATGGGATCCGAAGAGACGTTTTCCCAAAGAAGATATACAAATGGCCAGTATGCACATGAAAAGATGCTTGGGGTCATTACTCATTAAGGAAATTAAAGTCAAAACCACAATGAGATACCACTTCATACCCACTAGGATGGCTATAATAAAAAAAAACAGACAATGACGAGTGTTGGCAAAGAGGTGGAGAAACTGAACCCCTCACATGCTGCTGTGGGAATGGGAAATGGGGCAGCCACTTTGGAAAATGGTCTGACAGTTCCTCATATGACACATGAACCAAAAATTCTGCTCCTAGGTACATACCCAAGAGAACTGAACACAGACGCCCACGCAAAAAACTTGTACATGAGTGTTCAGTGCAGCATTATTCCTATTGGTCAAAAGGTAAAACCAAGCTGGGGCACCTGGGTGGTTCGGTCGGCTAAGTGTCCGACTCTAGGTTTTGGCTCAGGTCCCACATTCAGCTCCTTGCTCAGGAGGGAGTCTGCTTCTCCCTCTGCCTGCTGTTGCCCCTGCTTGTGCTCTCTCTCTCTGACAAATAAATATATAAAATCTTTAAAAAAATAAAATAAATGAAAATTTGAAACACCTTAAAAATATTTCATGTTTCTTTTTAAGATTTTATTTATTTATTTGACGAGAGAGAGAGCACAAGCAGGCAAAGAGGCGGGCAGAGGCAGAGGGAGAAGCAGGCTCCCCGCTGAGCAAGGAGCCCGATGTGGGACTCGATCCCAGGACCCTGGGGTTATGACCCGAGCTGAAGGCAGCTGCTTAACCAACTGAGCCACCCAGGCATCCCAAAAATATTTCATGTTTTAAAAAAATATATTCTATCCATACAGGAGAATATTAGCCAGCCATAAAAAGGAATGATATCCTGATGTATGCCACAGCACAAATGAAGCTTGAAAACATTAAACTGCATGAAAGAAGCCAGTAACAAAAGATTAAATATTGTATAATTCCATTTATATGAAAGGTCCAGAATAGGTAAAAGCATAGAGACAGGAATTAATGGTTGCTTAGGGCTAACAAGGAGGACGTGGTGTGTGTGGAGGGAGGTGAGAGCTAAAAAGTGTGAGGTTTCTTTTTGAAGTGGGGTGATGGCTGAAAACATCTGTGAATACTGTGAATATACTAAAAACTGCTAAATTTTTTTTAATAAAAGGCATTGAACTCTTCTGTCATCAGACTTTCACATGTGACATGCTGCCCAGCTGGAGATAAAATGACCTGCAGACTAGAACAAAGATCATGGATAATAAATGCCTTATGCCAAATAACACATCACGGATGGAGCACTTCCTGTGTGCCAGGTCCTATGTTGGTCCAGAACAGACATTTCCCCTTAAAAATTCTACCCATAGCTCTAGGAGTTAATTACTATTACCGTCACCATTTTACAGATGAGAAAACAGAGGCATCGGAAACACATCCAAGATCAACTGGCCGGTGAGCAGTGGTGACACTCAGTTCTGAACCCAGGGAGTCTGGGAGCAGAGCCCGCACCCCATCTCTGTCTCCATCTTGAGTCCCCCTATAAGCTGCCTCAGCTCACTGCTAGCTCTCTGAGCCAACACGTAGGTGGCAGGAGAACCCCATGGGGAGCAGGGAGAGGTGGGAGTTACCCCTTGCCTCTCAACCCATATTCTGCAAGCCCCACTGCTTGTTGACTATCAGTGACCAATGGTGAATGACTTTTCTCTTTATATCAGTAGACAGATTGGCTTATCCTGATAACAAGCTTCAACCTCATCCTTCTGAGTTTTCCAAAATGTAAAATATTTTGGAAAAATCAGCCAGCGTTTTTTTTTTTTTTGTTTTGTTTTTTTTTTTTTACTGGAAAAACACTCAGTCAAACAAAACTGCCTAGTTTCAGAAATGCCCTGAAAGAGTAAAGGACTAGTCAAATGCCACACGGGATGTGATTCCATGAGTCCTATATAAGAAAAAATATTTCATATGCGATCATAAGACAATGGTACCTGTAACAAAACTCCTGACAGATCAACAACTCCAATTTGATTATCTAAAATCACAGCTAACACATATATAACACTTACTGTGCCCTGGGTACTATTTCAAGTGCTTTCTATTTACTCAGTTAGTATTCACAAAACCCATAAGGCATCTTAAGAGTCCCATTCTAAAAATGATGAACCTGGGAATTACGGTTTTGGCAGCCAGTTAATGGCAGAGCTGGGGTGTGAAACCAGACGATTCATACTCTGAACTACTGCAGCCTACTAACTGCTCTTGACATTTGATGGAAGAAAGAGCGAGGGCCTCCGCAACTAGAGATCACTGGGCAAAGACAAACACAACACATTGAAATCAACTAAATTTCCTGGTTGTAATAACTTCCACAAGCTCAGAAAGAGTTCTGTCAGCAAGTGACAGCTATGGCAACTGAGGTGAATTTGAACAGGTCGTTTAAACATACAAAATAAGCCCTCAGTGTTAGATACCAGATGAATTACCAGGAAAAATACGGTCTACCCAGCCAAGAAGTCATTTCTCTTTAAGATCAAATCCTATTGCTCATGTCTGCATGGGATGGAATTACTCAGAAAAAAAGCAAACAGTATAGCCAGCTAGTCTATTTGTTTTCCCTACTATAATTTCAAACAACTTCATGGTTCATTAGGTATTTTGGCATACTCAGTAAGTATCTTTTAATGGAGAATGATCACAAAGCTTTAAAGTAAATTAAAAACTCCATAATAATCAATCATGATCAAGTAGGCTTTATCCCTGGGATTCAAGGAGGTTCAACATTAGGACAGCTATTGATGGAATTCTCTATGTGTTTACATTAAAGGAGGAGGAAAAGAACATTGTCATGTCCACAGATGCTAAAATATATTTTACAAAATTTCAAATGCCTGCACATTAAAGCAAAATACAACTATTAATAAATCAAGATAGAAAGAACTGCTTCACGTTGGTCAAGGGTAACCACCAGAAAGTGAGAGAAATCATCTTGTTTAACAGTGGAAACAGAAGTCACCCCATTATACTTGGGAGCAAGGCAAACATGCCCACCTTCAACATTGTACCAGAAGAGTCCATCAATACATATGACAAGAAGATACAAAGAAACCTTAGATAAAAAAGATAATCTGAAACTATCGGTATTGGGAGATAAATAATTTCCTATCTACAAATCCAACTCTGTTAATTTAAAATTTATTAGAACTAATACAAAAGCAATAAGGTCACCAGATATAAGACCAACATACAAGTTAAAGGGGTTCCTATATGCCAGCAAGAACCAAATTGAAAACGTAATGGAAAAATAGATTTCATCCAGAAAAGCAAAGCAATCACAGAAGAAACAAAAATAAATCTGTAAAGTGGTAAGGAATAAAATTAACAAGAAATGTGCCATATCTGTATGAGAATTTTGCAAAAATGAAAATCTGCTAATTGCAAGTATTATTTTGATGAATAATTATCATCCAATAGGAGCACATCAGCTATTAAAACCTTACAAGGGAGTGATGCTGAACTATTCACTTTGGCTGCCCAGATCTAATTTGCCAAGTAACTGATATTTTGCCAGCGTGGCTACTGTGGCCAGCCAAAAAGCAGACCCCATCCGTTGGGCATTTATCCTCCCCCTCTTGAGTGTTTATCAGCCCCTTAGGGGGTAGAAGGCCCCACCGATCCCTTCCTGGCCAGGATTCTGTCATATCCTGCACAGTGCCCTGAGAAGGAAGGTCTGCACACGGGCTGTTGGGTGTTGGATTACTGTGAATTACCTTACTATTTCAAGGAATATGAATAACTTCACTTACTGAATAAAAGCCCACCCAGGTCTCATATATTCAGGCCGTTCTGCTGTCAAAACTGCTTTGCGGTGCTGATCCTTTGTGTGCATAGCTCCAAAATGTTAGGATTATAATAATTGTAGATGTAACAGAAAGGTACGAAACTGCATACATTTTAAAGCAATATGCTTGGTAATCCACAGGAAGAATACATGCCTGCCAAAGAGATGAGAACTGTAGATAAGAATCTGTAATAACTACAGACACAGAGGGCAACCTGAAAGAAGACCCTAGGTCAAGACTGATGAAAAGGTTCTGAAAGCCACAACCAGTAATAAAGAGTACTGAGACTAGCATAGAAGGATGGGCCATATGAATGCAGTTACAAGCAGAAGTAATTGCATGGTTCTGAGGCATCAGTTCCCAATAATTTAAAACAGGAAACAAATCTGGGATGTTTGCTCTCTTCAAGGAAAGACTGTGCTGTGACTATCCCATGGGGTCATTCCTGGGAAGAGACTAGGAGTAACTATGGCAGGACATGTATGTTGTTGAGGGGCTAGAGGAGCGTGTCTTTCGGCAGAGAAGGAGCTGCTGAAAATATTAACTCCTTATATGCTGCAAGATAGAGAACACTGTAAAAATCTATGGGCCATGGGATTCTTCATCCCCACCAAAAGAGCAAATGGAAAAGAGGTGCCTTTAACAGAACAAATCCTTATAGTACCATTTTCAGTAACATAACGTTTTCTATTTATTTAACCTTTCTCCCTGATTTCTGAAGTGATATGTATTCATTTTAGAAATAACTGCCATTTTTCATTGCTAAAAACAGAAGTGCGATTTTTACGAATGCATTCTGCCATTTAAGGAATTACCCTTGAGACGTTCAGAGTTTGAGGTAGACACACCTATTACCCAGGTCCCAAGCTCCTGCCTTCCATCTCGGTTATGGGACATTCTTAAAGGAATCTGAAAGGCCCCACTTCTGAGATGATCCAACATTTTGATAATTACAGGCTTGGTTTATTAGGTAGGTTTTAAAAGGCCACCATTTCCTGATCTACAAATATAATCATCACTTCCTGTGATTATTGTGAGTTTAAGAGAGTGTAGCCACTTGGGAAAATGGCTTTCCAATTCCTCAAAAATGTAAATGTAGAGTTACCACATGACCCAGCAATTAGTACTCCTCGGTATACACCCAAGAGAAGTGAAAAACTTCCATGCAGACAAAAACTTGTACATGAATGTTCATAGCAGCACTGGTCTAAAAAGTGAAATGCTGCATTCAGCATCGGCCAAATGTCTATCAAATGATGACTGGATACACAGAGTGCAGTCTGTGCAGGCAATGGAAGGTTATTCAGCAACAAAAGGAAAAGAAGTCCTGACACACGCTACAACAGGGATGGATCCTGGAAACATGCTAAGTGCAAGAAGTCACTCATGAAAAGATGACATACTGTATGATTCCATCAGTGTGAAATGCCCAGAATAACCATCTCTAGAGAGATGGAAAGTAGATACGTGGCTTCCTCAGGCTGGGGAGGACGGGAGGAATAAGTGGCTGCTGAATGACATAGGGTTTCTTGTGGGGGTGATGAAATGTTCCAAAATTAGATAGTGATGATAGTTGCACAACTGTAAATAAATTCAATAACAAAAAACAAAAACAAAACTGAAAGCCTCTTGCCCCTTATTTGGACACCTTAAAAGGGTGAATTTTTGGTATATCAATTGTATCTCAATGAAGCAGTTATTTAAAAATAATCTTGTATTCTGTCACTTGTCTGTGATCCTGTTGTCAATACCTGCACGTAGGAAAATGAGATAGTCATTTGGTTTGTTCTCCTATGCTTTTAAAGAACGAAGAACTTTATAACCATTTGTACAGCTTCTTATGCATGGATATCAGACAGAAGATTGCACAGAAAGAGACACACTGTGTTTCAGGAGTTTGTGAGTAGATTAAACTATAAAAACCTGGGAAAATAAACTCATTTGGAAAGCCTGCCTTTAAGAAGTATTTCAGCAAGCTCTTCCTGTTTTCTATAAGAACAGGGCGCTTTTCTGAGTGAAGGAAAGAAGGTGTTTAGTTACTATCTGCAGAAATGCTGAGTCTGAAGAAAATTATCTAATGAGGAACCCAGTAGGCTGGTTTGGAGGAGGAAGGTTGATACATGAGAGTGACAAAATCCAGACCGACCCACTCATGTGGTGATGTCTCATTAGGAGTCTTGCAGGAGAAACTTAACTCACTGCAAACCCTTTTGCCCTCACGTCCCCAGTCCCTATTGATCTGTGTGGCCTGTTCATTTACCGCTAGCTTCTGAGAATCCAGTACCTCAGCACGAAGCTCAGTGGAGAGACACATTCAAAATGCCCCCATCAAAATCTGAAAAAGTAGTTAGTCAGCTGCTGCTGAGAAAGTAAAAGAAAGACAAGACTCATTAGGCATGCTTTCCAGAACCTGCTTGATTTTTGAAGAAACAGAGAGGTGAGAGAAGAAAGAATGAGAGGGCAGGGTGAAGAGTAAGCAAAGACACAAATTATATAGGCTTTCTGTGTTTTGAGTTTTCTGTGGACCTGAACGGGGATCAGATATTTTTAAAATGTACAGTTTAAAAAATCCATTCAGATTTGAGAAAAATTTAGATCACAGCTCTACAAACATAGCGTTTCCCAGAGGTCCGTTATTATAATACCTCACAAGAATGTAGAGAAACCGTAATCCTCAGACACTGGTGGACTGTAAAATGGTCCAGTAGCTTTGCAAAACATTCGGGCAGTTCCTCAAAAACTTAAGCATAGTTAGCGCATGACCCAGCAATTCCACTCTTAGGTATCAACCCAAGAGAACTGGCCAAAGACTTGTACGTGAGTGTTCATAACAGCCTTATTCACAATAGTCCAAAAGGTGGAAGCAACCCAAATGCCCCCCAAGTGACGAATCAACAAAAGGTGGTATATCCATGCAGCGGAATATTATTCAGCAATAAAAAGGAATAAAGAACTGATACACGACGCAAACCTCAAAAACATTAGGCTAAACTAAGGCAAATGCAAGAGACCACATATTTTATGCCATTTATATGAAATGCCCATAATGGGTAAATCTACAGAGATGGAAAGTAGATTAAAAAGGGCTGGGGTGAAGGAAAATGAGGATTAATGCCATTTAAATGGGTCTCCTTGGGGTAACAAATAGTTCTAAGACCAATTTATAGTTCTGGATGGACAACTTAGCAAATTTATGAAGAACTAATTGGAATATATACTAAAAACTATATGATAAGCAAAATATACCTTGATAAAATGTTTTTTAAAAGGACTGATGGTGGGTGCCTTGGGGCTGGAGAATGGTGTGTGATTACTTGTTCTTTTTCTTTTTTTTCACACTTTACAATGATTTGCAAATTTTCTACGTGAGCAAATTCTTATACTAGGTTCCCCAGAAGTAGACCAAAGTGAAGAATTGTATGAAAGTGATTCAGGGGCGCCCGGGCGGCTCACTTAGGCATCTACCTTTGGCTCGGGCCATGATCCCAGGTTCCTGGTATCAAGCCTGGGTTCAGGCTCCCTGCTCAGCAGAGAGTTTTCCCTTCTCTCTCTGTCTCACCACCCACTTCTGCGCTCTCTCGCGAGCGCTCTCTCTCTCTCTCTCTCAAATAAATAAGTAAAATCTTTAATTAAAAAAAAAAAGGAAGAAAGAAAAGAAAGAAGGTGATTCATAAGAAGAATTCCCAGGATAAACCTGAAGCAAAGTCGGACAGTGAGACCAGGAAAGTAAAGACGCCAAGGAAAGATGTGTTATCAGGCAAAGATTCCAGGAAGGTTAACCATGGTTCAATCCATACTGGTGGAGGGAGCTGGGGAGACAGTGTGGGATCCACATAAGTCATCTGATAAGGAAGCTGAAATTTCTCTCTCTCTCTCTCTCTCTCACACACACACACACACACACACACACACAGTACCACAATACCAATCAGTCATTGGCTGTCCTCACCATGTTCTACCCACCGCCAAGAGGAATAAACTTCCAGGTATGTGTGGGTGTGTGCCAGCTAAGCAGTGGGACCCACAGCCTAAGGTGGGTCCTCCAAAACAGCAGACATGGGTACTGGCTGTTGCGAGTGAAAGGACCCAGAAACTGGTGTGCACAGTAAGTAAAACAAGGATGCCACAGAATATTGATGAAGGCAGGATCTGCAACAAGCATGTTTTGATTACATAGGTCAAAAAAAGCAAAATATTTTAGGTCAAAATGCAAAACTATTCATGGTATATATATTATCTTCAAAATATAGTATATTAGTGATGTAAACCACATGTACATCATAATAAAGGTTTGATGGCATTTCTGAAACATTCTATAAAATGTAGAGGAAAGCTGAAAAAGATGTGGTTGCTGCTTCCTTTGAAGTAGAGAGAATCAAGATCCAAAATGGCACAGGAAGCAAGGAGTCATTAGCTCAAAGGAAACTGTCAGTGGAGGGGGCTTCACTATAGGAGAAGCACGACTTGAAGGGTTTCTGGCAAATTTCTGGTTGGGTAGAAGATGGTCCTCACTGACAACCAGCATTCTGTTAGAACATATTTGCACCTTTAATTCTTTAAAAAATATTTTATTTATTTATTTGAGAGAGAGAATGAGAGGGAAGGAAGGGCAGAAGCAGGGTCCCCACTGAGAGGGGAGCCTGACGCAGGGTTTAATCCCAGGGCCCCAGGATCATGACCTAAGCCAAACGCAGGCATTTAACCAAGTGAGCCACCCAAGTGTCCCTGCACTTTGAATTCCTGTCAGACTCTGGAAGGGATGTCTCTAAATACAAAAGTTTGGCATGCAAAATAACATTACTGTCTGGGATTGAAGGAGGTATATTTAATAAATCTCTAGTTTTATTAAACTAGTTGTTTTCTAAAAAGTTTGTTTCCTTAGCATTTGCAATGAATGACCATTCTGCTGATTAGATCTGGCAATGCTGTAGATACCCTGAACTAACCTAGAAACACAAAAATGTCTTTAGAGAACATCAGAATAAAAACTCCTACGTCCATCCATGTTTTCTTCACATTGTAACCACTGGAGTGTTTATGCGTCCTCTAACCCTCTAAAGTTGAATGCTCCTGCAACATCTCCTGTTCCCATGATTATTACAGCAGGAGCAGAAATGTGACCTTTAGCGCTTATATAGAGTGGCCTGTAGAATTACCCAAAGCTGGACAGGGGAAAAAACAAATCAGTGAGAAGAAGCTAACTGAAAAAGCTACATACTATATGATTCCAACTACACAACAATCTGGAGAAGGAAAAACTATGGAGACAGTAGAGAGGTCTATGGTTGTAGGGTTAAGGAGGGTGGGGGTGGCAGGGATGAATAAGGGAAACTACTCTGTACAACACTACAATGGTGGATACGCATCATTACACATTTGTCCAAAGCCATAGGACATACAACCCCAAACATGAACCCTAATGTAAACTGTGGACTCTGGGTGATGATGACGTGTCAGTGTAGGCTCAACAGTGGTAACAAACGTCCCGCTCTGGTGAGGGGTGTTTATAGTGGAGGAAGCCATGTACTCGTACGTGGAGGCAGGGGGCATAGGCAAAGTCTCTGTACCTTCCCCTTAGTGGTGTCATAAACCTAAAACTGCTCTAAAAAAATAAAGTTTCTTTAAAGAAAAAAGGCAGGAAGCAGAAAAAATGGTCCTCTCAGCTCTCAGTAGCTATTCATTTACTCTGCCCCGTCTCCGTGGAGCCTTGGCCAAGGCCAGCTAGCTACCCGGCAGGGCCCAGAAATGGGAATGCAGGGCTCCTTGTTCAAGCAATATTAAGAATTCCAAGATGGTGACAACAAAGCATTAAACCCAGCGGGGGTCCCTCTAAATATTAGGTCATGTGTGACTGCACAGGTCACATGCCATTGAAGCAGCCCGGCCTTAGCAGGCGGTTGCCACTCTCCCTCTTAAAGCACTTAGGAGGAGCCCCTATAAACAATGAGGAAGAGGTCCCAAGTCCTTAACAGGTTTCACTTGCCCTTCCAGATCGACCCACCCTACTCTCTGTATTCTAGTCACCTAGAGCTTCTTCAGTTTCAAATTCATAGCCCCAGGAAGGATCAAAAACTTTCCATGCTCTCCTGGCCATGGCATCTTTGCATGTGTTCCCATACTGGGACTGTAATTTCCCCCGTTTTTCATCACCGTAACTGCTATTGATCTTGCAAGCCTCAGTTAAGCAAAGAAGTGACAGCTGGGGTGCCTGGGTGGCTCATTCGGTTGTTGAGCGTCTGACTCTTGATTTTGGCTCAGGTCACAATCTCAGGGTCATTGTGGGATTGAGCCCCATGGCCGGCTCCATGCTCAGTGGGGAGTCTGCTTCTCCTCCTCCTTCTGCCCCTCCCATTGCTTGTGCTCTCTTTCTCACGCGCACTCTCTCTCAAATAAATAAACCTTTTAAAGAAAATAAAAGAAGGGGCGCCTGGGTGGCTCAGTCGTTAAGCGTCTGCCTTTGGCTCGGGTCGTGATTCCAGGTTCCTGGGATCAAGCCCCGCATCGGGCTCCCTGCTCGGCAGGAAGCCTGCTTCTCCCGCTACCATTCCCTCTGCCTGTGTTCCCTCTCTCCCTGTGTTTCTCTCTGTCAAATAAATAAAATCTTTAAAAAAATATAAGAAAATAAAAGGAAAAATATTGTATACAAGAAATAACTTTCTCATTTTTTATATATCTCAATCTGTATTTTCACAAAGTGATTTCACATAAAATAAGGCATACTGATAGTTTTCAGTATAGCTTGTCATATTGTCAGTTGTTGAAAAAGCACAAGTTTCCAAATACTTGCTTTTGTTTACAAGATAAAAAACAAAGCCTGCAATGATGCTGTCTTCTGGATGAGCACAATTTCCTACCAATGTCTCCATTCTCTTAAAAATGAAGGATCAAAAAAAAGCTTAGACTACTCCTACAAAAACATGACTTCTATTATATCATAATGTCAGTCACAGATGTCCAAAAGGACCCAAGTTATCCAAAATTAGCACCCAAGGACTTAGCAGATAAGGTTTGACCCCCTTTCCACCCCAGGCTTGGAACCTGGAAGATGTTCGAATTTGGCCTCTTAATTTTCTGATCTCCTGGCCTACACTTATCTTCAAACCTGGGCACTCTGGTTCTTGAGGTAGTCTTTATGGTTCCACACCATGTTGTCTCTGATCATGCTATGTTCCTAGCTTGTGAGTGTCTTCCTATCTCTTCTCTGCCTCCCTGATTCAAGCATTTAATGAATCTTTTTTTTTTTTTTTTTTGGTAAAACTAACTACATAGTACTTTCCATAAAATGACTCATGCTATGAACCTATACTTTGATAAGTAATGAGGATGATCAACCTAACCCAGTCTGCTGAGGACTTTCCACCTTTACCACTGAAAGTCCTGTATGTATCTCAGAAGCCCCACTCCATCCCCTAAGGCCCAGGCAAACAGGGATGGTTGGCCATCCTGTAAACTTTAATATAAATTATGAGCTTATCTGTGTTTTCCACAGGCTTACCACAGGGATTTAAGCATAATTTTTGTTTAAAAATTTTCTGATTAATTTCAACTGCATGCATTTGTGTCACTGCGTTGTTTTTGTTTTTTTTTTTTAAGATTTTATTTATTTATTTGACAGAGAAAGAGATCACAAGTAGGCAGAAAGGCAGAGAGAGAGGGGGAAGCAGGTTCCCCGCTGAGCAGAGAGCCTGATGAGGGGCTCGATCCCAGGACCCTGAGATCACGACCCGAGCCGAAGGCAGAGGCTTTAACCCACTGAGCCACCCAGGCGCCCCTGTGTCACTGCGTTTTTAAGAAGACATTTCACAAGTGATTTTTCTATGAATTCATCATAAGATCCAAGTACTGTTATAATTAGACAAAACGGTCAGTCAGTTCCTGGCAACCTGGACATGAAAAGAAAAAGAAAAGTGCAGAGCCAAAACGTTAACAGCGTTTAAAAATATGGTAGAGCTAGGAAAATCTTTGTTAACAGAGTTTACAGCTTATCTATAACCACCAAGAAATACTTGAGTAGGATTAAGGTTTGTGACCAATTACTATAGATGATTAACATCTGTTCTACTACCTTTTTTTTTTAAAGTAAGCTCCACGCCCAACATGGGACTCAAACTCATAGCCCCAGGATCCAGAGTCTCATGCTCCACCAACTGAGCGAGCTAGGCACCCCTCTACCACCTTTATTCTTGATAGTAATAATAAGGTACTGAATCTGCCCTTTTATCTCTGTCAAATATATTACATTAAAAATTACTTTGAATCCCCATGAGGGAAGCAAATATCATTCTGTAAGCTGTAAGGAATTACAGAGTTTATCACTGTTAATATAAAAGGCAAAGCCAAAGTCAACATTTTTAATCAAAAAGTGACATCAGGTCAGGCCTTGAACTTGGCTCTTGAGAAAAGCAAGCAATCAAGCTGAAGCGATAATGTTCCAAGCAGAGGGAAGAGCATGCCTAAAGACTTCTAAGTGAGAGACCACAAGGCATATTCAAGGAGCCGAAAGAATTTATTTTGTTTGAGATAGAATTTGAGAAGACGACAGGTAGTGATAGACCAGTGGTGAGGAAGTGAAGAGCTAGATTCGGATCCCAGAGGGTATTACAAACAAGGTCACAGAGTTTGTGCTGGATTCAGGGAGCAATGGAAAGACATCAAAGTATTTCAGTAGGGAAGCGGATGTCAGATATTCATTTTCTGACAAACCACTCAAATAACAAAAGGAGAGAGTACACTCTTGATGGGTCAAGCTGGAGGCAAAAAGCCCACTCCTGAGGCTGTCACTGGCCATGGTATGATGGAATATAGGGCAGTGGGGATGGAGACAGGGAGGAGACTGGAGAGATGTTTAAGTAGAAGACAGTGGGGTGCCTGGGTGGCTCAGTGGGTTAAAGCCTCTGCCTTCGGCTCAGGTCATGATCTCAGGGTCCTGGGATCGAGCCCCGCATCGGACTCTGCTCAGCAGGGAGCCTGCTTCCCCCTCTCTCTGCCTGCCTCTCTGCCTACTTATGATCTCTTTCTCTCTGTCAAATAAATAAATAAAATCTTTTAAAAAAAAAAAAAAGAAGAAGAAGTAGAAGACAGGTCACCAGATAACTAACTGGACGTGGGATGGGGTCATGCGAGAGGGAATGGCCGAAACTGACATTCAAGAGTCTGGCTTCAGAAATCAATGGACCCTGTGCTTTTCACCGGCATGGGAGCTTGGGAAGAGGACTGACTGGGGTTGGAGAGACAAGGAGTTCAGCTGCTTTATACAATGAGTCCTAAGCTGACAAAATACCAGTTTACAGTGCCATGTTTATAATCCAAATAGCTATTTTCACTTCAGAAACACAACCCAAGAATCAAATACAGTTTTAAAACAAATGTTTCCACTTGTGCAAAATAAAGAACGCAGAAAGTAAATGGAATAGAGGTGGAATTTGTAATAGGTCTGGACTTCTAATGATAAAATGCCCTGTGTTCTAGGGCAGCATTTTTTTTTCCTGTAAATTTTCTCATAAGCTAATGCCTCTGTGGTGATAGCCAAGATACCGTGCACCACTCTCAAAAGCAATTTGACCAGAACACAGGCCACTGTGCTGCCGGTACACAAATTCCTGAGAATCCAACGGGAGTCAAGGGAAAATGGTAACCAGGATAGTTGTAATTTCGACTACATGAGAATCCCAGAGCATATCTGGATGATAACATACCAGCTCAAGAGGACTGTCAGAAAACCAGATGCTCTCCATGTTTAACATGGATGAAAACAGTCTTGTATTCTATTTCAAGACTCTTGGCCCAGAAACAAACAAGAAAAACCTCAGCACTGCAGCAATAAAACAAAATCTTGTACAAAATTGTAACTTGTAGAGCAGATATGGTTGATGCCCCACCCCTGACCTTCACCTTTGCCTGTTGAAGGCTGCCTACCAGGAACGCCAGTAAATCTATGCCTGAGGGCTTTTTTTCTGGCTGAAGGAGCAAGTCTTCCTCACACAGGGCAAGCTGGAAATACCAGAAAGTTAATGCCCCTGGAAGCAGCTCTTACTGAAGACAAATAAGGTGTTGGGAGGCAAACACACCAATCTCCTAAGCCCCCAGTTGGGATAACTCTGAGGGGTGTTCTACACGGTCTCCCAAAGTCTTATGGCAGGATCGAGCCCAGTTACAGGTGGTAGGCAAACATGTGAGCGCATGTTGTTTATTTTGGAGGTGTTCCCAGGAAACTAGTAGAGGAGTGTGAAGTGAGATAGGAAAAGGAAGGTATCCAGTAGCGCAGATTACCACTGTGGGAAACTGGGGTTTGATCCTGCTGGGGCCTCTGAGAGACGGTTGCAGAACATGCCTCAGAGTTATTCCAGCAAAGCTAAGAAAGCTGGTACATTTATGTACCAGTGACCATTGGTCACAGGCTCAGAGGGGATCCCGGAAGAGGTGGATTGCTTGGCACTTTCAGCCTGCACCGTGCAGGGCCCAGGCAGTTGACACCCTCCAGAGAGGTAGAGAGCATGTGCTGGTAGCCAGAAGCCAAGGGGTTAGGGTGCTCAAGAACGATGAATGCTAAGGGGCACTGACAGCATGTACTACAGAGAGGCACAAACTCCACAGAGGAGTGCCAGCAAGCAGTTATCGATGACTGGCTGAGCTAAGTCGTGGAGGGCAAGTGGGAGCCAGTAGGGTTTGGGCAGGGTTGGGGAGTGCTATGGGAGAGGGACAGGACAGCAGGCAGGAGCAGAGTCAGTCTAAAGAAGGCCATTAAATGGGAAGCTCTTGGGCCCATCCCCAGGAGAATTGGTGCAGGCATGATGCCAGGGAGAGGAAGCAGAGCTGGAGAGAGATGGAATCAAGAGGACACGAATAATGTGATGGTAAGGAATGTGAGAAGAAGATGATTTGTAGAAGGCTGTCTCAAGAGACCAAATGGCTACACCGTTCATTATGCCAGGAACACAGAAAAACAGAACGCCCTAGAGTGAATATCATGATTTAATTTTTTTTTTTTTAACACATTGAGTTTGAAATCTACGGGGAATCCAAGTAGAGAGATGCTGTGGCTATTACTGGTCAGCAACTTAGAAGCAATTTGTGCCTATCATCAGAATATAGGAAGCAAAATTAACTCCACAAAGGTTTTTAAAAATATATCTACTATGTGCCAAGCACTGTGCTACTCCCTACAGGTGTGCCATGATGAATATGAAGGAAGAAGTCTCTTCCCTCCTGGAACTTTCAGTACAGTACAGTTTCTGCTACCTTGATATTGGCAGAAACCATGGTGGCTAATAAGATGTCCAAGAAGAACGTGAACATTGAGAACAGAAGAATGCTGAGCAATTCCAACGTCTGAAGGACAGCCAGCAGAAGTAAAGCATTTGAAAGGAACCAAGAACAAATGGTCAGTGGAGTAGAAAAAATAAAAAAACGATAAAGACTGAAAAGAACTTACTATAACCATGTGGTTTTACAGGTTATAGTGGTGTTATAGGTGTTGAGTGGGGGGGAGGGGGCAGTGCTGAGCAAAAATAAAATGTAGTGAGTTCAGACAGTTGACTAAAGATCAAAAAAGTCTTCAAGGCATGCCTGGGTGGCTCAGTCAGTTAAGTGGTTGCTTTCGGCTCAGGTCATGATCCTGGTCCTGGAATCGAGCCCCACTTTGGGCTCCCTGCTCAGCAGGGAGTCTGCTTCTCCCTCTGCCTCTGCCTGCTGCTCCCCCTGCTTGCACTCTCTCTATCAAATAAATAAAATCTTTTTTAAAATGCTTAAAAAAAAAAGGCCTTGAGATATTTATATCATAAATGTGGACATCACAAATAATCCTTCCCACTAGATATTTTGCTATAACATTAAAATATAATGGGGCACCTGGCTGGCTCAGTCACTAGAGCATGTGACTCTTGATCTGGGGGTCATGAGTTCAAATCCCATGTAGGGTCTGGAGATTACCTAAAAAAAATTAAAATCTTAAAATAATACAAAAATAAAATGTAACTGACACTTTTTTAAAAAGTCTAATCTTGGTTCCTTCATAAATATTTCTAACTTGTTCCTTAATTATAACATATCTCAATAAGAAAAGCAGTATCTCGCATTAGTAAAGTGCTTTAAAGTTTATTAGACAAGGTGGGATTGCAAGCTGGTACAGCCACTTTGGAAAACAGTGTGGAGATTCCTCAAAAAGTTGAAAATAGAGCTACCCTAATACCCAGCCATCGCACTACTGGGTATCCACCCCAAAGAAGCAGATGCATTACAAAGAAGGGCCACATGGACCCCAATGTTCATAGCAGCAATGGCCACAATCGCCAAACTGTGGAAAGAACCAAGATGCCCTTCAACAGATGAATGGATAAAGAATATATGGTCCATATATACAATGGAATATTATGCCTCCATTAGAAAGGACGAATATCCAACTTTTGTATCAACATGGATAGGACTGGAAGAGATTATGCGGAGTGAAATAAGTCAAGCCGAGA
This sequence comes from Procyon lotor, assembly GCA_028646535.1. Lineage (NCBI taxonomy): Eukaryota > Metazoa > Chordata > Mammalia > Carnivora > Procyonidae > Procyon > Procyon lotor. The sequence goes on along the minus strand of CM053612.1, from coordinate 96,487,753 downwards.
GAGCCAATTACCTTATGGTCTCACTTACGTGCTGAGCATAAAAAAAAACATGGAGGGCATTGTGAGAAGGAAGGGAAAGGTGAATGGGGGGAAACCAGAGGGGGAGATGAACCATGAGAGGCTGTGGACTCTTAGCAACAAACTGAGGGTTTAGGAGGGGTGGGGGTGGGGGGTTGGGCGAGGCTGATGGTGGGTATTGAGGAGGGCACGTATTGCATGGAGCACTGGGTGTGGTGCATGAACAATAAATCTTGTAACACTGAAAAAATAAAATAAACATTTTGCGGGGGGGAAGTTTATTAGACAAAATGTATGTCTGGGTATCTGCCAGGATTGTTGGTTGCAAGCAACAGAAATCTGACTCTTACTTAATAAGAAAAGGAATATATTACAATATATTGGAAGAATATCAGTGTTTTCTGGGGAGTCAAGCTTGAAAAAGGCATGGAATGAAGGGAGGCTAGCTAACAAAAATGTCTACCCTGGACACCTGCCACTGCCCTAGCACGTGCGCAGTGTCACTGTCACGGGACCCAGTATCACTCTACCCTGCCACCCTCTCCAGGCCTCTATATCTGCATTACTCACTCAAGAGAACAAATTCAGGCCAAAGAATCTGACTAGCAGAGTCTAGGTCATGTGCCCTCACTCTGCCCACCTGGGTATGGGAGAGGGACTATCTTCCCCTTTAGCCTCCTGTGGAGGGAAGGGGGAATCCACTTGCCATCACAACTCACATATTGGGGTATTCCCCAAATCTAGGAAAGTGGTGCTGATGTGGCCCATGGTCCACAATCTTCAGGTTTGCTTATCTGCCAGGTCCAAGCTCGATCTCTACCCTCACCATCTCCTTTGGGCTTTCCTAAACCCTCAAGTTATCATTGTACCTATTTGACACTGTAAGAGACTGAGAATCAGAGCAGTTACGTGCAAGCATCAAGATTCATATCTGAATCTCTGAAGTTCAAGCTGAGAACATTCCCACTGGGTAGAGTTAGCTCAATTCGCAAGAGTATGGACTCATACTTTGCCCAGAAAATCAGGATGTGTGTGTTAGAACAAAGAGTGATAGGTATGAAAAACTCCCCAAGATTGAGAACTACTGAAGTGGCCCATTTGACTTTATGATTATTCTCAAGTCACAGAGATTATCATGATGCACATTCATTATAGACTTGACTACGTGCTCAAGAAATGACCAAGAATTAAAAAAAAAAAAAAATGACCAAGAATATGATCTTAGTTCTGACAGGCGGACTGGAGTTCCTGCCTCAGAATTCAACACCAAGGTTGTCTAGTCCATCCCACTGGTAGCGGCTCTCAAGTGGCATTTAGACTCTAAGCAGAAACTGTGAGATTTCTAATTAATTCTCAGGTAATTTAATCCACCGAGAGAATAATTTTTACACTGGAAAATAGCCAATGCTATTTGGAGGAAGAGGAGCCATAGATGTGAACAACCCAGTCCTATTTTGTAATTGGCCAGACTTTGGTATGAAAGTCTTTCTGTTTCTCACAGGAAATGAGGTACAAAATAATGTTCTGGCTCCCTTTCCAACTGGGGCCCAGCAGAACGGCTCCTGCGAAGAAGGGTTTTGATGATGGCCATTCCGCCTTCACCCAGGGAGTGAGCAGAGAGTACACCATCCACATTCACAAGCGCACCACAAAGTAGGTTTCTCAGACACTAAGATGTGGACATTTGCCACAAAGGAGATGGGACCTCCAAATGTACTCACTGACACCAAGCTCAGCAAAGCTGTCTGGGTCAAAGGAGTAAGGAATGTTCTCTACCATATCCATGTGCAGTTGCCCAGAAAACGTAAGGAGGATGAACATTCACCAAATTCTATACATTGGTTACCTCTGTACCTGTCACCACTTTAAAAAATCTACAGACAGTTAATGTGGCTGAGGACGAAGTGCTGATTGTCAAAGCTATAAAACTACAAAATGATGATGATGATGATTATGATGATGATGATGATACTGCTCTGGAATGTGTCTTTCCTTCAGCCAATTGCTACTCTAGCTTACAAATACATCTGTGCGTGCAATGTTTATACACCTTGTATGTGCAGGTATCTGTGAGCATGCACGTGTGGGGGGGGGGATGTTTTAAATACATCAGATTTGAAACATCAAAGGGCCATTTGGTTTCCGTGATTCTAATACTAGATGTTTGATTTATTAACAGGATTTTTTTTTTGGTCTTCTTCACATAGTGGGGAAAAGGGAATTATATACCTGAACATAGTTTATAAGAAAAATAATGTAATTTACACTTAAAGAAGAAAACAGAATTGTGGACAGAGGACTCAGGTTTATGCATAAAGAACAAAATCTTCTTTTTTAAAGATTTTATTTATTTATTTGAGAGAGAGAAAGCATGGACAGGAGAGAGAGCACAAGGGGGGGGTGGGAGCAGAGGGAGAGGGAGAAACAGGCTCCCCGCTGAGCAGAGAGCCCGATGCAGGGCTTGATCCCAGGACCCCAGGAATCATGACCTGAGCTGAAAGCAGATGCTTAATCGACTGAGCCACCCAGGAGCTCCAAGAACAAAATCTTCTTAAAGATGTACTTTTCTAGTCTGTATACATACTGTCTTAGTCTATTCAGGCTGCTATAAGAAAAATACCATAAACTGAGGGGTTATAAGCAACAAACATGTATTTCTCACAGTTCTCGAAACTGGGAAGTCCAAGATCAAGGTGCCAGCAGATTTAAGGTCTGCTGAAGGCCCACCTCCTGGTTCATAGATGGCCATTTTATTTTTCACTGTGACCAGGGAGAGCTCTGGAGTCTCCTTTATAAAGGCACTAATCCCATTCCTTTTTTGTAGTATCATCTCATTTCCCAATTTGAGATTAAATTCAAGAAAAAAATGCTTTTTTCTAGAATGCTTTTCCAACCTCTTACCTTGCATCAGCCACTAGGGCTGTCAACCAGAGTTCTTTCATGTTAAAAGAACTAACCAATTGGGATTACTGTGATCATTTCCCAAACTTCATAAGGTGACAGCAGGAATGAGAAGTCCAGGGGTTTTTCGGCTCCTACTCTTGACATCTGACATCCCCCCACACCCCCTCCACACAAATGGACACTGGAGGAGCCTGGTATCAAGGAAGCATCCATAAATCCAGGGTGCTATCGAGCCCCTAGGTGGGACTGCCAAGCCCATATAGATATGAACAGGAACTCTGAAGCAGGCTCACATCAAAAGCTGCCATGGACATGAATCTCAGGTTCCAGAAACCTCTGCACTATCCACCCTTTGAGACAGGCCCTAACATTCCATTTCAAAGTCTAAGATAGCATCTTGGCCCTTCAAATGCATGACTCCTTTCTATGACCCCTGCCCAAGCACATAGCTTAACCAGGCTGCTTCCTCACCAATAAAGTTCAGTTCCTGGTGACCCATCCTGGTCAGGATTTAGACTGTGAGTTCCTGGGGCGCCTGGGTGGCTCAGTTGTTAAGCGTCTGCCTTCGGCCCAGGTCAGATCCCAGGGGCCTGGGATCGAGCCCCGCATCAGGCTCTCTGCTCGGCAGGGAGCCTGCCTCTCCAGCTACCATTCCCTCTGCTTGTGTTCCCTCTCTCGCTGTGTTTCTCACTGTCAAATAAATAAAATCTTTAAAAAAAAAATTAAAAAAAAAAAAAAAACAATTAGACTGTGAGTTCCTAGGCATTCACTTCCAGTTTCCTAACCTTTCTCAAATGCCAGTATCTCTTTGTGTCATTCTCTGATGAATGGTTGCCTCCAAGACTAGACTATAAATTCTAACAGGGATTTAGACTGTTTTGCTTACCGCTGTAAGCGTCTTCAGTGCCTAGCACATAGTAGGGACTTATTCGGTGTTTATTGAGTGAATCACAGAACCTAAAATATTCCTTATCTAATATGCCACTGTTTATGGCCAGTGGACCTGGGCCAAGGTCTCCAACCTTTCCCAAACTTTAGTTTTTAACCTGATTTGCTCAGGTGTCATTTCCTGCACAAAGCTTTCTCAGACTATGCCAACCAAAATGACTTTCTCCTTTATTCCTTTTTTCTGCCACCTGCACCACCACCAATGTACCTGAAAGCACAACAGGGAGAAGGAGGGCTTTCTGGGCTCAGAGGCACTCAGAGGATGAACCAAGGAGAAGAGACTATAAAGCTCAAAAGAGGGAAAGAACAAAACAAGAGAAAGATGGTAACCCTGATTAAGGTGAATTAATCTGAAGAATGTGAAACCATGGGTCAAAAACTAATGATCTATAGTGGTCAGCTAGAGCTGTGATAAAATTATCTAACAAAACAGCTCACCAAAAAAACCACGATTTCCTTGCTCATATATCTTACATGGCTCTGTTTTAGGCTGCAGTCAGCTGGGTTTGCCTCCAGGCTTCAAACTGGGTCCAGATCTGTTTCCTGAAGCCTAGGTTGAAGGAGTAACAGCTACGTGAGGCATGCTCTAATCACTGCACCATTAGGAGGCCGGAGGCCAAGCCTAACCGTGCCAGCATATGTAAGAGCTCCTCTTGCATCACATCTGCTAACCTACTAACGGCTAAAGCAAGTCATATGGTCAAGCCCAACACCAAAGGGGTACAAAAATATACCCTAGTCACCCGAGGACACTGCAAGGTCACACTACATGAGGGAATGAAGAATTGAGAACACAAGCTATCACACTGTACAGAGAGCCCATCGCTATGACCCAAAAGAAAAAGAGCATGCCAGCACTCAAAGCACATTTTGATGAGGAATGGGTATTTTGGAAAACGTAGAAATGAACGATTTATTCACTGAGTTCACCAACAGCAGGAAACTGCTGCTTAAATCACAAAGCAGTCTGAGGTTTCACTTGTGAGTTAGGAAACTGGGTTCTACAGACATCTAGAAATTTCTAGTGCTCACATGAAATCTACACATTCCTTGCAAAATACAGCTATTATTTATTGTGTAACTGAGTTCAAAGCTAGCTTATTTGGGGCCTCGCCCCAAGTTCTCCATCCTCACCAAACAGTAACATTTGTGGTAGTCTTAAGATTAGTTTCTCTGGGAAAACACTGAGCCTGGGAGTTGCATGCAGAAGGCTGATTAGAGAATCCTCTAGGGAGATAAACCTATGAGGAAGTGACGGGAGAAGGAAGGACCAGGCACAGGGAGGAGTCCTGCAATGCAGTTGCAACTGAGGCCTCAGCTGAACAGACAAGGAGCCCTGGAGCTTGGGTGGCCCTTCAGAGGCAAGGAGGCTGGGCTTCTGTAACCCCAAATTGGCCAGTCAATGGCTATGGATCACTCTCTCAGAGGCAATGTAACCTTTTTTTTTTTCTCCCAAATGTGTTTATTTTTTCAATGTTACAAGATTCATTGTTCTTGTACCACACCCAGTGCTCCATGCAATCCGTGCCCTCCCCAATACCCACCACCAGGCTCGCCCAACCCCCCATCCCCCTCCAAAAGCCTCAGTTTGTTGCTCAGAGTCCACTGTCTCTCATGGTTCATCTCCCCCTCTGATTTCCCCCCATTCCCCTTTCCCTCCCTTCTCACAATGCCCTCCATGTTTTTCCTTATGTTCCACCCGTAAGTGAGACCATAAGATAATTGGCTCCCTCTGCTAGACTTATTTCACTTCACATAATCTCTTCCAGTCTAGGCAATGTAACCTTGAGAAAGTCAGTGCCATTGGGCTGAAGACAATTCCAGTGAGCAGCACAGTTGTGAGCCTTCAGAAGGTATCGTCCCCAGCGGCTGGGGTTGGGTGGGTGTTAGTCCCTGAAAAGGGTCCTCAGCAGAGCACGGTAGAATCCACTACAGTTGATATCCACTGATCTGCTGGGAAACTTCTACTAAGTAACTGGGGGAGGAGAAAAGAGTCAGTGATTGTACAAGAGGGCCAGAAGAAGGGAGGAGGAGGTTGGGAGGAATGTTCTCCATCTGGTCCCTAGGCTTGGGTTCGAGTTGTATGGTTAAGGCCCTTCCATTTCCCTGAGAGACTCCAAACCCAAGCTTCAGGTCAAAATGGCTAAGGCTGACCCAGAGCTAGGGAGCTGTCCACTCTTCCTCTCCTCTGCATGGAAACTGGCAGCATGCTTAGAGAGTATAGGGCCTGGACTTTGTTTGTACTGATCTGGGCAATGGGTACAAAGGCAAACTGAAAGAAGCCCAGAGAAGATAAAATGATCTATATGACAGCCCGGGGCAACCCCATCCCAGGGAGAAAAGAAGAGATACAGAAAGGGAGGGGGTTGGGGCAGTGCTGTAAAAGAGAGAAGATCCTGAGGAGTCAAAGGAGGGAGAGGAAAGGGAAGAGAGGGGAGGGAAAAGAGGAGAGACAGAAATTATGCAAAGACGGCTACCATGCTGTAGGGTAGGATTTAGGGATTTGGATCACTTAAGATTTTCTGTGTGCCATGCAATCTAATTTCACTTTAATTCTTTCAAGTATGACAAATTCTTTAAAGTGTAACTTAATTCTCTGCAACACCCAGTTGGACTCGACAGGAAGTGGCTTGGCTTTATCCATGTTATACAAAAGAAATGAGAGAAGGAATAAAGATTTGCAGGGATGGAGGGGCAACACTTAGGGGACGTCATTGTGATGGTTCTTGAAGGGTTGTCTTGTGCTTTATGCTGCTCCTTGCCGTGTTACTGACTTTTAAGAACCCCAAGAAGGGGCTGCAGCTTCTACTTATTCATAGCCTGCATGTGCCTCGTGATCTCTTTGAGGGCAAATGTATATGCAAATTTAAGGTGCTTGGCAGTCTTTGTAGAGCATAGGATCAATGAATGAAACTCAGAGAAGGAATGAGTGGATCCTGACGGGGTCACACGATCTGCTAAAGTGGAAATTAAATCAGTGGCCAAAATCTCCCTTAGGCCCAATCCACGGAACATTCAAGAAAGCAGTGGGAGCATCTTAGGAGTGTGAAAGACACCATTTCTCAGGTTGCTTTTCAGATCTCTGGAGGCTCAGTTTTGCTTTTTAAAATCTTTAAGACTCCATCTGGACCCAATAGTAAATTAAGCCATTCTTTCATTTAGGAGCTGCTCTCACTTTCAAATGAAACCTGTCCATCATTAGTAATTTAACAGCTTAAATATGTTAGGAAGACACTTAGCAAAACATAAACATTGCTGAACATGTGGTGACTGAAAATGGCACATTGCAAAATCACCTCAATCAATGCTGAACTCTCTCCAATCTGTTTCTTATTTCCTCTGTTCATCTTACTTCCCATAACATTATACTCAAATACTTCTCCTTCCGTAAGTATTCATTTCATTAAGTGGGATCTGGCTCTGACAGTGGCCAATTCATGAGCTATATTCATCATTCCTATAAGCTTTCTGTCCTACATATAAAAGACTGGAAGCATCTTCATCACGATCCTTAAATGCTTGGCTATCACTGTGGACAGCTAAGATTACAATCTGTATGGATGGGTTCCTGACAGACTAGGTAGGCTTTTTTGCCCCTTTGCGTTTTGACAATATACAATGCTTAGCTCTTTCTGCATTCAATGCCGCCTTCTGAAGAACCTTACTTCTCTTATCATAGTTCCCACCATCTCAAATGATAATATCAACAAAAGTCTAAATGGATGGCAGACCGTGACCATGCACGACTTCCACAGCTCATTCATAGGCAGTATTTTCTGTCCAGAGTTCCCCAGAAAAGCCAGATGTGGAAATGAGTGGCTCTACAAGGAGTGTTGCTGCGGGTGGTTACAGCACAAGAGTCAGTTCCACACTCTCCACTTAATTAAAAGCAAGCAAAGAAAGCATTCCCACCATCATTGAACATTCAGAGACGGGTCAGGGGAGGGTTGAGTTGCCCAGAGAAAAATTCATGAAGCTAACAGAATTAGAATCACAGGCAAAGTAACAGACAATTGGGGTTATGTTCAGGGTTTTAAAAACTCCATCTTCCTTTGTAAATATATATTTTAAAAATAGCTCTGAAGGAATGTAATCTAGTTCTTATTGCTGGCTGCTTGGATACTGTTAAATCAGGTCGTGTATAAAAGTATAGCTTGTCACAGTGACCTTATAGTCTACTTTAAATTCTACTTTAAATTTATGTGCAATTGTAGCCAAAAGCTCGGCCAATAAATAACTTGCAATCTTCTGGCTTCTTTCAACAAAGTTCTGAGTGAACCAGTGCAAAAGCATAGCAGCACAACTGACACTATAGGCTATGATAAAAAATAAGGGGAAAGAATCACATTTTGGTTCTTCATAGGGTATTTGCTTCAAAAACACTAATTCAAGAATTAAATCAGCAATCTGTATGAAATTATATCTTGTGGATGAAACAGGCTATTATTTAAAGATGTTTTGTCCTCCCTACTAGAAAAAAATAGATAAGCCTGGTTTTCATTAATCTCCCATTTTCTACTATTTTACAAATAAACTTCAGTTTTATGAAGTGAAACTTCACAGCTACAACACTAGGGAAAGCAATGGATTATTGTGCAAAAATGGCAAGATCATGTGAGCACAGGGACTGAAATGACACTCTTCCTACAAATATAAATAAATTATAGTAATGCTATGATAAATAAGGAGGAAAAGGATGTTTCTGGGGCATTTTGGTTTCAAAACATAAAGAGACTTTTTTTCTTTTCTGTAAAACTGAACTGTGGAATGTACTAAATATAAGAACATGGCCATGATACGTTGCACGTTGATGGGCTAGAAAAGTCTGACCATCAAAACCACCACCACCACCATCATCACAACCATCGGCACCACATGGAGAAGCACAGGGTCTTAGGAGAAGGAACCCAGGCCTCAGAGTTGGACAAGACTGGCTGTGACACACTGTGATTTCCTGTCCCTTCAGCTATATGGTCTTTGCCCACTAGGGCACAGCTGGACATCCAGATGGCATCAGGAATGGCTGATTCCATTAGAATTAAGGAAGGAACCTCTGGCCTGTAATAGCAGTCGTGGCAATGGCCGGAAGACAGATATCTATTTGCAACCAGATAAACCGGGGTTGCAAACCTGGCTCCACTGTTTATGGCCAGTGGGCCTGGGCCAAGGTCTCCAACCTTTCCCAAACTTTAGTTTTTCCATTTACAAACTTGTTATCTTAATTTGAGTCCCAGCAAAAGAAGACCCAGAAGAAGGATGGGGATGCAGGTAGTTTAGACCAGAGGTGATCTCAGGAAGCTCAAGAGAGGGAATGGGGAGAGGGAGGGGGAGAAAACAGGAAAGCCAGTGAACAGTACATCAGTGAGTGGGTTCCTGCCACAGCTAGGTGGGGCTCCCTCCTCCGAGGCGCTCTGAGAAACCACAAGGAGCACAGCTCAGAATCACTCACTACGAACACAAAGAGCTGTAGCATTTTCTACTTACTTCCACCCACCATCCACTTAGGCCTGCCCTGGGGAGTGTTAATCCCTCTTGGCCTTTCCAGGTTGCCTCTACAGGCAGCAAAGCTAGCCCTGGGAATGCTAGAGAAGCACTCAGGCAGAGTTTAGGAAGGCCAAGGAGAAAGAGAGGGAGAGACACAAAGAACAGTTGCGGGCCCTGGCAGTGGGAACCTGTCAGCAGGCTAAAGACTGTAGCTGTAGATAAACAGCAGGTCTGTGGAGAGGCTATGGGGGGCAGGCATAACAGCATCCACTATTCTTAGGACAACACCAGTTACCTTTCCAGGACACTGTGAGGATCTGAGACAGGAGCACCAAGTGCCTGGTCCAGGACAAGGACTCCGCAAATGGGAGGGACAGTGGCAAAGATGCCTAGAGGCATCTTCGAGGAGGGTGGGTGCTACTACACTCCGGAGCTGCGGCTAACCTGGTCTGGCCCAGGCAGAGCTCCTCCTCACCTCCGGGCAGTTGCCTCCTGGTGTGCCGCTCCGCATCAGCCACCTGCACTGTTGACACCTAGCTCCTGCGATTTTAAAGGCGGTTTTCTTTCGTGCAAAAAGACAGACTCAACCTACGTGGCCAAGCTGCCATGTTTAAGCATGCGCAATGCCTTCCATGGGCATAAGGCATTTTGCCTTCATGGGCCCCTTCCTCCATAAAAAATATATAAAATACATTTTATGACCACATTGGTTAAATATGAACATGGTAATATTATACATGAAGATATTTTCTTGGACTAAGAGTTCACTTTTTTCACCTGAATGCAAAAGAAATTAAAACATTTTATAGGCTCCTGAAGTATCACAAGCCGTAGACACACGCCTGCTGTGCCTGACGGATCAGTGGCCTTCATATATGATTTCATTTAATTCTTACAAGGAAGATGAAAAAGTGATTTCTTATCCCCATTTTTCAAATGTGGAATGGAGCCTAAGAAAGGTGAAATGGCCCATCCAAGTTCACACAGCCAATGCCAGAGCCTGGGGTTCTTACATACAGAACAAGGGCCCACGCTGACTCCTGCTGCACTTGCCCGAAATCTGAAACATCACAAATATATGTAAACATATGCATACAGAAATGAGCGTACATACACACACATGCTCAGAAGTACACCTTCAGTTCTTTAACAGCTTTGTTGAGGTATAACCCACATATGACATAATTCACTCATTCGAAGTGTGTAATTCAGTGACTTTAGTGTATTCAGAGAGTTGTGCCACCATCACCTCACTCAACTGTAAAACATTTCATCTGCCTGGAAGGAAAGCTCAGACTCAGTCACTCCCCATTCCCTCCATCCACTGTCCCTAGCTCCCGGCAATCACTAAGCGACTTTTTATTTCTACAGATTGGTCCTTTCTGGACAATTTGTAGAAGTGCAGTCATACAATATGTAGTCTCCTGTGATTGGCTTCTTTCACATAGCATCATGTTTTCAAGGTTCATCCATGTAATCGCATCTATCATTACTTCACAGGTTTTTACTGCCACATGATATTCCATTTTGGGGGTGTACCACATTTTATTTATCCATTTATCAGTCAGTGGATATTTGGGTTATTTCCATTATTTGGTTAGTATGAATAATGCCACTATGAATATTTGTTTTTATATTTTAATTCTAAATATGTATTATTTTCCATCAGGTTGTTTTCATACAATCCATCATAGCCTAAGGAAGATCCCTAGAGCTAGGGCCTTAAAAACAACTTTTCTAACAAAGAGAACAGTTAACATGAATCCATTAGAGAAGACATTTTATAAGGGAATAGAAAACCCTCTAAAGGAGGGGACAAAACTGCACCTTCAAAAGAAACAGCAAGAAGCCAGGGTATAATGTACTTACTAAAATGGAGTATGATATATTTCTGAACATAATAATGAGAAAAAGAGTTATTCAGCATCTTTGTTCCTCACAGAGCACACGATGAGGAATAAATAGAATTATTCTCCTTCAGGTGAAAGGTGTAATTGCTAAAGCTTATCTTTCCAAAGGACTCATTTAGGACCTAATAAGAATCTAATCATTTATGGGGCACCTGGGTGGCTCAGATTGTTAAGTGTTGGCTCAGGTCATGATCTTGGGGTCCTGGGACCAGGCCCTGGGTGGTACTCCCTGCTCAGCAGGGAGTCACCCTCTCCCTCTGCATCTCCCTCTCCCCTTGTGTCTCCCTCTGCCTCTCCCCTCCCCCACCCACCACTCATGCTCTCTCTCTCTCTCTCAAATGAATAAGTAAAATATTTTTTTTAAAAAAGAATCTAATGGGGCACTTGGGTGGCTCAGTCAGTTAAGCATCTGCCTTCTGCTCAGGTCATGATCTCGGGGTCCTGGGATCAAGTCCTGCATTGGGCTCTCTGCTCAGCAGGGAGTCTGCTTCTCCCTTTTTCTCTGTTCTTCCCCCTTGCTCATGCACATGCACTCTCTCTCTCTTTCAAATAAATGTAAAAAAAAAAATCTAATAATTTATATGTGCTGGCCTAACAATTACCCAGAAACTAAGGAAAAATCCTCCAGCAGAACGTTCCAAAAAGAAGTGCCCAATGACTTTTCTCAATTCAAACCAACAACGTTACATCCCCTTTTTTTAAAAGAGTTTTTTTAATTTTTTTTTCTTTATTTGAGAAAGAGAGCGAGAGAGAGAGATCATAAGCAGGGGGGAGGGGTAGAAGGGAGAAGCAGACTCTCCATTGAGCAGGAAGCCCTGTGTAGGGCTCAATCCCAGGACTCTGGGATCATGACCTGAGCCAAAGGAAGATGCTTAGCCTACTGACCCACCAAGGCACTCTGTGTCATCTCCTCTTGACAACATCTTCTTTCACCCCTTGGCCCCACTTTCCACCTAAGACTCATCCCATACCACTGAGTGCTCAGGACACCGGATAACACACAATGACGACTGAGTGCCTGTATGTGAGAAATATGGTGTTCAGTCCGGGAACAGAAAAATACTAAAAACAGACAAGGCCCATACATATCCTCAAGGAACTTACCCTCTTTTGAAAAAGAGGGAGGCTAGTCAATCAGTATACAAATAAGCAAAACCATTTCACATAGAGAGATACACATACACTTTTGGTGGTAAGTAAAAAAAAAAAAAATTCAATTCTAACTAGCTTAATCCTCTGAATACAATCATTGGAAAGATACTGAGGTGTCTCAATGTCACAGAACAAGAAGGGCCACATGTACTGGCCTTGGGAGGAAGTAAAAGTCATTATAATTCCAGGCGAGTGTTCATCTGCACATGGCTGAACATAACTGCTTGCCAAAATGCAAGCTTTTACAGGAGCAATGACCTCTCTCTTGTTCAACACTGTACACATAACCTCTAGCTTCTGGCACATTGTAGGCACCCAAACTGACCAACGTCTCCCAGTTTCAATGCTAAATTTCAGAAGAGAAAAACAGACCGGCCACCTTGGGTCAAGTGTCCATCTCTGATCCAATGAGCTGTCACTACACATATCACAAATGCTTATTGGGTCTCAGCCCTTGAGATGGAAAGAAAGAACGGTTCTCACAGAGGAGAGGTCTACCATATCTCAGTATCCACAGAGATGGCATTTCAGTGTTGTTCTTTCAGTAAGTGGTATCAGCCAGCTAATCCTTCTGCATTCTTTTTCCCCAGGTAACTGAAATACAACTGACATCTAACATTGTGTGCGTTTAAGGTGTACAGTGTGTTCATTTGATACATTTACATGCTGCAAGGTGATTACCATCACAGCTTTAGCTAGCACCTCCATCATCGCACCACAGAATTACCATTTCTTTTTTGTGGTGAGGATATTTAAGATCTACTCCTAAACTTTCAAGTATATAAGACAGTATTACTAACTATAATCATCATGTTGTGCATGAGATCCCCAGAACTTACTCATTTTATAACTGAAAATTTGCACTCTTTGACCAGCATCTCCCCATCCCCTCCACAGGCCCTGGTGACCACAACTCTACTCTGTTCCTAATTGTTCTGCATTCCCACTCACCCCCTTTGGGTCCATAGTAGATATTTATATGAATTCTGGCTTAAGAATTAAGAATAAAGTCTACAACTGAAAATTAAACTCAAATTATTATTCCTTGGTTATATACCAACCAACTAAGCCTACCAGTCAAAGACACAAAATAAGGAAAGAATATTGTTTAAACAATAATATTTCCATTACTCAAAATGCCCATAATTTCCCGAAATTGAATGGTTTATCCCAGGTGGGAAAACCAGTGATCACTGTCTGTGGCAGATACCTTCAGAAGGCAGTAAGTAATTCACTGTTATTTTCTCTGGGACCCATCACCTCTTTACCTACCCACCCCACTCCCACTCCAGGGGTTGGCCCCCAGCAGCTATGTCTGTTGTGTTACAGCTGAACAACCTAGAGCATTCAACCAACCTCAGCAAGGCCAATCATATTCTTGCATCTGGGAACTGGGCCTAGAAGGCTGAAGGGCTGTTATCAGGTTCCATGTGGAGCAGGGCCCGTGTGATATAACCTGAGAGTAGACTACCTTTTGGCCACTGTGGGAACCAAGAATTAGAAAAGGATTGTGAACAGGAGGAGACGAATAAAGCAGATGTACAGCAATCTGAGAATCCAGGATATTACATGTATGATTCTAATTTTAGGTTCCAGCTTTTTCCTGAGATCTGCCTCTATCCCTGCTCTTGTGATCCACAGATATCCCTACATACTTTTATAAAATGCCCTTTGGCTATTTCCATCAGCTTAGGTTACTAACAACCAAAAGCCTAACTAGCACATAAAATTATTGAAAGCTTTGACAGAGCTTCTTATGGTAGGTGATAAAGGACAAATCTGAGAGCTCCCCACATTTCTCAGTTCGTACTTTGCAACCTACAATAAAACTCTAAGGCTTCTGAGTGTCAATCCCATCATACTTCTGGCACTATAGTCTGTGTCCAAGTTGCTATTCTTTGGAAAAGAGGAAACAGACTCACACTTTTAGGAAGACTAGTTTTTGATAGCTCTGGGCTAAATCCTGCCTGCCATCTACCGCCATCGGCCACTTATAGGTTTGTGAGAACACTCCATGCATTAAAAAAAAAAAAATAGCAAAAGTAAAAACAAGGTCCTACTTTATTTTTAGCTGAGCCTGTTTCTAATAAACCTAAATGAAGCCAAGAACACTTGGCAAGAAAGAGGAAGGGTTCTGGTCTCCAGGCCATCATGGCGCCTCATCCAGGACTCCTTGCACAATGGACACACATGGTCCATTTGAAGACAGGCAATTTTGCTGGCAGCACCCACTTCCCTATCTTTCGAATTCAGCAAACTGACTCTTCTCCATGGCCCACACAGCCAACTGTGTTCTAACTCCTACCTTAAAGACCCACTGGCCAGACACATCCCTCCCAAGCAGGATCACAGACCCTGCACTTCTCAGAATCCCCAATTCCAGTCTCTTCCCTCCAGGCTTGGGAAAAGGGTTGTTTTCAGGGCAATCCCTGAAACACAAAATTATTCTTAAGGACTTTATGAGTTAAGGGAATCAAGGACAAGAACACAATTCATGAGTTATGGGCTTAGTACATACATTCTCAATGGGGCAATACTGCCACTAAAGGGGTAAAAACTGATTCTTGGGAGAGAAGAAAACTTACTCTTTTTTATGTATAAAATACAGACATACATACACTATATCTGCTATTAAAATTTCATGGGGGGGATGGTAATTACGGGGGAAAAATATCTAAAAAAGTCTCTTAAGAGAAAAGGATGAGAGAGACACTGGAACCTGTAAGGTAGATTTTGTGGTGTGACTTCCTGGCTCCCTCACCCCAATGGACCCATTCCCAGCTCTGTGCACACAGGCTAAGGACTTCCAGTAGACTCCTTCTCGCAGAATTGCCCTTTGCAGAAGGGGACCCACCTCTCCCAGGAAGGCTATGCTCCCACTTAACCCCTTTTCTATGTCTCTCCTCCATGCTAAGCTCCATTTCTGTGAATGTTGAGCCTGTCCAAGCACTTTTTCATTCTGCATCCTTCTCGGACCTTCCCCCACAACTCTCTGTCTTGCAAACTGAACCTTCTCTTTCCATTCCCCTCTTTTCCAAGTACTACTTACATCTGAATACTCTTCATTAGTGTTAATGTTTTTTCTCCTGTGACTCTTAAAAGCACTCTGAGGAATAGAGCCTTGCCTCATTCTTTTTTCTGCTCCCAGGACCTAGCACTGTTCCTGGCAGGAACAGGTGTTCATTAACTGTTAAGATCAATCAAAGTAGTTTATAGAACACCTGTGTGAGTCTTTGGGCAAGTTGCACAGTACGAGAGCTGAGAAGGCCACAAAGCAACTCCCAGTTATTTGAAAGCTGGTCCATCCACTGAAAAGACCCAGTTCCACTTATTTTTGCACTCCCACAAGCACCAACAGCCAAGAAAACAAAATACCTAAAACAGCCTGTCAAGCTATAATCCAATTGTCATAAATAGAACATTTTTTGAATAAGTAAAAAATTCTGAGAAAATACATCTCTACTGAAATAGCTGTACTGAAATTCAAGTGCTAAACATAAATAAAACATAAATAATGCTGATTTCCTCTTGCAGACTACATTTAGTTTATTTTACCTGTACTCTCTCTTTTGACATTCGGTCAACCTAGATAGTATTTTACCCATTTAGAAAAGGATGAAAGTAGGGGCACTAGGTGGCTCAGTCAGTTAAGCCTCCAACTCATGGTTTCAGCTCAGATCATGATCTCGGGATCGTGGGACTGAGTCCCACATCAGGCTCTGAGCTCAGCACAGAGTCTGCTTGTTCCTCTCCCTCTGCTCCTCCTCCGCCCTCTCTGATAGATAGATAGATAGATAGATAG